>CM054058.1:309801896-310401896 GCA_028641055.1 Alopecurus myosuroides | reverse complement strand
AAACATGGTGTGAGCATGCGCCAAGTCAACCAAATAAAACATTCAACAGAGAATACCATATATTGATGCTTTACTATGACAAGAACAACTCATGAATCTTTCAAGAAATATTAAACACTCTCAGCTATTTGAGGCTATTCATGCTACTCAATAACCACAAAGCTTTAAAACTAAAATAACATTTAGCATGGCATGAAAAAGTTCTAGCAACAGTCTATACAAGCTTCTACTAGTACTGTTATAAATTCTACTTCAAGCAACAATTTTCTTCTCCCAACAAGCACCATACAAAATATGCTTTAACAAAAATACTCTTTATGATACAACAAGAAAACATGAGAGTAATCACATAACACTACTAAAACTAACAGCTCTAATAAGAGATGCATGCAAAACAGGAGCTAAGTAAATGCAGTAGCTAGACAGAGATTAAGAATACAAAGTATTCTCATGAAAAAGCGGAGCGTGTCACTCTCCAATAAAAGAATGCTGGGGTCCAACCAATCTTATTTAAAAAGTAAAAACAAACTTAAAGCAAAAACAAAAACAAACTGAAAACAAAAATAAAATACGCTCCAAGTAAAGCACATAAGATGCGACCGAATAAAAATATAGTTTCACTAGAAGTGACATGATAATTTGTTGATGAAGAAGGGGATGCCTTGTGCATCCCCAAGCTTAGACGCTTGAGTCTTCTTGGAATTTGCTGGGATGTACCATAGGGGCATCCCAAAGCTTAGGCTTTTCACTCTTATTGATCACATCATATCATCCTCTTCTCTTGACCCTTGAAAACTTCCTTCACACCAAACTTCTCACAATCTTCATTTGCAACGTTAGTGCAATTGAAATAATAAATTCACATGGTTCAGTTTCAACACAAGTCTAACACTCAAAAACACATTAGCTACTGTCACAACTTATTTTAAAACTCTTTTTCTCAAAAGAACAATAAAAGTATAAGATTAAGATGCAAATGCAATAAATGGCAGAAATCTGTCAAAACAGAACAGCAGGTAAAGATCGATTTTTTCAAAATTCTTATGTTGCTCAAAACAAAAAGTGGTCAAATAAGAAAAGTGGCTTATATAACTCAGGATTATGCACAAAAAAACTCAGGTCATTTTGAATTTTCTGTGATTTAATACGGAATTAACAGTGGATAGCAGAAATCTGTTTCCTGCGCAGAAATCCGAAATATGCCTCAACTTTCCACTAGAGGCTTTACTTGGATCAACAAAAACACAAAAGAAAAGATACAGAGGGGTTGATAAGGAAATAGACAACACCCAGGTGCAATCACACCAAATAAAACGAAAGAAAATAGGTTGAAAATAGCGAAATAAAACGGGTTGTCTCCCGGTAGCGCTTTTCTTTAACGCCTTTCAGCTAGGCATAAATGGCAAAGATGCTCACATAAGAAATATGAATTAAGAAAAAGAGAGCATCAAGAAGCTATAAAACAAATTTAAGTCTAAACCACTTCCTATGCATAGGAATCTTGTAAAGAAACAAATTAAATAAGCTCAAACTAGAAATCATGGGAAGGTAGAACAAGATCAACTTCAAAACTTTCAACAAAAAGAGAGGTATTTTAGTAACATGAAAATTCCTACAACCATATTTTCCTCTCTCATAAGAATTTGCAGTAGCATAATGAAAAAACTCAACAACATAATTATCAAATAAAGCATGTTTTTCATGGTCTAAAAGCACACAATTCATATCAAGCTAAAAAACAGTGAGGTCAAAATTAAAAGTAAAGACCTGTTCTTTCCCACTTTTAGCTATAGCAAAACAAAACGATTGGTCGCTCTTAAAAGGTATAGGACACATTATAGAAATCCTATTTTCAGTATCATTATAATTTATAACATCAAGTAACATAGGACCATCATCAAGAGCATTATCATAAAATTTATCCAAGTAGCATGGATTATCACACATAATAGTAGCAATATCATTCTCACAAGTTTCATTCAGAGTAGTATCAAGGTCACAAGTATAGCAAGTATAAATTTCATAAAATAATGTATTAGTTAAAGAGTTACTATCATTGGGAGGTAGCCATGGGTAGCTCCATTCTTCCTCTTCTTGATCATCACTTTCCTCGTCTTTTTCATCCAATGAGCTTCTAGATTTAGCAATTTCTTCTTCCATAGGCTCCTGCAAGGCATCAATTACTTCCTTAGGTTGAGAGAATTTATTAAGATATTCCATTTTGTAGTAATTACAATCCTTGTAATTATCAAAGCAATATTGAAGTATAGCATAAATCTCATATTTATAAGGTGCATCATCAATACTTTCAAGCAAATAGGCAATTTCGAATGCACCCTTCCAAGCAATAAATTATTCAATTTGTTCCACATCATATAATTCATAATTTCCCTTAACATAAGAAGATATGGTAACATTATCATTATACTCACATTGAAAAGGGAGGTGTTTATACTTCCTATAGCAACAAGATTTATCAAAGCAATAAGTAACATTATAAGTAGAGCACAAGTTTTTAGCATAGTCATGTAATTTATTAATTTGCTCCCATAAGTGTATCCCTTTTTGTGTCAAGCGGTGTTCCTTACAATGTTTTTGTTGTTCATCCGTGAACTCACCTTGCCTAAAATATCTAGTTTCAAAGACATCCAACATTGATAGCAAGCATGATAAAGCAAAAATAACAAGTGAATGCTTCACTTGAAAATACTTGAGTTGCTTTCTATGCTATAAAGTAAACTATTTTTTTTGTGTTTTTGATGAAGAGAAGCAAAACAAAACAAAAATAAAAACAAGACAATAAACAATATAAAGAGGTTGAGAGTGAGAGATTCCCCTTGCCAGAAGACTTCTTCATCCCCAGCAACGGTGCCAGAAATCCTTGATGCTCTTTGATAGTGTGTTGGAAACCCCAAGAGGAGGGTGTGATGAGCAAGCGGAAAGAATTTCCCTCTGTTATGAACCAAGGTTATCAATCCAGTAGGAGGAAGAGAATGTCAGGAAGGTTGATTCCACTGACGGTGGTGCTGGCGCTTCACCGGTGTTAGCAACAACGTGGAACCTGCACACAACACAACCAAAATACTTTGTCCCAACAGTACAGTAAGGTTGTCAATCTCACCGTTCTTGCTAAAAACAAAGATTAGACGTATAGTGTGGAAAATGATGTATGCTTGCAGTGAGTAAAGAAATCAGAAATTGTGGTGGTTTGTTTAACAGTATAGGAAAAATGGACCGGGGTTTATAGGTTCACTAGTGGTGTCTCTCCATAAAAGATAGCATGCTGGGTGAACAAATTACAGCTGGGCAATTGACAATTAGAGGTTGCACCATAGTGCACATATATGACATGAAGACTACTATGATATTTAGTGCGGGCATTACAACAATATACATAGACCTAAATCCATCTGCATCTATGACTAATAATCCACCCTCAGGTTATCATCCGAACCCCTTTAGGTATTAAGTTGCAAGCAATAGATAACTGCATTAAACAAAGCGTGTAATGTAAGCAATGATTATGCACGCGGGAACTCTCACTGCTGTTTTCTCCCTAATGGCAACAACACATACTCCCCCTTAACGTTTCTGTCACTCGAGCAAGGCGGTGAGGAGGCATGAACCCACTATCAAGCATAAATACTCCCTCTTGGAGTCACTAGAAACTACTTGGCCATAGCAACCACTAGCAACGGAAAGCATGCAAGATCACAAATAGCATATGCAAATAAAGACTATAATCAACTTGGCATAAGTTCAATATTCATCGGATCCCAGCAAACACAGCATATAGAATTACATAAGATCAATCTTGATCATGATAGGCAGCTCACGAGATCTAAACATGGAGGCATATGAGGAGAAGACAACCATCTAGCTACAGCTACGAACCCGTAGTCCAAGGATGAACTACTCACGCATCACTCCGGAGGCGGGCATGGTGATATAGAAGCCTCCGGTGATGATCTCCACTCCGGCAGGGTGCCGAAAACAGCTTTAGAACCCCCTTGATCTGGGGTTGACGGTGACGGCGGCTGCGGAACTTCTTGGGGATTTTTGATCAGGTGTTTAGGGTTTTCCATCCGGGGGGATTAAATAAGCGAAAGGGCACAGGTGGTGGAGCTCCAGGGGCCCCACACCCATAGCTGGCGCATCCAGGGGGCCGCGCCACCCTATGGTGTGGCCCCCAGGTGCCCGTCTTCGACTCTTCTTCGGTGTTCTAGATGCTTCCGGGCAAAATAGGCACTTCAGGCTTTGTAGGGTCCAATTCCGAGAATGTTTCGAGAACAACTTTTCTGAAACCAAAAACAGCAGAAAACAGGGAACTGGCACTTGGCATCTTGTTAATAGGTTAGTCCCGGAAAACATATGAAAATGTTATAAATAAGGGAGAAAACAAGTAGGAATTGACATAATATGATCATGGAGCATCAGAAATTATAGATACGTTGGAGACGTATCAGGGCCCTAGGAACCTCCCTATGTTTCCGATGAGGTAAGTTCAGAAGATGAATCTATTATGGACATTTCCTAAATATAAGCTAACATTGCCAAAGCCAAGGCGAAAGCCGTGAAAAAAGCTAAGGTTGGGGAGAAATCGAGAGGCTCCAAGTCTCAATCGGCTAATGTTTCGGAGATTAACTCAAGAGTTCCACCACCTCCCAACAATGATACTATCCATCTGATACGTCTCAAACGTATCTATAATTTCTGATGTTCCATGTTGTTTTCATGCCATATGCTACATGTTTCCTATACAGTTTATGTCATTTTTATAGATTTTATGGGACTATCCTATTGAAAAGATGCCACAGAGCCAGTTCCTGTTTTCTGCTGTTTTTGGTTTCAGAAAAGTTATTATGGAAATATTCTTGGAATTGGACAAAACAAAATCCCAGAGTCATAGAAAGTTGTCACACACACACGGAGATCGGACGAGACCCAGAGGGGGGGCACACCATAGGGCGGCACGCCCCCTGGCCGCGCTAGCTGGTGGTGTGGGCCCGCTGGCCACCCACCGGCATTGCCCTCTCGCCTATTTAAGCTCCTCCACGGGTTAACCCTAAACACCTAAGCCTTTTCCACCAAAAATGATCTGTAGCCGCGGCCATCGTCAACCCTATTTCGGGAGGGTTCTGGAGCTCTCCTCGGCAACCTGTCGGGAGGGGAAATCATCACCGGAGGGCTTTTCATCACCATGCCTGCCTCCGGATTGATGCGTAAGTAGTTCATCCCTCGACTACGGTCCATAGCAGTGGCTATATGGTTGTTCTCTCCTCTTTATGCCTCGTGTTTAGATCTTGTGAGCTTCTTAACATTATCAATATCATCTTATTGTAATGCTAAATGTTGTGTTTGCTGGGATCCGATGAATATTGAATGCTATGTCCAATGATTATAAATCTATCATGTTCTTTCAAGTGTATGTTATTTATGATCTTGCATGCTCTCCGTTACTAGTAGATGCTCTGGCCAAGTTAATGTTTGTAACTCCTAGAGGGAGTATTTATGCTCGATAGTGGGTTCATGCTCCCTTTCACTCACGCTCGAGTGACAGAAACGTAACGGGTGAAGGATGTGCTATTTCCATTAGGGAGAAAACAACATTGCTTTGTCTAAGGATAATTTTATTGTTTACATTAAACACTTTTCTTAATGCAATTATCTATTGCTTGCAACTTAATACCCAAGGTTTGCTCGGATGACACTCCGAGGGTGGATTATTAGTCATAGATGCAGTTGGATAACGGTCTATGTATCTTGTGTAATGCCCGCATGAATCACATAGTAATCATCATGTCATGCCTATGCACTACGGTGCAGCCTTTATATCTGTCAATTGCCCATCTGTAATTTGTTTACCCAACATGTTATCTATATGTTTTGGTGAGACACCTCTAGTGAACTGCGGACCCCGATCCATTTCTTTACACTGATAATACAACCACTGCAACCACTATTTTTCTACTGTAATCATTGTTCTCTTTTCATTACTGCAAACAAGTACTATTTTCCACACTATATGTCTAATCCTTTGTTTGAGCAAAACCGGTGAGATTGACAACCTCACTACTTAATTTGATTGCGTTGTGTAGATTCCACGTTGCTGCTGAACCGGTAGTGCGTCCTACCAACATCAGTTGTCCTCAACCTTCAGAAGTGATTTCTTTCTCCTACTGGTCGATTCAACCTTGGTTTCTTTCTGAGGGAAACTTGCTAGTGGTGCTCTTCATACCTTCCTCTGGGGTCTCCCAACGAATGTGTGTTACACGCCATCAAGCTCTTTTCTGCCACCGTTATCGGGGAGGAAGAGGATTTTGGCAAGGGGAGTCTCTCACCTCCAATCTCTTTACTTTGTTTTTGTTTTGCATAGTTTATTTTATTTTGTCTTGTTTGCTTCTCTATATCAAAAACATAAAAAAATTAGTTACTTTTTAAAGTTTCCTTTATGTTTGTTCCTGTCCCTTTTACCATGTCACCTGAGGAAATGATTATCACTTTCAAACAAGGGAGTGATGAGAGATTTTAAGAAGCTTGGTCTAGAGTTTTTGATTCTTATTGTAAAACTGAACCTAAAATAACTCTAAGCCTGTTTCTTTGTAGCTTTTACTTTGGTGTTGTTCTTTACTATAGGTATGCTTTGGTACTATAGTAAGAGGAGATTTCCTTCCTTGTGATGGGGATCAAGCTTTTAATGCCATAAAAAATTGACTGCCACCTATAGCTCACCTAGTAAAACCGATCTAGCCCTTGCAAGCATTTATGCTAGATTAAACACTCTTGAGACACATGTATCTTGCTTAAAAGAAGGTTATAATCAGATTCATGAACATTTTGACTATGTCCCAATAAATTTTAAAGCTTCAAATATGATCCCTACGGTAAAATTTACTATAAATGGTGAAACTTTTCATGCTCGTTGTGATATTATGTCTGAATTTTGTCTTATGCCTAAAGATATTTATGAATGTTTGAGTCTTTGGGACTTTCTGAGGGAGGAGAATAAATACCTCTCACTAATAACACCATTATATTTCCCATTGGGATAGCTGAGGGAGTGTTTACGAAACTCCTAGAGAGAACGGTATCCACTGATTATCTTGTTATTGAATGTGTAGGAGGAGGCCAAATTACTCTTGGAAGATCTCTGCTAAAGCTCTTGGGAGAAACTATTGACATAGGGAAAGGTACCATGAATTTCACCTCCAAACCGGGCTTCAATAATCAGTTCCCTAGAAGTACGAGCAAGGGTAAGAAAGGTAAACATAGGCCTCATGGTTTTGCATTGGATGTTTCTTCACTTGAAAATACTTGATTCTAGTTTTCTGGGCCTAGCTAAAAGGCGTTAAACAAAAGCACTTCATGGGAGATCCCATGGTTTTATTTTTGCATTGTTTTCTTCTGTTTTCTTTGAGTCACGGTGTTGTTTACTTCTGTAGTAACTCCTTTGTATCTTTATTTTCTCGTATTTCTTGTGCCAAGTAAAGTCTCTAGTGAAAGTTGAGGTTAGATTTGGATTTCTGCGCAGGAAACAGATTTCTGCTGTCCACCATTAAATTCGTGTAAAATCACAGAAAGATCAAAATGATATGCAAATTTTTTTCTTATTCCTCGGCTAATTTCGAAACATTTTCTAGCTCTGTTTTTTTTATTTGAGTAACGTAAGTGTCCCGAAAAAATCGTTTTTATAGACTTTTCTGGTTGACAGATTCTGCCTTTTTTACTTGTATTCTCTCTTTTACTATGTTGAGTGGATTTATTTAAAAAAATCATCCAAAAACATTAGTGGTTGTAGCTAATGTTTAAAAAATACTAATAATTCTTGTGTCCATGGGGAACATGTGAATTTTTGATTGTGCACTAACCCTCTAATGAGAATTACTTTGAGTTTGGTGTGAAGGAAGTTTTCAAGGGTCAAGAGAAGAGGGTGATATAATGTGATCAAGAAGAGTGAAAAGCCTAAGCTTGAAGATGCACCCGTAGTTCATCCCAGAAAGTTCTAAGAAGACTCAAGCGTCTAAGCTTGGGGATGCCCAGGGTATCCCCTTCTTCATTAACAATTTATCCGATCACTTCTAGTGAAACTATATTTTTATTTTGTCACATCATATGAATTTTACTTGGAGCTTCTATTTGTTTTTTGTTTTATTTTCTTTTGTTTTCCTTGCTGCAATAAATATAGTTGGAACCCAACATTCTTGTGTGGGCGATATACATGCTACGCTTTTTCATATGAATACTCGTTTTCTTCCATGCGCGTATTCTTAGTTTTTCTTCTAGCTATTGTAAATCCTTTTAGCTCATGTTTTTCATGCATATCTTATTCAAAGCTGTTAGTTCTAGTAGAGTAGTAGTAGTACTATCTTGTTTTATTGATATATTAGTTGGAGAGTTTGTGTTGAAATATATATTGATTGGTGTTTGATGGAAATATAAAATGCTACATGTGGTAGATGGTATGTTGGAAAAGACTTGCATACTCTTGTAGATCATTAAACCGTTTCACTTGAATATTTGCTATTTTTGAGATATTAGTATGTTTAATGATAAATATGATGGTTTAGTAAAGTAAAAACAATTAATGGTTGGGCTAAAAGCTTGAAACTGTGCCACACTCGAATAAACTAGTTGATAGTATAATGGTATATGACTTCCTTTGCTAATGGCAATCGTAATGGATTTTTGTTACGCGCTACGGTCGGGGTAGCCAACAATGACTTATCACTAGAACGGAGCATCTTGGAGTGATTTTCATTATTCCTTGTATGATCATTTTTCTAGTTGTAATCTTTTAACTTGTGAGTTCTAAGTTGCGGTTTTCTGGCACTTCCACCATCCATATTTTCTAGCCTCTTCGGTACTGTGCATTGCCCATTCTCACATTGAGAGTTGATCCAAACTTCGCCAGTGCATCGAAACTCCGTGGGAGGACCTTGTTCTGCTACACATAAGCCCAAATATCTTCCTCAAAACAGCCACTATACCTACCTATCATGGCATTTCCATAGCCATTATGAGATATAATGCCATACAACATCCATCTTCATTATGTGACTTGATGACATGCTTCATTGTTATTTTGCATACTGCTACACTCGCAGGAGAATTCAGTTTTATACATCAGAGATATTTCAGTTTCAGTTATAAGTACTAAAAGTGTCATGATTCATTGTAAAATAGAGTGTTGCCCCTACAGGTGAGGTTATATATATATATATATATATAAGCCCAAAAAAAGTGGGCAAAGAGAGATAATAAATAGATAGGGGGCAGCATTACTATCATTTATTCCACACTTATGCTTATCTAAATACTTCAGTTTGGAGAGAGTTATTGTGACAGTTTGATGCTTAGGATGATTATATTGTTGTTCTTGAAGCTTAAATCATCTTTAATATACTTTGCACAGATTGATTGTTTTTCAGCAATGATTCATCGAAAAGTTTTACTTTGTTCTTCGTAATGGTTTATACATTACTCTATTTGATATCAACTATAAACCACAACCTTTATTCATTTGATCCTAGTTTACATGCTTTACATTATTATGATGATCAAGTTTCTGTTGGTAGCATGTCACCTCATAAATTATTTGTTTTTATCGTTTTACCTACTCGGGGACGAGTAGGAACTAAGCTTGGGGATGCTTGATACGTCTCAAATGTATCTATAATTTTTGATGTTCCATGTTGTTTTGATGCCATATGCTACATGTTTCCTATATACTTCATGTCATTTTTATGGATTTTCTAGGGCTAACCTATTGACAAGATGCCACAGAGCCAGTTCCTGTTTTCTGCGATTTTTGGTTTCAGAAAAGTTGTTCTAGAAATATTCTTGGAATTCGACGAAAAAAATCCCAGAGTCTTAGAAAGTTGTCACGTACATGGAGTCCAGAGGAGACCCAGAGGGGGGTCTCAGGGGCCCACACCATAGGGTGGCGCCCCTGGCCGCGCCAACTGCTGGTGTGGCCCCCCTGGCCACCCACTGATGTTGCCCTCTCGCCTATTTAAGCTCCTCCACGGGTTAACCCTAAAAACCCGAGCCTTTTCCACCAAAAAAGATCCGTAGCCGCCGTCATTATCAACCCAAATGCAGGAGGGTTCTGGAGCTCTCCCCGACTCTCTGCTGGGAGGGGGATTCATCATCGGAGGGCTCTTCATCACCATGCCTGCCTCCGGAGTGATGCGTGAGTAGTACCTGAACTACGGGTCCATAGCAGTAGCTAGATCGTTGTTCTCTCCTCCTTATGCCTCATGTTTAGATCTTGTGAGATGCCTAACATGATCAAGATCATCTTATTTTAATGCTACATGTTGTGTATGCTTGGATCCTATGAATATTGAATGATGTGTCCAATGATTATCAATCTATGATGTTCTTTCATGTGTATGTTATTTATGATCTTGCATGGTCTCCGTTACTAGTAGATGCTCTGGCCAAGTTAATGCTTGCAACTCCAAGAGGGAGTATTTATGCTCGATAGTGGGTTCATGCCCCCCTTTCACTCACGCTCTAGTGATAGAAACGTAACAGGTGAAGGATGTGCTATTGCCATTAGGGAGAAAACAACAATGGTTTGTCTAAGGATAATTTTATTGTTTACATTAAACACTTTGCTTAATGCAATTATCTGTTGCTTGCAACTTAATACCCAAGGTTTGCTCGGATGACACTCTGAGAGTGGATTATTAGTCAAAGATGCAGTTGGATAACAGTCTATGTATCTTGTTGTAATGCCCGAATTAATCACATAGTAATCATCATGTCATGCATATGCACTACGGTGCAGACTTTATATTTGTCAATTGCCCAGCTGTAATTTGTTTACCCAACATGTTATCTATCTGTTTTGGAGAGACAGTCATACGTCCATTTTGCATCACTATTTTATATCGTTATTTTTTGATATATTTTATGTTATGATACATTACTTATGTTATTTCGTCTTATTTTGCATGTTCAATAATTATGGGAGGAGAAACACCAGAACCACAAATCTGATGAAAAAGCACCGTCAAGACACCCTATTTTAGAAGACCAGAAGAAGAGGGGGAACACCGGAGGAGTCTTAGAAGTCCCGAGGAGGAAGCTAGCCAGAAGGGCACCCGGAGGGGGGCCACCTGGGGCCCACACCACCAGGCGGCGCGCCCCCCTCTGGCCGCGCCTGGGGGTGGTCTGCCCCCCTGGCCCACTTCTGGGCTCCCCCTTTTGCGTACTTGACCCCCAGGAAACCCTAAGCCCCATAACATCGTCGAAGAATTATTCCGCCATAGCCTCGGGGTGGAAAACAACATAGAGAGAAAAGCTCTCCGGCAGGGAGAAATCTACCGGGCAAATTCCTCCCCGGAGAGGGGAAATCGTCACCGTTATCATTCCGGGCTTCACCGAGATCACCAACATCATCATCATCACCAGCACCATCATCGTCACCGTCCACCTTAGTCCCGCTGTAAGAATTAGGGGACTTTATCGTTGTTTACCACCAGATCTCTCTCCCGGTGTGGATTACTTGTTAGTAGTTGATGCTTGTGAGATTTATCGGTGTTTACACTTTATGACCAGATTGTTATTATCCATTATATCACCTCTGATTATGATCCATATGATGTCTAGTGAGCATTTCGTTTAGTTCTTGAGGACATGGCAGAAGTCATGATGTTAATAGTGAAGTTATGTTTAAGTAATATCTCGTGGTTCAGTATTTAAGTTGTGGTGTTATTCTTCTAGTGGTGTCATGTGAACGTCGACTACATGATACTTCACCTTTATGGGCCTAGGAGGATGCATTGTGTATTTGGATACTAATTGTGGGGTTGCCGGAGTGACAGAAACCTAAACCCCCGTTAGGAAACCAATGCACGAGGGAGTGTAGGATCCCAGAATTTTAAGGTTGTGGTTAGATTTATCTTAATTACTTTCTTGTGTTTGCGGATGCTTACGAGGGGTATAATCACAAGTATGTATTAGTCCTAGTTGGGTGGTGCATTAGCATAGGTTCACGCACGAAAATTCGCGAACCAATAAATATTAATCAACTGTAATGAAGCGAAAGCACTTGACGAAATTCCCATGTGTCCTCGAGAACGTTTGGTAATTTTAAGTAGAACAACCAGCTTGCTCTTTGCTCTCAAATGGATTGGGAAAATTGATGTAATTATTATTACTGTTGTTTATTTACTCGCACTTTATTTATCTGCTATATTCAAAACAACCAAAAACCTGTTTGCTAGTGTTTACAGTTTATTCTCTATCCAACCTGCTTGTCACACCTTCTGCTCCTCGTTGGGTTGGACACTCTTATTTATCGAAAGTACTGCGATACACACCCTATACTTGTGGGTCATCAAGACTATTTTCTGGCGCCGTTGCCGGGGAGTGAAGTGCTATTGGTAAGTGGAATTGGTAAGAGAAACTTTTACTGTGAGTGTTGTTTTTATTTTTGTCTGCTGCTTTATTTCATTATGGAGAATACTTTTGGTTCTCTGTTTAGGGATACTTCTACCATTACTGCTAGAGTAGTAGGTGACTCGTTATCTACTGAATTAGATCCTTATAAAATACCAATGAAAATTGTTGCACGTGTTATGGATGACTGCTATTATGGAGATGGAACTGTCCATCCCGGTGATCATTTGCTCTTTATACATGAATTATGCGAGTTATTCAGGTGTGCAGGTATTACAATGGATCAAGTTAAAAGGAAATTATTATCTTTATCGTTGAAAGGAAGAGCCACTGAATGGTTCAAATTACTGAAGAATGGTGAATCTGTTGGATAGGAGGAAATAGTTCCTCTCTTTTATTCTAAATTCTATCCTCCTAGTGAGATTCATAAAGACCGGAGTCAAATATATAATATCTGGCCTAAGGATGGAGAGAGTATTTCCCAATCTTGGGGGAGAATGAAGTTATTAATGCTCAAATGTCCCGTTCAAGAGCTCCCGAGTAATATTGTTATCAATAATTTTTATGCAAGGCTTTCTCTTCATGATAAGGATTTATTGGATGCTTCTTGTTCTGGATCATTCACACGTATGAAGGAAGAAGCTAAATGGGATCTTCTTAACCGTATTCAAGAAAACACTGAAGGATGGGAGAATGA
Organism: Alopecurus myosuroides; assembly: GCA_028641055.1. Lineage (NCBI taxonomy): Eukaryota > Viridiplantae > Streptophyta > Magnoliopsida > Poales > Poaceae > Alopecurus > Alopecurus myosuroides. The sequence goes on along the minus strand of CM054058.1, from coordinate 310,388,788 downwards.
CAAAGTAGAAAGTCAGGTATAAATTATGATTATGAATGCATTAAATATTTTATGGGAACCGAGGATTTCTATAATGTTAGTGTTGTCTGTGGTCTTGATTCTCAAATCTTTGCAAACTGTCTTAAAGCTTTTGCCTCCTATCTTGATATTCCTAAAAAGGATTATCACAAATAGCATGCACCTTGTAAAGATACTATCCCTGCTAGTAATATAGAAGTGCATGCTGTTAATCATGCTGTTCCTGAGCCTTATATTGAAAAAATGCCTTTCCCTGCTAAGGTAAAAGAACACTCTATTGTAGCTAGTGTGGTTAATAAGAGCATTAAGAAATCTATTGAACCCTATGAACAAATAACTTTTGAACCTGCTGTAGCAATAGTAGAAGATCTTGTTTGTGTAAATGTAGAGGATGAACACATTGTGTTCTGTGAGGATGCTTCTAATATTGTTTCCCATCCTCATAGAACTAAGAAAACAAGTGTTCCTGTGCTTTCTATTAAGATTGGTGATCATTGCTATTATGGTTTGTGTAACATTCGTGCAAGTTCTAGTGCTATACCTTATGAGCTTTATAAAGAAATTATGCATGAAATTGGTTCTTGTGAGCTTGAGGATATTGATGTGGTTATTCAGCTTGCTAATAGAGAAACTGTCTTTCCGGTTGGTATTGTTAGGGATGTGGAAGTGTTATGTGGTAAAACTAAATATCCCACTGATTTTCTAGTGCTTGGTAAGGCTGCTAGTAGAACTTGTCCTATTATTTTTTGTAGACCTTTCTTGAACACTTATGGTGCTATTATAGATTGTAAGAGGGAGAAGAAATTGACTAAACTTGATGGAAAATCTTATGAGTTCAATTTCTCCAAATTTCCTAGAGCACCTTATGAATCTAAATTTCTGACGAGAATTTTAAAGTTGAACAACTTGCTTCTATTGCTCTTGCTCCTAACAATGCTTTGCAGCATTATATGGAGGACCATGAAAGTGAGGTCTTAATGGAAGAAATAAATGAGGTTAACGATATTCTTTTTCGTCAACCGGTGATACTGAAACATAATTTACCTGTGGAAGACTTGAGAACCACATTACCACCCAAGGAGGATCCTATCTTTGATTTAAAACGTTTGCCTGATGATCTTAAATATGTTTATATTGATGATAAGAAAATATATCTTGTTATTATTAGTGCTAAACTTTTGGGTGAAGAAGAGGAAAGATTATCGGGAATACTAAAGAAACACCGTGGAGCTATTGGATATACTCTTGATGATTTGAAAGGGATATCTCCCTCTATATGGCAGCATGTTATTAAAAAATAACCTGATGCAAAGCCAGTAGTTGAACATCAACGCCGTTTAATTGCTAAGATGAAGGAAGTGGTAAGAAATGAGGTATTAAATCTCCTTGATGCTGGTATTATTTTTCCTATTGCTGATAGTAGATGGGTGAGCCCAGTGCATTGTGTCCCTAAGAAAGGAGGAATGACTGTTGTGCCAAATGAAAACAATGAGCTTATTCCACAAAGAGTAGTAGTTGGTTATAAAATGTGCATTGATTTTAGAAAGGTTAATAAAGTCGCTAAGAAAGATCATTATCCTCTACCCTTTATTGATCAAATTCTAGAGAGGTTGTCCAAGAAAACTCATTTTTGCCTTCCTGAAGGTTATTCAAGGTTTTCTCAAATTTCTGTTAGGGAAAAAGATCAAGAGAAAACTACCTTTACTTCTCCTTATGGTACTTATGCTTATAGACGTATGCCTTTTGGTTTGTGTAATGCTCCTGCTACATTTCGAAGATGCATGTCTGCTATTTTTTCATGGTTTTTTGTGAAGAAATTGTGGAAGTATTCATGGACGATTTCTATGTCTATGGAACTTCTTTTGATAATTTCTTGCAAAACCTTGATAAATTTTTGCAGAGATGTGAGGAAACTAATCTTGTTCTTAATTGGGAGAAATGCCACTTTATGGTTAATGAAGGAATTGTTCTTAGATATAAAATTTCTGAAAGAGGTATCGAAGTTGACAGAGTTAAAGTGGAAGCAATAGAGAAAATTCCCTTTCCTAGGGATGTTAAAGATATTCGTAGTGTTCTTGGTCATGCTGGTTTTTATAGGAGGTTTATTAAAGATTTATCTAAAATATCAAAGCCTCTTACTAATCTTCTTCAAAAAGACGTACCTTTTGTTTTTGATGATGATTGTAAGGAAGCTTTTAAGACTTTAAAGAAGGCTTTAAGTACTGCTCCTATTGTTCAACCACCTGATTGGAATTTACCTTTTGAAATTATGTGTGATGCTAGTGATTTTGCTGTAGGTGCTGTTCTTGGACAGCGAGTAGATAAGAAATTGAATGTTATTCATCATGCTAGTAAGACTCTTGATGCTTCTCAAAAGAATTATGCTACTACTGAAAAGGAGTTCTTCGCTGTAGTTTTTGCATGTGATAAGTTTAGACTTATAGTGTAGATTCAAAGGTTACTGTTCATACTGATCATGCTGCTATTAGATACCTTATGGAGAAGAAAGATGATGAGCCCAGGCTTATTAGATGGGTGTTTCTTTTACAAGATTTTGATTTGCATATCGTCGATAGGAAGGGTGCCGAAAATCCTGTTGCTGATAACTTGTCTAGATTGGAAAACATTGCTTTTGATCCTATTCATGTTAATGATAGTTTTCCAAATGAACAACTAGCTACAATAAAAGTAAAATCCGAGGATAGTCCATGGTATGCTAATTATGCTAGCTTTATTGTTTCCAAGTATTTGCCTCCAACATTTACAACTCAACAAAGAAGAAAATTCTTCTATGATTTGAGGCATTATTTTTTGGAAGAAGGAGTAGATGGTGTTATGAGAAGATGTGTTCTAGATCATGACAACGAGAAATATTGAAAAGGTGCCATGGTAGTGCTTATGGAGGACATCACGCTGGAGATAGAACCGCACAAAAGGTTCTACAATCAGGATTCTATTGGCCTACTCTCTTTAAAGATGCGCGCAAATTTGTTTTATCTTGTGATGATGTCAAAGAGTTGGCAATATTTCTAGACGTAATGAAATGCCTATGAGTTATTCTCTTGGTATTGAACCTTTTGATTGTTCGAGATTTGACTTTATGGTTCCTTTTCCTCCTTCAAATGGTTATACACATATTCTTGTTGTTGTTGATTATGTTACTAAATGGGTAGAAGCTATACCTACTAAAAGTGCTAATGGTGAAACCTTGATGACCCACAAGTATAGGGGATCCCAACAGTCTTCGAGGGAAGTAAAACCCAAATTTATTGATTCGACACAAAGGGAGCCAAAGAATATTTATATGCCCTAACAACTGAGTTGTCAATTCAGCTGCACCTGAAAGTATACTTTCTCGCAACAATTTATCAGTGGTAACAGTTTTATAGCTGAAGTAGAAATAAAATAACAACAGTAGTAAAATAGTAAGATCAGTAGCGATTGCGGAAAATAGCTGTATGGGAAGTACCGTAGGCATAGAGGGAATGTATGGACGGGCGTTGCATGGATAACATAGGTCATGTAATAATCTAACACGGGCATTGCAGATAATAATATAAAGCATCAAACATGTAGGCAAACCCTAGGCATGTGTTCCAATATAGTCATACGTGCTCGCAATGAGAAACTTGCACACCATCTTTTGTCCTACCAGCCCGTGGCAGCGGGGCCTTGATACGTCTCCAACGTATCTATAATTTCTGATGCTCCATGATCATATTATGTCAATTGCTACTTGTTTTCTCCCTTATTTATAGCATTTTTATACGTTTTCCGGGACTAACCTATTAACAAGATGCCAAGTGCCAGTTCCCTGTTTTCTGCTGTTTTTGTTTTCAGAAAAGTTGTTCTGGAAACATTCTCGGAATTGGACCCCACAAAGCCCGAAGTTCCTATTTTCCCCGGAAGCATCCAGAACACCGAAGAGGAGTCGAAGACGGGCAACAGGGGGGCCACACCATAGGGTGACGCGGGTCCCCCTGGTCGCGCTACCTATGGTTGTGGGGCCCCTGGAGCTCCACCGCCTTTGCCCTTTCGCCTATTTAATCCCCAGATGGAAAACCCCATGGCCTCTCCATCACTATGTCTGCCTCCGGAGTGATGCGTGAGTAGTTCATCCTTGGACTACGGGTTCGTAGTTGTAGCTAGATGGTTGTCTTATCCTCATATGCCTCCATGTTTAGATCTCGTGAGCTGCCTATCATGATCGAGATTGATCTTATGTAATTCTATATGCTGTGTTTGCTGGGCTCCGATGAATATATTGAACTTATGCCAAGTTGATTATAGTCTTTATTTGCATATGCTATTTGTGATCTTGCATGCTTTCCGTTGCTAGTGGTTGCTCTGGCCAAGTAGTTTCTAGTGACTCCAAGAGGGAGTATTTATGCTCGATAGTGGGTTCATGCCTCCTCACCACCTTGCTCGAGTGACAGAAACGTGAAGGGGGGATGTGTTGTTGCCATTAGGGAGAAAACAGAGGTGAGAGTCATTGCTTACATTACAAACTTTGTTTAATGCAGTTATCTGTTTCTTGCAACTTAATACCTAAGGGGGTTCGGATGATAACCTGAGGGTGGATTATTAGTCATAGATGCAGATGGATGTCGGTCTATGTATATTGTTGTAATGCCCGCACTAAATATCATAGTAGTCTTCATGTCATATATGTGCACTACGGTGCAACCTCTATTTGTCAATTTCCTAGCAGTAATTTGTTCACCCAGCATGCTATCCTTTATGGAGAGACACCACTAGTGAACCTATGAACCCCGGTCCATTTTTCCACAGTGTTAAACAAACCACAACTATTTCCTGCTTTCTTTACTTACTGCAAGAATACATCATTTTCCATGCATACGTCTAATCTTTGTTTTTAGCAAGACCGGCGAGATTGACAACCTCACTTTACCATTGGGACAAAGTATTTTGGTTGTGTTGTGTGCAGGTTCCAGGTCCATTTTTCCACAGTGTTAAACAAACCACAACTATTTCCTGCTTTCTTTACTTACTGCAAGAATACATCATTTTCCACGCATATGTCTAATCTTTATTTTTAGCAAGACCGGCGAGATTGACAACCTCACTGTACCATTGGGACAAAGTATTTTGGTTTGTTGTCTGCAGGTTCCACGTTGTTGCTGACACCGGTGAAGCGCCAGCACCACCGTCAGCGGCATCAACCTTCGTGAGATCCGCTTCCTCCTACTGGATTGATCACCTTGGTTCTTAACTAAGGGGAATTTCCTACCGCTGTGCTCATCACACCCTCCTCTTGGGGTTTCCAACAACTTCATCAACTCTGCAAGCATCAAGGAAATTTCTGGCGCCGTTGCCGGGGAGGAAGAAGTCTTCTGGCAAGGGGAGTCTCTCACTCTCAACCTCTTTATTTTTTATTGTCTTATTATTATTATTTTTGTCTTGTTTTTCTTTTCTATATTAAAAACACAGAAAAATAGTTTACTTCATAGTTGTTATTTATTTTCTTTCTTTTATTTCACTAGAATGAGTATTCCTGAAGTAGAGGTTCGTTCTCTTAAGCAACAAGGGGGAGAAAGTTTAAAAGATGCTTGGCATAGAATAAATGATGCTCATAAGAGGTGCACAAAAAAATATTCTACCATGATACTCTTGAGAAATTTTTATGTTGGTATTTCTGGCTGGTATAGGCATGTGTTAGATACTCTTACGGGTGGAAATTTTCTAGGAACTCCTGCTTTGGAAGCCTGCAATTTGATTGAAAGTTTAGTAGGAGCACCCCCATTACAACTGTTAAAACTGAGATCACTTTGGAGGATGTTATTGATAAACTAAGCTCTTTGGAAATGAACTTATCAATCTTCCTCGATAATGCTAGCAAAGTTAATGAATTAATAATTAGTATTGATAAAAGAATCACGGCTCTAGAAGCTAGCAACACTCATGATAATCAAAGTTTTAGGATTCGTAAACTGGAGGATGCTATGGGAACTTAAGCTCAACCTTTTCATCTCTTAAATTCAAACAGGAGAAAGCTTTTGTGGGAAAGGAGCAAAGATTCATGTATGCTCCTAAGATGGCTAAACCCAAATCTCAATATGTGCTGAAAATTGCTAAAACAATTAATGAAACTAAGAGTGACCTTCATGTTGAATCTTCAAAAACATCTAGAGTGCCTATTGCTACAAATAATGGTTTAGAGGAAGTTATAGAGTATGCTTCTTCACTTGAAAATACTTGAGTTGCCCTTTTATGCCCAGCTGAAACACGTTAAAGAAAAGCGCTACCGGGAGACAACCCGTTTTATTTCCCATTTTCAACCCGTTTTCCTTCGTTTTCTTTGGTGTACTTTGCACCTGGGTGTTGTCTATTTCCTTTGAAACCCCTCTGTATCTTTTCTTTTGAGTTTCTGCTGATCCAAGTAAAGCCTCTAGTGGAAAGTTGAGGCTATATTTCGGATTTCTGCGCAGGAAACAGATTTCTGCTGCCACTGTTAATTCCGTTAAAAATCACAAAAAATTCAAAATGACCTGAAGTTTTTTTGTGCTTAATACTGAGTTATATACTCAAATTTTCTTAGATGACCACTTTTTGATTTGAGCAACAGATGATTTTTGGAAAAATCGATCTTTACCTGTTGTTCTGTTTTGAAAGATTTCTGCCATTCATTGCATTTGCATCTTAATCTCTTTATTTTGGTGTTCTTTTGAGAAAAAGAGTTTTAAAAGAAGTTGTGACAGTATATAGTGTGTTTTTGAGTGTTAGACTTGTGTTTAAACTGAACCATGTGAATTTATTATTTCAATTACACTAACGTTGCTAATGAAGATTGTGAGAAGTTTGGTGTGAAGGAAGTTTTCAAGGGTCGAGAGAAGAGGATGATATGATGTGACCAAGAAGAGTGAAAAGACTAAGCTTGGGGATGCACCAGTGGTACATCCCATAAAATTCCAAGAAGACTCAAGCGTCTAAGCTTGGGGATGCCCAAGGCATCCCCTTCTTGATCAACAAATTATCAGGTCACCTCTAGTGAAACTATATTTTTATTCGGTCGCATCTTATGTGCTTTACTTGGAGCGTCTTTTATTTTTGTTTTCCTTTCAGTTTTTTTTTACTTTTTCAATAAGCTTGGTTGTACCCCAGCATTCTTTTATTGGAGAGTGACACACACCGTTTTTTCATGAGAATACTTTGTAATCTTAATCTCTGTCTAGCTGCTGCATTTATTTAGCTCCTGTTTTGCATGCATCTCTTATTAGAGATGTTAGTTTTAGTAGTGTTATGTGAGTACTATTATGTTTTCTTGCTGTATCATAAAGAGTATTTTTGTTAAATCATGTTTTGTATGGTGATTGTTGGGAGAAAGAAAACTGCTGCTTGAAGTAGAATTTATAACAGTACTGGTAGAAGCTTGTATAGACTGTTGCAAGAACTTTTTCATGCCATGCTAAATGTTATTTTAGTTTTAAAGCCTTGTGGTTATTGAGTAGCATGAATAGACTCAAATATCTGAGAGTGTTTAATATGTCTTGAACGATTCATGAGTTGTTCTTGTCATAGTAAAGCATCAATATATGGCATTCTCTTTCGAATGTTTTATTTGGTTGACTTGGCGCATGCTCACACCATTTTTATGAATACAAACCAGTCAAGAATAGCCTCCACGACCACTTAGTTTTTGAACTTGTGATACTTCTTATGTTTTCATTAATGATGCTTATGTCGCTATGCATGATTATGGCTCTTATGCTCTCTTGATTTGTCGCTCCCAGTCTTTTGCTAGCCTCCACCTGTACTGAGTATGAGCTCTACTCGTGCATCCAACTCCCTTAAACCAAAGTTTTCCTATTGTGTCCACCATACCTACCTACATGTGGTATTTAACTGCCACTCCAAGTAAATTGCTCATGTGTTACCTTTAAAACCTTCAAAATTACTCATGCTTTATGTTCCTGTTTTTGCTCATGAGGACATAAATAGAGAATCTTTATCTCACTTGTTGATTGGATTTCACACCCTGGACTAGTGGCTTCATCCTCTTATCCAAATGATAGAAGAGCTGGCAGCGAGGTGCCCAGCCCCAAATTAATGCAAACAAATTCTCTTCACTATTTTTGCCCCTTATTTATCAGTCAAAGCATAATTGTGTAAACAAAAGAGAAAGAGGGATGACTTCTACACCAGTTGTGTCCTTCACCATGGGAGCCGCTCTTGTGAATCCAGTTGGCTTGTGACGTATTGTATTTTCTGTTTACCATTCGTTGACATTAGCATACATCTCCCAAAATATAGACACTCCTCCACAGTATGTGATTGTTGGCGGGCACCCGAGGATTTGGTTAGCCATGGTTTGTGAAAGATGGATGGGAGGAGTGTCAAACTTTTAATACCTCTGTTTAATAAAATAAAATCTCTAGCACATGAGTGATCCCTGCTTCCCTCCGCGAAGGACCTTTCTTTTACTTTTATGTTGAGTCTCCATCTTCTAACTTTATGCACAATTGAGAGAGCATTTTTGCCATTCTGAGTTCTATGTGCATTTGTCCCATAAACATCAAAAATTACTTCATAATGTGATATTATTTGTTCTTAAATTATTTGTTCTAGTCTTCCTCATGAACTTTGAAGGTGTCCTAGCATTTATGTTTTGCCCCACTCTTAAGGACTAGCGAAATATCACTTTGACATGTTTGGTATATACCTGAAACAAACATCTACCTTTCTTCGCATTATTATTCATGATCCTTTATTTGAGTCACTCTTCGTGATGCAAAGTGATTGCTATGCTTTATTATTAAAGTTCTATTTATCATGTTTGTGTTTGAAGTTCTATGATATCAGCGTGCATATGATTTTACATTAGATTGATCAAGTTTATGTTAGTATCATGTCACCTCGGAAATTATTGTTTTATCATTTACCTACTAGAGAATGAGTAGGAACTAAGCTTGAGGATGAGTAGAAATTATTGTTTTCTAGAGGTGTATGCTTATGTCAACAAATTGTAAACAAACAATACAGTACGTCACAACCCAACTAGACTTCACAAGAGAGGCTCCCATAGAAGGACGCATCTGGGTAGAAGGTCATCCCGCTTTCTCTTTTGTTTACACAATTATGCTTTGACTGATAAATCAGGGGCAAAAAGAGTGAAGAGATTTTTTTGTATTAATTTCGGGCTAGGCACCCGCTGTCGGCTCTTCTATCATTGGATAAGCGGATGAAGCCACTAGTACAGGGTGTGAAATCCAATCAACAAGTGAGATAAAGATTCTCTATTTACGTCCTCATGAGGTAAAACAGGGGCACAAAACAGGAATAATTTTTATCAGGTTTTAAAGGTAGCACACGAGAAATTTACTTGGAGTGGCAGTTAAATACCACATATATATGTAGGTATGGTGGACACATTTGGCAAACTAGTGTTTTTGGGAGTTGGATGCACGAGTAGAGCTTATACTCAGTACAGGTGAAGGCTAGCAATAGACGGGGAGCGACAATCAAGAGAGCAACAACTGTCAGAATCATGCTTGCAACAAAACAAAATAACAGGGGCATAAAAATGATACAAATACTCCGAGAAAAATAAATCATCGAGGCTTATGTGACTTTTTGTTTTCAGTCATAGCATGCGTAAGCATGCGCCAAGTCGATCCAAGCGAAAGAATCAGAGGGAGATACCAAAATGTCATACCCTTCTATGAATAAAACAATGCAAGCAAACATTCATACGACATGCTATCTTATATTATTAAGTTGGAACTAACACGTGAGAGCACGAACTACTAAGCATCAATTAAATAACATACACCTTACATGAACGGACTAAGCATGTTCACACAACGAGTATATGTACAAAAATAAAACAAATAGAGTTCATACCAGCCTCCCACCACAACTCGGATTGTCATAAATCATCATTACTGCTCTTCACTTGTGGATTGAATAATATAAAAATGATAATCAAGCTCCAATGGAGACACAGAAGTACGATGAACTTTGCAACAAACTTTACAAAACCAAAGAAGAACAACAAATATTTTTGGGTTTTCGATTGAAAACTAGAACAGAAAGAAACAAGCAAGTAAAGCAAAATATTTTTGGATTTTTGAATACTAAACTGAAACGAGAAAAGAAAACAAACCAAATAAAGAAACTAAAGAAGCAAACAAAGAGAAACAATAGAAATATTTTTGTTCGTTTTGTGTTTTGGAAAATAAGAATAAAAAAAATTAACAAAGGGAAACGAAAGAAGCAGAAGAAAACGAAAACAAACGAAAGAAGCGAAAACATGGATATACAATGAACCGACTGAATATGACATAAAGATGAGTGTTATGTCGGTATACCTCCCCAATCTTAGGATTTTGGGCTAAGTGGAGATAAACCACCAAGGGGCCCATGAGGTGGCGCCCCCGTAGTACGCCGAGGAGGAACCCTCCTCCTGATATGTCCTCGAGGATGCACCGGTGTACTGGGTGTTGTGGTCCTCGGGAGGCGCGTCTCGCCTCTCCTGCTGCCGGTAAAACTCCGTGGTGCTCAGATTCTCATCTACCTCCTCCTTAGAGAGCGACCATGGTGACCTGTCAATCTTAAACAAAACAGGCTGCGTCAAACTAACTTTTTGCTCCTTTCCATTTATATATAAAAGTCTATATACTAAACGTTCAGCAGTAGAGTTAGCAGTAATAAACTAATGGGACTTAATGGCAGCGAGGTTAAGTCTATAGGGACCAATCAATTCATCATCCGGAGCAATAGAAATTTCTAAAGCAGTTGCTACACGTGTAGCAATAGTGCCCCCAAAAATAGTCCCCTTAGTAGAAAGGTGGCGTGCAACAAGTGCACCAAGGTTATACTTTGTGCTACCATTCAGCGCAGCATCAATGAAAGCAAGGTGGTAATCAGAAATGTTGCTAGTGTTCTGACTACCAAGGATACTAGTAGCAATATAGTAAGTAAAATATCTAAGAGGAGGACGTTGAATGATCCTTATCTTCCCACGCTGGGATGAGCGACCATCATCGTTGGTGATTTCTTGGTAAAGCGCCGCAAGCTCCGCGGGGTTCTCCTGAATCCGGGACGCTGTCCCGGTATCGTTGATACCTACAATGGCACAAAAATCTCCCAAGGACAAAGAGAAAGATCTACTATATAATTTAAAGCCAACAGTAAGACCAAAATGTGTGTTCCAAAGTGAAAACCCTCAACAAAAGATTTTGTGAGAGCTGCATACTAAGGCCCTTCATCCTCCATATAGTTGGTTAAACCAACTCTTTCAATAAGCATACGAAAGTCATCCAATAGACCCGCACTTCTTAGAAATGTAATGCAAGGAAAGCTAGATGGGTTAACGATACCATCACCTCCCGCATCGTCAATACTCGGTGCAATAACGTCTTCATTGTACGATAACCTCACTGAAGTGGATGAGCGTGAGGGAATTGTCCTTCTAGGAGCATCACTCCTAAATATCTCTCCAAAATTATAATTATCCATCTCTGGAATTTTTCAGCAATCATCATAAAAATTAATTTCAAGCAATTATAATTTTTCTGGAATTTTTCGAGAAACTTTATTTTTGAGGTATTTCCAGAATTTTAATAATTAATAAAAACCAGGAAAACGAAAGTGAAAAGGTGGAAAATAAAACCAAAACTAGAACTACATAGGTTCTATGACACTCGAATGGAAAAATATCCAAAGAAAACAAAGGTGGAAGTGGTGAAAACAAAAGTATGGGTGGTGAAAACATGCATAACCTCAGTAATCAGGGTGAAAACATCAGGAAAACATTCATAAGGATGGTGGAAAACATGATTGTACTCAAGTAGCAATGTGATAACAGAAGTAAACATGGTGAAAACATAATGGGGAAGGTGAAAACATAGTGAAAATATTGTCCTCTTCATTTCAAACCATTTTGTTAACAAGGGTGATCCAGTCTTGTTATGAGAACAATTTTCACATGAAGCAAAACTTTGCTAATCACTAAATAATCATGTTACCTCAAACTTGATAGACATAGTCCCAATCATAATAATTTCATATTGTTTTGGTGGCATTGGAATGGGACAATAAAATTCTCCAATCTTGATGGTCTCAATATTTTCAATTGAATTTAAACCATATCTTCTATCAATCTTCTTTGGAAAATAAACAGTATACTCTTTATCATTAACATTAAAAGTTACTTTTCCTTGATTGCAATCAATAACAACCCCTACAGTATTAAGAAAAGGTCTCCCAAGAACAATAGACATATTATCATCTTCACGCATTTCCAACACAACAAAGTCAGTTAATATCAAACAATTAGTAGCAACTTGCACAGGAACATTCTCACATATACAACCAGGAATAGCAGTAGATTTATCAGCCATTTGCAAAGACATATCAGTGTGTATCAATTTTTGAAGAGAGAGTCTCTTATAAAGAGAGAAAGGCATAACACTAACTCTAGCTCCCAAGTCACATAAAGCAGTTCTAAAATAATTATTTTTAATAGAACAAGGGATAGTAGGAATACCAGGATCTCCAAGCTTCTTTGGAACCTTGCATTGAAAGAGTAATTAGCAAGCATAGTGGAAATTTCCTCATTAGGAAATTTCCTTTTGTTCGAGACAATATCTTTCATATATTTAGAATAAGAAGGCAGTTTAATAGCATAAGTCAAAGCGATTTGCAAAAACAGAGGTTTCATCCATTCAAAAAACTTGTTATAGTGTTCTTCTTCCTTTGATTTATGTTTCTTATTAGGAAAAGGCATTGATTTTTGTACCCAAGGCTCTCTTTCATTCCCATGTTTATTAGAATGAAATCCTCCTTAGTATACTTTGCAGTTTTAGTTTGCTTTTCAGGTTCAACTACATGTTCTTCTTTATCGGAAGCATCACTTTTATCATTACCACTTTCAGTTTCAGCATCAGAAATAGATATACCATTAGGATCTTTAGCAGGTTCAGGAGATTCTACAACATTTTTATGTCTCTTTTTTTTTCTTAGAAGGAGAACTATTGTTTTTAGGTTGCTGAGAATCTTGTTCAATTCTTTTAGGATGTCCTTCAGGATACAAGGGGTCCTGAGTAGAAACACCACTTCTAGTAATTATTTCACAAACATGTTTATCTCTAGAAGCATTAGCTAGCATGTCTTTTTGCACTTTAGTAAGTTGATCAATTTGAGTTTGAACCATTTGAAAATGTTTAACAAGCATTTTAACATCATTAGAGGTTCTTTCAATAATACCATGCAAATTATCAATAGCTTTAGAGTTTTCCATAAGGTGATTTTGCACTCTCCTATTAAAGTTGTCTTTCTTAACAACATAATTATCAAATTCATCTAAGCATTGATCAGGTGGTTTCGAATAAGTAACATATCTATTATCAAAATTGGAGAGAGTGTACCTCAACAGTTGATGGATGAGGAATAGGCTTACATAATTCTTCTATAGGAGGTAATTTCTTCACATCTTCATATTTAATACCCCTCTCTTTAAGATATTTCTTGGCTTCCTTCATCACTTCATCATTTAATTCAACCATCCCTCTCTTCTTGTGTGTGGGTATTGGTGTTGGCTCTAGTGTAGGTGTAGGATCAGGTATATTCCAATCATCATTATTTTTGGCTATTTTAGCCATTAATTCCTCAGCTTCTTCTGGAGTTCTTTTCCTGAAAACACAACCAGCACAAATATCCAGGTATGTCCTAGATTCAACAGTTAGTCCATTATAAAATATATCTATGAGCTCATTTTTAGGTAGTGGCTATCCAGGGCTAGCTCTTATCGAAGAACAAAACCTTGTCCAAGATTCAGACAATTTTTCTCCTTCAGTTTGCTTAAAGTTAAAGATGTCCTGCACAACAACATGTTGGGCACTAGCAGGAAAATATTTTTGAAAGAAAGCATTAACCAAATCCATAGGATCAGTAATACACCCAGGTGAAAGATTGTTACACAAAATTTTAGCTTCATCTTTCCATGAGAAAGGGAAGATATTGGTAACAAAATAAGTACGCAACTTAATATCATCGGAAAATAAACTACTCAAAGATGAAAGTTCATTCATGTGTTCCATAGCACTTTTACTTTCAGTTCCACAAAAAGGTTCCTTCTCAACAATAGATATATAAGATAAATCTAAAGATAAATCATAATCCTTGTCTATAATGTGTATGGGAGATGTGGCAAACTTAGCATCAAGATAAGATTTATATTTCACATCATGTCTTGCAAGAAGACTCTTAAGAGCACTTGCACCAGTAGTAGCATGAGCTTCTTCAATAGAATCATCACTCAGTTCAATATAGGTTTCATCAAGATCATCAAATAGCTCAGTTGACTTAACAGTTGTACCAATATTTTCAATAGAAATTTCAGCATTTTTCATTTGTTTGGATCTAGCAATAATAGCATCTAGGAAAGGACCTAGAGAACCAATATCATCAAGCACAGTAGAAGCATCATCAAAAGTATCAGAAACATTCTCAGACTTAGCAGAAGTAATAGTATGTGTAACATGTGGTGGAGTAAGAAGCTTACTCATAACAGACGGTGAATCAAGAGAAGCAGAGGTGTTTAGAGTTGTACCTCTTCTTGTAGTGGATGGTAATATCGGAACTTTTCCATCACGAGTCTTGCCCATGATGAATGGCTTGCAGCAAACAATACCATGACCAAGTGAGAAAATAAAGAAAGCTATGCCCCCCGGCAACAGCGCCAGAAAATGGTCTTGATGACCCACAAGTATAGGGGATCGCAACAGTCTTGAGGGAAGTACAACCCAAATTTATCGATTTGACACAAGGGGAGCCAAAGAATATTTATATGCCTTAACAAATGAGTTCTCAATTCAGCTGCACCTGAAAGTAGACTTGCTCGCAACAATTTATCAGTGGTGACAGTTTTATAGCAACAGTAGAAATAAAATAACGGCAGTAGTTAAATATTAACAACAGTAGCAATTGCGGAAAACAACACTATGGGAAGTGCCGTAGGCATAGAGGGAATGGATGGACGGGCGTTGCATGGATAACATAGGTCATGTAATAATCTAACATGAGCATTGAAGGTAATAATATAAAGCATCAAATATGTAGGCAAACCATAGGCATTTGTTCCAATATAGTCATACGTGCTCGCAATGAGAAACTCGCACAACATATTTTGTCCTACCAGCCCGTGGCAGCGGGGCTTCTAGGGAAACTACTGGTAATTGAGGTGATCCTTTTAATAAAGCACCGGAGAAACGCATTAACACTCTGTGAACACACGTGATCCTCACATCACAACCATCCTCTCAGGTTGTCCCAATTTCTGTCACTTTGGGGCCTCGAGTTCCGGACAACGACATGTGTAAAACAACTTGCAGATATGATCAAGAAAAAACATTATACTCATGAAACAATAACATGTTCAGATCTGAAATCATGGCACTCTGGCCCTAGTGACAAGCATTAAGCATAACAAGTTGCAAGAACGGTAGAAAACACTAACAATGGATACTAGGCACTATGCCCTAACAATCTAGCATTATTACATGATCGATCTCATCCCATCCCTTCCATCCCTCTCAGCCTACAGTGGTGTTTACTCACACATGGACGGGGAATCATGGATGGTTGATGGAGAAGAGGTGGCAGTGTCAATGGCGATGATCTCCTTCGAATCCCCGTCCCGGCAGGGCGCCAGAACATGAACTTCTGATCCTCGAATCGAGGTTCGGGGTGGCGGCGGCGCTTTGTTGTGTTTCTGTGGAATATGACGAATCCCCTCGCGTTTTGGGGTTGAAGGCAATATGTAGTCGAAAGTGAAGTCCGAGGGGGTGTGGGAGTGGCCCACACCACCAGGTGGCGCGGCCAAGGTGGGCGCGCCGGAGGGTGGTGTGGCCCCCTCCTGGCTCCTCTCATGGCCCCCTTTTGGCTCCCGGGGTCTTCTGTTGTTTTAAGGCCAATGGGGTCTTTTCTGGGCATTTTCCCGAAAGTTGATTTTTCTGCACAAAAACGAGACACCAAGGTAATTCTGCTGAAAACAGCGTTAGTCCGTGTTAGTGGTATCCAAAACTCACAAGTTTAGAGGAAAAAAAATAAGAAAAGTGTTCGGAAAAGGAGATACGTTTTGGACGTATCAAACCTCGTTAAAAATGCTTAAATATGTTATTTTCCCTAGGTTTGGTGTGCCTAGATATCTTATGACTGATGGAGGTTCTCACTTTATTCATGGTGGTTTTAGAAAAACCCTTGCTAAATCTGATGTTAATCATAGAATTGCCCCAGCTTATCATCCTCAAACCAGTGGGCAAGTAGAATTATCAAATAGAGAAATTAAATCTATCTTGAAAAAGATTGTTAATAAATCTAGGAAGAATTGGTCTGATAAGTTGAATCATGCTTTACGGGCTTATAAAACTGCTTATAAAAATCCTATGGGTATGTCTCCTTACAAAATGGTTTATGGAAAAGCTTGTCACTTGCCTTTAGAATTAGAACACAAAGTGATGAGGACATCCCTAGTTCTTCACCTATTTTTACACACGATAATGTCCCGGATCAAGATAATGGTGTGAGGCTTGGACCAGTGACAAGATCAAGGACAAAACTATTAGAACAATAGGTGAATTCACTCCTACTTGAGTATGATATTTATAATTGTAGAACTTTATACTACCTAAATCTATGCATCTGTGTATGATAAGGTTTATTGATAACACAAACATACTTGGAGGAGAACATCAAGAGGAGCTGGAAAACAAGGAAGAGAAGCTGGAAAACAAGATCATACTTGGAGAAAACAACATGTACAAGTTGAAAACAAGAGAGGAGCTGCTCGAAAACAAGTCTACACTTGTGGAAAACAACATGTACATGGTGGAAAACAAGACCCAAGAGCTGGAAAAAAGCATGTGCTTGAGGATGGAGAGGGAGGAAGCACATGGAGGGTTTTGTGGTGCATAACACCATGTTATTGCACCTTAGTTAGTGGGCCTGCGTGTCCAAAGGTGGCCGTACCTCTATGGGGTCGGTTTGTATCCAATTGGGTCTATTGGTTGAGTCCAACCCAAACTAAGTTAGATTCCAAACCGAGTAGGAGTAGGGGTGCTTGCGCAAGTCTCTTGTGGCCGCACCCATATCCCCTCTTATATACCTAGGATTCGAGTCATTGTTCCTTAGACTACGTTAAACATAAACCCTAGAACCTCTGGATAGAACTACGTGTAATCATTCATCTGGAAGTATTGTTACCATTGCAAAATTGAATGTTACTTGTTATTCCATTGGGAATAAGACGGTACAGGACCACCTCGTAGTCGGTGGCTACGTTGTGCAAGCGTGTGGAGTTGAGAATATCCATTGGGTTGCAAACTGTTGCATTGGCTTCAGGGATCAACCGGAGAGTTTTCAGTGAGAGACGAGTTATCAAATCCAGTTATGAGTGAGAGTTCATCGAGAAGATTAGGCCACCCCTTATCATCTTGGTATCAGAGTTATAGGTTGCCTCGGTGAGCTGTTTTTCTACCCCTGGTTTCGAGTGTTTTTGATTTCCTATACATAAAAAGACACACAAAAAATAGTTGTTAGTTCGTGTCATAGCCGTAGATCAACACCTAATTGCATCTGTTATTGTTGTTACTTGTTGATTTTGTGTTCCTTTTTTTTGTGTCTTGAGTCTAATCTAGGTTTAGGGTTCTTCGTGTCTAGTTTTTTTTTCCGAGTCTATACCGAAAATTGCCCCACAAAAATATCGCTGCGGATCATCCTAGTCTAGCCTTAGTCGGAATTCCACCGGGAGCTACTGGTTTGATTCGAGGTTCTTGCGTTGTTTGGTTTCTACTTGCAATCGGATTCATATCCGAGTGCGACCGTGCATCGATTTTGACAAGTTCCCTGCCCCGCGCGTGTGCTAATCCTCCTCGGATCCAATCCGATCTCTACCGCGTGGAAGTTGTCACGTGTTGTTGCTGTTGCGCGCCAAATTCTAGCACGACACCATACCACGGCACGTAATCGTGAAATTCGTTGCCGCGCTTTAAGAGTCTGCCGTGCGCGCAACACTACCACCCACGGTAGTGAAACTCTGTCGTCCCTGACGTGGTTACACTCCTCCACGCGCGTGTTGTTTTCCCTGCTCTGCCGCGACACAAAACATAGCGTTTTGCTGCCGTGATGTCCTCGCTACCGTAGCCGCGCGTGAGTTTTTCCCGGGCATCGTTTTCAGCTGTTTTCGCTGCCGCCACGGCACGGTTTTTACTTGTTTTCCTGCCATGCACTAGTACCTACTGTTAGGTTTGTTTTTCCTTTCTATCTTCTTAGGATCTCCATGTCTGAGCTTTGTGAACATAGCCACGACCTTTCTACAGCATAATTATAGGTACCTTGCCCACAAGTATAGCTATTTTTGTGCTCTGACAGGCTGCTCATATTTTCATATACCATTGTGATCACTTGCTATTTTGGTTCATATTGCTCCTAGTTGTTCTTAAGGCCATTGGAAAAATACAAAAAATAGAAACAGAGAAAAAGTATAAAAAAAATGAGAATACTGAAAAATTGAACAGACGCTGAATTGATACTATTGCTTACTAGTGGAGCTTGCTATATATAGATTGTGACATTTGGTTTCTACTATTGAGAAATCTTGTTCCTGTCTATTTGAGCCATAGCTAGTGACTTTCTAGTGCTTGCAACAATTCATCCATATAGTTGTTAAGCCACTTTTGTCTCCATTGGTGTGAGTTTCCTGTGCTTTTTATATCACATTTGATAGCATATAGGAGGTGTTTATTTCGTGTTGTTAGGACTCCCAACCAAGCTCCACCATATACCTTGTTTTGCTTTGTGATAGTTAAAACCCCGGGTATTCTCTTCTTCACATCAAGCATACTAGCTGCCTCTACTTGTTGATAAGTATTTCTATTCACTTTGGAACGGTAAGGTGCACCTTTTCTTGATGGTTTTGAGTGAGTTGTGAGAGAACCCACATATAGATACTTGCTTTTTTGTTTTCACTAACCTACTAATGGATCCTTCTAGTGATGAACTTGTGCAGCAAAAGAAGGACCATGGTGAAGGTGTGAATTGGAGGGAGTATGAGGCTTTCAGGGATGTGTTGACAAGTCAAATGGAAACAAATCATAAGGAATTGAGGACATTTGTGACTGATGCTTGTGATCCTCTTTATGTGGAGATGCAAGAACTTGATACTAAAGTGGGGGATATCTCTAAATTGGCCATGGCCAACCAAACACAAGTGACCACTATCCAAGACTCTATTGCTACATTGACTACTCAACTTGCTGATTTCAAGAATTTTCTTGATCAACGACTTCCTGCTCTTGATGATGATAATGCTAGTGTGCATAGTGATGCTAATAATGGTTTTCAAGCTAACGAGGGAGTGGAAAACAATGTAGGCCGTGGAGTAAGAGGAGAGAGGGGCCGAGGTGGTTTTCAAGGCCGAGGAGAGAAGGGCGAGGCTGCAGACACCAGAGCCGATATCGAGGATAGCATGCTGGTGATGCGAGGGCAGTTCGAACGCCTAGCCGGCGTGGGCACTGACCTGGTGCGCACCGCCTTCCAGCTCCACAAGCTCTTCTGGCCTGAGGACCCTGCGCCAACAACTATTTGTGGCCTTGCTCTGAAGCTGCGCAACGTGAAGGCCGAATTGAAGAAGTGGCGCGCCTCGGGAGCTCGGGCGGGTGCTGATCTGATGCTGCTCTGCATCGCCTCCTGGTATGAGAACTTGAACATGCAGATTATCCGCGGGAAGCGCGCCAATTCCAAGTGGGAGATGGATCCCAGCTGCGTGACCATGCGCAAGCTGATTGCGCATGAGGTTGCGGAGTGCGCTGACACGGCAACTTTCATCGATGGCCTCCCTGAACCCGACACCGAGGTGGAGGAGGACGAGGAGGAGGATGAAGAATCAGATCCCGAGTTGGGCTTCTTCGATTCACCCAGGGGCTCGGCCGGGAAAGGGAAGGCCGCGATCGTCGCGAGTAGCGATGAAGAGGCCGAGGAGATCGACACAGCCGCCCTCGAGTTTGGCACCTCGTCAGGGGCCGCCCTTGACGACTCTGTCAACCTCCGCGCCCCCGAGACCGGCTCCGCCTCCGCGACAACGCCCATCTCGGTGGCCACTGCAACTTCCAAGCAGGTCACCACCGAGCCTGACGCTGAGCAAGCGAGGACTGTTGATGCCAGCACAGAGGCGGACGCCACCAAGGCCACTGAGGAAGACGAAGCAACCAAGGCGAGCACCGAGAACACCCCGTCGACCTGAATTTGATTTTATCCTGCAAACTTTTTACTCAAACACTTATCAGATCCCCGGGATGCCGGGAGCAAATGTATCAGACTATTTTATTCCGTTGCTACTCATTTTTATTCCCACTTTGTTATTTTCAACTTAATCAATTTGTTCATCTTGGGCTAGATGCCGAGTTGCGTTATAATGCGAGTCCCCGAGTTGCATTTCTTATTCACTCTCCCTTTTCGTCTCAGCTCTACCCGCAACTTGTTGCTTTTTTGGTATTCGAGTCACAAGAGTTAAAGAGTAGAGCTGCAAATACTTAGCCGCTTAGAAACAATCATAGTAACGCAGCCCACCACTTAGCCGAAAAGACAAGTCACAGAACAGTAATAAAAGCACCCTACTCGGTTCCTGCACTCTTCTTTTCCTCAGTAATTTTTCTTGTGCTCATGGACCTTTTGCTTGTTCTCTTGCTTGCCATGAAGCCGGGTTTCGGACAACAGCAAAGACGAAGAGTTGGCATATAGGTTTAAACACAGTACTCAATGTACCTTTGTATTTTGAAGTAGAGCAACCGAATAGGCAAAAGGTAAAGCCGAGTAACAACACTTAGAGCAATTTTTGGACGAGGGCAGTCCCCGAGATCAATTTCAGATTGCAGAGTAGAATTTCAACTCGGATAAGAGGGTACATACACATCTTTGCTTACGAATGAAAACGACGTAGTAGAGCTACATTCCAAGGGCGCTTGGTTTCCTCTCCAGCTTTATCTGCCCTGTTTGCCTGTGGTGGTCGCGCATCTATAAGATAGTAAGCATCATTGTGCAGCACTTTGCTCACAATGAAAGGCCCTTCCCATGGAGGAGACAATATGTGCATCCCGGCTGTGCGCTGCACAAGCCTAAGGACCATGTCTCCTTCTCGGAAAACCCTTGGGTTCACCTTTCGGCTATGATAACGCCGCAGGTTTTGCTGGTAGATAGCCGAACGTGACAGAGTCAGCTCTCTTGCTTCTTCAAGCAGGTCAACGTCGTCTTCTCGAGCTTCTCTCGCCTCCACCTCAGTGTAGAGGGTTACTCGGGGGGAGTCATGCTCTAGGTCTATTGGCAACACGGCCTCAGCCCCGTATACCAAGAAGAATGGCGTGTAGCTGGTTGACCGGTTAGGGGTAGTCCTTAGACTCCACAACACCGCTGGCAACTCGTCTAACCAACACCCAGGTGTTTTCAGCAGTGGCTCCATCAGCCTTGGCTTTATGCCTGCCAGTACCATGCCATTTGCTCTTTCAACTTGCCCATTGGAAGCGGGATGCGCGACTGACGCAACGTCTAGTCGGATATGCTTATCTCTGCAGAACCGCACCATTGCTCCCTCAGCAAAATTTGTGCCGTTGTCGGTGATGATGCTGTGCGGGTAGCCATATCTCAGGATCACATCCTTCACGAATTTCACAGCTGTGGCCCCATCACACCACCGAATAGGTTTCACTTCAATCCACTTGGTGAACTTATCCACCATGACCACGATGTGAGTCATGTTGCCTCTAGCCGGCTGAAACGGCCCGACCATGTCCAAACACCAAACAGCAAATGGCCAAGTGATAGGAATGGTTTTCAGCTCGGAAGCAGGCATGTGAATCTTACTTGCGAACATCTGGCAGCCATTGCACTTCCTCACAATTTCTTCAGCTTGCTGCAGAGCTGTGAGCCAGTAGAAGCCATGCCGAAAAGCTTTTTGTACTAGTGCCCGAGAAGAGGCATGGTGCCCGCATTCTCCTTGGTGTATCTCTACCAGGATTTCTTCTCCTTCTGCTGGGTCCACACAACGTTGCAGCACGCCAGTGGCACTTCTCTTGTGCAGCACATCTCGGACTATGGTGTAGCCCTTGGATCTTCTCTGAATCTGTCTTGCAGTCACCTCATCTTCTGGCAGAGTACCGTCCCTCAGAAAGGATAATATGGGCATGGCCCAACTCGGTGTCTCCCGTGCGGGAAACACTGGTTCGTCCACTTCCATTGGGACGGGTACCTCTGGTTGCTCTTTAGGGATGGGAGCACTTCTCTGAAGCCCAGACCGATTAGCAAGGACTTCCTCAATGAACGCGACAGTCCCCGGGTTAAGGACAACAGTCCCCGAGTAAGGAGTGGCAGTCCCCGAGTAAGGAGCGGCAGTCCCCGAGTAAGGAGTGGCAGTCCCCGAGTAGAGGACGGCAGTCCTCGGGTTTCCTGTAGCATTCTCCCAGTCAATTTCCATGGGATCAGATTCCTCACTTGGCAGAGAAGGAACAAATATGGACTCCGAGTTGGGAGAAGGCTTGATGGATGGCTTCCTCAAATGTTCCAAGGTGACTCCAGCCGGGATGGATTGCCGAGAAGATCCCAACTTGGACAACTCATCTGCTGCTTCGTTCTCTGCTCGGTGAACGTGTTGGAACTCACAGCCTTCGAAGAACCCAGTCATAGACTGCACCAGGAAGCGGTATGATGCCATGTTGGCATCCAGAGCATCCCATGTACCAGATACTTGCTGCACCACCAGATCGGAATCGCCATAGCATATAATGCGCTGCACGCCAACCTCCTTGGCTACTCGCAAGCCATGCACCACTGCCTCGTACTCTGCTACGTTGTTGGATGCTTTGAAGTGAATCTGCAGCACATACTTGAGTTGATCTCGCTTGGGTGACGTAAGCACTACGCCGGCACCAAGGCCTTCCTTCACCTTCGAGCCATCAAAGTGCATCTTCTAGTAGTTAGAAACTGGAGCAGGAGGTTCATACTGCACCTCGGACCAGTCCACCAGGAATTCTGCCAGAATCTGAGACTTGATGGCTTCTCTTCTCGCATACGCGGGTGCATACGCTGCCAGCTCGATCGCCCACTTGGCTACTCTGCCACTCGCTTCCTTGTTACCCATAATATCCGAGATAGGAGCAGAGCTCACAACCGTGATGGGATGCTCCTGGAAATAGTGCTTCAACTTCTTGGCGCCCAGGTACACGCCGTAAGTCATCTTCTGGTAGTGCGGGTAGTTTT
The DNA here is from genome assembly GCA_028641055.1 of Alopecurus myosuroides. Taxonomy (NCBI): domain Eukaryota; kingdom Viridiplantae; phylum Streptophyta; class Magnoliopsida; order Poales; family Poaceae; genus Alopecurus; species Alopecurus myosuroides. Next base: position 310,365,505 of record CM054058.1, on the reverse strand, counting down.
GCTTGGAACTGGACAACACTTCACTGAGATAGTACACTGGGCGCTGCACACTCTTGCCTTCTTCTTCTCGTTCCACCACAATCACCACACTGACTACTCGGTTAGTCGCAGCAATGTACAGCAGCATGGGCTCCTTGGGTAGCGGACTAGCCAAGATGGGAACGCTAGCCAGCATTGCTTTTAGCTCGTTGAATGCCACATCCGCTTGCGGAGTCCAGACAAACTTGTCACTTTTCTTCATTCATTGGTACAGAGGCAGGGCCTTCTCGCCCATTCGGCCCAGAAAACGGCTCAGAGATGCCAAGCAACCAGTGAACTTCTGCACATCCTTCAAGGATCTCGGCAAAGACATGCTCTCAATAGCTTTTATCTTTGAAGGATTGGCCTCAATGCCCCGACTAGACACTAGGAAGCCGAGTAGCTTGCCAGCCGGGACACCAAAGGTGCATTTACTCGGATTCAGCTTCATTTTGTACTTGCGTAGGTTAGCAAAGGTTTCCTCCAGGTCGGCAAGCAGAGTATGTGTTTTATTCGTTTTGATGACAATGTCATCTACGTACACCTGCACATTCTTGCCGAGCTGGTCGTGCAAGCATTTCTGCATGCATCTCTGATAGGTTGCACCCGCATTCCTCAAGCCAAAACACATGACACGATAGCAATAAGCCCCGTACGGGGTAATGAAAGCAGTCTTTATTTGATCAGCAGGATTGAGTGCAATCTGGTGAAAACCAGAGTAGGCATCTATGAAAGACAACAGTTCACAACCAGCAGTGGAATCGATCACCTGATCGATGCGAGGTAGCGGGAAAGGATCCTTGGGGTATGCCTTGTTCAAGTCGGTGTAGTCGACACACATGCGCCATGCAGTGGCAGCCTTGGGATCCTCCTTATTCTTCTCGACCATGACCGGGTTGGCTAGCCAATCCGGATGCAGTACCTCCATGATGAAATTGCTTATCAGTAGCTTGGTGATCTGGTCACCAATGGCCTTCCTTCTCTCATCTCCGAAGCGGCGCATAGCCTGCTTCACTGGTTTGGCGTCAGGACGCACATGTAATGAGTGCTCAACCAACTCCCTCGGGACTCCTGGTAGATCTTCATTGGACCAGGCGAATACGTCCCGATTCTCACGGAGGAAGTGGATGAGCTCGCTTTCCTATTTCTCCGCCAACCCGGAGCCAATGATGGCCACGCGGTCGGGGAACTCGGGGTCGACCTAGACCTTCTTGGTCTCCTGAGATGCCTGGAATGCGGTCCCGTGCTGGGTACTCGGCACGCCTTGCGTGCCAGCTTGCGCGGATTGAGCCATAGCCACCACCTCATACATCTTCTTCTTCTCGGCAGCAATCACCATCGATTCCGCCAACTGGGAACCAGCAGAGGCACACTCCATGGACTTCTTGTAATCACCAGAGATAGTAATTATGCCATTGGGACCAGGGATCTTCATCTTCAGATATGCAACATGGGTAGAAGCCATGAACTTGCTCAGAGCAGGCCTGCCGAGTAGAGCATGGTAGGGACTTTGATGATCAACCACCTCGAACTGCAGGCGCTCCGTGCGGCAGTTATCCCTGGTGCCGAATAGCACATCTATCCATACTCGGCCAATCGGGTTGCACGAGATCCCGGGCACAATGCCATGGAAAGTGGTCTTGCTGGGCTGCATCATGTTCTCAGCCAGGCCAAGCTTCTCGAGTGTGTATTTGTACACAATGTTGATGCTGCTGCCGTTGTCGATTAGCACCTTGCTGAACCTCACATTCTTCTCGGGACCCAGGAAGGTAGGATCCAGCACCAAGGCATAGCTACCCGGATTGGGCATCACCTTGGGAGGATCTACTTGGGACCACCTGATCTCCTAGTCACACCAATACATGTAGTGAGGGACAGCAGGAATCACTGCATTGACCTCCATGGCACGCCTGTGCTGTGATTGCTTGTCGACTGGCTCAGAAGTGAAGATCATGTAGCTCTCGTGGTGCTCTTGGTACTGGTTGGAGCCTCCGCCCCCATTGTTGTCGTTGTTGTTGTTGCCCCGGTAGTTGTTGTTGCCTCTGTTGTTGTTATTGCGGTTGTAGTTGTTGTTGTTGTTGCGGTAGCTCTCATTGTTGAAGTTACGGTTGGCTCCTAAAGCCACCTGGTTCACATTCTCTCTTCTCGGGTACACTGGCGGCCGAGCTGCGGGTGCGCGAGTAGGCTGCACATTGGCGTTGGCCGCTGGCAGAGGAGGAGGAGGAGGCAAGCCATCACTCTTGATCACATCCCACCACTCGCACTGCCGGGTAGTGTGGTTAGCAGGCCTCGAGGGGTGGTGAGTGTGAAAACTGCATGGGCCATCCTTCATGTCATCAAAGACAAACTTCTTTGGCTGCTCGGAGTTTCCGCTACCCGACTGAGAGGTGCGAAATGGCTTCTTGTTGCCTTGGCCCTGGTTCTGGTTCTGCCCGTAGGCTCCAGCAGGTTTCTGCCTTTGGCTACCACCAGCTCCAACAGTCACTGCATTCACCTCTTCAGGATCATACCGGGTATCTACTCGGCGCTTGTTGCGGAACTCGTTGCGCTTGCTGTTGCTGAAGTTTCTTCTCGGCTCAGAGGAGTCCATCAGTGGCTGAGTAGGATCGCCAAGTGCGTACTGATCCGCAATCTTCATGGTCTCCGCCAGAGTGTTCGGCATCTCCCTCTGCAATCTCTGCCACAACATGCTGCCATGCCTGCATCCCTGCGCAAACCATGTGATGGCCTGTGCTTCATTCACACCCTCACAGGTGTTCCTCAATGTGCTCCACCGAGTAAGATACTCGCGGTCTGTCTCGTCTTCTCGCTGCCTGCAAGCGGATAGCTGCTGTGGCCTATTCGGCCTCTTGTATGTGCTCGTGAAGTTGCTGATGAAGGCGTCCGAGAAGTCCAGCCAGCAATTGATGCTGTTCTTGGGCAAGTTGTTGAGCCAAGTGCGAGCTGGACCCTCTAGCATCTGCGGAACATAGCGCACCGCCCATCTTCTGTTGCCGTTCGCGATATGGACCGCGGTGACATAGTCATTGAGCCAATCTTCAGGCTTGGTGCTGCCATTGTAGCTCTTGGTGCCCCTTGCGAGCTGGAAGTTCTTCACGGACGGCTCGTTCATGATGCGCGGGCCGAAGCACTCGGGGCCTGGAGGACCCGTGTTCTCCAGCCGCGCCGACAAGCTGATCCGGTCCAACTGATGCCTCGCATCTCCAGGCGCCAGCATGCGCTCGCCAACACGATCATGGACATCATAGCCAGCCATCTCCATAGCCGAGTAGCCATCATCATATCTGTCCACCTGCACAGCTGCAGGCTGCTCCACCGGGTTGGCGACTGGCGCCACTGCGTGCGGCTGCTACCTCTGCCGAGTAGGCGGAGCAGCGGGATGCCGAGAAGGACCTAGACGCGCTTCATCTCGGGCCTGGCTTTGAGCTTGATGGGCTTGAGAGCCTGCTCTTGCAGCGTTGTGTTCCTGCCCGGGCTGCTGTGGCACAGCAAGCTGTCTCGCGGCAGCAGCCGGGTCATACACCTGCATTTGCCTATCTCTGGCCGAACGCCCGCTGCGGCTCTTCTCGCGGCTGGGATGCGGAGACGAGGCCTGATCGTTAGATCTAGCCGCGTGCGAGTGAACCACCTGCGAAGCCCCAGCACCCGGGTTGGCCTTCCGGAACTCCTCATTCTGCCTAGCAGCCTCCAACACCAACTCGTTGAGCCTTTCTTGCTGCCTAACACGCGCATGGCCATCAAGACGAGGCAACACGGCAGCTACAGCCTCTGCAGCTCTAAGTGTCTTGGCGGGTGTGCTATATCTGGGCCGGGTGGAGGTGTTTGCGGTGGCGGACTGAGAAGGAACCTCTACAACTGTCGCCATCTCGGCACCAAGATTACGCCGAGTGGCACCTACTCTGCTAGCTCTCCTAGCGACTGGCGTGAAACCGTGAGCCTTGTTGTACTCGAGCTGATCTAGACTCAACTCCAACCTCACCTTATCCAACTCCGCCTGCTCGGCAAGCAGCTCCAGGCGTTGCCGCTCGAGCTGCTCCCTCATGGCTAGAAGCTCGATGTCGGTGGGAGTCGGCATGCCGGGTCGCGCAGCCGACGCGGGAATAGTCGTAGTAGTGGAAGGCGGCAAGTTGCACTCCTTCTCGTAGGGCCGGTGAGTCCTGCCACCAGTGCTTGGTGCAGCAAGATCCTCGACGACTGCTGCAGCGCCAGTAGCGGCTGCGCCAGTGTTTGCCGCCAAGCCGGCCACCATCACCTCAGCGCAGTTCGCAGAGCGGCACGCGGGCCTTCCGCGAGCAGCGATCACCGCGGGAGGATCCTCCGCGTCATGCACCAGCTCGGGGTACGCGCGGTTGGCGACGGTGGCGACGTAGACGAGATGAGAGCCGAAGGAGATCACCGAGCCGCCCTCCGGCATGGCCCTGCCGCCGAAATCGCCGGCGTTGTCGGTGACGAAGTCGAAGGAGCCGAATCTATGGACAAGGCCACAAACCACGCGCTCCGATGAAGAAGATCCCGTCCGAACAGAAACTCCAGCCAGCGCCGCTGGTTGCCCCACGGTGGGCGCCAACTGTCGTGGTGGTGTCACGGCAGATGCCATGGGATGGCTAAAGATGTGGGGACGAAGGACGCTGGAGGTGCTCGGGGAGGGATCACGCGACGAGTAGCCGCGTGAGGTACGAAGTAAACACTGCAAACAACACGATCTACCCAGGTTCAGGGCCCTCGTGAGGAGGTAAAACCCCTACCCCTGCCTTTCTCTATGTATTCTGGTGTCTCACCGAGTAGCCACAGTACACTGTTCTTGCTACCGAGTAGCCACTCTCCTCTCTACGTGACGAACTAGGTCAAGAATCTAGGTCACAATGTGTTCTAGCATGCGATCCCTCACGCAGGAGGCGGCGGGGCACCTTATATACCCGGTGCCCAGCCGGATACGTCCAAACATGGACAAGTGTCGACATAGTGTGCACATTGTCCTTCTTCCGGGTTCCCGCTGACAGCTTTGGTTCCTAACCTTGGCTGCATCCGGAAAGTCGTTGGGCAAAACAAGGGGACATACTGGTATCACTGTGCCAAACACAGAGTAGGGCCCCCTTATCCTGCGACGGCCTGCTTCCATGCTGTCACTGTCAGGCAGGCCGGTCCCAGATGAACAGTAGTTCGAATACTGCCAAGTACGGACCCAGTATACGCGGGATCCTGTGTCAGAACGGCTCCTTTGACTTTCTGGCCCGAGTAGGTTCCCGCCAATTTTACTCGGGCCAACTCTTCTACTCGAATGTACAGAACTTGATTGATTCTTCCTTCTGGTCATCTTGAGGTGAGACCGAGTAGCAGTCGACCGGGTAGCAAGTACCGGGTAGGCGGCTACTCGACCAAACCTCCCTTCTGACAGTTGCTTTTACCACCTGCCTTTACCCTACTCGGGGGTAACCCCCCGACAAATTAAGCAAGATTAAACAAGTTTTAAATGGATTTAAAACAGGTTTGAATATTATTTGAATTTTATTTGTTCAAAACATATATTCAAATTCATATTTGAAAAGGTTATACTTTTCTAGTTTGAAAACATATTTTATAAGTTCAAAAATAATTTAATTTGAGCAAGTTATGAATTTAGCAAATTTAAATGACTTAAACAAGGTTTAAATTATTTAAGCAATTTTAATTATTCAAAACATGAAACAAACTTTATATTTGGAAAGATGGTTCAAAATAGCATGGAAAACATATTTTATTTATGTTATTTGGATTAAGTATGAATTAGTTATGCAATTAATCAAATTTTAAATGAATTGTTTAAATTTGAAATTTGAATGCATTTGAATTATTCAAAACAGAAAACAATTGGTTTAAATAGATAGATAATTTAATTTGGTGCATCAAACATATTTTATTTTTATTATTTGGATTTGTAAAATAAAAGTTATTAGCATTTTCATTTCAGGGACCAAACTGTAAAAGAATTGGACTTGTTTTGAAAAAAGAAAAGCTGAAAAACTAGTTTTACTCTGCAGTGGCTAGCCCTAGCCACTGACAGAGGCCCCTGGGCCACAGTGGCCCGCGTGTGCTTGCGTGGCAGCATAGGCCACTGACAGAGGGGGCCATCCTGTCAGCAGTCCTTGCGAAAAAAGTGTTGGATTTTATTGCGAGCGCCAGGGCTCGAACCTGCGCCCCGCTGCGCGCGCGCAAGTGCTGCAACCAGTGCGGTAAGCGAATCGTTCTTATCAGTACAGCATGCGCAAACAGGTTGAGGTTCAGTTTCGTTCTCTGACGAAACTGAAGAAAGTTTCAGTCTTGCGACGGCAACTGACAGCGGCGGAGGGAAACGGTGGCCTGCCGGCGCGGTGACCACGTTCTGGCGGCGCTCAGCAGGTGTGGGTGCGTGCAACAGATAGGTGAACAAGTGCGTGCTTGGATGGACTAATCTTGCACTGAAACGACCTCGATCGCAACCATGGCGGCACGGTGGCGACAGCGGCCGGGAATTCAGACACGGGCGCGCACGTACAGGAAGCGATTGAGCGATACAGAGGCCTGGGGCGCTGCGGTGGTTCACCTTGAGGTTGTCGGAGGCGAGAGAGAGGCTGGAGGTAGACGGAGGCGACGGCGCGGTGAAGAAATTCAGAACAGCTGCGGCGGCGTCGAGCTCGTCGTCGTCGATCAACGGACCCTGGGTCCTGCTGCTGCTGCTGTAGAGGAAGTAGGCGTTCTGGCGTTGACGTAGGTGCCCCTAGCGTGGACGGAGGTGCTCCATGGCGGCCTGTCGACGGCGAGCTCCTCTGCAGTTCTTCCACCCCCGAAAACTCCGGCAGAAAAATGGAGAGGAAGGAAGGGAGGAGATGATGGCTCGCGGCGGCAGGGCGGAACAGGGACCTAGGGCTAGGGTTTGGTGGACGAGGGGGTAGATATAGGGAAGGGAGGGAGCAGGTGGAGCTCCCTGCTGCGTGCGCGCTGGCGTCTGCTGACGCCAGCCGTACGGAGAAGGAAGACAGGCCAGCGGGCCTTCGCGCGCGTGGGTGTGCTGGGGTGGTGGGCTGGGCATTGGCCCAGTCTGCTTCTCCCCCAGCCGTTTTTCTTTTTAATTTTTTATTCTGTTTTTTTTGCAGAAATAGAATTAGGAAGAAAACTAGAGTTTTGAGGTAGGAAAATTTTTGAGAAAATTTGGTATGGTGCAAAACATGTAACAGCAACACTTGCCAAGCTTTGATTTTTAAAAAGTTCAAAATAACTTGCTGTTTGCAAATTGGTTCAAATTTGAATGAATTTGATTACTAAGTTATTATTGAAAACAAGATTTTTAATAGGGTGAACCTTATTGTTTAATTAGAACAAATGATTAGAATTGTTTTGGTAATTTTTCATAATTTCAAATTGGGTGCTGTTTGTGATTTGATTTGAATTTTGAATGCAATTTGAGTTAAGTGGATTATTGAAGAACAAATAAATAGTTGAGCTTTTTATTTTTCATGGAAACAAATGGAAGTTTAATTTGAACCTTTTATTTGGAAAGTTGTAACATAACAAGTATGAACAAGCATTTGAAATATTGTTTGAATTTGAATTGTGAAAACAAAGAAAAACAGATGCAAACCAAATGAAAACAAATGCAAACAAAGTAATGAGTATGATGACATGATGCAACACTTTAATTTAAACAAGAAGCAAACATTCTAAATGGAAGTTTTCATACTTGGGATGTTACAAAACGCCCCCCCCCCCCTTGAAGGAATCGCGCCCCGAGATTCCTACTGAGAAGAGAAAAGGTCCGGATACTTCTTGCGAAGATCCTCTTCGGTCTCCCACGTTGCCTCTTTATCGGAATGATGGGACCACTGCACTTTCAAGAACTTGGTGCTCTTGTTGCGAGTCTTACGCTCGGTCTCATCGAGAATACGAACAGGATGCTCCTCATAAGAGAGATCATCTTGCAGTTCAATGGAATCATGATCAACTGCACGATCTGGATCTTTGAAACATCTCTTGAGCTGTGACACGTGAAACACATCGTGCACATGGATAGTTTTTCTGGAAGTTCAAGACGATAGGCATTTTCCGCACGCCTTGAGAGAATGTTGAAAGGACCAATGTATCTTGGTGCAAGCTTTCCTTTCACACCAAAACGATGAGTGCCTCTGAGGGGAGTTACACGGAGATATGCCTTGTCACCAGGTGCATAGATCATATCCCTGTGCTTTCTGTCATAGTAGCTTTTCTGACGAGACTGAGCAATCTTGAGATTGTCACGAATGATGCGAACTTTCTCTTCGGCTTCCTTAACAATGTCAGGGCCTAAAAGTGAACGTTCACCAGCTCCAGACCAATTGATTGGACTCCTGCATCTGCGGCCATAGAGTGCTTCAAATGGTGCCATGCCTAGGCTTGCCTGGTAGCTGTTGTTGTAGGAGAATTCAGCATATGGAAGGCAATCCTCCCATTTCATGCCAAAGGAGAGACCACATCCTATGAGCATATCCTCGAGTATGTGATTGACTCTTTCGACTTGCCCCTAGACTGAGGGTGATAAGCTGTGCTGAACAGAAGTTTGGTGCCCAATGCTTCTTGAAAGCTTTTCCAGAAATGAGAAGTGAATATGCTTCCACGGTCTGAGCTTATTTCCAATGGAACACCATGAAGAGGAACAATCTTTGTTGTGTAGAGCTCTGCTAACTGGCTAGCTGAGATTGTTTCTTTGACAGCAAAGAAGTGAGCTACTTTAGTGAGACGATCAATGACAACGAAGATTGCATCATTGCCCCTCTTGGACTTTGGAAAACCAGTGATGAAGTCCATTTCAATCATGTCCCACTTCCACTAAGGGATTTTTAGAGGTTGGAGTAGATCGGCTGTTTTCTGATGGACTGCCTTAACACGTTGACAAACATCGCATTCAGAAACGTATTGAGCAATTTCACGTTTCATGCCAGGCCACCAATACAGTGTCTTAAGATCCTGGTACATCTTTGTACTCCCAGGGTGAATGGAAAGAGGAGTTTCATGAGCCTCCTTGAGAATGACATCTTTGAGACTTTGAACTTGAGGAACTGCAATGCGTCCTTCGAAGAACACAGTTCCTTTGTCATCAATTGAGAAGGACTTAAATTTCTCGTTGCCTTCTTTGATGTGTTCTACCATCTTCTTGATTTCAGCATCACGAAGTTGTTCAGAACGAATCTTGTCCTCGAGAGTTGGACTGGCTGTCAAGTTCGCAAGATAGCCTTGAGGAACAAGACCAAGGTTCAGCTTCTGGAATTCTTCATGAAGTGGAGGTTGGCTTTCCATGATCATGATATTATTGCAATACGATTTGCGACTGAGAGCATCGGCCATAACATTAGCCTTGCCTGGAGTGTAAGAAATGGTCAGATCAAAGTCTTTAATCTTTTCAATCCATCTCCTTTGCCTGAGGTTTAGATCTGGTTGAGTGAAGATGTATTTCAGACTCTTATGATCGGAAAAGATTTCAGTGCGATTACCCAACAAGTATTGCCTCCATTTCTTGAGGGCAAACACAACTGCTGCAAGTTCTAGGTCATGTGTGGGATAGTTTTGCTCATGTGCGTTCAACTGACGTGAAGCATAAGCCACAACTTGACGTTCTTGCATAAGAACTGCTCCTAGACCTTGGAGAGATGCATCGCAGAATATCTGGAAAGGTTTGGTAGTATCTGGGCCAACCAGAACTGGTGTAGAAGTGAGTTTAGTCTTCAGGAGATTGAAACTTTCATCACATTGTGGAGACCAAACGAACTTCTTGTCCTTCTTTGTGAGATCAGTGAGAGGTTTGGCAATCTTGGAGAAGTTTTGGACGAAACGACGGCAATAGCTAGCCAAGCCAAGAAAACTTCGTACTTGCTTTACCGTCTTAGGAGGTTTCCAATCAACAATTGCTTTAACCTTTTCTGGATCAATGGCTATGCCTTTGGCAGAGATGATATGACCAAGGTAAGCAACTTCTGGAATCCAGAACTCACATTTGGAGAATTTGGCATATAGACGATGCTCGCGAAGTTTCATGAGAGTGAGACGAAGATGTTCTTCGTGCTCTTCCTCAGATTTTGAGTAGACCAGAATGTCATCGAGATATACCACAACAAACTTGTCGAGGTATTCATGGAAAACAGAATTCATGAGTCGAGAGAATGTCGCCGGTGCATTGGTTAGACCAAAGGACATGACGGTGTATTCATATAGACCGTACCGAGTGGTGAAAGCTGTTTTTGGAATATCTTCCCTTCTGATCTTTATTTGATGGTAACCCATTCTCAAGTCCAACTTGGAGAATATTGAGGCTCCAGCAAGTTGATCAAAAAGATCATCGATACGAGGAATTGGATACTTGTTTTTGATGGTTTTCTCGTTAAGAGGACGATAGTCAACAACGAGTCTCTTTGTTTGATCCTTCTTCGCAACGAACAGAGTTGGGCAACCCCAAGCCGAGGAACTAGGTTGAATGTAACCTTTTTCCATGTACATATCGATTTGCTCCTTTAACAATTTCAGTTCAGGAGGAGCTATCTTGTATGGATGCTTAGAGATTGGAGCAGTACCTGGTTCAAGCTCGATCACGAACTCAACTGCTCTGTCCGGAGGCATCCCTGGCAATTCTTCTGGAAAGACGTCAGGGAATTCACATACCACCGGAACATTTTCAAGTAGAGGTATAGGTTTAGCATCGAGGGTGTACAGCTGAACAGAACTTGAATCATTTGGAGAATAGACTATCTGGCCAGAAGGGTGGAACAGAGTTATTGACTTCTGAGCACAATCAATCGTAGCTTTATTGGCCTTCAACCAATCCATGCCAAGAATGACATCAATGTCAGAATTGCCAAGCAGAATGAGAGAAGCAAGGAATATGTGGCCTCCGATTAGGATTTGATTTCCGTGACTGATCTTGGAAGTTTGCATAGTTGCTCCAGGGGAGTTTACTACTAGCGGGGAACCCAAACCAACAAAAGGGAGCTTAATTGCTGCCGCAAAGATCTTTGACACGAAAGAATGCGATGCTCCGGTATCAAACAATACTTTAGCTGGAAAAGAGTTTACGGGGAATGTACCAAGAACGATGTCAGGAGCTTCCTCAGCTTTGTCGACCTTGACATGATTCACCCTTGCGGTCCTCCCGACAGGCCTGTTGTTGGAGTTGAAGGCTTTAGCCGGGGGAGCACGCACCATTGCCTGGTTTGTGTTGGGACGAGGTGGTGGTGGAGGTAGCTGCCTCTGAGTGCACTTGTCAGCGTAGTGCCCCGTCTGCTTGCACTTGTAGCAAGTGACGAGACGAGGAGTTTCTGGCCTTGGCTGCCCCATTGAAACCCTCTGACCTTGCATGTGAGCTGGGTTGGGTGGGCGGGGAGCAAAGCCTGGAGAAGCTTGGGCATATGGAGCCCGAGTGACAGCACCATTTGGCACCCAGATGCGGCGCTTCTGCGGAGGGGTGGTCATGTTGGAGGAGGAACCACCCTCACGCGAGTGCTTTTGAGACTCCTCGAACGCCTTGCGCCCATTTTCTTCATTGAGCGCGGTGTTAACGAGCTCCTCGAAGTCTTTGGCCTTGATGTTGGTGAGGGCGTACTTGAGTTCCGGGTTAAAACCTCTGCGGAACCTCGCCATGTTCTTACCCTCAGTGGACACCTCATCACCAGCATAACGAGCGAGGCGATTGAACTCACTCTGATAGCCAATGACGTCCAGCTTGCCCTGCTTGAGTGAGCAAAACTCTTCACGCATCCTTTCCATGAGACCATCTGGAATGTGGTGCTTCAGGAAAGCTTCCTTGAAACAACCCCAGGTGATTGGGTAGCCAGCTCTCATGGTCTGGTAGTTCTCCCACCAAGTAGCTGGCTGACCCTTCAGCAGATAGGATGCATACTTGACCTTGTCTTCCTCAGCAACGTGAGCAATCTCCAGAGCCCTAGCTATCTCACGGATCCAGTCATCAGCATCCAGAGGCTCGCGTGTTGCCACGAAAGCTCTTGGGCCCAGACTGAGAAACTCCTTGATACTGACTCGTGGAGCATTCTGGTTGTTGTGCTGGTTAGTCTGGAACTGGGCCATCTGTGCCATGACTTGGGTCATCTGAGTCAACAGCTCCGTGATTGGCGGTGGCTCAGGCGGGTTGTTCCTTGTTGGCGGCATCCTGAATAGACATGCATTTTAGCACAACAATAAAAAAGGATAGACTTGTAACCGAAAGAGAGATTATTCCGACGCATGAATAGATAACCAACAGGTACATCATCACATGTTCAAATACATCAGAATATCCAACACACCATAAATGGTTCGAATGCCAAAGGATAACTAAACATAGCTAAGAATGGATACATCGGTACTCCCATGCTCATCACGCAGGACGGCGGTGAGTAGTACGACGAGAGGTACGGTGAGGAGCACGCCCACGAAAGTAGGTAGAACGACGATCCACATAGACCTGACGTGGTCTGAGAGCGACTCTAGGTGTGGTGAAGTACATAGCGTCGACTCCCTGTGTTCCAAAGCGTGGAATCCCAGTGTAACCAGCACCGAGGTTGAGGAGTGGACCTCTGATCGGCTCGTAACCTCCAGCATCTGGCAGACGACGACCAACTGGCTGATCGAAACGTGCAAAGCGCTCATCTCCAACAAAGTCTATGGTGTAAGTCGCCAGACGAGTCAAAGCAAGGTAGAGCTGCTCTCTGACTGAAGCCAACTCCTGAGATAGTGTGCTGGCAACTGCGTCACTGTGCCTCACAAACTTAGCGGTGGTGTGCAGCCTGGAGTTATCATGCTCGTAGACATCCAGGTTGTCGTAGAGAGTGAAGTGAGCTCCCTCCGAAGTGATGTAACCACGGGGATGTGGCGATAGATAGAATCGTCAAATCCCCAGTAGTCAGCACGAAGGACGGTGAGACTCACATAAGCTGCCTGCTGCACAGCCATATCCACTGTGGAACCTACTGCCTCGTAGCGGTGGACAACGCTCATGCCATCATCTGACAGAATGTAGACGATAGCCTGGTAGTAGGTCTGGTCAAACTCTCGCTGCTGCTCGTAGACCTGGTACTCTGGTGCCCAACGGAACCCCAGATAAGTGACCATGTCTCTCAGCATCTCCGGATAACCGGCAGTGCTCTCGCAACGAGTCATCCGAACCACCTGCGAGTAGAACCGGAGATCCATCTGCAGATGATCGGGGAAGTTTTGATTAGACGCCGGTAGAAGAACTGAAGTGGAAAGCAACAACAAGGTTTCAACGGACGAAAAGGATGTTGAGAAGAACAGGATATCGAAGCAACATCGGGAAACACGAGACCAAAAACTCCTGAGGTACTACGGAAAAACCCATCCGGGCTTCTAAAGGATCAATATCTACTGCTTAAGGAATAGAGAATTTGCTTCCAGGGCTTACACGCCTCCGTTCTAAATCATGAGTAGGCAACATGATAAATCATGTCACAACCACCTCCATTCCTATGGTCTAGTAGATATAACTATCCTAGAGAAACCAGGATTCGAGAAACCCTAACTTGAAAGTTTAGATGAGAAGAGAAAACAACGTGGCACTTCCTTACCAGAAAAAGGGAGGGTGGGTGGGGAAAGAAATAAAATGGCAGAATTCCTACTCTCACGTTTCATTTTTCCTATATAGCTACAAAATAGTTTCTAGACTCAACTGCGACCAGTAAAAGGGATCCTACAGGCAGACAGGCTCTGATACCATTTGTCGCACCCGGACTTCTAGACGATACTCGCAGTTCCGTTGAACAGTAGTTGATTGGATTACGGGGCTTACCGGCACCCGCATCTCTTACGAGTAGGCCAACACACGTATGTGTGACAACCAACCCCTACTGTTCATCGTCTACGTAAACCATCCCATAGAAATCAGGATACTACCATTGACGTACTTCATACCATACACACATGGTACGTCAACGGCGTTTAACAAGATGATAACACAACATATCTCTAGACACAAATAAATAGAAATAAGTTGCAAATAGCTCTCACTAGAGCAGAGATAGCAAATACAATCATCTAGAGGACACATGTCCCAACATATCATCATTACATCTCAGCGGAAGCATTCAAAGGTCTGAGTACAGACAAATCCAAATAGGCTTAAGAAGCCGGGAATGAAAAGAAAACGGAGCCTATCCACGATGTCTCGGATCCTGCCCGGGTCCGCTATCTACTCGTCAGCAGCCTCGTCAAACTCCACGTAGTAGCCGTCACGGGGATCCTCGTAAGCGTAGTCTGCGGAAACCACAGCCCCAAAGGGGTCAGTACAACAACGTACTGGCAAGCAAGACTCACAATTCACCAAAGTGTAACCCGTCAACACCAAGCACAGATGCCTTGGGTTCAACGGAAGAAAGGGGATATAAAAGATGCTGCGACTGGCTGCTCTAACCAACTACAGAACATACTAGAACTTCCGGCTAACAGAAAGAAGATAAGATAGCGTATCGTAACCAACTATAACTAACCACCAAACAAACCCACCCTGGATCTCGCCCCTTATCCAAAGAAGCAATCCGAGGATAACTCACACAGTTGGATTAATGATGGATCAAGTTATTGTGGCAATAAAGCTATTACTAGTCAAGTTATCATTAGTTAGGTGTAAGTTGTTCTGAGTACTTGTTAGCCAGTACTTTCACCAAGTCAACCATAACCGCGGAAAACACGGCTTCTCGAGAAGATTTATCCCTACAGGGGTGCACCAATTTGGCCGTACACGTAAGAATATCCCGCCAGACGGGAATCAAACCCACCAAGCGAGGCACTCTACACAACTCAACTCTTCTTCGCATCAAGCCCAAAGAACCACGTGCTGTGCGTGCGCGTCTAATCGAGCCCCACGAAGAAAAGGGGACCCTCATAGCACTCTAAGACCACGCCGCCCTAAATGCCGACTACAAAAGTTCCACCCTGGCCTCGGGTTCGTACCTGCATATGAGTGCATCAAATGGAAAGCCCGAACTAAATGTGGCGATTTGGACGAGATGCGAATCGAATCAAATTGAGGGGGGCGCCCATACACGCTTCCCACATGCGGTTAGTGCGCTCATCATGGATCAGTAGACAAGACCCTTTTCCTAATTAGGGTCGACACTAGCAGGCCTCAAAACCACGCCGGGCCTCCTGCCGGTGCCTTATCAGCAAATTATTATTACCTCAAAATTAACAGGTTGTTGTTTAACATCGAGCCCCAGAACATAATGAAATAAGGTAGCAGAAAGTAACTGATAACATACTCGAGCAAAACAACCCTAAGCATGCTAGTAAGACACGGGCAACAAGCAATTGGGTTATAGGTGTGGAGGTGAGGCTATATCAGGTTTAAAGGATAACATGTGATAGGATCAAACAGAAGCAACGAGTCAAAAGGCTAGCAGAAATAGACAACGGAAAGTATCGGTATTCAATGTTGAAAGGAACACAATGGTTCATGTGAGTGAATACTTGCCTGCAAACTCAGCAGCCTGGTACTGAGCTAGATCCTCAGAAGGGGTGTCGTAAGTATCGTCTGTCTCAACGTCGTCGTTTTTCCGAAAAGAAGCAAACAAACAACGCAAAGAGACGAACAATCAATAACATGGTATAATGCACAATCATGGGATGATGCATGTCAATTTAACTGATGCATCAAAATAAAATAGTTGACATGGTAACAACATGATTAAATGGACCCACATGCAATTTGAGTTGCATATGAAAAGCCCATGAATTATGGTTGAAACAATTGTTTTACAACTAACCAACAGGTGAAAGTGGATTAGTATGATGCATGGATGAGGAAAACAGAAAAATAACAACAATAGAATCAATTGGAAATAAGGTTTACCAAGTTTGGAATTTTATTGATTATGTTAAGAAATTTTGGTTACCTAAAGGTGTTACACAATTATTTGTTGTTTTCAGCAATTTAAATTGTCCAAAATAGATAACAAAGTTCATATTTAAAAAGAACACACAATTTTAGGTGGAGTACATGTTTCAAATATTGAAAAAGGAGTTAGGATGAATTTATTATGAATTAAGCAAGATTAAACAAGTTTTAAATGGATTTAAAACAGGTTTGAATATTATTTGAATTTTATTTGTTCAAAACATATATTCAAATTCATATTTGAAAAGGTTATACTTTTCTAGTTTGAAAACATATTTTATAAGTTCAAAAATAATTTAATTTGAGCAAGTTATGAATTTAGCAAATTTAAATGACTTAAACAAGGTTTAAATTATTTAAGCAATTTTAATTATTCAAAACATGAAACAAACTTTATATTTGGAAAGATGGTTCAAAATAGCATGGAAAACATATTTTATTTCTGTTATTTGGATTAAGTATGAATTAGTTATGCAATTAATCAAATTTTAAATGAATTGTTTAAATTTGAAATTTGAATGCATTTGAATTATTCAAAACAGAAAACAATTATTTTAAATAGATAGATAATTTAATTTGGTGCAGCAAACATATTTTATTTTTATTATTTGGATTTGTGAAATAAAAGTTATTAGCATTTTCATTTCAGGGACCAAACTGTAAAAGAATTGGACTTGTTTTGAAAAAAGAAAAGCTGAAAAACTAGTTTTACTCTGCAGTGGCTAGCCCTAGCCACTGACAGAGGCCCCTGGGCCACGGTGGCCCGCGTGTGCTTGCGTGGCAGCATAGGCCACTGACAGAGGGGGCCATCCTGTCAGCAGTCCTTGCGAAAAAAGTGTTGGATTTTATTGCGAGCGCCAGGGCTCGAACCTGCGCCCCGCTGCGCGCGCGCAAGTGCTGCAACCAGTGCGGTAAGCAAATCGTTCTTATCAGTACATCATGCACAAACAGGTTGAGGTTCAGTTTCGTTCTCTGACGAAACTGAAGAAAGTTTCAGTCTTGCGACGACAACTGACAGCGGCGGAGGGAAACGGTGGCCTGCCGGCGCGGTGACCACGTTCTGGCGGCGCTGAGCAGGTGTGGGTGCGTGCAACAGATAGGTGAACAAGTGCGCGTGCTTGGATGGACTAATCGTGCACGGAAACGACCTCGATCGCAACCATGGCGGCACGGTGGCGACAACGGCCGGGAATTCAGACACGGGCGCGCGCGTACAGGAAGCGATTGAGCGATACAGAGGCCTGGGGCGCTGCGGTGGTTCACCTTGAGGTTGTCGGAGGCGAGAGAGAGGCTGGAGGTAGACGGAGGCGACGGCACGGTGAAGAAATTCAGAACAGCTGCGGCGGCGTCGAGCTCATCGTCGTCGATCAACGGACCCTGGGTCCTGCTGCTGCTGCTGTAGAGGAAGTAGGCGTTCTGGCGTTGACGTAGGTGCCCCTAGCGTGGACGGAGGTGCTCCATGGAGGCCTGTCGACGGCGAGCTCCTCTGCAGTTCTTCCACCCCCGAAAACTCCGGCAGAAAAATGGAGAGGAAGGAAGGGAGGAGATGATGGCTGGCGGCGGCAGGGAGGAACAGGGACCTAGGGCTAGGGTTTGGTGGATGAGGGGGTAGATATAGGTAAGGGAGGGAGCAGGTGGAGCTCCCTGCTGCGTGCGCGCTGGCGTCTGCTGACGCCAGCCGTACGGAGAAGGAAGACATGCCAGCGGGCCTTCGCGCGCGTGGGTGTGCTGGGGTAGTGGGCTGGGCATTGGCCCAGTCTGCTTCTCCCCCAGCCGTTTTTCTTTTTAATTTTTGATTCTGTTTTTTTTTTTGCAGAAATAGAATTAGGAAGAAAACTAGAGTTTTGAGGTAGGAAAATTTTTGAGAAAATTTGGTATGGTTCAAAACATGTAACAGCAACACTTGCCAAGCTTTGATTTTCAAAAAGTTCAAAATAACTTGCTGTTTGCAAATTGGTTCAAATTTGAATGAATTTGATTACTAAGTGATTATTGAAAACAAGATTTTTAATAGGGTGAACCTTATTGTTTAATTAGAACAAATGATTAGAATTGTTTTGGTAATTTTTCATAATTTCAAATTTGGTGCTGTTTGTGATTTGATTTGAATTTTGAATGCAATTTGAGTTAAGTGGATTATTAAAGAACAAATAAATAGTTGAGCTTTTTATTTTTCATGGAAACAAATGGAAGTTTAATTTGAACCTTTTATTTGGAAAGTTGTAACATAACAAGTATGAACAAGCATTTGAAATATTGTTTGAATTTGAATTGTGAAAACAAAGAAAAACAGATGCAAACCAAATGAAAACAAATGCAAACAAAGTAATGAGTATGATGACATGATGCAACACTTTAATTTAAACAAGAAGCAAACATTTTAAATAGAAGTTTTCATACTTGGGATGTTACAGGTCAGTACAGACAAGTACTGGCAAGCAAGACTCACAAGATACCATAGTGTACCCGGCAACACCGAGTACAGATGCTTTGGGTTCAACGGAAGAATAGGTGATACAAAAGTGCGGCAGCAGGCTGCTATAACCAACTACAGAAACACGCTACAACTTCCGGCTAAAAGAAGGGGATAAGATAGCGTATCGTAACCAACTGCTACTAACCTCAAACAAACCCATCCTGGATCTCGCCCCTTATCCAAAGAAGCAATCCGAGGATAACTCACACAGTTGGATTAATGATGGTTCAAGTTATTGTGTCAATAAGACTATTACTAGTCAAGTTATCATTAGTTAGGTGTAAGTTGTTCTGAGTACTTGTTAGCCAGTACTTTCACCAAGTCATCCATAACCGCGGACAACACGGCTTCTCGAGAAGATTTATCCCTGCAGGGGTGCACCAATTTGGCCGTACACGTAAGAATATCCCGCCAGACGGGAATCAAACCCACCAAGCGAGGCACTCAACACAACTCAACTCTTCTTCGCATCAAGCCCAAAGAACCACGTGCTGTGCGTGCGTGGCTAATCGAGCCCCCACGAAGAAAAGGGGGACCCTCATAGCACTGGAAGACCACACCGACCTAAATGCCGACTACAAAAGTTCCACCCTGGCCTCGGGTTCGTACCTGCATATGCGTGCATCAAATGGAAAGCCCAAACTAAGTGTGGCGATTTGGACGAGATGCGAATCGAATCAAATTGAGGGGGGCGCCCATACACGCTTCCCACATGCGGATAGTGCGCTCATCATGGATCAGTAGACAAGACCCTTTTCCTAATTAGGGTCGACACCTCCTGCCGGTGCCTTATCATCAAATTAGCATTACCTCAAACATTAACAGGTTGATTGTTTAAACATCGAGCCCCAGAACATAATAAATATCGTAACAGAAAGTAACGGACAACAGACTCGAGCAGTAACAACCCTAAGCATGCTAGTAAGACACAGGCAACAAGCAACGGGGTTATAGGTGTGGAGGTGAGGCTATATCAGGGTTACAGGATAACATGTGATAGGATCGAACACAAGCAACGAGACTTAAGCCTAGCAGAATAGACAACGGAAAGTATCGGTATCCAATGTGGAAAGGAACACAATGGTTCATGTGAGTGAATACTTGCCTGCAAACTCAGTAGCCTGGTACTGGGCTAACTCCTCAGAAGTAGTGTCGTAAACCTCGTCTGTCTCAACGTCGTCGTCTATTCGAGAAGAAGCAAACAAACAACGCAGAGAGACAAACAATCAATAACATGGCATAATGCACAATCATGGGATGATGCATGGCAATTTAATTGATGCATCAAAATAAGCTAGTTGACATGATAACATGTTTAAATGGACACATATGCAACTTGGATTGCATATGGAAAGCCCATGAACTAAGGTTGGTTTAGATGATCTACAACTTAATCATCATGTGTAAGTGAATTAGCATGATGCATGGATGAGGAAAACAGAAAGAAAACAACAATAGCATCAATTTGAAATGAAGTTTACCAAGTTTGGAATTTTATTTATTAAGTTATGAAAATTTGCTTCCTAAAGGAGTTACACAAGCATTTGTTGTTTTCACCAATTCTAATTGTTCAAAATAGATAACAAAATTCATATTTGGAAATAGCACAAAATTTTAGGTGGAATACATGTTTCATTTGTTGAAAAAGGAATTAGAATGATTTAATTATGAATTAAACAAGTTTAAACAAGATTTAAAGGAATTTAATTCAATTATGAATTTATTTGAATTTTTATTTGTTCAAAACATTAATTAAAATTCATATTTGAAAAGATTATAATTTTCTGGTTTGAAAACATATTTTATATTTTCAAAAAGAATTTAATTTGACCAAGTTATGAATTTAGCAATTTTTAAATGATTTAAACAAGGTTTAAATTATTTAACCAATTTTAATTATTTAAAACATGAAACAAAGTTTATATTTGAAATGGTGGTTTAATTTGGCATGGAAAACATATTTTATATGTGACATTTGAATTAAATTTGAATTAGTTATGAAATTAACCAAATTGGAAATGAGTTGTTTGAATTTGAAATTTGAAAACAATTTGAAATGTTCAAAACAGAAAACAAAGGTTTTAAACATGTAGAGAATTGAATTTGGTACAGAATACATATTTTATTTATTTAATTTGAAGTTGAAATGCACAAGTTATTCAAATTTGAAATTTGTGGGCTAAATTGTAATTTTAAAACTATACAGATTGATCGAGGGGCCTAGCTGTGAAAAAAATAAACTACAGAGAGGCCCCTGGGGCTTTTCTCACACGCGCAGAGCTGCCTCTGGGTCACTGGCAGTGGGCCAGTGCCCAGCTGTGCGTGCGTGGCGCGTGGGTGTGTGCCCGCGTGGCAACCAGGGCCAATGGTAGGTGGGCCAGGTACGCCCGCGTGGCAAAGGCAAAAATTTGGGGTTTAATCCGCGCGGGCGGGGCTCGAACCCGCGCCGCGGGCGTGCACGTGCAGTGCTGCTGCCACTGCGCTGTTGCGCGTTTGTTGACAGTAAGGGAGCGAGAGGGAGGATGAGGTTCAGTTCGCAGCTATTACTGAATTTTTCAGTTAACTGAACCTGAACCTGACAGAGGGGTGTGCGGTGGTCACCGGCGGCGATCTGGCTCGCTGGGCTGCTGTTGCTCGCCGTGGTTGCGTGCGTTGTGCGTGTGGATGCACGAGGGAGCAGAGAGAGAAGGAAGGAGGGGAGGTGGAGCTCACCGGGAGGCAACAGAGGGGGGAGGTGCTCGGGAGGAGGTTGTCGACGACGGCGGCGACAGCGAGGTGGATGGCGGCGATGATCCGGTGGCTCTCAGCCACCGAGGAGGTGTCGAGGAGGACGAGGGAGCTACGGGGAGTTAGTTCCCGTGGCTAGCCAGCGAGGAGGCGCATCGTAACGGCGGCGATCACCGGGGATTCAGACGGTGGCGCGGTGGTGGTTCAGAGATGACCGAGAGGGAGGAGCAGGGCAGAGAGGAGGGGAAAACGGCGGCGGCGAGGGAGAGAGAGGTGGAGGAGGGTTAGGGCAGAAGGAGAGCTCGGGCTCGAGCTTAAAAGGACGAGGGGGAGCACGCGCAGCCGTCTGCTCCGCCGTACAGTCGACGTGGCCGTCGGCGATGCGCGCCGTACAGGTAAGGGATGAACAGGTACGGGGCTGGTGGGCTGGGCTTGCTGCCCACTGGCCTGCGTTTCCTTTTTTTATTTTTTCTTCATGTTTGTTTTTTTTTTGCTGAAAAGGAAATGGGAGAAAAAGGAAGGATTTAGGGGTTTAAAATTTGGGGATAAATTTTTGTATATTGTTATTTACAAAACCCAACTGTGCCAAGTTTTGTGTTTTCAAAATTTGAATTTTTGGTTGCGGTTTGTATTTCACTTGAATTTGAATGAGTTTAATATTAATTGAATAATTGAACTTAAGCAATTTAAAAGTTTTTAATTTCAAGTTTATTTGAAACAAATGATTGATTTGTTTTGTAATTTTCATAAATTTCAAAATGTCGCTGTTTGGAAATTTAATTGAATTTGAATGAATTTGACATTAATTAAATTATTGAGAGAAGCAAATTAATTAGTTTGTACTTTCATGATAATTGGAAACAAAAGATTGGTTTGACTTGAATATTTCATTTGGAAAAATTGTAACATAACAAGTATGAAACAAAGATTGGAAAATTGGTTTGAAATTCATATGGAAAACAAGGAAAAACAAATGAAAACAAATGAAAACAGAAGCAAAACAAATGCAATGAATATGATGTCATGATGCAAAACAGAAAATAACAAAGAGCAAACATTCTAAAGGTGTTTTTTTCATACTTGGGATGTTACAGCATGTCACCTCAGACATTATTGTTTTATCGTTTACCTACTCGAGGACGAGTAGGAACTAAGCTTGGGGATGCTTGATACGTCATAAACGTATCCCTAATTTCTGATGCTCCATGATGATATTATGCCAATTTCCACATGTTTTCTCCCTTCTTTATGTCATTTTTATCGATTTTTCGGACTAACCTGTTAACAAGATGCCACAGAGCCAGTTCCCTGTTTTCTGCTGTTTTTTAGTTTTAGAAAAGTTGTTCTGGAAATATTCTCGGAATTGGAAAATTCGAAGCCCGGAAGTCCTATTTTCCCCGGAAGCATCCAGAAGACCGAAGAGGAGCCGAACAGGGGCAGCATGGGGGCCACACCATAGGGTGGCGCGGCCCCCTGGCCACGCCAGGTATGGGTGTGGGGCACCCGGCCTCCACCGCCTTTGCCCTTTCGCCTATTTAAGCCCCCCCCCCCGGATGAAAAACTCTAAACACCTGATCAAAATCCCCGAAAAAGTTCCGCAGAAGCCATCACCATCAACCCCAGACCAGGGGGTTCTGAAGCTGTTTCCGGCACCCTGCCGGAGAGGAGGTCATCACCGGGGGCTTCTAGATCACCATGCCTGCCTCCGGAGTGATGCGTGAATAGTTCATCCTTGGACTACGGGTTCGTAGCTGTAGTTAGATGGTTGTCTTCTCCTCATATGCCTCCATGTTTAGATCTCGTGA
The DNA here is from genome assembly GCA_028641055.1 of Alopecurus myosuroides. Classification (NCBI taxonomy): domain Eukaryota; kingdom Viridiplantae; phylum Streptophyta; class Magnoliopsida; order Poales; family Poaceae; genus Alopecurus; species Alopecurus myosuroides. The sequence goes on along the minus strand of CM054058.1, from coordinate 310,342,602 downwards.
GCTTCCTATCATGATCGAGATTGATCTTATGTAATTCTCTATGCTGTGTTTGCTGGGATCCGATGAATATTGACTTTATGCCAAGTTGATTATAGTCATTATTTGCATATGTTATTTGTGATCTTGCAGGCTCTCCGTTGCTAGTGGTTCTTCTGGCCAAGTAGTTGCTAGTGACTCCAAGAGGGAGTATTTATGCTCGATCGTGGATTCATGCCTCCTTGTTGCCTTGCTCGAGTGACAGAAACGTGAAGGGGGAGGTTGTGTTGTTGCCATTAGGGTGAAAACAGCGGTGAGAGTGCCCGTGTGCATAATCATTGCTTACATTACACACTTTGTTTAATGCAATTATCTGTTGCTTGCAACTTAATACCTAAGGAGGTTCGGATGATAACCTGGGGGTGGATTATTAGTCATAGATGCAGATGGATGTCGGTCTATGTATCTTGTTGTAATGCCCGCACTAAATAGCATAGTAATCTTCATGTCATATTGTGCACTACGGTGCAACCTCTATTTGTCAATTGCCCAGCTGTAATTTGTTCACCCAACATGCTATCTTTTATGGAGAGAAACCACTAGTGAAACTATGAACCCCGGTCCATTTTTCCACACTGTTAAACAAACCACAACAATTTCCTGCTCTCTTTACTTTTTGCAAGCATACACTGTATTTTCACACTATACGTATAATGTTTATTTTCAGCAAGACCGGTGAGATTGACAACCTCACTGTACCGTTGGGGCAAAGTATTTTGGTTGTGTTGTGTGCAGGTTCCACATTGTTGCTGACATGGGGATGAATCCTGGACCTATCGGGTGAGGCTACCCGGTCCAAGGCCCATGACCTAAGCCCAAGGAAAGGTGCCACCAATAGTTCTTGAACGCCCAATCGAAGGCCCACCCGCAAAGCCTTGCGGGTGAAGGAGGAAACTTGTAACCGACCTAAGCTAGGGTTTGTAACCCTCCCGGGTACGGTTTGAGACCTGACCACCTATATAAGGCCAGGAGAACCACCGAGAGGGGGAGCCAAGCAATCACGCACCACCGAAGCCTTGAACTCGAGATCATACTCTCGGTTCGATCACCCCCCATTGTAACCGATCTATTGATAATACAGATCGAGATAGCAGGAGTAAGGGTTTTACCTCTACGAGGGCCCCGAACCTGGGTAAATCTTGCCCCTGTTGGCCGATGATCGTCACCAGCGCCTATACATTCTCCTAATCGAAACCCTATCAGTTCATCTGAGGGACTTGTTGAGATGACTATTCGACAATTGGCACCGTCTATGGGAACGACGGGCGCTAGATCTACAGCGTCTTCGGCCTCATCATCGCCAACCTTCAGCTGTGTAACATCCCTGATTTTTGCAAAAATCCAAAAATCACTAAAAATTTAAACTTTTGTTTTCTTGTTAATACAAGTCACCGAAATCCCAAAAAAAATCAAATCACAAAACAAATTTTATAACTTATGCCAAGATACTTGGATTGATATCTAAATAATCCTATATTTCATAAACTTGGAAAGTTATCCCTAATAAAATATTTTACAAAGTAAATTCAAGTTATTTAAAGCTATACATATTTCATATTATTTGTTTTATTCAAATATTTGTTTGTGAAAAGAATGCTTTGAACTTTATAAATCGGGTATTATGATCCTTGGTTATTTCTAGCATTAAAAATACTTTATAACCCCAAAAGTATTTTAAATGAGATATTAAATTATTCATCAATGCTTTGAACGATAAAATGATTCTACAAGATTTTATTAGGCACATAAATATGATTAATATATTTTCTTATTCTTCAATTTTAAATTTGACATAAAGTGTCAGCTAAAATTTATACAAACATTTTAATATTTTAGTTTTTGAAATGTGTTAAAAAGAACACACAAATGTTTTCTGTTGATAGGTTTTGGTTTTTCCAACTCTTTAGAAATTAGTTTGAGCTCAATTGGATAATTAGAATAAAAGATAAAAAAAAACTATATAAAATAGCAAAGAAAAAAAAAGGGCCGAACGACCCAAACTGGGCCGAATCCTGGCCCATCCAAGCGACCATGTTGTCTTCCTCCTCGCTAGCACGTACAGAAGCAATCTGTACGTTACTTCCATGGCAGTAACCTTTCCCTCCTCCCCTAGGTCATTAATGACATCGAAATGAATTGCAATCAAAACAAAAACTGCTCACTACTTAACCACGAATTCATTCAGAGACTTTATTCGTCATTTAAACGACTTAATCGTCCAAATCGAGCTGGTGCACCGAATGCCATCCATCGGCATTGATCTCCGGATCTCCCTCCTCACACCATAAGAAGCTGAAACAAGCTGTCCAGTGCGTTCCTCTCTTCCTCCTCCATCATTTTTGTTCTCTAACTTTCTTAAGAGGAGCTCTGTATTAGCGGTACCATTGACGTCTTATTTAAGATCTTGTTGGGTTCATCGGACAGGTATGTCGCGTGCGTTGTTCTTTTTGTAGACTCCTTTCTACAGAAGACTCTCCTCACCTTTTCCTACCTTCAGGACATGAGCGTGCAACACATCGTAGCCGTTGGCCGCGCCGCCGTGTAGCTCCGTTGGCCTGCCCTCGTCGCTAGGAGCCCTGCCAAGCACCGCCAAGATCTCCTTCGTCTCCGCCACGACCCTCCATACTTCGCCTGCATATCATGTGACTTCGGAAACCTCCTCATCCACGACAAGAGCGATCTATGTACATGCATTTTCCGGTGTGCTGAATCCTCGGTGAGCTGCTGCTGCCATTTTCTTCATAACCGGACATGCCAAGCAGATGCAAATTTCATATACTTAACCTAGTAGACAACTAATGGTTACACACGTAGTTTGCTGTTTTGATTTGATGCAAAGCAAATAAGCCGCTCACTTAGCTTTGCAACCCATACATGTAGCCTTCAAATGATTATGCATAAAATCTAATTTTTTTTAGTATGGCTGGAACAAGACGTGCTCATACAAATCCATTCATTCATATGAAATAGTAAGTATAGCTAGCTAGACGTGCTCATACAAAATCGATCCATCCATATAAAATAATCAGTATAGCTAGTTAGCACCATCGATTCTTTGTTTGGCCTAGTATTAGCAGCACACGCTCAGCACAAATATGTTGGTGTCTCAATCACTTCAACCCTTCCTTATGTTTTGGTACATATAAGCATAGATCCGACAATGCATATATACCTCACGTTTTAAACAGTTTGTACTAATACGTCTAAGACAAATCTTTGACTCAAACACTACTCACGTACATACCAATCACAAGGTAGCACAAAACACTTTTGCATGCTGGGAAACTTGATCCGTTGTTGGAGGCACGCATCGCACCTCTGGGAATATTTCTTTCCTTTCCCTCGGTACAGATTACATGGGTAATTGAATCATATACATATATAAAGCATTTTTTTTAAAATCAGCTAACCTAGTAAGACTAGAAAGCCTAATTTCTGTACTACTCGGAGCCACGAACGCAGTACAATAGTACGACTTGTTACTTGCTGGGAGTGATCTTCGGTCAAACAATTAGCGCTTAATCTAGTATTAGTACCATTCCTGCATGGAGATTACTAGGAATCGGACGCCGATAGTTTGATTCTCATCGGACCCTAGTTTGTCCGTCCGATTGGAAGCAGCCAGACCGTAGGATTATGAAACATGCTCACGGGTCTCTTTCCGTAATTCCGGCAATCAATTGCGTCACTAAAACTGCTCCGAGTAACTCTTTAGCTAAAACTTCTCCGATTAAATTGCTTCCCTACTATATCGGATAGATCGCTAATCTCTCCTGCCTTTCTCCATCTTCTTGCTTCGTACTTCTTCATGGAAGGTACACGTGAAGCATACTTTTTTATTCTAGAAGCATACGATTATAACATTAGTAGCATAATATATAACTTGGGACAATACAAAGATTAATTTATGCTTCGGGAGCAATTAAATTGGTAGTAGGAAGCACACATGTGACGCTATTGGAATCCATGGCCTCAGAAAAGAAGCAGCGTTAAATTTCCTGAAGCACATCCATTTGTAAAAGAAGCACGTAGCTCATACGTCGGAAGCAGTGTTATTCTGAGGAAGCAGTGATATCGATTGGCAAAAAAATATTTGGTTTAGGAAGCATCGTGCGGTCGTCAGCACTATAGGCGGTGACGGTCGGCGACACGCCACGCCGCGATCTCGGCCGAGAAGTTGTCGTCCCTGCGCACGACCCTCGACCAAGGTCGAGCCAACCAGCTTGTGAACGACGACGAACTACACCGACCGGTCACAGTTCATCCTTGCCGCGCACACCCTCGCCGTGATGCGACCTGCGTAGGGCTTCATTGTCGCCGCGCCGACCGTTGATGATGCTCCGCTCCTCCCTTGTTGGCCCGCCCAACCCCTTCTCGAGGTGCGTGGGACCATGAAGCATTGGCGAGCTCCACCGGAAGCACTACGGCGTCAGAGGGCTAGACACGGCAGCAACGGCCAGCCAAGAGCCATCACGAACGACGGTGGTGGCAGCGGCGACGGTTCCGCTAGATCTCGTTGGGGGATCGCAATGATGTGGTGTCTTGCCGGTCATTATATAGCTCAAACTTTAAAGAGTGAGTCGTTGGATGCGTTTTTGTGAATGTGTGACCAGATGCTAGTCCGGCGTTTTGTTGGATATCGGACTACGATATGTAGTATTTACCTTTATGCATTATCGAACACAAGTTAACTTGCACTCGTTGAACTTGAGAATTCATACCTCCATAGTCATGCCTTTTAAATCTCATACCTCCTGAAATTGATTCTTTTTGCATATTGAATCGTAAAAAGGAACATTAACCAAATATGTAATATTATAGATTTTGTCGTGTGTAAATTTGTGTATTGTTTTCCTTGGTTGTTGATTGTGGATTATTTAATGTATAGATTGTACGGAGAGAAACGTTCTATTTCTGAAGAGAGTGTGATCAACACCAACTTCAAAAAGGCAAGTAACACATCATCAACTACCCATTATTTTCTATTTGCATTAGTTGATTTAAGTAGTATGCATGATAGGAAATTTTACTAAGTTATATTATGCTATGCATCCTAGTAGTGTGTAGACATCCTTGTACCTTGTTATTTTGATGCCGTGGTACTTATTAGATGCTTAGCCATGCTACAAAATTTGTTTTACTAGATGTTGAAAAAAAAAATTTAAGTATAACTAATGAATGAACCACCTGGGTGGAAGTGGTAAGACTGGTTTATGTTGAGTGTTTCCTCAGGGCCCTTGTCTAAGGGTTATTCCACTTGAGGTTGTCACTTGCGGATGGCCACCCAGGAACAAAGAGATTACTATGTCCCTCTAAATCTAGTAGCTTCCCGTGCAGCCTTTTGACAATATGGGCTCTGTCTTGATCAATTAAGTTGTGAGGGTTCAGCCCAGGCTTGACAAGCAGATGTAGCAAAATTATAGGTGGAACGGGTCTTGCCGGTGGGTTTGGACTTCTTCTTCTGAAAGATCTCGTCTCAATTCTCTCCTTTCCATGATGCACTCCGAGTGTATAGGATGTTTGGGCTAATTGAAGACAAAAGGTGAAAGTGCACAACCTCTGCAGAGTCAACAAACTAAGATCTTAGCCGTGTCCCCGGTTATGGACAACTATGAGCAGCTGGACAAGGATTGACGGAAGAATCTCATCATCAATTTCAATAAGTAAAATTTGACCAAGTGAACAGTATTGTGGTGCTTGGATCTTAATCCAATGTTGCCACCCCTTCGAAAAGAAAATTTTCTTTTACAAAAGAGATAGGACAAAATTGGCTTTATGCAAACTTAGCCTGAACTCCACTCAGCCAAATAAGCATGTAGTATTAGTCTTGCCATCTATATCCACCATAGTGTTACTTGCCAATACATTAAATTGTATTGACTCCCTTGTGGCTGCATATTCCATATTGCAGATGTTTCTGAAGACGAGTGAGGATTTCGTTTAGGATCTCGAGACTATCGCCAACATGTTTTGCCTGTGGCACATGAAGAAGATGGGCTCAATGTTGTACCTTGTTTTCCGCTGTATTTCTTTCTTTTCTACTAGTCTTCTAAGACTATGCAAGTTGTAATCCTATTTTGTAAAGACTGGATCATGCGATGTAATAGAATTTGATGCATTTGCATGATATTTCATTTTGTACTGTGGTGCTAGCAATTGATCCAGGGACTAGCACAATAACACAGGTGTCCTTACATTATTTAAATGTGGGAACGCTACAAAATGGTATCAGAGCACTGTGTTGCCTGTAGGATTCGAGACCCTTAGGTTTGGAAAACCCTTTTTGATCAAATTTATTGATTCCTTTGAGTATTTTTGGATCCTAGCGGCATAGTGAGATGAAGCGGCCCGGACAACTTTACGTGTCCACGGACACGAGACCGTTCCCTGATTGGCTAGCGGGTGCCAGTATCTCTCACTATAGTGAATATTCAATTTGCAACAAGTTGTTAATAACCCATTGATCACCCTAGAATTGAAAATTTGCTATGTTCAAACTTTCTAGAAACAAAACAACCATCTTATTTGTTCTCATATCCTCTCATCTACTATTCACCTTCAAAACTTTCTAGATGAACTACTACTTGAATACCCTCAAGGCAAGATTGTTGATGACCATACCAAGAAGTGCAAGAATTATTTTCACCACATGAAGACCTACACTCAATATTATTGAAGAACTTGAAGAAAAACATATACTTCCCAACAATCAAGAACACCTCAAGACAGTGAGAGAAGAATTTGAAGAAACTCAAGAAGATATAGATGAGACCACTAATCTAGTTACTTTGTTAGAACAACGTTAACGTGTTAGTATATTGATCATACTAATGAGTGTGGTATGACAATATTAGTGTTTTCTAAAAACCATGTTGTTTGGTGTGATGAATGTGTTTCTATATGTTTGTTATGTGTTGTATGCAAGATGAGTTTCCTTGATCTGATGTGTTGGGGTAGGATCTTCTTTAGTCTCTTTCTAACCTCTACTCATCCATGCTAAGCCAAACAAAATCCCAAGTACAACAACAAAACTTTCACCCAAGAATAGTTCTCTATAGAGACACAAGCCATGCAATTTAGGAATGTCACTATTTTAAGCTCCTTTTGTGTGAAGGAACAATCACATCCATGATCAATGCCAACTACATCATATGGAGCAGCAAGCAAATCAACAGGTGAAGAAAGACAAGTGAACCCCAAGTTGCATGAGCTATGAAGATTTCAGAGCCAACTACACCAAGAGAAGAAATAATGAAGAAACACAACTATCCAGTTTGTGATACATAAGAGTTTTACGCAACCCACTAGTTGAGAAATGTTAGTTTAGCTCAAGTTTGTCTTACAGAATGGAAACTTTCTGTTAGACAAGTGAGGTGACCTAGTGTTATTAAAGATTCATCAATCCAAGTACAAGTTAATGATTGAGTGCAACATGGATTGGCCCCCATTGTGACTACTCACATTATTCACTTTGCTATGAGGAATGTTAAATCTGAGTGACATACCTATTAGAGAGACGACGATGTTAAACTTGAACCATAGAATGGTAGAATACACTAATGACCCTATGTTAGTTTTACTGAAAACGTACTATTTTCGGTGAGGATCAAGACAACCTTGGAGGTATCAAATAAATGGAAGATTTTTGCCTACCATGAGAGTTTCGTTACAAATAGCATGGTGCTTGCTTCAAGGATCACAACAACAAGATGGAAGATTGCCAAGGACCTCAAAAGACCAAGTTAAGAGTGACCCCTCAGTGTCAAAGGTAGCTCAACATACCTATTTTGGTCTACAGCTCTACCATGAGGGGAAGTTCCACTCAAAACCATCTTAGGTAAAACCACACTCCAAGCCATGAGAATGGAAACACCCTATTGGAATATAATTTTAACCCATGGTATCCTAAAGGTTGTATACCCGGATTCAAGACCCCAATACCAACAAGGAGTTGATAATTGCCATGCAAGAATTCTATGGATAATGAAGTATGACTCCAGCTGAAGATATAGTAAAACCAACAACTAGTTAAACAAGAGTTTTTTGACTACCCACAAAAGTTCCTTTTATGGGTGGTAGCCCACCCAGTTGTTTTGGAACCCAGTTAACCAATCTTTCATTATATCTTTCCCAAATCTCGGGACGAGATTTCTTTTAAGGGTGGTAGTCTGTAACATCCCTGATTTTTGCAAAAATCCAAAAATCACTAAAAATTTAAACTTTTGTTTTCTTGTTAATACAAGTCACCGAAATCCCAAAAAAAATCAAATCACAAAACAAATTTTATAACTTATGCCAAGATACTTGGATTGATATCTAAATAATCCTATATTTCATAAACTTGGAAAGTTATCCCTAATAAAATATTTTACAAAGTAAATTCAAGTTATTTAAAGCTATACATATTTCATATTATTTGTTTTATTCAAATATTTGTTTGTGAAAAGAATGCTTTGAACTTTATAAATCGGGTATTATGATCCTTGGTTATTTCTAGCATTAAAAATACTTTATAACCCCAAAAGTATTTTAAATGAGATATTAAATTATTCATCAATGCTTTGAACGATAAAATGATTCTACAAGATTTTATTAGGCACATAAATATGATTAATATATTTTCTTATTCTTCAATTTTAAATTTGACATAAAGTGTCAGCTAAAATTTATACAAACATTTTAATATTTTAGTTTTTGAAATGTGTTAAAAAGAACACACAAATGTTTTCTGTTGATAGGTTTTGGTTTTTCCAACTCTTTAGAAATTAGTTTGAGCTCAATTGGATAATTAGAATAAAAGATAAAAAAAAACTATATAAAATAGCAAAGAAAAAAAAGGGCCGAACGACCCAAACTGGGCCGAATCCTGGCCCATCCAAGCGACCATGTTGTCTTCCTCCTCGCTAGCACGTACAGAAGCAATCTGTACGTTACTTCCATGGCAGTAACCTTTCCCTCCTCCCCTAGGTCATTAATGACATCGAAATGAATTGCAATCAAAACAAAAACTGCTCACTACTTAACCACGAATTCATTCAGAGACTTTATTCGTCATTTAAACGACTTAATCGTCCAAATCGAGCTGGTGCACCGAATGCCATCCATCGGCATTGATCTCCGGATCTCCCTCCTCACACCATAAGAAGCTGAAATAAGCTGTCCAGTGCGTTCCTCTCTTCCTCCTCCATCATTTTTGTTCTCTAACTTTCTTAAGAGGAGCTCTGTATTAGCGGTACCATTGACGTCTTATTTAAGATCTTGTTGGGTTCATCGGACAGGTATGTCGCGTGCGTTGTTCTTTTTGTAGACTCCTTTCTACAGAAGACTCTCCTCACCTTTTCCTACCTTCAGGACATGAGCGTGCAACACATCGTAGCCGTTGGCCGCGCCGCCGTGTAGCTCCGTTGGCCTGCCCTCGTCGCTAGGAGCCCTGCCAAGCACCGCCAAGATCTCCTTCGTCTCCGCCACGACCCTCCATACTTCGCCTGCATATCATGTGACTTCGGAAACCTCCTCATCCATGACAAGAGCGATCGATGTACATGCATTTTCCGGTGTGCTGAATCCTCGGTGAGCTGCTGCTGCCATTTTCTTCATAACCGGACATGCCAAGCAGATGCAAATTTCATATACTTAACCTAGTAGACAACTAATGGTTACACACGTAGTTTGCTGTTTTGATTTGATGCAAAGCAAATAAGCCGCTCACTTAGCTTTGCAACCCATACGTAGCCTTCAAATGATTATGCATAAAATCTAATTTTTTTTAGTATGGCTGGAACAAGACGTGCTCATACAAATCCATTCATTCATATGAAATAGTAAGTATAGCTAGCTAGACGTGCTCATACAAAATCGATCCATCCATATAAAATAATCAGTATAGCTAGTTAGCACCATCGATTCTTTGTTTGGCCTAGTATTAGCAGCACACGCTCAGCACAAATATGTTGGTGTCTCAATCACTTCAACCCTTCCTTATGTTTTGGTACATATAAGCATAGATCCGACAATGCATATATACCTCACGTTTTAAACAGTTTGTACTAATACGTCTAAGACAAATCTTTGACTCAAACACTACTCACGTACATACCAATCACAAGGTAGCACAAAACACTTTTGCATGCTGGGAAACTTGATCCGTTGTTGGAGGCACGCATCGCACCTCTGGGAATATTTCTTTCCTTTCCCTCGGTACAGATTACATGGGTAATTGAATCATATACACATGTAAAGCATTTTTTTTAAAATCAGCTAACCTAGTAAGACTAGAAAGCCTAATTTCTGTACTACTCGGAGCCACGAACGCAGTACAATAGTACGACTTGTTACTTGCTGGGAGTGATCTTCGGTCAAACAATTAGCGCTTAATCTAGTATTAGTACCATTCCTGCATGGAGATTACTAGGAATCGGACGCCGATAGTTTGATTCTCATCGGACCCTAGTTTGTCCGTCCGATTGGAAGCAGCCAGACCGTAGGATTATGAAACATGCTCACGGGTCTCTTTCCGTAATTCCGGCAATCAATTGCGTCACTAAAACTGCTCCGAGTAACTCTTTAGCTAAAACTTCTCCGATTAAATTGCTTCCCTACTATATCGGATAGATCGCTAATCTCTCCTGCCTTTCTCCATCTTCTTGCTTCGTACTTCTTCATGGAAAGTACACGTGAAGCATACTTTTTTATTCTAGAAGCATACGATTATAACATTAGTAGCATAATATATAACTTGGGACAATACAAAGATTAATTTATGCTTCGGGAGCAATTAAATTGGTAGTAGGAAGCACACATGTGACGCTATTGGAATCCATGGCCTCAGAAAAGAAGCAGCGTTAAATTTCCTGAAGCACATCCATTTGTAAAAGAAGCACGTAGCTCATACGTCGGAAGCAGTGTTATTCTGAGGAAGCAGTGATATCGATTGGCAAAAAAATATTTGGTTTAGGAAGCATCGTGCGGTCGTCAGCACTATAGGCGGTGACGGTCGGCGACACGCCACGCCGCGATCTCGGCCGAGAAGTTGTCGTCCCTGCGCACGACCCTCGACCAAGGTCGAGCCAACCAGCTTGTGAACGACGACGAACTACACCGACCGGTCACAGTTCATCCTTGCCGCGCACACCCTCGCCGTGATGCGACCTGCGTAGGGCTTCATTGTCGCCGCGCCGACCGTTGATGATGCTCCGCTCCTCCCTTGTTGGCCCGCCCAACCCCTTCTCGAGGTGCGTGGGACCATGAAGCATTGGCGAGCTCCACCGGAAGCACTACGGCGTCAGAGGGCTAGACACGGCAGCAACGGCCAGCCAAGAGCCATCACGAACGACGGTGGTGGCAACGGCGACGGTTCCGCTAGATCTCGTTGGGGGATCGCAATGATGTGGTGTCTTGCCGGTCATTATATAGCTCAAACTTTAAAGAGTGAGTCGTTGGATGCGTTTTTGTGAATGTGTGACCAGATGCTAGTCCGGCGTTTTGTTGGATATCGGACTACGATATGTAGTATTTACCTTTATGCATTATCGAACACAAGTTAACTTGCACTCGTTGAACTTGAGAATTCATACCTCCATAGTCATGCCTTTTAAATCTCATACCTCCTGAAATTGATTCTTTTTGCATATTGAATCGTAAAAAGGAACATTAACCAAATATGTAATATTATAGATTTTGTCGTGTGTAAATTTGTGTATTGTTTTCCTTGGTTGTTGATTGTGGATTATTTAATGTATAGATTGTACGGAGAGAAACGTTATATTTCTGAAGAGAGTGTGATCAACACCAACTTCAAAAAGGCAAGTAACACATCATCAACTACCCATTATTTTCTATTTGCATTAGTTGATTTAAGTAGTATGCATGATAGGAAATTTTACTAAGTTATATTATGCTATGCATCCTAGTAGTGTGTAGACATCCTTGTACCTTGTTATTTTGATGCCGTGGTACTTATTAGATGCTTAGCCATGCTACAAAATTTGTTTTACTAGATGTTGAAAAAAAAAAATTAAGTATAACTAATGAATGAACCACCTGGGTGGAAGTGGTAAGACTGGTTTATGTTGAGTGTTTCCTCAGGGCCCTTGTCTAAGGGTTATTCCACTTGAGGTTGTCACTTGCGGATGGCCACCCAGGAACAAAGAGATTACTATGTCCCTCTAAATCTAGTAGCTTCCCGTGCAGCCTTTTGACAATATGGGCTCTGTCTTGATCAATTAAGTTGTGAGGGTTCAGCCAGGCTTGACAAGCAGATGTAGCAAAATTATAGGTGGAACGGGTCTTGCCGGTGGGTTTGGACTTCTTCTTCTGAAAGATCTCGTATCAATTCTCTCCTTTCCATGATGCACTCCGAGTGTATAGGATGTTTGGGCTAATTGAAGACAAAAGGTGAAAGTGCACAACCTCTGCAGAGTCAACAAACTAAGATCTTAGCCGTGTCCCCGGTTATGGACAACTATGAGCAGCTGGACAAGGATTGACGGAAGAATCTCATCATCAATTTCAATAAGTAAAATTTGACCAAGTGAACAGTATTGTGGTGCTTGGATCTTAATCCAATGTTGCCACCCCTTCGAAAAGAAAAGTTTCTTTTACAAAAGAGATAGGACAAAATTGGCTTTATGCAAACTTAGCCTGAACTCCACTCAGCCAAATAAGCATGTAGTATTAGTCTTGCCATCTATATCCACCATAGTGTTACTTGCCAATACATTAAATTGTATTGACTCCCTTGTGGCTGCATATTCCATATTGCAGATGTTTCTGAAGACGAGTGAGGATTTCGTTTAGGATCTCGAGACTATCGCCAACATGTTTTGCCTGTGGCACATGAAGAAGATGGGCTCAATGTTGTACCTTGTTTTCCGCTGTATTTCTTTCTTTTCTACTAGTCTTCTAAGACTATGCAAGTTGTAATCCTATTTTGTAAAGACTGGATCATGCGATGTAATAGAATTTGATGCATTTGCATGATATTTCATTTTGTACTGTGGTGCTAGCAATTGATCCAGGGACTAGCACAATAACACAGGTGTCCTTACATTATTTAAATGTGGGAACGCTACAAGCTGGAGCCCCGGAACCTCGACTTCAGCAGATCTGATCCGATTCGGGTCGATCGTCGTCGCGCCCCATTCGCCGGAATCACACCCGGTGTTCAGCGGATTGGAGAAGAGCGTCAGCCTGACGTTCGGGAGCCTCTACTTCCACGCCAACAAAGCAGGAATCATGCACTTCTCCGAGCAGGCTGATCTCGGCGAGTCGGACTCCGAGTCTGTCTCGAGCCCGGCAACCTTCGACTCGCTGCACAACGATGCTGATCGCAATCCAGCGCCCAGCAGCGGATCCATCCGCCCCAACACTCACAACTTCCATACTATCTCAGCCGAGGAACCTTCTCGGGTCGGCAAAACTTGTCAACCTATGCCTAGGATTCACGGGCCATACCTGGCTCAAGTCTGCATGGCAGGATCAACCGAGCCACCCAAGGAAACGGAAGACAGCCTGAAAGAGCGAGAGGACATCAAAGTGTCGCGCGACGCCTGGCTCAAGGCGAAAAGTCTGTACATCTAGGCCAACCGATTGAAGAAGGGGCCCCTCAAGAAGATCTAACTGCATACCACTATCATCTGGTGAAAGCAGCAGAGCTGATCAAGGAGGCCCGCAAGAATCTGGACAAGCGAAAGAAATTGGCGGATGAGTCGAGTCTACGTCGTGCGGCGCTCTCCAAAACTTACTCGGTAGGGAACAATCCCCCGAAGAAAAAATACGTCTCGAAGACCGCAGCCCTGGACTGCGAATCTCTTAGCGAGGCCAGCAAGACATTCGAGACATCTCTCATGCACGTCAACAACGACGACAACGTACACCCGACGACTCCCGCTGCCGCAGTCCTAGCTGCAGCCACGTACCTGCAGGCAAAGCAGCCAGGAGAGAATAACCCCCGTGCGGAGCAATATCGACAAGTCCAGAAGGGGCTAGGCATGGCAGCCACGAGATTCGCTGCCCAAGGCCGCAAGAACGCGGCTACACAAGAAACTGAGAAGACCCCTCGGAAAGACAAAGAAACATCCCGCAGACGCGGGAGCGCATCACCTAGAAGGGAGAAATCACCTCGTCGTGCCCAAGGAAAGGAAGCCCGGCGTCGCGGTGACAACCCGAGTAGCAGCGAAGACAGCCTGAGGGATCGTGATTGCAGCCCATGGCATCATAGCAGCGGCTAGTGACACCGCAGCAAGGAACCGCGGAAAAAGAACAATCGCGACCAGCCTGAATACAACGCGCGGTCTGACATTGCGCAGAACAAAATATACAAGGCTCGAACGATCAGGAACCGCGCATGGTCCCCGTCCAACTCCTCCAAGGAAGAAGCCTGGGGTGCGCTGTGCTTTACTCGCGACATCCGCGAGGCACCGATGCCCAAGAGATTTAAACTTACTACGGAGGTGCCAAAATACGACGGCTCGCTGGAGCCCAAATCCTGGCTGTCAGATTACCTCACGGCAGTCAAATGCCAACGTGGGAACAAGAAAACGGCTATGCAGTACCTCAACTTACATCTTGTAGGCGCTGCGCGTAGCTGGCTGGAAGGAAGACCAAGAGTGTGCTACAGATCATGGGACGATCTAACTTTCGACTTCCGCAAGAACTTCCAAGCGACATATAAAAGAACCGAGTCCATGGAGGAGTTGCGGTCTTGTAAGCAAAAGAGTGGTGTTTCTACTCGCGAGTACATTCAGCGGTGGACCATGCTCAAAAATACGGCGGGAAACATATCGGAGGAAGTTGCAGTCGAAGCTTTCACCAAAGGAGCTCGACGAACCGCCTTCAGAGAAGAGCTGGGGCGAGCCGCACCCAAAACCATTGGGGAGCTGATGGACATAGCCGACAGATGGGCCAACGGTGAATACTCCGTGCGCAATGAGAAAGCATCTTCGCCAGCACCTGAGGACGACCGCCATGGTCGAAAGAAAAGGAGAAAGCACTACGATCATGACGATCGAGAAGGACTGGTTGCGGCAGAGTTTACAAGAAATCGTGACAGCGGACCTCGTGGAAATCACAAATAAGCGCACATGCAAGACCAAGGCAACCCACCTCCTCAAGGACTGCCGAAAGTTCCAGGACATCCACAAGGCCTACACGAAGAAAAACAGAGCCACAGTCAACCATGGCTACCCACAGCTCCCAGGAGGAGGACATCAGGGATTCCACCCGCCACAACCCCTACCTTCACCAGGAAATCAAAACGTGGTGCTGGCTGCGCTCCCAGCGCCACCCGCGGCAAACCAGGGAGGCAATGGGTACCCGAACCTAGCAGAACTTTTCGGAATGATACAGAAAGTCTGCCCCTCCCACAGGGTCCAGAAAACAAACACACGCCAAGTGGTCATGGCAGTACAAGCTCCACCGTCCAAATCTGAATACTTGAAAATGGCGGACCAGTCGGTAACTTTCTCCAAATATGACCACCCCCTCGGGTATATCGACCAGGACACGCTGCGCTCATCATTCAAGCGCAGATAGGCAACTACGAACTCGCACGAGTGTTCATGGACGGCGGCAGCGGAAGCAACATCATTTACGCGTACACACTCCATAAGATGAACAGGAACCTGGACGGACTCGTAGAATCAGAAACATCCTTCCACGGGATCGTACCAGGTAAAGCAGTCCGACCACTCGGAACAATCAACTTGAAGGTGGTGCTCGGAAACCCAAGAAACTACAGGCGAGAATTCCTCAACTTCGAAGTAGTCGACTTGCCCTCACAGTACCACGCCATTCTCGGCCGAACAGCGTTTGAGAGATTCATGGCAGCACCCCACTACGCCTACCTGAAGCTCAAACTTCCTAGGGAATACGGCACCATCACCATAGATGGCGACTTCCAAAAATCCGATAAGTGTGGTATTGAGTTCAATGAGATCGCGAAATCTTTCGGGATGCAGGAGGAGCTGGCAGAATTGGCAAAGACCACGGACCACTCCGTGATGCCACTCACCAAAAAGAACGCTCCAGAATTCGAGTTTAGTGCAAACAGCAACACTCGAAAGCATCAAGTGCACCCGACAGAACCCACGAAGACGGCGATGGTTTCCACCACCCTCTCGCCTGCATAGGAAGCCGCGCTCGTCGAACTCCTCCGTGAGTACTGGGAAATCTTTGCCTGGCAGCCTTCAGATATGCCAGGGATACCCAGGGAGTTTGTCGAGCACTCACTCGAAATATTCAAAGACGCCAAACCTATCAAGCAAACGGCCCGACGATTCTCCGAGCCAAAACAGAAGGCACTCGGAGAGGAAGTGAATCGATTACTCGCCACAAAATTCATCAAAGAGATAAAAATATCCACCTGGTTAGCAAACCCGGTGTTGGTCCCGAAGAAAAACACTGACATCCTTTGCGTGTGCAGCGAATATACGTCGTTGAACAAGCACTGCCCCAAGGATAACTTCCCCTTGCCACAGATCGTGGACTCTACTGTAGGATGCCAGCGACTCTCCTTCTTGGACGCCTCCTCGGGCTATAACCAGATCAGGATGAAAGAGGAGGACAAGGAGAAGGCAACATTCATCACACCTCACGGTGTCTACTGCTACACGACAATGCCCTTCGGGCTGAAAAACGCAAGCGCAACATATCAGTGGTGCATGCAAAAATGCCTCGCCAAGCTCATTGGCAAGAACGCACAAGTGTACGTTGACGACATCGTCATCAAAACTCGGGTGGAATATACGCTTCTAGAGGACATCGGGGAGAATTTCGATGCTCTCAACACGTACATGATCAAGCTCAACCCGACAAAATGCATATTTGGCATTCCTGCGGGACAACTTCTCGGGTATTTGGTGTCCGCCCGCGGAATTGAAGCCAATCCGGAAAAATTCAACCAATCTTGACAATGAAGGAGCCAACCAATCTTCGCGGAGTACAGCAGCTCGCAGGGCGACTAGCCGCTCTGAGCAGATTCATCGCAAGATTAGGCGAGCAAGCATTGCCCTTCTACAAGTTGCTGAAGAAAAAAGATAAGTTCGAATGGACACCCGAAGCAAAAAAGGCGTTCATCGACTTGAAACGAGCACTGCGGAGTAGGCGCGTCCTGGAAACGCCACAAGAGAGGGAACCCCTATACCTATACCTGGCCGCAACAAACCAAGTCATCAGCACGGTTATTGTCGTCGAGCGGCCAGAAGATGGCACGGCGTACGGAGTTCAGCGGCCAATATATTATGTTAGCAAGGTGCTTTCGCCATGCAAGCAGCGATACCCTCACTATCAGAAGCTCGCGTATGGCGTAGTCCTCCCGGCCCGAAAGCTCAAGCATTACTTCCAGGAGCATACCGTCACGGTGCTAAACGATGCATCACTCGGTACCATCATGAACAACCCAATGGAATTTGGAAGAATCGCAAAACGGAGCATCGAGCTAGGCGCCTGGGACATCATTTATGTAGGCCGCAAATCTATAAAATCCCAAGTCATTATGGAATTTCTAAGCGAGTGGACGGAGATGCAAACACCAGGACCCCCAGAATACACGAGCAACTTGATCATGTACTTGGACGGGTTGAAAAGAAACGAAGGAGCCGAAGCGGAGTTATTCTTATATCTCCCCAAGGCGACAAGCTGCAATACGTCCCGCGACTGGATTTCCCCCCTGATGACCCAGCATCCAACAACGACGCGGAGTATGAGGCCCTCCTACACGGCATGAAAATGGCGATCGCCTACAGGGCCACCCGATTGATGATATATGGAGACTCAAATCTCATCGTGCAGCAGAGATGAAGGAGTGCGATGCTACTGCGGATAACATGGTCGCCTATCGTGACATGTACAATCTGCTCGAAGGAAGTTTCAAAGGGTGAGAACTGAAGCACATCCGCGATCAAGCAATGAGGAAGCAGACACGCTGGCCAACATGGGGTCAACAAACGCTCCGATCCCTCCAGGAATCTACTTCGAACGAATGATCATGCGACCAGTCAAGGTCATAAAACCAGCAGGAGCACCCGCAGCCGTGGAAACAGACGACAACCCGCAAATTGCTATGATCGAGCTCATCCACAATATTTCAAGGCAAGTCTTTTTGGTCGAGCCAGTCTAGACGCAGAAATACCTCGACTACTTGTCCAACAAAAATCTCCCAGCAGACATTTGCAAGGCCTGCCAGATAGTATGGCGCAGCAAATCCTTTCGGGTGATCAACGGCGAGCTATACAAGCAAAGCATATCAGGGGTATTGCAAAGATGCATAGCACCCGAAGACGGCAAGGAATTGCTCCGGGATATACACCAGGGATACTGCGGCCACCATGCCATTTGACGAGCCATCGTGGGCAAGGCCTTCAGGGCAGGATTCTACTGGCTCACAGCAGCCAGAGACGCCAAAGATTTAGTCGTCAGATGCAACGCCTGCCAAAGGTTTGCGCCCAGACCGCGTGGCCCTGCAACAGAACTGCATATGATTCTCATCGCCTGGCCCTTCGCCCAATGGGGGCTCAATATGGTGGGACCACTGCGCAAGTCAACACCTGGAGGATACACACACCTGCTCGTGGCCGTCGACAAGTTCACAAAATGGATAGAGGCCATGCCAGTCACCTCCGCGCACACACAGTGCGCCGTGCGATTCCTCGACTCCATCGTGTGTAGATTCGGCGTCCCACACAACATCATCACAGACAACATCATCAACTTTACAGCCAAGGAAACACAGGAATTCTGCGAGGAGAAGGGAATCACCCTCAGTTTTGCCTCGGTAGCTCACCCGCAAACCAATGGACAAGTCGAACGATCTAACGGATTAGTTTCGACTGGCCTAAAGAAGCGGTTGTTAGATCGGTTGCACCCAGCAGCAGGGCATTGGGCCGAAGAACTACCATCAGTACTGTGGAGCCTACGCACAACACCAAATCGGTCAACAAACTATACGATTTTTCATGGTATACGGAGCTGAAGCCGTCCTACCCAAAGACGTCAAATTCAGTACTCCACGAGTCGTTGCATACAGCGAAGAAAACTCAAACAGGGCACTCGCAGAAGACGTGGACGCACTTGATGAGATTCGGGACATTGCACTCGCAAGATCTGCAGTATACCAGCAATCACTGCGCAACTATCACAATCGCCGTATATGCCACAGATCTTTCATGGTAGGATACCTGGTGCTGCGGCTCAAGAAAAAGGAAGGACACAAGCTCGAGCCACCATGGGAAGGACCCTTCATAATACATGATGTTATCCCAGGAGGCGCCTATCGATTGAAGAACCCGAAGACCGGTGGTATCTACTCCAACCCGTGGAACGTTGCGCATCTCCCCAAGTTCTACCCCTAGGATTATCCTACTCGCTAGAAATAAGGCTGTACCAGCCACGCTGTAGATCGATCAAACACATGGCTTCTCAGCCATATCAATAAATACATGGTTTCTCAACCATAGCAATCACGATTTCTTTCTCTCTCTAAACATGCTAAAACGACTGGTACACACCCCAAACACACGGGGGCTACGCCTAACTAGCATCAGAACATACCTTCGAGTAACATCACTCGATAAAAATAATACAAGGTACAACAAGGTCCACACCTTAAAAAATCGAACAAAATATACAAGTTTTACACCTTAAAAACACCTTACAACAAGATATTTACATCTTGGAATTACATTTAACGGCGAGCGGCCTCATCTGCAAGTATTTGATCAATATCCTCGGAAGTCAGTAGAACAGTCTGCTCCGCTGCAGGACGCCCAGCCGCATAGTGAGGAGAAAAATCGACTGGTGAACCTCTCGAGTCAGGAAGCCGCGCCACAGAAAGGAAGTTGACCCCAGGGTGCCACAGCCAAACGAAGGAAAGTGCCACTTGGGCTCCACTGACAAGTTGTTGGCGTACGCACTCTCGAACCTCTCCCACCCGAAGGAACATCCTGAGCAAACTACTCAAGCTATCCGGGACAACACCCAAAGGATAAAACGTCCGATGGACAGAGGACAGGGCCTCGCGACAAGACTCGATGATTACCTGCGCTTGGCTCGCCCGATACTTCAGGGTAGCAAGGATAAAGCCTCACTTGCGGTCAGACCAGAACTCACTCGCAGGAGCCTTGGAGCTACTCGACTCGTGAACAATGTGATTATTCACCCAATGGGTTTCACAGACTCCGTCAGGTTCAACAACTGCAAGGACACCGCAAGCGTAAAATAAGAGAGGAACCAATGACAAAGTACTCGGGGGCTCGCAAACTTACAGAGCATGCCCTTGGCAACAACTGCTAGTTCTAACATCACAAATTGCTCACGCTCTGCAGCAAGTTACTGCTTCGACTTGGCAACATCGGCCACACCTCGCAAAGCTTTCAACTTGCGCTCACCATCCACAACACGGTCACGGAGTGATGCAAATGTGTTGGCAGCAGCAACAAGGGAATTAACCTAGAAGCAGACCTACTCGAGGACTCTACGCTGGAATCCACTACCTGGAAAGAAAAGAAGAAGTTCAAAAAAATAAAAATACCCCACTCGAGAACATACCGCCCATTTCTCAGGTGCTCGGGGGCTACTCCCATCGGGAGCATATATAAGTAAGGCGCAACAATCAGACACTCTGGATTTTAGAAAACACTTCGATTACGCAAGATAAAATACGGGAATACATCCCAAGGTTCATTACATAGACAAGCAAAAGGAAATAAAGAACTATCCTAGGGGGCTGCAGAAGTAGTTCCACTCGCGGAAGGATGCCCCTTGCGACTAGCACGAGCGAGCACCTCAGAAAGCATCTTCGCGAGGACTTCAGCACGAGCGCCAAAAGGACGGATTGCTACCTTTTTGGCATGGGCGTCGTAAGGAACGCTCGAATACACCTTATCCAGGTCATCCGAGACTCCATGCTCCAAGGAAAATTGAATAGCCATCCTGGCCCCGCACTCGGACTGGACGACGGAGTACCCATGGAGAATATCTTCATCACCCAGGAACACCTTCAGGAGGCCATCCAACGTAGGTGGAATTGCCACATCCACCAGTAAACGCTCGTGGAATCGCGTCAACACTCGGGTGGCATCACCAACGAGGGCGCAGATTCTATTCGCATGTTCCTGGAGATGAGTGCAAGAATCCGTGAGGGCATCCAGTCGCTGGTTTCCAGGCAACTACAGTCCAATCCCAAGGGCATCTAGAACAAAGAGATTAAATCTCTAAGAAAGCAGGATAAAATCAAACCACAATGCAAGAAAGGCGAAACTCAGCTTACCCGCAAGCTTCTGAGCCGAAGGACGAATGAGGTCGACAAGATCACTGTCATGCTTGGCACCCATCTCCTCCAGCTGCTTCAGCGCTTCCTGAGCCTTCTCGAAGCTCCCCTCAAGATCGGTTGAATGCTTGCGAGTGGTTTCCAACTCCTTTCGGGAGGATTCCAACTCCGCCTCAAGGGTTTTCACCCGAGCGACAGCTTCAGCCTTTTCAATTTTCAGGCGGGTGACTTCGTCTACAGTACAAAGCATACGGCTGGAGCAACCTTTATAATCAAATAGAAACAACAAAGACGAAGAATGGCGTACTAGCACACCTTGAAGAGAACGGCCGTCTTGGAGAAGCCGATCGCGATCTATCCTAAGGGAGATGCAGTCCGCTTCGGCCGTAAGTACTCGGAGCCCGAAAGCAGCAAGGGAGTCAAGGAGAGCCTGCAAAAATCCAAGACAAAAATTCGAATCAAAAAAGGTATTACTTGAGCCTACACACGAATGTACAATCGAATGTAGCCTCGGGGGTTACTCCCATCGGGAGCACTGCCGTCCACCCGATAGAATTGAAGAAGAAAGGAGGAGAAGACTTCGACTTGAGCTTGTGGCCAACTGCAAGCAGTTAACCACAGACTCGCGGGCTACTCCCATCGGGAGCACTGTCGTGCACCCGATAAAATTTTGAACGAGCAAGGAAAAGACAAGTGGACTTACCTTGCCCTGGGCGGTAGATAAAGGGTATGCCGAGCTGCCCGAAACTTCCTTACTCGTGGACGCTCCACCCGCAAAGCTGGGCAGCTTGTACTCCGGAGCGGCGGTTGCTCTCGCAGGACTTGGAGATCTTCGGGCGGCCTCAACAACTGCAGCTTGAGTCGCGGTTGCTTCTTTTCTCTTCACGGAAGCAAGCAACGAAGCAAACCGGATAGGGATGATCGTCGCAAGGCTGCTATTGAAAGAGAAATCAGAATAAAGAACAAGGAACGAGAAGAAAATTCGCGACTAAAAGTGAAATACAGAAGACTTACTCATCCTCGTCGTCATCATCCAGAACGTCCATGTTCGAGGCGGTGGAAACCTTCGGTGGACGACCAAGAGGTTGAAGCGTACGAAGAGGAGGCACCTAGGGAGGCTCGGTATCCTTGGTGGACCCATCACCCAAGAAACTATCCTTGGAAGTGACTTCGTCATCCTCGTGCCTGCGGCGCTTGCGGTGAAGGAGTTGGTCGCTACCCGACTCCTCCACGTCGTCCATAGAGTCGCGCTCGGAGCTCGAATCGGCTTTTGTGACGCTAGTTTCGAGAGGAGCCTCGACGTTACTCGCCAGAAGTTCCGAGGCGTCTTCAGCCGAAACTGGCGGGTAGCATGTCGCCACCTTCAAGCTCTACGGAAACAGAAGAGGAAAAAAAGAGAAGAACTTCAGTTGAAATTTTTTTGGACTACAAGGAGACCAAAGAAGAACAATATGAAACTTACCTCAGCTGGGGGAGGTTTCGCAGCCTCGAATGGCTCGAGAGAACAGGACGAGTAGGCCTCTCCTTTCTTCAGCTTGGTGATGGTCGTGATCTTTTTCTCGAACTCAACATTCGAGAGAATGTCTTCGCAGGCGCGGCTCGGGTCCTGGGTGCCCTGGTACTCCCACATGGTGGATGGCCTCGCCTGAAGGGGCTGAATCCTTCGTCGAAGAAACACACTCGCGACATGTATTCCATTCAACAGAACACCCAACGCCTTGTCGCGGAAGCTCGCCACCTTCGCGGGTAGGGGGCAGAAAATCTTGCTGTCTTCGGTGGAGAGCTTGTGCGACCAGGAGTTCCTCCGCTTCAGAATGGGGAATGGGTGGAACTCAGGGGCTCCATCCGCGCTGTTGTCGACGACGTAGAACCATTTCTTCCGCCACCCTTGCGCCAAGTCGACGAAATACATCTCCATGTAGGGGATGCCATTTCTCGCCTGGATCCCGAAGCCTCCGGTGCGCAACGGCTCCCCTAGCTTCTCGCCTGGTTGCGCTCTCTCCCGGAAGATCCGCACCTTGAAGAGGGCCTTCCAGAGGCTCCAGTACGGGCGGATTCCTAGAAAGCACTCGCAAAGCACGATAAAGCACGAAATGTGCTGAATCGTATTTGGAGGCAGGTCGTGGAGTTGTATGTCATAGACATACAACAACCGGAGGAGAAAAGGATGGAGAGGAAGAGAGAGCCCACGCGAGACGTGCTCCGCGAAGAGCACGCGCTCGTTCGCGCGAGGATTGGGTACCTCTTCTTTCTTGGTCAAGCGCACGCTCTTGTCCGTGTCAGGCGGGAGTAGTCCTTCCCGTTGCATCTCCGCGATGCTCTTCTTGGTGGTGTTGGCGGCACGCCAATCGCCGATCCTCACGAGGGGCGGCCTAGAAGCGTCCGCCACTTCCTTCGACGATGATGCGGCAACACGGCGTTTCTTCTCGCCCGCCATTGGAGCTCTCTTGTGCTTACGAAGCAGGAGGTGTGCGCGAGGAGGAAGAAGATGAGCAAAGAGCCGGGAGACTTAGCCATCTCCTAAGGGTATATATTTATACACAGGCTGCGCTGATCCTGACCGTGGATTTGGCAACATGGCACCCATCGCGGCCGCCATGCGTGAAGAGGAAGCTAAGTGGCGCGTGCGGTTACTCTGGCACGATCTTTACAAAATATCGTGCGCATTTACAGCGCATGGCCTGCGGAAAACCCGAATGCGACCTATCGTTTCTGGTCAAAAGCTGACAAGGTGGGCCAGCATGCTCTGCTTCGCTCTGTCACGTCCCATCGGGAGGAGTCAGAACAGACGGATGCGTAGTGACATCACTGCATACCTCATCAAGACGCGAAAACTCTTTCGCATAAGCTCCCTAACATGAAAATTCTTTCGTATAGGACATATCAAGACGCGAAAACTCTTTCGCATAAGCTCCCTAACACGAAATTTCTTTTGTATGGGCATATCAAGACGCGAAAACTCTTTTGCATAAGCTCCCTAACACGAAATTTCTTTCGTATGGGCATATTAAGACGCGAAATCTCTTTCACACAAGCTCCCTGACACGAAATTTCTTTCGAATGGGTATATCAAGGCGCGAAAATATCTTTCGCATAAACCCCCAGACATGAAAGCTCTTTCGTATGGGCAAGACAAAAACAAATTGATTACAAACGTAAAAATCTCTTTTTCATAAGTACAACAAAGGAAGGAGATCTCTTCACTCGAAGATTCACAAGAAGGCAATCGAATAAAAAATCACGAGTATGCGGCTCCCGCTACTATTTCACACGATGTATCTACACATCTCTACCCTGGATTGTTCAGCCGACTAGGCACATTCGGATGCCGTATTCTTTCGAGTACGAAGTTAAGACCCAAAGATCTTTCTTATGGGCCTGGAATCGCACTCAAGCTGCGTCCTCCGGTAAAATTCCGTGTCAACAACACGAAGAAAAATCCTAGCGGACGCGCTGGGTACCCCTATAGGTTAAGTTCGACTCAGTAAGACCTCCACGGCCCAGTCGCAACGATCACCTCTCCGGATTCGAGTCGGAGGTCTCGAGTCTGTGTAGGCCAGAACTGTTTTTGCCCTAGATGCAATTAATTGGCCCTGAGCTTTCGGGAGAGCCAAGCGACTGAGCCACATCCTTCTGTGAAAACAGCCAGTACACAGGCACATTTATTGCTCCATGCTCGAGTACAATAAGCGCATCGCACATGGGGTATGCGCCCTCCAAAATCAAGCGATTGAAACGATCAATCAAAGGAAATCAAGACGAACTTTGAGTGTCCACCGGACAGATTCTCAGTCAAGTAAACACTCGGGGGCTACTGACGTGGGGATGAATCCTAGACCTATCGGGTGAGGCTACCCGGTCCAAGGCCCATGACCTAAGCCCAAGGAAAGGTGCCACCAACAGTTCTAGAAGGCCCAATCGAAGGCCCACCCGCAAAGCCTTGCGGGTCAAGGAAGAAACTTGTAACCGACCTAAGCTAGGGTTTGTAACCCCCCCCCCCCGGGTATGGTTTGAGACCTGGCCACCTATATAAGGCCAGGAGAACCACCGAGAGGGGGAGCCAAGCAACCACACACCACCGAAGCCTTGAAATTGAGATCATACTCTCGATTCGAGCACCCCCGATTGTAACCGATCTGTTGATAATATAGATCGACAGAGCAGGAGTAAGGGTTTTACCTCTATGAGGGCCCCAAACCTGGGTAAATCTTGCCCCTGTTAGCCGACGATCGTCACCAGCGCCTATACGTTCTCCTAATCGAAACCCTATCGGTTCATCCGAGGGACTTGTTGAGATGACTATTCGACAGTTGCTGACACCGGTGAAGCGCCAGCACCACCGTCAGTGGCATCAACCTTCCGAAGATTCTCTTTCTCCTACTGGATTGATAACTCTGGTTCTTAACTAAGGGGGAAACTCCTACCTATGTGCTCATCATACCCTCCTCTTCGGGTTCCCAACAAAGTGCATCAAAAACCCAAAAAGATTTTGCTTTGTTTGCTTGTTCTCTTTTGTTCGTGCTATAATTGAAAAACCCAAAAATATTTGTTGTTCTTCTTTGGTTTTGTAAAGTTTGTTGCAGAGTTCAACAGTCGTCCGTGATTCCATTGGAGCTTGGTTTTCATTATATATTATTCGAGCCACAAGTGAAGAGCAATAATGACGATATACAACAATTCAAGTTGTGGTGAGAGGGTGGTATGGATTCTATTTGCTTTCATTTTTATACATATATCCATCTATGTGAGCATGCTTAGTTTTTTCGTATAAGATAGATGTGACTTAATGGCTACTTAATAGTTCGTGATCTCTCATGTTTTGTTCCAATTTATTAATGGTAAATAACATGTCATATAAATATTTATTCGCATTGTTCTATTCATAGAAGGACATGATATTGTGGTAGGCTCCTCTGACTGTTTCATTTGAATCGACTTGGCACATGCTCACGCATGCTAAGACTGAAAACAAAAGGTCAATAAGCCTCGATGATTTATTTTGCCTCAGAGTTATAGTATCAATTATATGCCTCAGTTAATTTTACTTTGTCGCAAACATGATTATGATAGTTGTTGCTCTCTTGATTTGTCGCTCCCTGTCTATTTGCTAAGCCTTCACCTGTACTGAGTATTAGCTCTACTCGTACATCCAACTCCCAAAAACAAAGTTTGCCAAATGTGTCCACCATACCTACCTATATGTGGTATTTAACAGCCACTCCAAGTAAATTGCTCATGTGCTACCTTTAAAACCTGCTAAAAATTATTCCTGTTTTGTGCCCCTGTTTTAGCTCATGAGGACGTAAATAGAGAATCTTTATCTCACTTGTTGATTGGATTTCACACCCTGGAATAGTGGCTTCATCCGCTTATCCAAATGATACAAGAGCTGGCAGCGGGGTGCCCAGCCCCAAATTAATACACACAAATTCTCTTCACTCTTTTTTCCCCTGATTTATCAATCAAAGCATAATTGTGTAAACAAAAGAGAAATAGGGATGACCTTCTACCCAGATGCGTCCTTCACATGGGAGCCGCTCTTGTGAATCCAGTTGGCTTGTGACGTACTGTATTTTCTGTTTACCATTCGTTGACATAAGCATACACCTCTCTCAAAATGTTTTCAATACCTCTGTTTAATAAAATAAAACCTTTAGCACATGAGTGATCCATGCTTCCCTCTGCAAAGGGCCTTTCTTTTACTTTTATGTTGAGTCTCCGCCATATTCGTTGAACACTTTCTTGCGAGCACAATGGTCATTCTTAGTGTGATGTGTTTGTCCCAAAGTACGGTTTATTGTGATATAACTTTGATACTTGTATCTTTGATATCTTTACTTCTAGTCTTCCCTTGAACTTCAGAGGTGCCCTGGCATTTATGTTTTGCCCCACACTTAAGGGCAAGCGAGATAGCACTTTATTAGATCCTTTTTATGATTATTACAATCTTGCAAACAGTTATGCTTCATGTTGTTTATTATTAATATGTTGTTATGTTCTCATGGTTTGCATAGCTATTAAGTGACAATATCTTGCATGTATCTTATCATGAGGATAATTAAGTATTTGATCACATAGTGAATATATTTACATCATATGAAAGAAATGTGTTCGCAAAAGTCTTTTATCGCACTTAGTTGTCACTGAATTGCATGAGGACAAGCAATAATCTAAGCTTGGGGGAGTTGATACGTCGAAAAACGTATCTCCTTTTCGGAACACTTTTCTTATTGTTTTCCTCTAAACTTGTGTGTTTTGAATACAACTAACACGGACTAATGCTGTTTTCAGTACAATTACTTTGGTGTCTTGTTTTTATGCAGAAAAATCAATTTTCGGGAAATTGCCCAGAAAAGAGCCCATTGATGTCTTCACCCCGGAAGACCCCGGGAGCCAGAAGGGGGGGGGGCAGGAGAGGAGCCACAGGGTAGCCGCACCCCCTGGCGCGGGTCCCATTGGCCGCGCCAGCATAGGGTGTGGGCCCCGGAGCCCCCACCTGACTCCCCTTTCGACTACAAGTAGCCTCCAACCCTAAAATCCAAGGGGGTTCGTCATATTCCACAGAAACACAACAGAGCGCCACCGCCGCCCCCAACCTCGATTCGGGGATCAGAAGTTCCTGTTCTGGCACCCTGCCGGGATAGGGAAGTGGAGGAGATCATCGCCATCGTCATCACCAACGCCTCTCCATCGACCATCCATGTTTCCCCCATCCATGTGTGAGTAATTCCCCAATGTAGGTTGAAGGGGATGGTAGGGATTGGATGAGATAGTTCATGTAATAATGCTGTGATTGTTAGGGCATAGTGCCTAGTGTCCTCTATTAGTGCTATTGACATTGTGGCAACTTGTTATGCTTAATGCTTGCCACTTTGGGCCCGAGTGCCATGATCTCAGATCTGAACATGTTATTGAATCACAATGATAATTATTGTTTCTTGATCATACCTGCAAGTTGTTTACACATATCGTTGTCCGGAACCCGAGGCCCCGAAGTGAAATTGGGACAACCGGAGGGGATGGCTGCGATGTGAGGATCACATGTGTTCATGGAGTGTTAATGCTTTTCTTCGATGCTTTATTAAAAGGAGCACCTTAATTACCAGTAGTTTCCTTGAGGCCCCGCTAAAAACGGGATGGTAGGACATAAGATGTTGTGTAAGTTCTCATTGCGAGCACGTACGACTATTTATGGAACACATGCCTATGGTTACTTAGTGCTTGGATGCTTTATCATATTTATCTGCAAAGCCCATGACATGATCATTATTTGAACTTTCTCATGCAACGCCCGTTCATCCATCCCTATGCCTACAGTATTTAATACCGCTGTTTACTTCAAACACTATTACTGATGTTTTCATTCCACTGCTACTATTATTTCACTACTGTTGCTACTATAAAACTGTTACTACTGATAAACCATTGCGAACAAAAGTACTTTTAGGTGCAGGTGAATTGACAACTCACTTGTTAAGGCTCACAAATATTCTTTGGCTCCCCTTGTGTCGAATCAATAAATTTGGGTTTTACTTCCCTCGAAGACTGTTGCGATCCCCTATACTTGTGGGTCATCAAGGAGCTGCTGGAAAACAAGTCTACACTTGTGGAAAACAACATGTACATGGTGGAAAACAAGACCCAGGAGCTTGAAAACAGCATGTGCTTGAGGGAGGAGAAGGAGGCAGCACATGGAGGGTTTTGTGGCGCATAACACCATGTTATTGCGCCTTAGTTAGTGGGCATGCGTGTCCAAAGGTGGCCTCACTCCTATGGGGTCGGTTTGTATCCAATTGGGTCTACTGGTTGAGTCCAACCCAAACTAAGTTAGAGTCCAACATGAGTAGGAGTAGGGGTGCTTGTGCAAGCCCCTTTTGGCCACACCCATACCCCCTCTTATATACCTAGGATCCGAGTCATTGTTCCTTAGACTGGGTTAAACATAAACCCTAGAACCTATGGATAGAACTACTTGTAAGCATTCATCTAGAAGGATTGTTACCATTGCAAAATTGTGTGTTACATGTTGTTCCATTGGGAATAAGACAGTACAGGACCACCTCGTAGTCGGTGGCTACGTTGTGCAAGCGTGTGGAGTTGAGAATACCCATTTGGTTTCAAACTTTTGCATTGGCATCATGGATCAGACGGAGAGTTTTCAGTGAGACACGAGTTATCAAATCCAGTTATCAGTGAGAGTTCATCGAGAAGATTGGGCCACCCCTTATCACAAAGCTTATTGGGCAATGAAAGAACTTAATAACGATTTTAAACTTGCCGGTAAGAAAATAATGCTTGATTTGAATCATTTAGATGAATGGAGATGTGAAGCTTATGAAAATGCTAAACTCTTTAAAGAGAAAGTTAAACAATGGCATGATAAAAGAATCCTTAGAAGAGAGTTTCATGTTGGGGAGAAATTTCTATTGTATCGGTCTCGTCTCAGATTTTTTGTAGGAAAATTACTCTCGAGAAGGGAAGGACCTTATATTATTGAAGATGTGTATCGTTCGGGTGCAATCAAAATTGCTTCCCTTAAATATAACACTACACAAGTGGTAAATGGGAAAAGACTCAAACATTATATTTATGGGGATTCCTATGATGAAGATGTTGATGTTATTCAAGTAATGACTCTAGATAAGTTCATTAGAGGGAATATTATAGAATCTACAGAGTCCGTTTTCGAATAGGTAACGGTTCAGTTAAGAAAAAGTTCACGGAATACCTTTTAGGTTATAAATTATTGATTTTTGGAAAATATGAAAAATACCGAGCCGGAGAAATGTTGGAGGCAGTGCCTGAGGGCACCGTACCATACCTGGGAGCGGGCCCACCCCTGGTCGCGCCAGCCTATGCTGTGGGCGCCCCGGAGCCCCTCTCCCACTCATTTTCAACCTGGACCTTCCTTTTGTTACTCATATTTTTGCTATATAACCCCCCGATCCCCCGAGGTCCGTATATCATTTTCTCGTCGTTTTTCTGTTTCGACCTGTTTCTGCCAGGATCTAGAGCTATGATGTCCTCTTCCGGACCTCCCAAAGACCGTTTCTTTGCGAACATCGTCAACCCGTACATGAACGAGTTGAAGATGCGTCCCAAGGAGTTGCTGCTCAAGGATGGGGTGGTGCAGATAGAAGATGTTCAGGGCACTAAAGGAGAAGGCGGTCTGGAAGCTAGGATGGAAGAGCTGGAGCAACAAGTCTTTAGGTACAAGAAGATGGTGGAGCGTGAAGTTGAGATCATCCACAGGATAAAGATAGAGCTGCTCGCTAAGCACAAGAAATAGACTTTAAAGCTTTGGGAGTCTGTCGTGGGATAATCACGGCAGACGTTACCGGGGGTAACTTATCTTGGGGCAATTCGACTATGGTGTTTGGGAGAGGGTTTAGCTCGAAGGAAACCATGGTGATATGCGATCTGGTAGCCGGCAATCAAGTCGCCGAGTCTCCGATCTGAATATATTATCTCGATACTTGTGTTACAAAGGATGCCAAACTCGTGTGTCTCGTGATTGTGTGATTGTGTCTAATCTAACCCTAGGGGCCGGCTTATATAATATCCGGACCCCCTGGCTTACCATCCAAGGCATACTCGGAGTCCTACCCGGACACTGCTTACAAACCCTAAGTTTCCCTATCGGAACCCACAAACCGGGTTACGAGGCCTACACTCTTGGGCCTTCTAGAAACTCCTTTTCCCTAAGCCGGATCTTGCGCAGCGCCCTTTGGGCCGAATTACACCTTGGCGTTAGCCTACCGGGTTATCATCCCTCCATCAGTAGTACCCAGAATAGCTTGGGCTTCACGGGATCCTCCTTGAAGCGCATGCTATTCCCTACAAAAATAACAAACATACAAGTTCATAGAGGCCGGATTAGGTTGCTTCGATAAACAGCTAGGCCTATCTCCACTGGTGGTCCATATAATAACCCGGCTCTCTCCGAATTCATCTTCATCTTCCCGGGTCAACATTCCGAAGAGAACATAGAAGACCCGGCTCATTTCGTTTGTTAATTAGCCCGGATATCGCGGGAATGATTTACTTCCTATCCTTTCCGGATATCGCGCAGGGTACTTAACGCATATCCCAAAATTTCCGGGCGGGTATCCCTCCCTCCCGAAATTTTTGGCTCCCGCTTGCTCGTCCAGGTTTCCCCACCCGTGCTTATAAATACGCGCCCAAGGGGGTAACCCTAAACTCAACGTTCCATTTCTCCACTGTCTCCTTCCTCTCCGGTGCTCTCTCACTCGAGCTCGCAGCCACGCCGCCACGGAGCCCACGGACGCGCCGCCGGAACCGAGCCGCCGCCATCTGCGCTCGTCCACGATCCGCGCTGCGCCGCCGTCAGCTTCCGCCGCCGCGCCGCCGAGCTGCCTACCGGCAGATCCAAAGGGGCACCACAACTGTGTCATCTGCCGCCGCCGTGCTCTCCTTCAATCCACACCGGTAAGCCTTCTTCCTCCATTAATTTTAACTTCAAGTTTTTCGTTCGAGCGAGATTGGATCTAGGTCCGCCCGTAGGTTATTTCCTCTCTCCGTACCGATTTAGATTGCTCAACTCCATTCTTGCTTGTATAATTACTCAATGGTAGATCCAATAACACTCTCCTGTCACTCGTAACCACTAATCTTTCCGCAAATTTCTCTACAAAATTTCCAATCTAGGTGTAGCCTGTCAAGATTTTCCATAGTTGTTCTTCGATACCCGGACAATCCACTATTTCCGGATCTTTCATTTACTTTCTAGTTAACCAGTCAATCAACCCTCTTTCATAATCGCTCACTGATATTCGGATAACCTGTAATCTCTGTAGCTGCTCGTTGACACTCGGGTAACCCGTAATTTCCGTGTTGCTAATTGATACTCGGATAACTCGTAGTTTCCACACTGCTTGTCGATACTCGGATAACTCGTAGTTTCCGGGTCTTAGTTAATCATGTTCTGCACTCTTGCCTTGTGTTTTGCAGACCGAACAAATGGCTCCCAAGAACAAGGGAAAACAGCCGGCAAAGCCAAGGTCAACTCAGTCCATCTCCGCCAACTGGGCGCGGTCCACCGTGACCAAGGCGAAGCTGGATGAGCTCGCCGAGTCTGGCGTCCTCCCTTCCCAAGAGGACATCCTTTGGAGAGTTCCGGGTGACGAGACCCGTCCCAGCCCCAATCCAAATGAGGTAATCTGCTTCGTGGAGCACGTGATCCGGTGATTTCGTCCCCCGGGTCACTACTTTTTTCGTGAGCTTCTTACCATTACGGCCTCCGAGTGTTTGACATAGGGCCTAACTCTATGTTAAACATCACCCACTTTATCGTCCTTTGCGAGTCTTACCTGTGCATCCCACCAAACCTTGCCCTCTTTCTAGAACTGTTCCAATGCAAACCGTGCCGCGAAAGCGGTGACGGGGCCCTTTTGGCCTGCGGCGGTGTGTCTATCCAACGCCGAAAAAATTCACCTATGCCGACTCTTAGCTTAAACTCCAACGTCAAACATCGGCAAAAATCCTTCTTTTATTGCCGGGACGCCTCCCCACCCGGCGAAAAGAGATTGCCGGGTTTCTTGGAGGGCCTCTTAGATTTGTCCGACACTTTCAATGCATTCGCTTCTGAGTCGGACAGGGAGTCCATCCAGCCCTACTTAGCCAAGATAGCCGCCCTTTCCGCTCATGGTCTCCTTGGGCTTAATCTAGTAAAAACTTGGGTAAACTTCCGGATCCATCCCAACTCCATTAGTCCTAAGTTGATGTGCGAGTACTCGGGGCATGTCACGGATGCACTCCGATACTCTTCGAGGAACTATCCGGCTGGCGACACGAACAAGATCATCAAAAGCTTCCTAACTGAGAAGGTGGAAGTGATCAAGAATATAGCCGGCTTAGAGCCATATACTCGAGATAACCCGACTCCAGCGGTAAGTTCCGACACTTATTCACTTACTCTTGTACTTTTACTTGATACAACTACTAACTCTCACTTTTATGCCTTTATCTCAGGCTGATAATGCTTTTTGGAACATCGAGACCCCCCCAACTCCGGGAACCCGGAAGAGGAAGAAGAGCCGGCTGACACCGATGAAGGTATCATCCAGGTTTCAATTGTCTGAACTTCTGTCACTTTGCTTTCCCATATTTTCTCTTTTTCCGACTATGTATTTGTGCTTTTCAGGGATGGATGATAAGGATGACAAGGACGACAAAGAAGACCCGAAGAAACCGAGAGCGATAAAAGCGAGGCCGAGCCGGAAGTTGAGGTTGGAGCCAAGAGGAAACCCCGAGGGGTTGTTTTCAAGGTTCCATGTTCCTCCATGTCCTCCAAACCCTATTCTTTTGATAATATGCGTGAACTTAACCGACAATTATCCAATTCGCCACACTTGAAGGACCCGCCTCCGGCCAAGCGCAGGGTAACCCGGAATTCCCCGGGTGATGACACCCTCAACCCGGGTATTCCCACGTCCCCAACTCGCCGCACTGGTAATTCCCCATCTCACCCTTCCAACTCACCTCAAAGACACCCTTCCCCCAATCATCCATTAGCCGGACAGTTCCGGGTCTCACTCTCGGATCCTGTAACAGCCTCGTCCGCATCTAGCAGCGAGCTTCCGGCGGATTTCGTGGTGAATGCCGGGTAAGTTACATCTCCTGCTACACGACATACTGGTCCTTTTGATAACCTTCACTTTTTGCTACTAACCACTTCTATTTTCGTTCCTTAGCGCCCAGGTCTCGATCAGTGACCCGGACAACATGGATACGGATAACCGGGAGACTGAAGGGCCGGTTGACGATATGGATGCCGCAACTGGCGGTGCTGGTGAAGAAAACCAAGGACAAGACCCCCTGACAAACTCGGCCCGGCAGGAAGCCGGATCTCCCAAGTCATCTGAGGATCCTGAGGACAACGACGTCGAGATCCTGGGCACGAGGATGGGCACTCCCAATCCTGACACCCAGGAAGCCCGGGTCTCGACCCCAAATCCGGAAAAGACCCCTCCTCCGAGTGACCAAGCTGCCGGCTCTTCCGGTACCAAGCCTGAGGACATGAGTTTTGCTGAGATGCTCGACGCTCTGCACACTTTGAGAGCTGATGAAGAGAACATTCCTGAAGCCTTGATAGCCAAACATGAGGTAAATCCGAGTAATATTGCCTGTATATTTGTCTAGTCCCCAAGTTCCGAGTGAACTTATTGATAATTTGCTTGGAACTTTCATCGTGTATCCAACTGATAGTTTGCTTTTATCCGGCTAACCCTTCCTTGTGTTTCCACGCAGGCCTTCGTAACCCACTCTGAGAAA
Organism: Alopecurus myosuroides; assembly: GCA_028641055.1. Lineage (NCBI taxonomy): Eukaryota > Viridiplantae > Streptophyta > Magnoliopsida > Poales > Poaceae > Alopecurus > Alopecurus myosuroides. Next base: position 310,308,011 of record CM054058.1, on the reverse strand, counting down.
GCGTTGGCGAAGGCCACCAAGCTCCTTGAGGCGGAGACGACTCTGCGTGAGTCGGCTGAAGCTGATGCCAAGAAGACAGGGAAACTTGCAAGGAAGTATAGAAAGAGAGCTCATGCAGCAGAGGATGAACTGACCAAGATTTCTGTTCAAATTGCCGACACGTATCGTGCTTTGACTGGTAACGATTCTTAACTTAATAACTATAACCCGGATTCTTATTCTGATAAACAATCGGATTTCCTCACTTAAAGCTTTTTCTATTTTCTGCAGGGCCGGATGATGAAACTCCAGATGAAGATGACATAGCAAAACTGAAGACAATAAAGAGCACAATCCGGCAGCTCTATGCCGGAACCAAATGGATTCTTCAGGCTTTGAAGTGGCCGGGTGTCGGACATGGTCGCTTGAAGACACTGCTCGACGCGTGCTCCACCATCCCTGAGTGGATCGAGCACTAGAAACGCTCGTCCTGCCGGGTTGGAGTAACCCGGGGGCTTGCACTGGCTAAGGCATATTTTCCAAAACTTGAGCCGGCAAAGCTCGTAGGCGGGTTTCCAGAGTTCAACCATGACGGCTCCAGGTTCTCAGCAAAAAAATTCAAGGCTATTCAGAAGGAGGTTTGTCACTCGGCCAGTACTATTGCCGATAGTCTGGACGTCAGTTTGATTGTCCCACCATATGACGCTGAAGACAAGGTAATTAAGTCGGATCCTCCCAAGCCGTATGATATGCTGGCACGGTGGAAAGCGGAGGCTGCTCAGGCGAGGAAAGAGGCCGCGAAGAAGAAGGCTGAGGCCGATTCTGCGCCTGCTACCTCCACGCCGGTTGTTCCTCCTCCCGCACGGGCCGGCACTACTGCTGACCCGGGTGCTGCTGCCGCAAAGACTGCTGAAGAACAAGGCAAGGAACAAGACCCGGCTGCCAAGGGCAAGGGCAAGATGGACGACTCGGCCTAGGGGGTCGAGTGAACTTTTACCTGCTATCGTCTCGAACACGTCATTCGGCCAATAGGCCTTAAAAACAATTGTTATTTTGATAGTGCGCCTGTGCACTTTTTGATACTACTATCGTGGCTTGTAATACATTTAAAACCTTAATATATTTCGTGGCCCTTCTGGCCTTTGCTTGAATTTGATATTTCTTAACTTTGAGCTTTCTCATTCCTGGTTTTCCGACTTTCGCTATGGTTCCTTTTGTGAGACTCGGTTTCCGGGTCTTATGGGTTATGACAAGTGGGCTTTTTTCTAAGCCCCCAAGTCCCCAAGACTCGGATTTTTGGGTTTTTGAGCTGAATAGCTAGATAATTTGTTTCTTTTTTCAAATTCCCAAGTCCCCAAGGCCCGAAATTCCGAGTCTAGGGTGTTGGGTCTTTCAAAAGGAACAAAATGTTTCTGCTAAGGCTAAAACCTAGAGCCGTTTCACATAGGCTTTGAAGTTATGCTTAATATACTTTGAGTTTCCAGCTATTAACCTTGTACTCTGCATAACTTGTGGTTTAGATGACCCTTTTGACCTTCTTCTACTATAAGCCGGCTTTCGCGTGGATAATCAATGTTGCTACAGCTGTACGAAGACAGGGTCAGGCAAGTCCCATTGGGCATCATGACTGATTGTAATCATACGCTAGCAAAACATGCCACTTTAGTGCGAGTCACATCAAGCTTAAGCGAGAAAAATCAAGAAAGTTTGGCTCCTTTGTCCGGTTATAAGCTTGCAGCCGTACTTATTACAAGTAATCGACCCTTATAACTCAATGGCATCGTGGCCGGGTCTTTGAGTTTGCAACTGTGCTATTCAAGCAATCAGCCCCCAAGACCTAGATATATGCAATTTACTAGAGAAACCAATATACTAAGAACAATAAATCATACTTACCTGGAAGAAAAAACATAACAGAAATATATAAAAACTTGATAAGAAACACACAAAAAAGGGACAATATAGTGTTTAACCATCTCTTTATTGATATGAGAAGAGTTAGGTCAGCAAGCCGCCTCATTAAAAACCAGCTTCTGCCAATGCGGGTAGCGCTGCTTTGCCTCCGATAATACCTCACTGACGTAATAAACCGGCCTCTGAACCGGGTGATCTTTCCCATCCTCCTTGCGCTCAACAACAACTACTGCACTAACCGCCCGGGGTCCGGCTGCAACGTACAACAACATGGGCTCTTTAGGACCCGGGGCTGCTAGGACTGGTGCTTCAGATAGCTGCTTCTTTAGTGCCTCGAACGCCTCGTCCGCCTCTTGGTCCCAAACGAATTTGTCGGATTTCCTCAAGAGCCGGTACAAGGGTATTGCCTTCTCTCCGAGTCTTGATATAAACCGGCTTAGCGCTGCTACACACCCTGTAAGCTTCTGAACATGCTTCAGGTTTTCCGGCTTTTTCAGACTCTGTATAGCTTTGATTTTATCCGGGTTTGCCTCAATCCCTCTCTCTGACACGATAAAACCGAGTAACTTCCCTGCTGGAACTCCAAATACACACTTTGTTGGGTTAAGCTTCATCTGATATCTTCTCAGGTTCTTGAATGTTTCCTTCAGATCATCAATAAATGTCTCCGCTTTCCTGGTCTTGATCACCACATCATCCACATAAGCATGAACGTTGCGTCCGATTTGGTCCTCAAAGCACTTCTGAATGCACCGTTGATAAGTTTCCCAGCGTTCTTCAATCCAAAGGTCATGGTCTTGTAACAAAAGGCCCCAAAAGGGGTTATGAACGAATTTTTCTCCCAGTCTTCCTTCTTGAGCTTGATCTGATGATACCCGGAATATGCATCCAGGAAACATAATAGGTCACTTCCAGCCACTGCGTCTATGATCTGATCTATCCTTGGAAGTGCAAACGGATCCTTTGGGCAGTGCTTGTTGAGACTCGTATAATCAATGCACATCCTCCACTTGTTAGTCTTTTTCATCACGAGAACCGGATTTGCCAACCAATCCGGGTGAAATACTTCCATGATAAAGCCGGCTGTCAACAGCCGAGCAATTTCTTCTCCTATAGCTCTTCTTCTTTCCTCATTCATTTTTCTCAGGCCCTGCTTCACAGGCCTGGACTTGGGGTCAACATGCAAGCTATGTTCCTCCAACTCTGTAGGGATACCCGGCATATCGCTGGGCGTCCAAGCAAAAACATCTTGATTTGAACGAATAAACTCCACGAGTGCTTTTTCCTGCTCATTGTCCAGGTTAGATCCTATAGCAAATTGCTTGGAGGGATCACCTTCGACAAAGGCCACCATCTTGGTATCTTGTGCTGCTTTGAATTTTGCTCTCTCATCCTCAGTATTTGGCCTTTTTAACGTTGTCCTGTCGTCCGGGTCTACTTGAGACCGGTAGTATTTGAGCTCCTCCTTTCTACAGGCTTGTTCTGCCATTGCTGCGTCTCCTTCGTCACACTCAGCCGCTATATCCCGGCTCCCATGTATGGTGATGGACTGCTTAGGACCCAGGATTTTTAGTTGTAGGTACACGTAACACGGCCTGGCCATGAACTTGGCGTAAGCCGGCCTTCCAAATAGCGCGTGATAAGGGCTGCGCAACTTTACCACTTCGAACGTGAGCCACTCCACCCGGAAATTATCCTTTGATTCTCCAAAAGCAACCTCCAAGGTAATCTTCCCTTCTGGGCATGCCGAGTGACCCGGCACAATCCCGTGAAAAACTGTTGAACTTTTCTGTAGCTGAGACTCCTTGAGACCCATACGTAAGAAAGTTTCCCAATATAGGATGTTGATGCTGCTTCCGCCGTCCATTAAGACCTTTTTCAGATCATAACCATTAACTTGTGGCGCAACCACCAATGCTAGGACTCCCGAATGTTCTATCCTTTCCGGGTGATCTCTTCTGATCCATGTTACGTCTTGCTCCGACCACCTCAGGTATCTCGGGACAGCCGAGGAGACCGAGTTTACTGCCTTTTTTAGTATCTTTCTATCCTTGTTACAAGTTCCTGTAGTGTGAACGTGGTACTGGCCCAATTGCTTGGGGTTGGCTTGGAAACCTCCAGCTCCTCCCTGGTTATTACCCGGATTTCCAACTCCCGGGTTGCCTCCTGGGGGTGGGCCGTTGCCCGGGTTTCCACCCGGACCTGGTCCTCCTCCCCGGCCTGCACCTCGCATAGCCTTGTTTACTTCCTCGTTCTTCCATCTCTGTAAATCCACACACTGCTCCAATGAATGGTTAGCCGGCCTTCCGTTCCTGCTGTGTTTCGGGCACGCCATTCTGAAGATATCCCAGTTGTTACCCGGCCTTGGTGGCCCTTGATAGTTTCCTCCGTTATGATTACCTCCGTTGAAATTTCCTTCTGCTCTGGGCCTCGAAGACCCGACTTCTGTGCTGGCGACGAACTCGAAATTCCCCTCGAACGGGCGCTTGTTCTGGTTGTTCCCATTATTACCTCCATGGTTACCCGGCGTAGATCCATTGCCGGTTCTTCCATTATTACCCGTATTTGCGTTTGCTTTCTTGTCATCAACATCCTCTTCCGTGGTATCCGTAGCAGCATGTTTGTTGCACGCATCCATTAGCTCTCCCATCGTAACCTCTGAAGCATTCCGACTAGATTTCATGCGAGTTAACTTCTGCACTAAAGGCGTATACTTGCATGTCTTGGCCATAGCTTGCAACGCGTCCTTTGGTTGAATGTCTGTAGATGAATGCAGTATCTCCATAACCCGGCGCCCCCAGCTGCGTGCCGACTCTCCCTTCTTTTGCACACACCGTTCTAGATCGTCGATAGTAAACAACTTCTTGCATGTTCCGTGAAAGTGCTTGATAAACGCAGTTTTCAATTCACTCCATGATTTAATAGATCCTTCAGGTAAATTGTTGAACCACAACTTTGCTGCTCCTTCTGACATCATTAAGTACATGAACTTGGCTTGAAGATTTTCAGATGCGTTGCGAATCGACATAGCCATCTCATAACTGATCAACCATGTTTCTGGATCCATAGTCGGCTCATAATTCACCACTTTGTCTGGTTCTTTGAACTTGTCCGGGTAAGGCTCGACTCTGATGTTATCCGACAGACACTTAGGCCCAGCGAGGTTAATCAGTACTAGCCTCGCTCGGAAACGTGTGATCCGGCAACGGGTGCGGCGGGGGGTGCAATCGCTACTGGCCCTCGTACTGCAGACCCGGCCGCTGAGCGCCTCGCTCGAGAACTATCCACGATAGCTTGTGCGGCTGATACCGCGGGTGTTGCCGGTCTACGGGGAGGAGGCGGCATTTGCTGCTGCTCTGCCCTCCGCCGTGTTGAACTTGTCTGGATATTGTCGGTATTCCCGTTATGCCGGCTAATATACGGTGTTCCATGCATTCCGCTCCTGTTATCTGGGTAACGGACTTGTTGAGCTACTGCCGTGCGCAGCAAATCTATCGCCCGCCGGGTCTCCTCCGCATGGGGGGACTCTCTTACGGGGATTCGATCCAACGCCAGCGTCGCTGCATATACATTATCCATGTGGTTGTTGAAGTGACCCGGTGGCGTATGAAATTGTGATGGTGGTGGTGGTGGTGCTGTATTGCCAACAGCAATCCCAGTCTGCAATGTGGGTAACCCGACCTGCACGTTTGCCGGCTGTCCTCCTCCGGTTGCAGGCTGATGCACAGTTTCCTGATTCACAGCCGGAATTGGCTGATCCTGGGGCGTGATGAATAGCGCGTTCGGGTTTATAACTCCGCCTGTTGCCGGTAATCTTGTCTGATATCTTTGATGCATTCTAGTCGACTCAACCCGGAGCCGGTTCTCCAAAGCTTCCAGCTCACGTTGCCGCGTGCCTACCCCTTGTTTCTCTGCTTCCACATCTCTCCTTTGTTGCTCCAGCGCGCGGCGTGCTACCTCCAGGTCCCTGGCACGCGCCGCGGCGTTTTCCGGGGTTACCACAGTAGCTAACACTGTTGGGTCCAAGACCATATTGTTGCTGAACAGGGACGGGTGTTGTGGATTTGAAGGGCCCGCTCCTGGCGTCCTGTTCGCCAGGAACCCAAACATGTTTGCCTGTAATTCGCTATCCGCCGCTCGGCTGGTGACTGAAGCCGACTCTCCATCAACCCGGGTCAGAACCGGATTTCCGTCAGCCGGATTTTGCTGTTGGGCCAGCGCTCGCGCCGCTCCGACCGCGGCCGTAGTCACGTCCCCTTGATTGAGATTGGTTGCAGGGGCCGTGTAGACCGCGACCTGGCGCGCGATGCCTGGTGAAGACTCGTATTCCTCCTCATCGCAGCTATCTTCCTCGTACCGGTCCTCCAGCAGGTGCAAGATAGACTCGGTATCATCTTCTCCCATGACCCGGCCACGCGGGGTCCATGCCGGCTCCTCCGGCTGTTCCCTCTTCGTGGTGGGCTCTTCTATCGGATCTACCGTCCCGACCGATTCTTCTCCATCCGACTGAATGCAGGTTGCTTCTCCTGACACAGAATCATATCCAAAATCATCAGGAATTGAACCGGACGTACGTACCATGCCGATGAAGATGTTGACCCGGCCGATTGTAACGACAGATCCGGATTCGAGCAGATCCGACTCTGGCCCCCAGCCAAAATCGTCCATCATCTTCTCTCCTTCGGGGTTGGTGTAGATCTCGCCGATGACGAGGTTCTTCATGTTCTCCCGAGCTTCTCCCGTGATGTAAACACCCTTGGACGCAGGCCCCACGGTGGGCGCCAACTGTCGTGGGATAATCACGGCAGACGTTACCGGGGGTAACTTATCTTGGGGCAATTCGACTCTGGTGTTTGGGAGAGGGTTTAGCTCGAAGGAAACCATGGTGATATGCGATCTGGTAGCCGGCAATCAAGTCGCCGAGTCTCCGATCTGAATATATTATCTCGATCTTATGTTACAAAGGATGCCAAACTCGTGTGTCTCGTGATTGTGTGATTGTGTCTAATCTAACCCTAGGGGGCGGCTTATATAATATCCGGACCCCCTGGCTTACCATCCAAGGCATACTCGGAGTCCTACCCGGACACTGCTTACAAACCCTAAGTTTCCCTATCGAAACCCACAAACCGGGTTACGAGGCCTACACTCTTGGGCCTTCTAGAAACTCCTTTTCCCTAAGCCGGATCTTGCGCAGCACCCTTTGGGCCGAATTACACCTTGGCGTTAGCCTACCGGGTTATCATCCCTCCATCACACTCACCGAAACCACCAACAAATTGCAAGCACAACTCTACGATGTGCAGAATCAAAACTGTGAGTATGAGAACAGGTTTAAACGTATAAGCTCTGCTACTAGTTTCAGGATATTGGAGACCAAGAAATCATTTGTTGATGGAGAGCCTCTACCTTGGAAGTCTGATGATGAGAAGGATTCACCACCGCCACCGAAAAATTGATTCGTCATTGGTATTGGCATCCCCTTGGCTTGTTGCAAGCTTGGGGGAGTGCCGCGGTATCACACCTTTATCTTTCACCCTTTTTACCTTTTAGTAGAGTCATATCATGAGTGGTTGAAATATCGTATAGTATGGTTTACAGTATGGAAGTATCACTCTTTAGTTGGTTATCGTTATATACCTTGGTTTGAGTTGCCGTTATGGAATATTAACGAGAAGTTTCATCATCTTCTACACTTTATTTTAGCTTGCAATTTCTATTATTTGGTTGATCTTGTTATTAGTATTGGTATCAATATTGGAGCATCAAGTTAATCTAGTTGGTTTTGGAAAACTTAGCATTGGTCAGTAGCAACAATACTTTGAGACTTAAGTAGAAAAGAGGGAGTTTCATGTAGATATATTGTCCCATGATCTTTCTTTATTGTTAGCCCATAAGCTTAGTATTCTCAAGTAAGATTGTTTGTACTTATCAAGGAAGATTGCATGACTGTTTTTATCATATATATGGTTGCTTGTTTTCCCTCAACTCTTATGCTTGCTACTCAACCTTGCTAGCAAAAAACCTGTACTGAGAGGGAATACTTCCCGTGCATCCAAACCTTGAGCCCAAAACCATGCCATTTGTGTCCACCATACCTACCTATATGTGGTATTTAACTGCCACTCCAAGTAAATTGATTGTGTGCTACCTTTAAAACCTTCAAAATTATTCCTGTTTTGTGTTCCTGTTTTAGCTCATGAGGACGCAAATAGAGAATCTGTATCTCACTTGTTGATTGGATTTTACACACCTGAACTTATGGCTTCATCCGCTTATCCAAATGCTAGAGGAGCTGGCAACGGAGTGCCTAGCCCCAAATCAATACAACAAATTATCTTCACTATTTTCCCCCTGATTTATCAGTCAAAGCATAATTGTGTAAACAAAAGAGAAAGCGGGATGACCTTCTACACCAGTGCGTCCTTCAATGGGAGCCGCTCTTGTGAAGTCTAGTTGGCTTGTGACGTACTGTATTTTCTGTTTTCCATTCGTTGACATATACATACACACCTCTCTAAAAATTAGACACTCCTCCAGGGTATGTGATTGTTGACAGGCACCCGAGGATTCGGTTAGCCATGGTTTGTGTAAGAAAAGTTGGGAGGAGTGTCAAACATTTTATACCTCTGTTTATTAAATAAAAGCTCTAGCACATGAGTTAATCCCTGCTTCCCTCTGCAAAGGGCCTATCTTTTACCTTTATGTTGAGTTAGTAAACCTATTTCCTTCTATATTAAGAAAGCGTTTGAGTTGTTGTGACTCATCCATCTATATGTTGATTTACTCAATCATGTTCCTTGCTCTTCCTTGTTTGTACAAATGCTTTTATCTGTTTGAATACCACTTTGAAAGTTATCAATGATTGCAAAGAAATTGTTATGATTGAGCATGTTAAACTTTGCAAATATAAGCTCAAATATAAAGACTCTGGTTGAAATATGAGTGCATTGTTAATTGTTCTCTGACCAAGAACGAAGTTTTCCTTCACCAATTTTGATTTCCTTCTTGCACCTTTATTGTGAATCCATTTACTTGTTTCAAGTTAAATTATATGAGAGGGAGTTACTTGCTAGAATGACTAGTGTATTTATAGTTGTGATGCTTCTTGTCCGTATTTTATTTATCGACACCTCACTCCATAAAGTTGTGGTCATGTTTACCGAGTTCAGTTTCGCTTGGGACAAGCGAGGTCTAAGCTTGGGGGGGAGTTGATACGTCCATTTTTCATCACTATTTTATATCGTTATTTACTATTATTCATCGATATATTTCATGTTATGATGCGTTAATTATGTTATTTCATCTTATTTTGCATGTTTAATAATTATGGGAGAAGAAACACTGGAACAAGAAGTCTGATGGAAAAAGCACCGTCAGCACACCTTATTTCAGAAGATCAGAAGAAGAGGGATAACACTAGAGAAGTCTTAGAAGTCCCGAGGAGGAAGCTAGCCAGAAGGGCACCCGGACGGGGGCCACCTGGGGCCCACACCACCAGGCAGCGCGCCCCTGTTGGTCGCGCCTGGGGTTGTCTGGCCCCCTGGCCCACTTCTAGGCGCACCCTTTCGCGTACTTGACCCCCAGGGAACCCTTAGCCCCAGTTAATCGTCGAAGAATTATTCCGCCGCCGCCTCGGGGCGTAAAACACCAGAGAGAGAAAAGCTCTCCGGCAGGGAGAAATCTGCCAGGGAAATTCCTCTCCGGAGAGGGGAAATCATCGCCATCGTCGCCGTTATCGCTTCGGGCATCATCAAGATCGTCATCGTCATCATCATCACCACCAGCACCATCACTCTCATCATCCACCTTCATCCCTCTGTAACAATTAGGGGCAGCTATCGTTGTTTTACATTAGATCTCTCTCCCGGTGTGGATTACTTGTTAGTAGTTGATGCTTGTGAGATTTATCGGTGTTAGCACTTTATGACCAGATTGTTATTATCAATTATATCACCTCTGATTATGATCCATATGATATATTTTGAGTAGTTTGTTTAGTTCTTGAGGGCATAGGAGAAGTCATGATGTTAGTAGTGAAGTTATGTTGAAGTAATATCTCATGGTTCGGTATTTAAGTTGTGGTGCTATTCTTCTAGTGGTGTCATGTGAACGTAGACTACATGATACTTCACCTTTATGGGCCTAGGAGGATGCATTGTGTATTTGGCTACTAATTTTGGGGTTGCCGGAGTGACAGAAACCTAAACCCCCGTTAGTAAACCAATTCATGAGGGAGCGTATAATCCCGGAGTTTTAAGGTTGTGCTTAGATTTATCTTAATTACTTTCTTGTATTTGCGGATGCTTGCGAGGGGTATAATCACAAGTATGTATTAGTCCTAGTTGGGCGGTGCATTAGCATAGGTTCACCCATGATGCTCGCAAAGCGTGTTGGGAACCTCAAGAGGAGGGTGTGATGAGCACGGTGGTAGGAATTTCCCCTTAGTTAAGAACCAAGGTTATCAATCCAGTAGGATAAAGAGGATCTTCTGAAGGTTGATGCCACTGACGGTGGTGATGGCGCCTCACCGGTGTCAGCAACAACGCGAAACCTGCACACAACACAACCAAAATACTTTGTCTCAACGGTATAGTGAGGTTGTCAATCTCACCGGTCTTGCTGAAAACAAAGATTAGACGTATAGTGTGGAAAATAATGTATGCTTGCAGTAAGTAAAGAGAAGCAGAAATTTGTAGAGGTTTGTTTAACAGTGTAGGAAAATGGATTGAGGTTCATACGTTCACTAGTGGTGTCTCTCCATAAAAGATAGCATGCTGGGTGAACAAATTACAGCTGGGCAACTGACAAATAAAGGTTGCACTGTAGTGCACATTCATCACATGAAAACTACTGTGATATTTAGTGCGGGCATTACAACAATATACATAGACCGTAATCCAACTGCATCTATGACTAATAATCCACCCCCAGATTATCATCCGAACCCTCTTAGGTATTAAGTTGCAAGCAACATATAATCGCATTAAGCAATGATTGTACACGCGGGACTCACACCGCTGTTTTCTCTCTACTGGCAATAGCACATCCTCCCCCGTCACTTTTCTGTCACTCGAGCACAGGCGAAAAAGAGGCATGAACCCACTATCGAGCATAAATACTCCCTCTTGAAGTCACTAGCAACTACTTGGCCACAGCAACCACTAGCAACAAAAAGCATGCAAGATCACAAATAATATATGCATTAAAAGACTATAGAAAACTTGGCATAAGTTCAATATTCATCGGACACCAGCAAACACGGCACATAGAGTTACATAAGAACAATCTCGATCATGTTAGACAGCTCACGAGATGTAAACATTGAGGCATAGGAGGAGAAGACAACCATCTAGCTACTGGTATGGACCCGTAGTCCAAGGATGAACTACTCACGCATCACTCCGGAGGCAGGCATGGTGATGAAGAGGCCTCCGGTGATGATATCCTCTCCGTAAGAGTGCCGGGAGACAGCTTCAGAACCCACTTATCTAGGGTTGACGATGACGGCGGCTGCGGAACTTTTCGAGGATATTTGATCACGTATCTAGGGTTTTCCATCTGGGGGGAATAAATAGGCGATAGGGCAAAGGCGGTGGAGCCCTGGGGGCCCCACACCACCCCCTGGCGCGCCCAAGGGGGGCGCGCCACCCCATGGTGTGGGCCCTCTGGTGCCCCTCTTTGACTCCTCTTCGGTCTTCTGGATGCTTCCGGGGAAAATAGGACTTCCGGGCTTTGAATTTTCTAATTCCGAGAATATTTCCGGAACAACTTTTCTGAAACTAAAAACAACATTAAACAGGCAACTGGCTATGTGCCATCTTCTCAATAGGTTAGTCCGTAAAATCGATAAAAATGACATAAACAAGGGAGAAAAGATGTAGCAATTGGCATAATATTATCATGGAGCATCAGAAATTATAGATACGTTGGAGACGTATCAAGCATCCCCAAGCTTAGTTCCTACTCGTCCTCGAGTAGGTAAACCATAAAACAATAATTTCTGAGGTGACATGCTACTAACATAAACTTGATCATAAAAATGTAAAAGCATATGTAAGCTAAGATCATAGAACTTTAAACACAAACATGATAAATAGAACTTTAATAATAAAGCATAGCAATCACTTTGCATCATGAGAAGTATCTCAAATAAAAGGTCATGAATAACAATGCAAAGAAATATATACGTTTCTTTCAAGTATAGAGAATGCATGGCAAAGTGATATTTCGCTAGTCCTTAAGAGTGGGGTAAAACATAAATGCCAGGACACCTTCAAAGTTCACGAGGAAGACTAGAACAAATGATTTGAGAACAAGTAATAACACATCATGAATCAATTAATAAAGTTTGTGGGACAAATGCACATAAAACTCAGAATTGCAAAAATGCTCTCTTAACTGTGCATAAAGTTAGAAGATGGAGACTCAACATAAAAGTAAAAGAAAGGTCCTTCGCAGAGGGAAGAAGGGGATCACTCATGTGCTAGAGTTTTTTATTTTATTAAACAAAGTTATTAAAAGTTTGACACTCCCCCATCCATCTTTCACAAACCATGGCTAATCGAATCCTCGGGTGCCTGCCAACAATCACATACCATGGAGGAGTGTCTATATTTTGGGAGATGTATGCTAATGTCAACGAATGGTAAACAGAAAATACAGTACGTCACAAGCCAACTGGATTCACAAGAGCAGCTCCCATATGAAGGACGCCACTGGTATAGAAGGTCATCCCTCTTTCTCTTTTGTTTACACAATTATGCTCTGACCGATAAATCAGGGGCAAAAATAGTGAAGAGATTTTGTGTGTATTAATTTGGGGCAGGGCACCCTGCTGCCAGCTCTTCTATCATTTGGATAAGCGGATGAAGCCACTAGTCCAGGGTGTAAAATCCAATCAACAAGTGAGATAAATATTGTCACACCCAAATTTCTGGATTCTTGTACTGTGCTTAAGAAGAAAAAAATTAGGGCCAACAATTTTTTTTAACAACATGATTGTTTGAACTAGCATGTGTTTATGATCTCAGTCATATTTGCAACACAAGTTCTGTTTCTTGAATAAAACCAATACCAAATTTTCCTGAAACCAAATTCTATTATTTTTCCTGACAAATTTTCCCTAATGTTTTCCTGATGTTACTTGAGTGGAATTTTATTCCAAGACTTGGATTATTCTTGGTTGCATCTTAAAACAAACTTTTAACTTTGTTGGATCCAAGAAAACAAGTTTTCAAAATGGTTTATGAAAGTTTTCTTTTAAGTTTTCTATAGAAAACAATCCCTGAAAATATAGCCAAGTACCTATTTTCGACCTTTGTTTTCACTAGGTTATAAAATGTTATTTTATGTTTTCTTTACTTTTAATTGATCCTTGATATATGTACTACAAATTCATAGGCTTTCTTTTATTTTTGGGTTAATAAAAATTATCTTTTGCTTGTTGTTTTTGTGGTATAAAATTAAGGCAGAAAAAGGCATTTTTGAAAAACAGAGAAAAACAGAAAGTACACCTTTTTCCATATTGTTTTCATGACCTTAAACTATTTAATTTTTTTTTTCAAAAGACGTTTCTCAAAGTTTATAACATGGTTAACAAGTTCCTACTTTGAAAACAATTTTTGGGAATCATTTTAACCTTGAAAACAACCCCAACTTTTGAAACTTTTTATCTGTTTCCAACACTTAGAAAATTTTCTAAGTCTAAACTGAATTTTGTGAACAGTGAGAGATACACTTTTGATCAGATGTTTTGTTTGTGTTTCTTTGCAATTTTGGAAATGCAACCTTGCCAAATGTGTTCACCACAGTACCTAATCGAACCAGGATGCCTTGATATCCTTCTAGAAGCCTTGTAGGTGAAGATAACATGAGGGAGAAGAGGTGAGGTGGAATGGTATTGGCAGCCCATACCTTTGACCCAATTGACTAGCCCTTGCCCTCCCCTTGCCTCCAAAATCCAAGGCTTGACTTGCCCTTTCGTGTTCATGACCTTGGGCAGCCAGAGCTTAAAGAAAAAGACCAAAGAGGACCCTGGAGCGCCCTCATGCCACTCACTGGCATGGCACCCGAGCCCACCCGTGGCATTTTGCCCTTCCCCACGAGTACAAGCCACTACCCCGTGCCCCTTTTGCCACTGCCTTCCCACACACCCACCCACTCACCTCGAGCAGCCCAGGCCGAGCCCGAGAGTGTCTGCGAGCTCCACGGGGCAGATCCTTGCCGCCGGTCACCACCCGCACCCCGAGGGCGTGCTGCACGCCACCGTGACACCCAGCCCTCCCCCTTGCTCCATACGAGTTTCCCGTGGCCCTATGCCCCGCTTTGACCCCTCCCCGTGGTTGGATCTCCTGCAGGTCGTCGCCACCGTCGAGCTCGCCGCTGCGGACACCCCTCCGAGCGCCACCGCCAGGAGAAGCACCGAGCCCGATCCTGGCGCCCCTCCACCGCCCCAAGCGCCTGCACCCTTCCCCAACCTCACGCCATCCTCTCCGTGCCCCACAGTGAGCCTCCCAGCCCTCACCGCGTTCCAACCGTGCCCGAGTGAGAGAGAGGAGTGAGAGGAAGAAGAAGACGCCGGGAGCATCGATATTTTGATCGACGGCTCCCGTTGAACCTGGCCGTTCCCGCGGTAGGCCACGCGCGCGTTGTGCGGTTGGGTCGCGCCCGCAGAAAAACCCCAGCCCACTGCCTGTTCTTTTCCTTTTTGAATCTCTGCAGTTTGAGCATGTTTACTTTGGATCTGGGAAATATACTAAAGGTGAAAAATAAAATCTACCAAAAATCATGAACCTAATAGTATGTTTTCTTAACCACATAAAATTTGTAGATCTAAGATTGGACTGTTATTTTGGCCACAATGACTGTTTTCCGCAGAGTTTCTGTGAGAGTGTTTTGAACATAACTTTTTGTATCTGTAACCAATTTGGTCAAACTAAAAAAAATTGGATAGCTATTTAACAGACCTATCCATATCACTTTTCCTCACATCAAGGTGAGCTACCAAATGGAAATTCCATCCATTTTGGTAAAAGACCAGTAGGCTCTTCTGTGATTTTTAGAGTGAGCTTAAAAATGATTTTTGAAGTAAATCCAACTGGATGAGTTTGGTATTGACTATATCTATCTAATCCTAGCTTGGATGAATTTTTGGGGCTGTAGATAAATTTTGGTGAGCAGATCTAGAAAACTGCACTTTCCTGTTTTTGTTTTTAAGTGTGTTTTTGTTCAAAATGAAATGTTTGATTGTTTAAATATTGTTTCCTAGGATGTATAGAGTCGTTAGGATTTGTTATTAAGTGTTTTCTTTCATTACATCTACCTTAGAAAGTGTGTGCATGTTTGGAAAGTTAAACAAAATTAGGAATAGCCTTGGTGAACTTCTAGTTTTATTATTTGGAATATTTGTGAAAGCAAGATCTTTGTGTGCTTGATTAACTAAGTTTGTGCTAGGCTAGAAATGGATCTAGTACCATTTTGTTACTGTTATTTTTATGTTAGTACCTCTGTTAGCTTGCATGTTGTGGTATAGCAAAGCATGTGTAAGTCTTGTTATTTATTTGCACTAGTATTGTTTTCACTAGAATGGATAGCCTTGTGTTATTTATTTTTGTCGTACGAAATTTTCCATGTGTGACCAGAGGCTTTGTACCTCTTTTGCCTTGGTATTAGTGGGACCATAACCCACTGGTCCCATTGCATTTTGGTTGAGGATAAAAATCCCCAACCATACATGTGTGTGAAAATAACATGTTTTATTATGTGGTTGATTATTATTTTCCACCATGGAAAATAGATTGTTTGTTTCACTTATGCAAGTGAAAAGTTTATTTCTTATTTGTAAATACTAGTATGTTTATATGTGATCTATTTTTTAGCATAATATTCCTTAGGAGTATCATGTTAAGAAATGCTTCACTATTGTGTGCTAAATTAAATTGTTTGCTAATAGAATAATTTCCTTGTGATTGATAGATTGTTTGTGAATGATTTCTAATTGAGTGTTTGGATTTCTTGAAAAGGTTTAGTTAACTTTTCATTGTGTGCATAGCTACTGGTTGTGTAGTTTATACTTTGTTTTGCTTGTTATTTAATTAATTAGACAAGCATGTATTACTAGAATTGGTTTATGCATGCTAAATGGTTGTTTCATAGAATTCTTTTGATGTTTGTGCTTACTAGAATGTGTAAGGTTTGTGTACTGTTATAAGGTATATTTATGTTCATGACTTTCTTGTTTAGGTTTAAACATCCTTGTAGCATTGTTTGCTTCTCTAGTATGGACTAGTGTCACCACTAGAAATTTGGGTTTTGCTCTAGTATTGTTATCTTTTATGTTAGGAGTGTATGTTTTATTCTAGAATATTTAGGAAGTGATTGCTTCTGTTATGATTGCATGACATTTTGAGTTGCATGTGCTATAGTTGTAGAATATAAATATTCCTTATAGCATGCTTGTGTAGAATTTTCCATACTAGTATGCTATTAGTGCAGTCCTGTTTTTATGCAATTTGTTAGGAGTATTATCTTGAGTGATGATTGTGTTTTAGGTTATTTTTATGACATGTTACCATTGATTTTAGCTACTGGTTGTTTGTTAAATTTTCATTATTGGTGGATTCCATAACTTCAATTAGACATTAGCATAGTCAATAAATAGTCTATTCATCTGTGTTGTGTTTGCCTGTTGTTTGGAAATTGTATGAGTGATTACCTTAGCATGATTATTGTACTTGTGCTATTTGTTGTGCTAGTGTTGTTTTTGTTCTTATGTAGTATCTTGTTATCTAAGCATTAGTGTAATCATGAACTTATTTGGTGATGATTACCTGTGTGTTGTTAATACCCACTACCATGGGTATTGCTCTGATTGATTGTTTTTATTTTAGTAACCTAACCTTTTGCACCCACAAGCTATATTTTTTAGCTTCTTAAATATCTTATTATGAGAGTGGCACACCCACTCCATATATGGTATGTAAGATGTGGGATATGGTTTTCTAAACCATATGTTTGTCTAACGATAGTTTTGTACCCCGAGGGCTTTGTGAGATAGTTTTCTCGATGGCGTTTGGAGTGTTTGCGCTAGAATAAGTTTGCTTGCTGTATGAGTGTTTAGTTTAGTTGTTTGGTCTTTAGTTCTGAGTGTGTGTCCTTTATTCTTTTACGACACTAGAAAACAAAGAAGAAGAAGAAGCAGTTGTGGAGCTGTGCGTCAAGTTCAAACTACTACAAGGCCAGGGACACTAAGAAATTTAAGGCAAGCCATCCTGATGCTTGCTGTTATACTAAACTTATCATTATCTATCATGCATGTTTTACTTCTGAAAGTTTTACAAAAACTTTGTTTTCCAAAAACTATTTTTGAGTGACTACTACTACTACTATTATATACTATGCCAGTAGTTGATACTTGGTGTTACCAAGCCCATAGCCACCATATGGTAGTTATTACCGTCAAAAGTATTAGTCCCTAAGAGGACACCCTAAAAATAAATTTTACAAAACAAAGGCTTTATGGAAAACCCGGAGAAAAGGCTGAGCCTTACTCACCGGAGAAATGTTGGAGTGGTCATTTTTGGAAAAAATGGTGTTTTACAAAAATGACACATAACCTAGTCTTCGCCGGACAACCTTTACCGTACTGCCACTTTACCCCAACATGGGAACGGGGCTTAACTGGAAGTTTGTTCTTGTTAGTGTGTGTTCTATCTCAATTTGCTATAAGGGGACGGACTCCCTCAAACCGAATTGTCGCCAAGTAATGAAACGCGTGACACACCCAGTGAGGGATTAAGTTCTCCTCCGGGTGCATCCGTTGAGGCCTCTGTCTAGGCAGGGTGGGACCTGATGCCGGGGAGCATATACTCAACTGAAGGGATAGGCATATTCTAGCTCGAACATAGTAGATGGTTAGGATCAGTTATCTGATGTTTACATACTGTTGTTATAGTCTGTGGTTGTTCACGGCGGATGTACTGGATCTGGTGGATTGTGTACACCTCTGCATAGTACAACTATTTCGAAGTAGCCGCGTCCTCGAAAATGGACAGTTGAATGGCCATGTAGCTAGCATTGCGTCAATGTTTTCAAAAAGGAGTTTTCAAAAAGAGGTTGGACTCAGGAAGTATCGAAAGGAGGAAATCTCATACCGTGGAGGTACCGATGATGAAAAGCCAGAAGTTGCTTTACAAAAAGTTTTGCAAACAAAAAACCTTCTTTTACAAAATGAGTTTTACAAAACCTCTTGTACATGTGATATCTACAGGAGAAATAAAACTATATTATTTTCTTTTGAAGTATCTTCTTCAACAAAGATACAAAGATTTTTAAAATCAACTATGATATATCTTTCATATATCATGGATAGTGAACCCTATGTATAGCCTACCTATTTCACTATATAAGCATACTTGCATCTTTGGTAAGCTACATGATGGATGTCTTGCTGAGTACATTCAAATGTACTCATATTGGTTTCGTCCCTGGTATCAACTTGCCAGATATCGAGAATGAGTCTCAGAAGGAGATCTGCGAGGAGGAGTACGGAGTTGATGGCTTTGCGAACTAGGATCGTCTCCTGGTCAGCAGCCTGTAGGTTAAGGCGTGACTTGGGCTCTACTACGTTTGTGTGTGTTAGTCTTCCGCTGTGTGTGTTGTGTGTTTTCCCTACGCGGCAGTTGTGTTAGACTTGGTCATGCGACCATGTCCCTCTTTTAAGTGCTTTATGCAACCGTGTAATGGATATTGTATCTGTGTACCAATTGATATGTTGTTCACGCCTGGTGTGATCTGGGATCGTGAATGTATGCATATCGAAGGTGTCCTTGAACAGTGGTTGTGGGGCAGACCTTACAAAGATTCTCTATTTACGTCCTCATAAGCAAAAACAGGAACATAAAGCAAGAGTTATTTTGAAAGTTTTAAAGGTAACACATGAGCAATTTACTTGGAGTGGCAGTTAAATACCACATATAGGTAGGTATGGTGGACACAATGGGAAAACTTTGGTTTTAGGGAGTTGGATGCACGAGTAGAGCTCATACTCAGTATAGGTGGAGGCTAGCAAAAGCTGGGAGCAACAAATCAAGAGAGCATAAGAGTCATAATCATGCATAGCGACATAAGCATCATTAATTAAAGCACAAGAAGTATCACAAGTTCAAAAACTAAATGATCATAGAGGATATTAGTGACTGGTTCATAGTCATAAACATGGTGTGAGCATGCGCCAAGTCAACCCAATAAAACATTCAAAAGAGAATACCATAAAATTATGCTTTAATATGACAAGAACAACAAATGAATCATTCAATGGAACCTTAAACACTCTCATATATTTGAGGCTAATCATGCTACTCAATAAACACAAGGATTTAAAACTTAAATAACATCTAGCATGATACGAAAAAGTTCTAGCAACAGTCTATACGAGCTTCTACTTGCCCCATTAAAAATTCTACTTTAAGCAGCAGTTTCTTCTCCCAACAAGCACCATACAATATATGTTTTAACAAAAATACTCTTCATGATATAGCAAGAAAAAATGAGAATACTCACATAACACTACTAAAACTAACAGCTCTTAGATAAGAGATGATGCAAAATAGGAGCTAAATAAATGCAACAGCCAGACAAAGATTAAGAATACAAAGTATTCCCATGAAAAAGCGGAGCGTGTCTCTCTCCAATTAAAAGAATGCTGGGGTCCAACCAAGCTTATTGCAAAAATAAAAACAAACTCAAAGCAAAAAAATAAAGGACGCTCGAAGTAAAGCACATAAGATGTGACCGAATAAAAATATAGTTTCACTAGAAGTGACCTGATAATTTGTTGATGAAGAAGGGGATGCCTTGGGCATCCCCAAGCGTAGACGCTTGAGTCTTCTTGGAATTTGCTGGGATGTACCACCGGGTCATCCCCAAGCTTAGTTTTTTCACTCTTCTTTATCACGTCATATCATCCTCTTCTCTTGACCCTTGAAAACTTCCTTCACACCAAACTTCTCACAATCTTCATTAGCAACGTTAGTGCAATTGAAATAATAAATTCACATGGTTCAGGTTCAACACAAGTCTAACACTCAAAAAAACATTATCTACTGTCACAACTTGTTTTAAAACTCTTTTTTCTCAAAAGAACACCAAAATAAAGAGATTAAGATGCAAATGCAATTATTGGCAGAAATGTGTCAAAACAGGACAGCAGGTAAAGATGATTTTTTTCGAAAATTTTATGTTGCTCAAATCAAAAGGTGGTAAACTAAGAAAAGTTGCATATATAGCCCAGGATTACGCACAAAAAACTCAGGTCATTTTGAGTTTTCTGTTATTTTACACTGATTGAACAGTGGACAGAAGAAATCTATTTCCTGCGCAGAAATCCGAAATATAGCCTCAACTTTCCACTAGAGGCTTTAATTGGCTCAACAAAAACACAAAATAAAATATACAGAAGGGTTGCTAAGGAAATATACAACACCCAAGTGCAAGGAAAACAAAACAAAACGAAGGAAAACGGGTTGAAAACGGAGAAATAAAACGGGTTGTCTCCCGGTAGCGCTTTTCTTTAACGCCTTTCAGCTAGGCATAGAAAGCAACTCAAGTATTTTCAAGTGAAGCATTAAAATCAATACCAAGAACTATCCTTTTACTCCTCTTACCCTTCTTCTTTGGTTTGGGGAATATGTGTCCACAACCTGATGCGAAGGCAAAATTTAACGTACCTTTCCCCTCATCTATTACTGCCACCACGAGTTTCAGCAAGGACCTTCCAAGTGTAATTTGTCCTTCTCCTACAAATTCAATAACATGATAATCAGTGGATACTGTCCTTCCCATGATTTTTGTAAACACTCCCTCGGCTATCCCAATGGGAAAAACAGCGGTATTATTGATAAGAGGTATTTCTTCTCCCCCTTCAGAAAGTTTCCAAAGATTCAAAGACTCGTAAATATTTTTAGGCATAAGACAAAATTTAGTCATAATGTCGCAATGATCATGAAAAGTTTCACCATTTATAACAACTTTTACTGTAAGGATCCACATTGAAGATTCAAAGTTTATTGGCACATAATCATAATAAGCACGAATCTGGTTATAGGCTTCTTTTAAACATGATATATTTGTCTCAAGAATATTTAATCTAGCCTGAAAGCTCACAAGGGATGAATTAAATTTACTAGTCGAGCTAGAAGTTGCAATCAACTTTTTAATGGCATTAAGAGCTTGATCCCCATCACAACGCAAGAAGTCTCCTCCTACTGCAGAGTCTAAAGCATATCTATAGCAAAGAACAAGACCAAAGTAAAAACTACTAAGAAATAAATTCAGGGTCATCATGGGTTCAGTTTTACTATAAGAATCAAAAATCCTAGACCAAGCTTCCTTGAAACTCTCCTCACTCCCTTGCTTGAAAGTGAAGATTGTTTCTTCAGGTGACATAGTGACCGGCACAAAACTAGACATAAAAGAAAGCAAATAAATAACAGCTATAAAGTAAACTAATTTTTTTGTGTGTTTTTCATATAAAGAATCAAAACAAGACAAAAAATAAAAACAAGACAATAAACAAAATAAAGAGGTTGAGAGTGAGAGACTCCCCTTGCCAGAGGACTTCTTTCTCCCCGGCAACAACGCCATAAAAAGTCCTTGATGCTAGCAAAGCGTGTTGGGGAACCCAAGAGGAGGGTGTGATGAGCACAACGGTAGGAATTTCCCCTTAGTTAAGAACCAAGGTTATCAATCCATTAGGAGAAAGAGGATCTTCGGAAGGTTGATGCCAGTGACCGTTGTGATGGCGCCTCACCGGTGTCAGCAACAACGCAGAACCATCACACAACACAACCAAAAACTTTGTCCCAACGGTACAGTGAGGTTGTCAATCTCACCGGTCTTGCTGAAAACAAAGATTAGACGTATAGTGTGGAAAATAATGTATGCTTGCATTAAGTAAAGAAAAGCAAGAATTTGTAGAGGTTTGTTTAACAGTGTAGGAAAATGGACCGGGGTTCATAGGTGTCGCACCCGGACTTCTAGGGGATACTCACAGTCCGTTAAACAGTAGATACATGGCTTACGGGGCATACCGGCACCCGCATCTCAATATGAGCAGGCCAACACGTAAACGTGTGACAACCATTCTCTTACTGTTCATCGTCTGCGCAAACCATCCCGTAGAAATCCAGATACTTCCATTGACGTACTTCAAAACATACACACATGGTACGTCAACGGCATTGGAACAAGTGATATCACAACAGATCTCTACGACACAAAATATTGAAATAAGTTGCAAATAGCTCTCATTAGAGCAGAGATAGCAAATACAATCATTCAGAGGACACATGTCCCAACAATACATCATTACATCACAGCGGAAGCATTCAACATGTCTGAGTACAGACAAGATCCAAATAGGCCTAAGAGGCCGGAAACGAACAGACGGAGCCCATCCACGAAGTCTCGGATCCTGCCCGGGTCCGCTATCTACTCGTCAGCAGTCTCGTCATACTCCACATCGTAGCCACCATGGGGATCCTCGTAATCGTAGTCTGCGGAAACCACAGCCCCAAAGGGGTCAGTACATAAACGTACTTGCAAGCAAGACTCACAGTTCACCAAAGTGTAACCCGTCAACACCAAGCACAGATGCTTTGGGTTCAACGGAAGGATAGGGGATATAAAGATGCTGCAACTGGTTGCTCTAACCAACTACAGAGTTACTACCACTTCCGGATAACAGAAGGGAGATAAGATCGCGTATCGTAACCAACTATAGCTAACCACCAAACAAACCCATCCTGGACCTCGCCCCTTATCCAAAGAAGCAATCCGAGGATAACTCACACAGTTGAATTAATGATGGTTCAGATTATTGTGTCCATAAGCCTATTACTAGTCAAGTTGTTAATCATTGGGTGTAAGGTTGTTAATCATTAGGTTTAAGTTGTCCTGCGTACTTGTTAGCCGGTACTTTCACCAAATAGTCCATAACCGCGGAAAACACGGCTTCTCGAGAAGATTTAACCCTGCATGGATGCACCAATTTAGCCGTACACGTAAGAATACCCCGCCAGATAGGAAATGCACTTCCACCAAGCGAGGCACTCAACACAACCCAACTCTTCTTCGCATCAAGCCCAAAGCACCTTGGGCGCACGGCTAATCGAGCCCCGAAGAAAGGGGACCCTCATAGCACTCTAAGAACGTGTCCCCCTATATGCCGACTACAAAAGTTCCACCCTGGCCTGGGCTCGCAAAAATATGCATGCGGCAAATGGAAAACACGAACTAAATGAGGCGATTTGGACGAGATGCGAATCAAATCAAATTGAGGGGGGCGCCCATACTCGCTTCCCACATGCGGTTAGTGCGCTCATCATGGATCAGTAGACAAGACCCTTTTCCTAATTAGGGTCGACACTAGCAGGCCTCAAAACCACGCAGGGCCTCCTGCCGGTGCCTTATCATCAAATTATTATTATCCACAATATTAATAGGTTGATTGATTAAACCTCGAGCCCCAGAACATAATGAAATAGTAACAGAAAGTAACGGGTAACAGACTCGAGCAAAACAACCCTAAGCATGCTAGTAAGACACGGGCAACAAGCAAAAGGTTATAGGTATGGAGGTGAGGCAATATCAGGGTTAAAGGATACATGTGATAGGTTCGTAACAGAAGCAACTATTCATAGGGCTAGCAGAATAGACAACGGAAAAGTATCGGTGTCCAATGTTTAAAGGAACACGATGGTTCATGTGAGTGAATACTTGCCTGCAAACCCAGTAGCCTGGTACTGAGCTAACTCCTTAGAAGGGGTGTCGTAAGTATCGTCGGTCTCAACGTCGTCGTGTATCCGGGAAGAAGCAAACAAACAACGCAGAGGCAAACAATCAATAACATGGCATAGTGCACAAACATGGGATGATGCATGACCATTTAATTGATGCATCAAAATAACTAGTTGACATGGTAACATAACATGATTAAATGGACCCACATGCAATTGGATTGCATATGGAAAGCCCATGAATTATGGTTGAATTAATTGTTTTACAACTAAGAAACATGTGAAAGTGGATTAGCATGATGCATGGATGAGGAAAACAACAAAATAACAACAATAGAACCAATTGGAAATAAGGTTTACCAAGTTTAGAAATTCATTTATTAAGTTTTGGAATTTTGGTTACTTAAAGGTGTCACACAAGCATTTGTTGTTTTCATCAAGTTTAATTGTTCAAAATAGATAACAAAGTTCATATTTGATAAGAACACACAATTTTAGGTGGAATACATGTTTCACTTGTTGAAAAAGGATTTCAAATAAATTATTTATGAATTAAACAAGTTTAAGCAAGAATTAAATGAATTTAATTCAAACATGAACTTATTTGAATTTTTATTTGTTCAAAACAGTAAGTGAGGTTCATATTTGAAAAGCTCATACTTTTAGGGTTGGAAAACATATTTTATAGTTTCAAAAATAAATTAATTTGACCAAGTTATGATTTTAACAATATTAAATGATTTAAACAAGGTTTAAATCATTTAACCAATTTTAATTATTCAAAACATGAAACAAATTTATATTTGAAAAGGTGGTTTAATTTTGCATGGAAAACATATTTCATTTGTTGAAATTGGATTTAAAATGAGCAAGTTATTATTTTGGCAATTTTAAATGCATTAATTAAGAAACAGTTGTTTTCAGCAATTTAAATTATTCAAGACAGCAAACAAAATTTATATTTGGAAAGTACATGAAAAGTTGATTGGAAAACATATTTAGTTTGTTGAATTTGGAATTTTTATGCCCAAGTTATGAATTTTGCAAAATTAAGTGATTTAAACAAGATTTCAAATATTGCACCAATTTAAAATATTCAAAACAGTAAACAAATTTTATATTTGGATAGAGCATTCAATTTGGGACGGAAAACATATTTAAAAAGTTAAAATTGGAGTTAAAATGATTTAGTTATGCATTTTACAAGATTTGGTGCAAATCTGCCATTTTTATCACCTCTAGGGACTTAGGAAAAGTATTACAGGGCTAGAAAAGAAACTGCAGGGACCTAATGGTGATTTCTGGTGAATTTCTGTATCAAAACAATTAGAAATAAAACCGGGGATTCGAACCCCCCACCTCCTGCTGCGCGCGCTGGGGACAGAACCAGTTGGTGTCGTGGTGGTGTCACGGCAGATGCCATGGGATGGCTAAAGATGTGGGGACGAAGGACGCTGGAGGTGCTCGGGGAGGGATCACGCGACGAGTATCCGCGTGAGGTACGAAGTAAACACTGCAGACAACACGATCTACCCAGGTTCAGGGCCCTCGTGAGGAGGTAAAACCCCTACTCCTGCCTTTCCTTGTGTATTTAGGTATCTCTCCGAGTAGCCACAGTACAAGGTTCTAGCTACCGAGTAGCCACTCTCCTCTAGATGATGAACTAGGTCAGGAACTAGGGTTCCCAGTATACGATTGCCTCACGCAGGAGGCGGCGGGGCACCTTATATACATGGTGCCCAGCCGGATACGTCCAAACATGGACAAGTGTCGACATAGTGTGCACATCGTCCTTCTTCCGGGTTCCCGCTGACAGCTTTGGTTCCTAACCTTGGCTTTATCTGGAAAGTCGTTGGGCAAAACTAGGGGACAGACTGGTATCACTGTACCTAAGCACAGAGTAGGCCCCCTTATCCTGCCACGGCCTGCTTCCATGCTGTCACTGTCAGGCAGGCCGGTCCCAGATGAACAGTAGTTCGAATGCTGCCAAGTACGGACCCAGGATACGCGGGATCCTGTGTCAGAACGGCTCCTTTGACTTTCTGGCCCGAGTAGGTTCCCGCCAATTGTTCCCGCCAATTGTACTCGGGCCAACTCCTCTACTCGAAAGGACAGAACTTGATTGATATCTCCTTCTGGTCATCTTGAGGTGAGACCGAGTAGCAGTCTGCCGGGTAGCGGGTACCGGGTAGTCGGCTACTCGACCAAACCTCTCTTCTGTTAGCTGCTTTTACCACTTGCCTTTACCCTACTCGGGGGTAACCCCCCGACAGCAGTCCCCGAAGCTGGTTGAGTCTTGCGAACTCGTTCACTAGGCTCTGCCAGCTTAAAACCAACCTTTGCCTCACAGCCCTTGAACCTCAAGATGCCGAGTAACAGACCTCCGAGTGGTATTCTGACAAGTACCTTGAGTTTCCTCTCTCCCGAGTAGTACCAGCCTTCTACTCTGCGCCCGAGTAAAAGGACTTAGAGAATTTTCTTGAATTGAGCCCTTGCGGCGCAGAGCATGATCCAGCCCTCCGCGCCGCAACTGGACACGCGTCAGACATCCAGGCCCCCGTCGTTTCGCTACCACGACACGACGTGCCACGCGCCCAGTTTTCACGGGGCGGGCCCACTAGCTCGTTATGTCCCATCAAGCGTAATTATAGGCCACGATCTATTCGTGGGATCCACTGTGGCCGTTACGCGCGCGTTCCGCGCTTGCGTGCGTTTCTATCCGGCCACAGGCCCCACCACACGGCAATCATGGCCACGATTGATCCCACTACCCCGATGGTAACGGTAGCCTGAGACGAGGGTATAAATACCCCCATCGGTAACTTCCCCTTCTTCCTCCTCCGTAGTTTCCCTTTTCTCTGTTCTTCTCCGCCGCCGCGCAATCTCTTGCGCCGCCGCGAACTCAATCCACTCGTCCAAATCCTTCCCGTTTTCCACCATCTGCACACACTCTGTCATGGCCGCTCGCGCTGGCTGGGCCGGTTCAATCGTCACCGCCGAGGATTGTGCTTGGCTTGTGAACACTAGGAGGGTTCCTCCTGGTGTTCAATGCCGGCCACCCAGGGGCGAGCTCGTGCCTGCGCCGGAGGAGGGTGAGCGCGTCGTGTTCATGGCGCACTTCGAGCGCGGCTTCGGCCTGCCAGCTTCCGACTTCCTCCGCCGCTTCCTCGACCACTTCGGCATCCAAATGCATCACCTGCCGCCCAATGCCGTCGTCTTCCTCGCCTACCACGCCGTGGTGTGCGAGGCCTTCCTCGGCATCCATCCGACAACAGACACCTGGCTCAAGTACTTCCACCTCCGCCAGCAGACCACCGGGAAGAAGGAAGGCACGGGTGTGGCGCGGGCGACCGACACCGGCTGCGCCATGATGGTGCAGCGGTCGGGAACCAACCATCCCCGCATCAAGGGGCTGGAATCCGTCCGGATGTGGCAGAAGACGTTCCTTTACGTCAAGAACATCCCCGCCACGGAAGGAGGACAGATAGCTGACCGGATTAATCTTCCCGCTTGGAGCCTCCGTGCTCCCACCGGGAAGAACTGGAAGGAGAAGCCCTCCAACGACGCCAACGCGATAGAGATTGAGGCGCGGCTCGGGGCTCTCATCAATGAGGGCCTTAAGAGTGATGATCCGGTGGCGTGCTGGATCCAGAGGCGCGTTCTGCCTCTGCAAGAACGCAGCCACCTGATGTGTTACATGGGAGGCCCCCGTGACTGCACCAGGACGACCACCATCGAGCTCGACAACGCAGACGTTCCCGAGCACGCCAGGGCCATCCTGACAACGAGCCTCGCCGAGCACTGGCAGTATGGGTTCGTCCCGTACAGCCGTACAAAGCCGATTACCCGGGTACGTTCTTCCTTCTCTGCTTTCTGTTACATGGATTCCGAGTGGAAAACTTCCTCTTCTCGCCGCGACTAGCAATCGTAGTCTGTACCGAGTAGAGTACTTAATAGGATTGTATAGGCTTAGTGTGCTTTGTGCCTGCACGCCTTTCCGAGTAGAACATTCGGTAAAATACTTAGGCTTAGTGTGCTTCGTGTTTGCACGCCTACCCGAGTAGGGTGCCATCCCGCTACTCGGCTAGCTTGTGACACTTCTTTGTTCTTCAGGTCCTCAGTCGCCAGCTCAGTGAGAGCTGCGAACGTTTCGAAGGCAATTGGTATGAGGATCGAAAGGAGGATGACGATGCCTCTTTCGGGGCTGCCGATCAGATCAATCTCCCTCGCTCCCCCACGATGGAGAAACAGCATGCGGAGACGTCTCTCCGCGATTGGCCTGAGGATGAACTTGAAGGTAACTACGCCCTTGCTTTGCTTGTTCACGAGAAGCACTAGTCCACTGTTTGCTATTTCTGATTTGCTCCCCTTCTTTTCCTGAATCCGTAGATGACGTTGATGCAGAGAAAGAGGATGAAGACGAAGACGAGAACGAGAATGAGGGCGATAACGCCCTTGTCGTCAACCCTCTTTCTGTCGCTGCGCCCGCTACTCGCAAGCGGACTGGCAGCGGCGCCGCAGAGCCTCCAGCCAAGAAGAAGAGGCCAGCCGAGAAGAAGGCGACCAAGGCGGTCGCGAAGAAACCAAGGCGGAAGCTCGCCTCCACCAGCGCGTAAGTTTCTTCTCTGTTGTCTTTCTTCTCGCATTGTACTATTTCCCCAATCCTCTTCTAATTTCTGAATTCCTTTTTCTCCGCAGACCTCCCATGGACGCGAACGCTGCTCTCGCGCCTGACCAGGCTAAGAAGCCAGCAGCACCGCTTATCAACCTCGATGATGACGAGGATGAGGCTGCCAATGCACAGAGCACCGATGCCCGAGGGGCAGATTCGGAGCAGCAGTCCCGTGCGAAGTCAGCAGCACAGGACACTGCTGCACATCAGGAAAGACCCCCTTCTCCTCCGGCCAATACTGCCGAGGAGACTCAAGACGAAGAGATGCAGGACAACACCGCCCTTGAGCGGCCAGAAGCTGAACAAGAGCAGCCAAACACAGGAGCTGCTGACCAAGTGAATCCCGCTGCCGAGCAGCGGGTAGAAGACGCCACCGCCACGGATGCCACTATGACAGATGCCTACCCATTGAGTGATGCGCCAACGGGCGCCGCACCGAGTAGCGTCCAGCCGATTGGCGCACCGGATAGCGCGCCCCTGGCGCCGCCAACTGATCCTGCCAGGCAGCAAGCCCTTGATGCTTTGAGGGAGGAGGTCGAGAAGAGGGCAGCCGAGAAAGAAGCTGCCGAGAAGGCAGAAGCCGAGAAGGGAACTGCCGAGAAGGAGGCCGCCGAGAAGGCGAAGGTCAAGGCTGAAGGAAAGAAGGCCAAGGAATCCGAGAAGCAGCGAGCCGAGAAGGAGAAAACGAAGAAACAAGCCAGAGATCAGATGCCACCTCCGACCTCGACTGGACAGTTGGTTATTCGCGCGTCCGGCCCGGTTGCTACTGCTACCTCCGCCGCTCTTGCTGCTGCTGGTCAGCCTTGCTTCCCGGACTACATGGTGCAGGTTAGTCAACAAAACCAGATCGGCTTCTCTCCCCAGGATAAACAACTTGCCCTTCAGAAGGGAAGGAAAGCCGTAGCTGTGAACTCCCCTCCCCCGGCTCCCAACCAGAACAAGTCCGTCACTATTGCTTCTCGGGGAGTCCAGGATCCAGCGATAACATCACGGAGCCTTGAGCAGGTACTTGACACCATTGGCTTCATCGACGCCAAGTGGGACAGCAAGGTTCTCGGCACGGACAACTGGCACGGCCTTGGGTTGGGCGCAATCGACCACATGCGCGTTGAGTGGAACAAAGTGGATTTGGGTTATAAGCCCATGACTGTCTCCACCGAGACTGCCACTCTCGCCGCCAAGATGTTCCTGCACCGCAAGAACGCCGAGGACATCGAGCAGGCTTATGCGGTAATTCTTACTTGCTCTTTCCGAGTTAAACTTTTCTTCTCTCCTGCTCATCTTCATTTTCCCTTACTCTCACCCAGTCCCCGAGATTCTGGCCGAGTAGACGGATACTCTCCGAGTAGCCTCCTACTCGGGTTGAATCTTTACTTCCTTGTCTAACTTGTTTCCTTCTCGCTTCTCAGGATAGCGTTCTGAAACGTACCAATTTGTATCGTGTGCTCCTCTGGAACCATGCTATCGCCAGGAGGCGAATTGTTGCACTGGAAAAGGAGAAGGCAGCTGCAGAGGCAGCGAGCAAGAATGCCAATGATAGCACCCAGCAGCTGGCTGAAGTAAAAGGTATGCTTTTAGCTGCGCGGTTACTGCGTTTTATGTTTACGCCCGCTTCTGCTTTCTTTTGCGCTAACCATTCCTACTCTGCAGATAACCTGAAGGCTTTAGCTGAGGAGCACGAGAAATGCCGTGCGTTTGTGGAGGACGCCGAGGCCACCATCAAAAGATTAGAAGGTGAGTTGTCATTCACTCGGTTTGCCTCTTGTTTCTTTTGCTTCTCTGCTTCTCTGCTAACCTCGTCTGGCTTTTCGCAGAAGATCATAAATTGTTCGTTGAAGCCCACCAAGACTGCGTCAAACCAGAAGAAGTGCAGCAGCAATTGTCCAACCAGGCCGTGGAGCTGGTGAAAGACCACACAACAGAGATGGAGCAGCTGCAACTCCAGCTGCAGAAAGCCCTCAAAGATGCTCTCGACCTCGGTGCCGAGAGGGACCGAGTTATCGCCGAGAAGGCCAAGGCTGAGACAACCTTCAGAGCCAAGGAGAAGGCCCTTGAGCAGGAATGCGAGACGCTGAAGAAGTCCAATGCTGGGCTCTTTGCTCAAATGAATACTCTGCGCCAGGTCCAAGAGAGGCACATATCCAATGAGGAGGAGTGGAAAGTCCAGTTGCAGCAGCTGCGCCGCGAGCTTCACGGTAAGTTTCCTCACTTCTGCATCTTTTCTTCTCGGTTTGGTCTCTTTTCGGATTCTAAGACTAAATCTCTCCCTTGCTTCTGTGCAGAAATCTTCCCTCATCTCGTGTCCGCTAGCGCGCCAGCCTTGGCCAAGGCCCGAGCAGTTCGCCTTGAGAAGGGCGAAGCCTCGGATACCAGAGCCGAGATTGAGGACAGCCTGCTGGTGCTGAAAGGGTACTTCGAGCGTCTAGCCGGCGTGGGCACCGACCTGGTGCGCGTCGGCTTCGCGCTCCACAAGCTGTTCTGGCCCGAAGATTCCGCGCCGACAACGATTAATGGCCTTGCTCTGAAGCTGCAGAATGTGAAGGCCGAGCTGAAGAAGTGGCGCGCCTCGGGAGCTCGGGCAGGTGCTGACTTAATGCTCCTCTGCGTCGCCTCATGGTATGAGAATCTGAATATGGAAATCATCCGTGGGAAACGCGAGAAGTCCAAGTGGGAGATGGACCCCAGCTGCGTGGCCGCGCGCAAGTTGATTGCATACGAGGTCGCGGAGTGCGCTGAGACGGACGTCTTCATCGACGGCCTCCCCGAGCCCGACACCGAAGTGGAGGAGGGCGAGGAAGAGGATGAGGAGACAGACTCTGATCTGGAGTCGGGTTTCTTCGAGTCCCCCAGGAGCAAGGCCGGGAAGGGGAAGAATGTCGCTGTCGCGAGTAGCGATGAGGAGACCGAGCACATCGACACCGCCGCACTCGAATTCGGCACCTCATCAGGAGCTGCTCTAGACGACACGGTCCGCCCCCCTGGCCAAGCCTCTGGCTCTTCTTCAACCCCAGGGCCTATCTCGGTGGCCACGGCTACTTCTGACCAGGTAGCCACCGAGCGCGATGTCGAGATGGAAGAGTCCGCCACCGTCCAGTCGGAGGCGGATGCCACCCATGCCAGCGCCGACGAAGAACCCGCAAGGACAACTGCCACCAACTCGGAGGCAGAGGCAACCCGGACCACCACCGAAGATGCAGCAGCTAACGCCAGCGCCGACAACACTGCCTCCTCCACCTGATTTTACCTGCACACTTTTTACTTGAACATCTATCAGATCCCCGGGATGCCGGGAGCATATGTATCAGACTTATTTATGCTTTTCTTGCTACTCAATTTTATTTCCACACGTTATCTTCAATTTAGTCATTTTGAGCAGCCCTGGCTCAATGCCGGGTTGCGTTTCCATGCGAGTCCCCGAGTTGCGTTTCTTATTCACCCTATCTTTTCATCTCTGCTCTACCCGCAACTTTTGCTTTTTTGGTATTCGAGTCACAAGAATCGAAGAGTAGAGCTGCAAATACTTAGCCGCTTTGAAACAATCATAGTAACGCAGCCCACCACTTAGCCGAAAAGACGAAACAGAGAACAAAAGTAACAAAACACTCTACTCGGTTCCTGCACTTTTTCTTCCTTAGCGATTTTCGTGTGCTCATTGACCTTTTGCTTGTTCTCTTGCTTGCCATGAAGCCGGGTTTCGGACAGCAGCAGAGTCGAAGAGTTGGCATATAGGTTTAAACACAGTACTCAATGCGCTTGTGAGTTCTGAAGTGGAGCAACCGAATAGACAAAGGGTAAAGCCGAGTAAAAACACTTAGAATAATTTTGAACGAGGGCAGTCCCCGAGAACAATTTCAGATTGCAGAGTAGAATTTCAACTCGGATAAGAGGGTACATACACATCTTTGCTTACGAATGAAAACGACGAAGTAGAGCTACATTCCAAGGGCGCTTGGTTTCCTCTCCAGCTTTATCTGCCCTGTTCGCCTGTGATGGGCGCACATCTACAAGGTAGTACGCATCATAGTGCAGCGCTTTGCTCACAATGAAAGGCCCTTCCCATGGAGGAGACAATTTGTGCATCCCGGTTGTGCGCTGCACAAGCCTAAGGACCATGTCTCCTTCTCGGAAAACCCTTGGGTTCACCTTTCGGCTATGATAACGCCGCAGGTTTTGCTGGTAGATAGCCGAACGTGACAGAGTCAGCTCTCTTGCTTCTTCAAGCAGGTCAACGTCGTCTTCTCGAGCTTCTCTCGCCTCCACCTCAGTGTAGAGGGCTACTCGGGGGAGTCATGCTCTAAGTCTATTGGCAATACGGCCTCAGCCCCGTATACCAAGAAGAATGGCGTGTAGCCGGTTGACCGGTTAGGGGTAGTCCTTAGACTCCACAACACCGCTGGCAACTCTTCTAGCCAACACCCAGGTGTTTTCAGCAATGGCTCAATCAGCCTTGGCTTAATGCCTGCCAGTACCATACCATTTGCTCTCTCAACTTGCCCATTGGAGGCAGGATGCGCGACTGACGCAACGTCTAGTCGGATATGTTTATCTCTGCAGAACCGCACCATTGCCCCTTCTGCGAAATTGGTGTCGTTGTCGGTAATGATGCTGTGCGGGTAGCCATATCTCATGATCACATCCTTCACGAATTTCACAACTATGACCCCATCGCACTTCCGAATAGGCTTCACTTCAATCCACTTGGTGAACTTGTCCACCATGACCAAGATATGTGTCATGTTGCCCTTAGCCGGCTTGAAGGGGCCAACCATATCCAAGCACCAAACGGAAAACGGCCATGTGATAGGAATTGTTTTCAACTCGGAAGCAGGCATGTGAATCTTACTTGCGAACATCTGGCAGCCATTGCACTTCCTCACAATATCTTCAGCTTGTTGCAGAGCCGTGAGCCAGTAGAAGCCATGCCGAAAAGCTTTCTTGACCAATGCCCGAGAAGAGGCGTGATGCCCACATTCCCCTTGATGTATCTCCACCAGAATTTCTTCTCCCTCTTCTGGGCTCACACAACGTTGCAGCACGCCGGTGGCACTTCTCTTGTGCAGCACATCTCGGACAATAGTGTAGCCCTTGGATCTTCTCTGAATCTGCCTCGCAGTTACCTCATCTTCAGGTAGAGTGCCGTCCCTTAGAAAGGATAATATGGGCATAGCCCAACTCGGCGTATCCCGTATGGGAAACACTGGTTCGTCTAGTTCCATTGGGGCAGGCTCTTGCGATTGCTCAGGAGGAGTAGGAGCGCTTCTCTGCAGCCCAGATCGATTGGCGAGAACTTCTTCAATGAATGCGACAGCCTCCGGGTTGAGGGCGGCAGTCCCCGAGTAAGGAGTGGCAGTCCCCGAGTAAGGAATGGCAGTCCCCGGGTAGGGAATGGCAGTCCCCGAGTGGGGAACGGCAGTCCCCGAGTAGGGAACGGCAGTCCCCGAGTAAGGAATGGCAGTCCCCGGGTAGGGAATGGCAGTCCCCGAGTGGGGAACGGCAGTCCCCGAGTAGGGAACGGCAGTCCCCGAGTAGAGGACGGCAGTCCCCGGGTTTCCTGCAGCACTCTCCCAGTCAATCTCCATTGGATCGGATTCCTAACTTGGCAGAGAAGGAACAAATATAGACTCCGAGTTGGGGCAAGGCTTGATGGATGGCTTCCTCAAATGTTCCAAGGCAATCCCTGCCGGGATGGACTGCCGAGAAGATCCCAACTTGGATAGCTCGTCTGCTGCTTCGTTCTCTGCTCGGTGAATGTGCTGGAACTCGCAACCTTCGAAGAACCCAGTCATAGACTGCACCAGGAAGCGATACGATGCCATGTTGGCATCCAAAGCGTCCCAAGTGCCCGAGACTTGCTGCACCACCAGATCTGAATCGCCATAGCATATAATGCGCTGCACCCCAACCTCCTTTGCTACTCGCAAACCATGCACCACTGCCTCGTACTCTGCTACATTGTTGGATGCCTTGAAATGAATTTGCAGCACATACTTGAGCTGATCTCGCTTGGGTGATGTGAGCACGACACCAGCACCAAGGCCTTCCTTCACTTTCGAGCCATCGAAATGCATCCTCCAATAGTTGGAAACTGGAGCAGGAGGTTCATACTGCATCTCGGCCCAGTCCACGAGAAACTCCGCCAGGACCTGAGACTTGATGGCTTCTCTTCTCGTATACGCGGGAGCATACGCTGATAGCTCGATTGCCCATTTGGCTACTCTGCCACTCGCCTCCTTGTTACCCATGATATCCGAGATGGGAGCAGAACTCACGACAGTGATGGGGTGCTCCTGGAAATAATGTTTCAGCTTCCTGGCGCCTAGGTACACACCATATGTCATCTTCTGGTAGTGCGGATAGTTTTGCTTGGAGCTGGACAGCACTTCACTGAGGTAATACACTGGGCG
Source organism: Alopecurus myosuroides (assembly GCA_028641055.1). Taxonomy (NCBI): domain Eukaryota; kingdom Viridiplantae; phylum Streptophyta; class Magnoliopsida; order Poales; family Poaceae; genus Alopecurus; species Alopecurus myosuroides. The sequence goes on along the minus strand of CM054058.1, from coordinate 310,273,245 downwards.
CTGCACACTCTTGCCTTCTTCTTCTCGCTCCACCACTATCACCACGCTGACTACTCGGTTAGTCGCAGCAATGTACAGCAGCATAGGCTCCTTGGGTAGCGGACTAGCCAAGACTGGAGCGCTAGCCAGCATTGCTTTCAGCTCATTGAATGCCACGTCCGCTTGCGGAGTCCAGACAAACTTGTCACTTTTCTTCATCAGCTGGTATAGAGGCAGGGCCTTCTCGCCCATTCGGCCCAGAAACCGGCTCAGAGATGCCAAGCAACCTGTGAATTTCTGCACATCCTTCAATGATCTCGGCAAAGACATGCTCTCAATAGCTTTTATCTTAGAAGGATTGGCTTCAATGCCCCGACTAGAAACCCGAAAACCGAGTAGCTTTCCAGCCGGTACACCAAAGGTGCACTTACTCGGATTCAGTTTCATTTTGTACTTGCGTAGGTTAGCAAAGGTTTCCTCCAGGTCTGCAAGCAGAGTATGTGTTTTATTCGTTTTGATGACAATGTCATCTACGTACACCTGCACATTCTTGCCGAGCTGGTCGTGCAAGCATTTCTGCATGCATCTCTGATAGGTTGCACCCGCATTCCTCAAGCCAAAACACATGACACGATAGCAATAAGCCCCGTACGGGGTAATGAAAGCAGTCTTTATTTGATCAGCAGGATTGAGTGCAATCTGGTGGAAACCAGAGTAGACATCTATGAAAGACAGCAGTTCACAACCAGCAGTGGAATCGATCACCTGATCGATGCGAGGTAGCGGGAAAGGATCCTTGGGGCATGCCTTGTTCAAATCGGTGTAGTCGACACACATGCGCCATGCAGTGGCAGCCTTGGGATCCTCCTTCTTCTTCTCGACCATGACCGGGTTGGCTAACCAATCCGGATGCAGCACCTCCATGATGAAGTTACTTATCAGCAGCTTGGTGATCTGATCACCGATGGCCTTCCTTCTCTCATCTCCGAAACGGCGCATAGCCTGCTTCACTGGCTTGGCGTCAGGACGCACATGCAAAGAGTGCTCAACCAACTCCCTCGGGACTCCTAGTAGATCTTCATTAGTCCAGGCGAACACATCCCGATTCTCACGGAGGAAGTGGATGAGCTCGCTTTCCTATTTCTCCGCCAACCCGGAACCAATGATGGCTACGCGGTCGGGGAACTCGGGGTCGACCTAGACTGTCTTGGTCTCCTTGGCAGCTTGGAAGGCAGTACCATGCTGGGTACTCGGCACGCCTTGTGCACCAGCTTGTGCGGACTGAGCCATGGCCACCACCTCGTACATCTTCTTCTTCTCGGCCTCGATCACCATCGACTCTGCCAGCTTGGAGCTAGCCGAGGCACACTCCATGGACTTCTTGTAGTCGCCAGCGATAGTGATTATGCCATTGGGACCAGGGATCTTCATCTTTAGGTATGCAACATGAGTAGAGGCCATGAACTTGCTCAGAGCAGGCCTGCCGAGTAGAGCATGATAGGGACTCTGGTGATCAACCACTTCAAACTGCAGGCGCTCTGTGCGACAGTTCTCCCGAGTACCGAATAGCACATCTATCCCCACTCGGCCAATCGGGTTGCACGAGATCCCGGGCACAATGCCATGGAAGGTGGTCTTGCTGGGCAGCATCATGTTCTCGGCCAGGCCAAGCTTCTCGAGTGTGTCCTTATACACAATGTTGATGCTGCTGCCGTTGTCGATTAGCACCTTGCTGAACCTCACATTCTTCTCGGGACCCAGGAATGTAGGATCCAGCACCAAGGCATAGGTACCCGGGTTGGGCATCACCTTGGGATGATCTACTCGGGACCACCTGATCTCCTGGTCGCACCAGTACATGTAGTGAGGAACAGCAGGAATCACTGCATTGACCTCCATGGACCGCCTGTGCTGTGATTGCTTGTTGACTGCCTCAGACGTGAAGATCATATAGCTCTCATGGTGCTCTTGGTACTGGTTGGAGCCATTGCCCCCATTGTTGCCATTGTTGTTGTTGCCCTGATAGTTGTTGTTGTTGCCTCTGTTGTTGTTGTTGCGGTTGTAGTTGTTGTTGTTGTTGCGGTATCTCTCGTTGTTGAAGTTCTGGTTGGCTCCTAAAGCCACTTGGTTCACATTCTCTCTTCTCGGGTACACTGGCGGCCGAGCTGCGGGTGCGCGAGTAGGCTGCACATTGGCATTGGCTGCAGGCAGAGGAGGAGGAGGAGGCAAGCCGTCACTCTTGATCGCCTCCCACCACTCGCACTGCCGAGTAGTGTGGTTAGCAGGCCTCGAGGGGTGGTGAGTGTGAAAGCTGCATGGGCCATCCTTCATGTCATCAAAGACAAACTTCTTCGGCTGCTCGGAGTTCCCGCTACCCGACTGAGCAGTACGGAACGGTTTCTTGTTGCCCTGGCCCTGGTTCTGGTTCTGCCCGTAGGCTCCAGCAGGTTTCTGCCTTTGGCCACCACCGCCTCCGACATTCACTGCATTCACCTCTTCAGGATCATACCGAGTATCTACTCGGCGCTTGTTGCGGAACTCGTTGCGCTTGCTGCTGTTGAAGTTTCTTCTCGGCTCAGAGGAGTCCATCAGTGGCTGAGTAGGATCACCGAGTGCGTACTGATCCGCAATCTTGATGGTCTCCGCCAGAGTGTTCGGCATCTCCCTCTGCAATCTCTGCCAAAGCATGCTGCCATGTCGACAACCCTGCGCAAACCAGGTAATGGCCTGTGCTTCATTCACACCCTCACAGGTGTTCCTCAGCGTGCTCCACCGAGTAAGGTACTCGCGGTCTGTCTCGTCTTCCCGCTGCCTACAAGCTGACAGCTGCTGTGGCCTATTCGGTCTCTTGTATGTACTCGTGAAGTTGCTGATGAAGGCATCCGAGAAGTCCAGCCAGCAGTTGATGCTGTTCTTGGGCAAGTTGTTGAGCCAAGTGCGAGCTGGACCCTCTAGCATCTGCGGCACATAGCGCACTGCCCATCTCCTGTTGCCATTCGCGATATGGACCGCGGTGACGTAGTCATTGAGCCAATCTTCAGGCTTGGTGCTGCCGTTGTAGCTCTTGGTGCCCCTTGCAAGCTGGAAGCCCTTCACAGACGGCTCGTTCATGATGCGCGGCCCAAAGCACTCGGGGCTAGGAGGACCCGTGCTCTCTAGCCGCGCCGACAAGCTGATACGGTCCAGCTGGTGCCTTGCATCTCCAGGCGCCAACACGCGCTCGCCAACACGGTCATGAATGTCATAACCAGCCATCTCCATAGCCGAGTAGCCATCATCATACCTATCCACCTGCACAGCAACAGGCTGCACCACCGGGTTGGCGACTGGCGCCGCTGCACGCGGCTGCTGCCTCTGCCGAGTAGGCTGAGCTGCGGGTTGCCGAGAAGGACCTGGCCGCGCACCATCTCGGGCCTGGCTTTGAGCTTGTTGGGCTTGAGAGCCTGCTCTTGCAGCGTTGTGTTCCTGACCAGACTGCTGCGGCACAGCGCGCTGTTTCGCGGCAACAGTCGGGTCGTACACCTGCATCTGCCTATCTCGGCCTGAACGTCCACTGCGGCTCTTCTCGCGACTCGGATGCGGGGACGAGGCCTGATCGTTAGATCTGGCCGCGTGCGAGTGCACGATCTGCGATGCCCCAGCGCCCGGGTTGGCCTTCCGGAACTCCTCGTTTTGTCTGGCGGCCTCCAACACCAACTCGTGGAGCCTCTCCTGCTGCCTGATGCGCGCGTCGCCTTCGAGACGCGGCAACTCGGCAGCCACGGCCTCTGCAGCTCTGAGCGTCTTTGCGGGCGTGCTGTACCTTGGCCTTGTGGAGGTGTTCGCGGTAGCGGACAGCGCGGGAACCTCCGCAACCGTTGCCATCTCGACACCCAAGTTGCGCCGAGTGCCACCTACTCTGCTAGCCCTCCTGGCGACTGGCGTGAAACCGTGAGCCTTGTTGTACTCGAGCTGATCTAGGCTCAACTCCAACCTCACCTTCTCCAACTCCGCCTGCTCGGCAAGCAACTCCAAGCGTTGCCGCTCGAGCTGCTCCCGCATGGCTAGAAGCTCGACGTCGGTGGGAGTAGGCATACCAGGTCGCGCAGCCGACGCAGGAATGACCGTAGAGGTGGAAGGCGGCAAGTTGCTCTCCCTCTCGTAGGGCCGGTGAGTCCTGCCACTAGCAGGCGGTTCATCCGTCTCCTCGACGACGGCCGTAGCGCCAGTAGCAGCTGCGCCAGTGTTTGCCGCCAATCCCGTCACCATCACCTCAGCGCAGCTCGCAGAGCTGCATGCGGGCCTTCCGCGAGCAGCAATCACCGCGGGAGGATCCTCCGCGTCATGCACCAGCTCGGGATACGCGCTGTTGGCGACGGTGGCCACGTAGACGAGGTGAGAGCCGAAGGAGATCACCGAGCCGCCCTCAGGCATGGCCATGCCGCCGAAACAGCCGGCGTTGTCGGTGACGAAGTCGAAGGAGCCGAATCTGTGGACAAGGCCACAGACCACGCGCTCCGCTGAAGAAGATCCCGTCCGAACAGAAACTCCAACCAGCGCCGCTGGTTGCCCCACGGTGGGCGCCAACTGTCGTGGTGGTGTCACGGCAGATGCCATGGGATGGCTAAAGATGTGGGGATGAAGGACGCTGGAGGTGCTCGGGGAGGGATCACGCGACGAGTAGCCGCGTGAGGTACGAAGTAAACACTGCAGACAACACGATCTACCCAGGTTCAGGGCCCTCGTGAGGAGGTAAAACCCCTACTCCTTCCTTTCCTTGTGTATTTAGGTATCTCTCCGAGTAGCCACAGTACAAGGTTCTAGCTACCGAGTAGCCACTCTCCTCTAGATGATGAACTAGGTCAGGAACTAGGGCTCCCAGTATACGATTGCCTCACGCAGGAGGCGGCGGGGCACCTTATATACATGGTGCCCAGCCGGATACGTCCAAACATGGACAAGTGTCGACATAGTGTGCACATCGTTCTTCTTCCGGGTTCCCGCTGACAGCTTTGGTTCCTAACCTTGGCTTTATCTGGAAAGTCGTTGGGAAAAACTAGGGGACAGACTGGTATCACCGTACCTAAGCACAGAGTAGGCCCCCCTTATCCTGCCACGGCCTGCTTCCATGCTGTCACTGTCAGGCAGGCCGGTCCCAGATGAACAGTAGTTCGAATGCTGCCAAGTACGGACCCAGGATACGCGGGATCCTGTGTCAGAACGGCTCCTTTGACTTTCTGGCCCGAGTAGGTTCCCGCCAATTGTTCCCGCCAATTGTACTTGGGCCAACTCCTCTACTCGAAAGGACAGAACTTGATTGATATCTCCTTCTGGTCATCTTGAGGTGAGAACGAGTAGCAGTCTGCCGGGTAGCGGGTACCGGGTAGTCGGCTACTCGACCAAACCTCTCTTCTGTTAGCTGCTTTTACCACTTGCCTTTACCCTACTCGGGGGTAACCCCCCGACAGTTGGGCTGTGCGATCGACTGTGATAGCAGGGGGAAATCGGGGGGAATATGCTGTCTCTCGCGAGTGTTTTCTGAAACTTTAACTGAACACTGGTTTTCTGTACCCCGACAGAGACAGGGCGGGCAGCGATCAGCGGGTGGAGGCGAGCGGCAGTGGGGCGGTGGTCGCTGAGGGATGCGGGTGGACGTGCGGTCGGAAGGGAGAGGGGAGAGAGGTGAGGGAGCGAGAGGGAGAAGAAGGGCGGCGCTCACCTCGAGCGGAAACGGAGGCGATCGGGGCAGGTTGGTGCAGGGGGGCGTCGGCGACTTGAGGAGGACGGCGGCGGCGCATCCGGCCCTCCCGGCCCTCGCCGAGGAGTGGAGGGGGAAGCCCGTGGTGGGGGCTTTCCATTCCCGCCCTCGCGGCGGCCGGAGGGGGACCCTAGGGGCGGCGATCACCGGCGGCAGTGGAGGGAAATTTCGGGTGGAGCTGGGTTCAGTACAGAGGTGAGGTTACAGAGAAGAAAGGATGGAGGCGGGGAGAGGGAAGAAGGAGGAGAAAGAAGTGTAGGGTTAGGGTTAGGGGGGCTAGGCATAGCTTATAGGGGGGAGGGGGAAGCTCCAGCCGTTGTTTCCCTGCTCTGCATACGTGGAGGTGATGGATGAAGACCGTACAGGGAAGAAGACGACAGGGGGAAGAGGTATGGGCCAAGGGGAAGAGGTGGGCTGGTTTGGGGTGGGCCTGCTGCATGCCCCTCTCTCCTCTCTTGTTCTTTTTATTAATTGTTTTGTTATTTAATTATTTTTTGCTGATTTGAAAAGGAAGAATAAAGCTAGGGTTTGGGGTTAGGAAAAATTTAGTAAAAATTTGGGTGTGTTAGTTAGGTCAACAACAACCACTTACCAACTTTGGTTTTTCAAAAGTTCAAATTTAAATTACTGTTTGTGATTTAATTCATATTTGAAAGAATTTGCTTATTAAGTGATTAATATTGAAAACAATATTTTTAATAGGGTGAACCCTATTGTTTAGTTAGAACAAATGATTAGGGTTATTTTGTTGATTTTCATAAGTTGAAATTGGGTACTGTTTGTGAATGATTTGAATTTGAAATAACATTTGGATTAATTGAATTATTAAAAGCCATAATTTTAATGGTTGAACCTTATGGATTAATTGGAAACAAATGGAAGTGTTATTTGAACCTTTTTATTTGGAAGAATTGCAACATAACAAGTATGAACAATTATTTGGAATAATGTTTGAATTTCAATTGTTTTAGGTATTAGATGAATTTCTGTTAGAAACAAAACAACAGTTTGGAATCAGAACTTTTATGGAAACAATTGATTGTTTTGAGTTGAAATATCATTTTGGAAATTGTAACATCACAAGTATGAAACAAAAGGTTTGAATTTTGGTTTGAAATTCAAATAGAAAACAAAGGAAAACAAAGGAAAACAGTTGGAAAACAAATGAAAAGAGAGGAAAAAAAAGGAAAACAAGCAAAACAAATGCAATGAACATGATGTCATGATGCAAAACATAAAATAACAGAGAGCAAACATTCTAATGGCTATTTTTCATACTTGGGATGTTACAAAACGCCCCCCCCCCCCCCTTGAAGGAATCGCGCCCCGAGATTCCTACTGAGAAAAGAAAAGGTCCGGATACTTCTTGGGAAGATCCTCTTGAGCTGTGACACGTGAAACACATCGTGCACCTTGGATAGTTTTTCTGGAAGTTCAAAATGATAGGCATCCCTGGCAACTCCTCTGGAAAAACGTCAGGGAATTCGCAAACCACCGGAACATTTTCAAATAGAGGAAGGGGTTTTGTATCGAGGGTGTATAGCTGAATAGAACTTAATTCATTTGGAGAATAGACTATCTGGAATGTGGTGATTCAGGAATGCTTCCTCGAAACAACCCCAGGTGATAGGAATGCCAGCTCTCATAGCCTGGTAGTTTTCGAAACAACAACAACCTTTCTGGCCAGATAGACTTGATATTTGGGAAGTTTTGATTAGACTTCGGTAGAAGAATCAACGGAAAAAAAAGGATGTTGAGAAGAACAGGATAACGAAGCAACACCGGGAAAAACGAGACCAAAACACTCCTGAGGTACTACGGAAAAACCCATCCGGGCTCTAAAGGATCAATATCTACTGCTTAAGGAATAGAGGATCTGCTTCCGGGGCTTACACGCCTCCGTTCTCAATCGTGAGTAGGCAACATGATAAATCATGTCACAACCACCTCCATTCCTATAGTCTAGTAGATATAACCATCCTAGAGAAACCAGGATTCGTGAAATCCTAACTTGAAAGTTTAGATGAGAAGGGAAAACAACGTTGCACTTCCTTACCAGGAAAGGGAGGGTGGGTGGGGAAAGAAATAAAAGAACAGAATTCCTACTCTCACGTTTCATTTTTCCTATATAGCTACAAAATAGTTTCTAGACTCAACTGCGACCAGTAAAAAGGGATCCTACAGGCAGACAGGCTCTGATACCATTTGTCGCACCCGGACTTCTAGGGGATACTCACAGTCCGTTAAACAGTAGATACATGGCTTACGGGGCATACCGGCACCCGCATCTCAATATGAGCAGGCCAACACGTAAACGTGTGACAACCATTCTCTTACTGTTCATCGTCTGCGCAAACCATCCCGTAGAAATCCAGATACTTCCATTGACGTACTTCAAAACATACACACATGGTACGTCAACGGCATTGGAACAAGTGATATCACAACAGATCTCTACGACACAAAAGATTGAAATAAGTTGCAAATATCTCTCATTAGAGCAGAGATAGCAAATACAATCATTCAGAGGACACATGTCCCAACAATACATCATTACATCACAGCGGAAGCATTCAACATGTCTGAGTACAGACAAGATCCAAATAGGCCGAAGAGGCCAGAAACGAACAGACGGAGCCCATCCACGAAGTCTCGGATCCTGCCCGGGTCCGCTATCTACTCGTCAGCAGTCTCGTCATACTCCACGTCGTAGCCACCATGGGGATCCTCGTAATCGTAGTCTGCGGAAACCACAGCCCCAAAGGGGTCAGTACATAAACGTACTGGCAAGCAAGACTCACAGTTCACCAAAGTGTAACCCGTCAACACCAAGCACAGATGCTTTGGGTTCAACGGAAGGATAGGGGATATAAAGATGCTGCAACTGGCTGCTTTAACCAACTACAGAGTTACTACCACTTCCGGATAACAGAAGGGAGATAAGATCGCGTATCGTAACCAACTATAGCTAACCACCAAACAAACCCATCCTGGACCTCGCCCCTTATCCAAAGAAGCAATCCGAGGATAACTCACACAGTTGAATTAATGATGGTTCAGATTATTGTGTCCATAAGCCTATTACTAGTCAAGTTGTTAATCATTGGGTGTAAGGTTGTTAATCATTAGGTTTAAGTTGTCCTGAGTACTTGTTAGCCAGTACTTTCACCAAATAGTCCATAACCACGGAAAACACGGCTTCTCGAGAAGATTTAACCCTGCAGGGATGCACCAATTTAGCCGTACACGTAAGAATACCCCGCCAGATAGGAAATGCACTTCCACCAAGCGAGGCACTCAACACAACCCAACTCTTCTTCGCATCAAGCCCAAAGCACCTTGGGCGCACGGCTAATCGATCCCCGAAGAAAGGGGACCCTCATAGCACTCTAAGAACGTGTCCCCCTATATGCCGACTACAAAAGTTCCACCCTGGCCTGGGCTCGCAAAAACATGCATGCGGCAAATGGAAAACACGAACTAAATGAGGCGATTTGGACGAGATGCGAATCGAATCAAATTGAGGGGGGCGCCCATACTCGCTTCCCACATGCGGTTAGTGCGCTCATCATGGATCAGTAGACAAGACCCTTTTCCTAATTAGGGTCGACACTAGCAGGCCTCAAAACCACGCAGGGCCTCCTGCCGGTGCCTTATCATCAAATTATTATTATCCACAATATTAATAGGTTGATTGATTAAACCTCGAGCCCCAGAACATAATGAAATAGTAACAGAAAGTAACGGGTAACAGACTCGAGCAAAACAACCCTAAGCATGCTAGTAAGACACGGGCAACAAGCAAAAGGTTATAGGTATGGAGGTGAGGCAATATCAGGGTTAAAGGATACATGTGATAGGTTCGTAACAGAAGCAACTATTCATAGGGCTAGCAGAATAGACAACGGAAAAGTATCGGTGTCCAATGTTTAAAGGAACACGATGGTTTATGTGAGTGAATACTTGCCTGCAAACCCAGTAGCCTGGTACTGAGCTAACTCCTTAGAAGGGGTGTCGTAAGTATCGTCGGTCTCAACGTCGTCGTGTATCCGGGAAGAAGCAAACAAACAACGCAGAGGCAAACAATCAATAACATGGCATAGTGCACAAACATGGGATGATGCATGACCATTTAATTGATGCATCAAAATAACTAGTTGACATGGTAACATAACATGATTAAATGGACCCACATGCAATTGGATTGCATATGGAAAGCCCATGAATTATGGTTGAATTAATTGTTTTACAACAAAGCAACATGTGAAAGTGGATTAGCATGATGCATGGATGAGGAAAACAGCAAAATAACAACAATAGAACCAATTGGAAATAAGGTTTACCAAGTTTAGAAATTCATTTATTAAGTTTTGGAATTTTGGTTACTTAAAGGTGTCACACAAGCATTTGTTGTTTTCATCAAGTTTAATTGTTCAAAATAGATAACAAAGTTCATATTTGATAAGAACACACAATTTTAGGTGGAATACATGTTTCACTTGTTGAAAAAGGATTTCAAATAAATTATTTATGAATTAAACAAGTTTAAGCAAGAATTAAATGAATTTAATTCAAACATGAACTTATTTGAATTTTTATTTGTTCAAAACAGTAAGTGAGGTTCATATTTGAAAAGCTCATACTTTTAGGGTTGGAAAACATATTTATAGTTTCAAAAATAAATTAATTTGACCAAGTTATGATTTTAACAATATTAAATGATTTAAACAAGGTTTAAATCATTTAACCAATTTTAATTATTCAAAACATGAAACAAATTTTATATTTGAAAATGTGGTTTAATTTTGCATGGAAAACATATTTCATTTGTTGAAATTGGATTTAAAATGAGCAAGTTATTATTTTGGCAATTTTAAATGCATTAATTAAGAAACAGTTGTTTTCAGCAATTTCAATTATTCAAGACAGCAAACAAAATTTATATTTGGAAAGTACATGAAAAGTTGATTGGAAAACATATTTAGTTTGTTGAATTTGGAATTTTTATGCCCAAGTTATGAATTTTGCAAAATTAAGTGATTTAAAAAAGATTTCAAATATTGCACCAATTTAAAATATTCAAAACAGTAAACAAATTTTATATTTGGATAGAGCATGCAATTTGGGACATAAAACATATTTAAAAAGTTAAAATTGGAGTTAAAATGATTTAGTTATGCATTTTACAAGATTTGGTGCAAATCTGCCATTTTTATCACCTCTAGGGACTTAGGAAAAATATTACAGGGCTAGAAAAGAAACTGCAGGGACCTAATGGTGATTTCTGGTGAATTTCTGTATCAAAACAATTAGAAATAAAACTTTGGTTTTATTGAGGGAGGGGGGATTCGAACCCCCCACCTCCTGCTGCGCGCGCTGGGGACAGAACCAGTTGGGCTGTGCGATCGACTGTGATAGCAGGGGGAAATCGGGGGAATATGCTGTCGCTCGCGAGTGTTTTCTGAAACTTTAACTGAACACTGGTTTTCTGTACCCCGACAGAGACAGGGCGGGCAGCGATCGGCGGGTGGAGGCGAGCGGCAGTGGGGCGGTGGTCGCTGAGGGATGCGGGTGGACGTGCGGTCGGAAGGGAGAGGGGAGAGAGGTGAGGGAGCGAGAGGGAGAAGAAGGGCGGCGCTCACCTCGAGCGGAAACGGAGGCGATCGGGGCAGTTTGGTGCAGGGGGCGTCGGCGACTTGAGGAGGACGGCGGCGGCGCATCCGGCCATCCCGGCCCTCGCCGAGGAGTGGAGGGGGAAGCCCGTGGTGGGGGCTTTCCATTGCCGCCCTCGCGGCGGCCGGAGGGGGACCCTAGGGGCGGCGATCACCGGCGGCAGTGGAGGGAAATTTCGGGTGGAGCTGGGTTCAGTACAGAGGTGAGGTTACAGAGAAGAAAGGATGGAGGCGGGGAGAGGGAAGAAGGAGGAGAAAGAAGTGTAGGGTTAGGGTTAGGGGGCTAGGCATAGCTTATAGGGGGGAGGGGGAAGCTCCAGCCGTTGTTTCCCTGCTCTGCATACGTGGAGGTGATGGATGAAGACCGTACAGGGAAGAAGACGACAGGGGGAAGAGGTATGGGCCAAGGGGAAGAGGTGGGCTGGTTTGGGGTGGGCCTGCTGCATGCCCCTCTCTCCTCTCTTGTTCTTTTTATTTATTGTTTTGTTATTTAATTATTTTTTGCTGATTTGAAAAGGAAGAATAAAGCTAGGGTTTGGGGTTAGGAAAAATTTAGTAAAAATTTGGGTGTGTTAGTTAGGTCAACAACAACCACTTACCAACTTTGGTTTTTCAAAAGTTCAAATTTAAATTACTGTTTGTGATTTAATTCATATTTGAAAGAATTTGCTTATTAAGTGATTAATATTGAAAACAATATTTTTAATAGGGTGAACCCTATTGTTTAGTTAGAACAAATGATTAGGGTTATTTTGTTGATTTTCATAAGTTGAAATTGGGTACTGTTTGTGAATGATTTGAATTTGAAATAACATTTGGATTAATTGAATTATTAAAAGCCATAATTTTAATGGTTGAACCTTATGGATTAATTGGAAACAAATGGAAGTGTTATTTTAACCTTTTTATTTGGAAGAATTGCAACATAACAAGTATGAACAATTATTTGGAATAATGTTTGAATTTCAATTGTTTTAGGTATTAGATGAATTTCTGTTAGAAACAAAACAACAGTTTGGAATCAGAACTTTTATGGAAACAATTGATTGTTTTGAGTTGAAATATCATTTTGGAAATTGTAACATCACAAGTATGAAACAAAAGGTTTGAATTTCGGTTTGAAATTCAAATAGAAAACAAAGGAAAACAGTTGGAAAACAAATGAAAAGAGAGGAAAACAAAAGGAAAACAAGCAAAACAAATGCAATGAACATGATGTCATGATGCAAAACATAAAATAACAGAGAGCAAACATTCTAATGGCTATTTTTCATACTTGGGATGTTACAAAACGCCCCCCCCCCCCCTTGAAGGAATCGCGCCCCGAGATTCCTACTGAGAAAAGAAAAGGTCCGGATACTTCTTGGGAAGATCCTCTTGAGCTGTGACACGTGAAACACATCGTGCACCTTGGATAGTTTTTCTGGAAGTTCAAAATGATAGGCATCCCTGGCAACTCTTCTGGAAAAACGTCAGGGAATTCGCAAACCACCGGAACATTTTCAAATAGAGGAAGGGGTTTTGTATCGAGGGTGTATAGCTGAATAGAACTTAATTCATTTGGAGAATAGACTATCTGGAATGTGGTGATTCAGGAATGCTTCCTCGAAACAACCCCAGGTGATAGGAATGCCAGCTCTCATAGCCTGGTAGTTTTCGAAACAACAACAACCTTTCTGGCCAGATAGACTTGATATTTGGGAAGTTTTGATTAGACTTCGGTAGAAGAATCAACGGAAAAAAAGGATGTTGAGAAGAACAGGATAACGAAGCAACACCGGGAAAAACGAGACCAAAACACTCCTGAGGTACTACGGAAAAACCCATCCGGGCTCTAAAGGATCAATATCTACTGCTTAAGGAATAGAGGATCTGCTTCCGGGGCTTACACGCCTCCGTTCTCAATCGTGAGTAGGCAACATGATAAATCATGTCACAACCACCTCCATTCCTATAGTCTAGTAGATATAACCATCCTAGAGAAACCAGGATTCGTGAAATCCTAACTTGAAAGTTTAGATGAGAAGGGAAAACAACGTTGCACTTCCTTACCAGGAAAGGGAGGGTGGGTGGGGAAAGAAATAAAAGAACAGAATTCCTACTCTCACGTTTCATTTTTCCTATATAGCTACAAAATAGTTTCTAGACTCAACTGCGACCAATAAAAAGGGATCCTACAGGCAGACAGGCTCTGATACCATTTGTCGCACCCGGACTTCTAGGGGATACTCACAGTCCGTTAAACAGTAGATACATGGCTTGCGGGGCATACCGGCACCCGCATCTCAATATGAGCAGGCCAACACGTAAACGTGTGACAACCATTCTCTTACTGTTCATCGTCTGCGCAAACCATCCCGTAGAAATCCAGATACTTCCATTGACGTACTTCAAAACATACACACATGGTACGTCAACGGCATTGGAACAAGTGATATCACAACAGATCTCTACGACACAAAAGATTGAAATAAGTTGCAAATAGCTCTCATTAGAGCAGAGATAGCAAATACAATCATTCAGAGGACACATGTCCCAACAATACATCATTACATCACAGCGGAAGCATTCAACATGTCTGAGTACAGACAAGATCCAAATAGGCCTAAGAGGCCGGAAACGAACAGACGGAGCCCATCCACGAAGTCTCGGATCCTGCCCGGGTCCGCTATCTACTCGTCAGCAGTCTCGTCATACTCCACGTCGTAGCCACCATGGGGATCCTCGTAATCGTAGTCTGCGGAAACCACAGCCCCAAAGGGGTCAGTACATAAACGTACTGGCAAGCAAGACTCACAGTTCACCAAAGTGTAACCCGTCAACACCAAGCACAGATGCTTTGGGTTCAACGGAAGGATAGGGGATATAAAGATGCTGCAACTGGCTGCTTTAACCAACTACAGAGTTACTACCACTTCCGGATAACAGAAGGGAGATAAGATCGCGTATCGTAACCAACTATAGCTAACCACCAAACAAACCCATCCTGGACCTCGCCCCTTATCCAAAGAAGCAATCCGAGGATAACTCACACAGTTGAATTAATGATGGTTCAGATTATTGTGTCCATAAGCCTATTACTAGTCAAGTTGTTAATCATTGGGTGTAAGGTTGTTAATCATTAGGTTTAAGTTGTCCTGAGTACTTGTTAGCCAGTACTTTCACCAAATAGTCCATAACCACGGAAAACACGGCTTCTCGAGAAGATTTAACCCTGCAGGGATGCACCAATTTAGCCGTACACGTAAGAATACCCCGCCAGATAGGAAATGCACTTCCACCAAGCGAGGCACTCAACACAACCCAACTCTTCTTCGCATCAAGCCCAAAGCACCTTGGGCGCACGGATAATCGAGCCCCGAAGAAAGGGGACCCTCATAGCACTCTAAGAACGTGTCCCCCTATATGCCGACTACAAAAGTTCCACCCTGGCCTGGGCTCGCAAAAACATGCATGCGGCAAATGGAAAACACGAACTAAATGAGGCGATTTGGACGAGATGCGAATCGAATCAAATTGAGGGGGGCGCCCATACTCGCTTCCCACATGCGGTTAGTGCACTCATCATGGATCAGTAGACAAGACCCTTTTCCTAATTAGGGTCGACACTAGCAGGCCTCAAAACAACGCAGGGCCTCCTGCCGGTGCCTTATCATCAAATTATTATTATCCACAATATTAATAGGTTGATTGATTAAACCTCGAGCCCCAGAACATAATGAAATAGTAACAGAAAGTAACGGGTAACAGACTCGAGCAAAACAACCCTAAGCATGCTAGTAAGACACAGGCAACAAGCAAAAGGTTATAGGTATGGAGGTGAGGCAATATCAGGGTTAAAGGATACATGTGATAGGTTCGTAACAGAAGCAACTATTCATAGGGCTAGCAGAATAGACAACGGAAAAGTATCGGTGTCCAATGTTTAAAGGAACACGATGGTTTATGTGAGTGAATACTTGCCTGCAAACCCAGTAGCCTGGTACTGAGCTAACTCCTTAGAAGGGGTGTCGTAAGTATCGTCGGTCTCAACGTCGTCGTGTATCCGGGAAGAAGCAAACAAACAACGCAGAGGCAAACAATCAATAACATGGCATAGTGCACAAACATGGGATGATGCATGACCATTTAATTGATGCATCAAAATAACTAGTTGACATGGTAACATAACATGATTAAATGGACCCACATGCAATTGGATTGCATATGTAAAGCCCATGAATTATGGTTGAATTAATTGTTTTACAACTAAGCAACATGTGAAAGTGGATTAGCATGATGCATGGATGAGGAAAACAGCAAAATAACAACAATAGAACCAATTGGAAATAAGGTTTACCAAGTTTAGAAATTCATTTATTAAGTTTTGGAATTTTGGTTACTTAAAGGTGTCACACAAGAATTTGTTGTTTTCATCAAGTTTAATTGTTCAAAATAGATAACAAAGTTCATATTTGATAAGAACACACAATTTTAGGTGGAATACATGTTTCACTTGTTGAAAAAGGATTTCAAATAAATTATTTATGAATTAAACAAGTTTAAGCAAGAATTAAATGAATTTAATTCAAACATGAACTTATTTGAATTTTTATTTGTTCAAAACAGTAAGTGAGGTTCATATTTGAAAAGCTCATACTTTTAGGGTTGGAAAACATATTTTATAGTTTCAAAAATAAATTAATTTGACCAAGTTATGATTTTAACAATATTAAATGATTTAAACAAGGTTTAAATCATTTAACCAATTTTAATTATTCAAAACATGAAACAAATTTTATATTTGAAAAGGTGGTTTAATTTTGCATGGAAAACATATTTCATTTGTTGAAATTGGATTTAAAATGAGCAAGTTATTATTTTGGCAATTTTAAATGCATTAATTAAGAAACAGTTGTTTTCAGCAATTTAAATTATTCAAGACAGCAAACAAAATTTATATTTGGAAAGTACATGAAAAGTTGATTGGAAAACATATTTAGTTTGTTGAATTTGGAATTTTTATGCCCAAGTTAACAATTTTGCAAAATTAAGTGATTTAAACAAGATTTCAAATATTGCACCAATTTAAAATATTCAAAACAGTAAACAAATTTTATATTTGGATAGAGCATGCAATTTGGGACATAAAACATATTTAAAAAGTTAAAATTGGAGTTAAAATGATTTAGTTATGCATTTTACAAGATTTGGTGCAAATCTGCCATTTTTATCACCTCTAGGGACTTAGGAAAAATATTACAGGGCTAGAAAAGAAACTGCAGGGACCTAATGGTGATTTCTGGTGAATTTCTGTATCAAAACAATTAGAAATAAAACTTTGGTTTTATTGAGGGAGGGGGATTCGAACCCCCCACCTCCTGCTGCGCGCGCTGGGGACAGAACCAGTTGGGCTGTGCGATCGACTGTGATAGCAGGGGGAAATCGGGGGAATATGCTGTCGCTCGCGAGTGTTTTCTGAAACTTTAACTGAACACTGGTTTTCTGTACCCCGACAGAGACAGGGCGGGCAGCGATCGGCGGGTGGAGGCGAGCGGCAGTGGGGCGGTGGTCGCTGAGGGATGCGGGTGGACGTGCGGTCGAAAGGGAGAGGGGAGAGAGGTGAGGGAGCGAGAGGGAGAAGAAGGGCGTCGCTCACCTCGAGCGGAAACGGAGGCGATCGGGGCAGTTTGGTGCAGGGGGCGTCGGCGACTTGAGGAGGACGGCGGCGGCGCATCCGGCCCTCCCGGCCCTCGCCGAGGAGTGGAGGGGGAAGCCCGTGGTGGGGGTTTTCCATTGCCGCCCTCGCGGCGGCCGGAGGGGGACCCTAGGGGCGGCGATCACCGGCGGCAGTGGAGGGAAATTTCGGGTGGAGCTGGGTTCAGTACAGAGGTGAGGTTACAGAGAAGAAAGGATAGAGGCGGGGAGAGGGAAGAAGGAGGAGAAAGAAGTGTAGGGTTAGGGTTAGGGGGCTAGGCATAGCTTATAGGGGGGAGGGGGAAGCTCCAGCCGTTGTTTCCCTGCTCTGCATACGTGGAGGTGATGGATGAAGACCGTACAGGGAAGAAGACGACAGGGGGAAGAGGTATGGGCCAAGGGGAAGAGGTGGGCTGGTTTGGGGTGGGCCTGCTGCATGCCCCTCTCTCCTCTCTTGTTCTTTTTATTTATTGTTTTGTTATTTAATTATTTTTTGCTGATTTGAAAAGGAAGAATAAAGCTAGGGTTTGGGGTTAGGAAAAATTTAGTAAAAATTTGGGTGTGTTAGTTAGGTCAACAACAACCACTTACCAACTTTGGTTTTTCAAAAGTTCAAATTTAAATTACTGTTTGTGATTTAATTCATATTTGAAAGAATTTGCTTATTAAGTGATTAATATTGAAAACAATATTTTTAATAGGGTGAACCCTATTGTTTAGTTAGAACAAATGATTAGGGTTATTTTGTTGATTTTCATAAGTTGAAATTGGGTACTGTTTGTGAATGATTTGAATTTGAAATAACATTTGGATTAATTGAATTATTAAAAGCCATAATTTTAATGGTTGAACCTTATGGATTAATTGGAAACAAATGGAAGTGTTATTTGAACCTTTTTATTTGGAAGAATTGCAACATAACAAGTATGAACAATTATTTGGAATAATGTTTGAATTTCAATTGTTTTAGGTATTAGATGAATTTCTGTTAGAAACAAAACAACAGTTTGGAATCAGAACTTTTATGGAAACAATTGATTGTTTTGAGTTGAAATATCATTTTGGAAATTGTAACATCACAAGTATGAAACAAAAGGTTTGAATTTTGGTTTGAAATTCAAATAGAAAACAAAGGAAAACAGTTGGAAAACAAATGAAAAGAGAGGAAAACAAAAGGAAAACAAGCAAAACAAATGCAATGAACATGATGTCATGATGCAAAACATAAAATAACAGAGAGCAAACATTCTAATGGCTATTTTTCATACTTGGGATGTTACAAAATGAAGGGAATATGCCCGAGAGGCAATAATAAAATGGTTATTATCTTATTCCTTGTTTATGATGAATGTTTATTTCTCATGCTAGAATTGTATTAACCGGAAACGTTGATACATGTGTGCTTGATAAACAAACAATGGTTCCTAGTAAAGCCTCTCTTTTAACTAGCTCGTTGATTAATAGATGATCAAGGTTTCCTGATCATGAACATTGGATGTTATTAATAACGGGGTCATGTCATTAGAAGAATGATGTGATGAACATATACCCAAAGATAATATAGCAATGCGATCAAGTCATTTAGTTTACATTGTTATATCAAACATACGAAGTAACTTATTCCTTAGACCATGAGATCATGTCAATCACTGATACCGGAAGAGTGCTTTGATGGCATCAAACGTCACACCGTAACAGGGTGACTATAAAGGTGTCGTTAAGTATTCGTAAAGTATTAGTTGAGGATCATGGATCAAGAGTGGGATTTGTCCATCCAAATGACGGAGAGATATACTCTGGGCCCTCTCGGTGATATCACATCGAAACCGCTTGCAAGCACGTGATATGATCACAAAGGATGTTATATCACGGGAACGAGAAAAGAGTACTTGTCGGTAACGAGATTGAACAAGGTATGGTTGATATCAATGATCGAATCTCGGACAAGTAAAATATCGCGAGACAAAGGGAATAGTTCACGGCGTTGTTGGTTCACACGATCACGAGAGTCATCGTTGAATATATAGGAGTCATCACGGATCTCCAGATCCCGCTGTTGATTATTGATCGGAGAGGAGTCTCGATCATGTCTATCTTATTCGCGAACCGTAGGGTGACACACTTAAGGTTCGATGACGCATTTGAGAGGATACGGAATATCGGAGAAAAGTTTGGACAGCACCGAAATTGTTTCGGGGAATATTGAAATAGTCACCGAAATTGTTTCGAGTAATTTTGAAATAGTTCAAGGGGATTCTTATCAAATGGTTGTTAATAGATTTAACAACTAACTCAAGGGGTTATATGTTAATGTTTGTTAATGGAATTAACAAATATTAAAATAAAGAAATAAAATTGTTTTATTTATTTATTAAAGAAAACCCTTGGGATTTTGAGTGGGAATTCATGGAAGAATGAGTGGGTTGAGTGGAGACTCCACTCACATGATGAGGGAGAGGTGGAGGCAGCCAAAAATTCGTGGCTGCCATCCCCTCCTATAAAAGGAGGGGTGAGAGCTCCCTCTCCCCCACACACACACTTGTGTCATCTCTTCCTCCCTCCTGCCGCTGCTCCACCACTTGTTCGTGCGCTTGGCGAAGCCCTGAGCAATGTTTTTCTCCACCACCACCACGTCGTCGTGCTGATGGAGTTCCGAGGGATCCTCTACTTCCGCGCCCCGCTGGAACGAGGGAACGGAGGTCGTCATCAACCGTACGTGTGACCGATCACGGATGCACCGCCGGATTGCGGTGCTCATCTTCTCGCTATCGGGATCGGTGTGAGTACGACTACGCCAACAACGAGATTTGATCTCGTACCACTTTGAGTCTTCGAGGGTATGTGTTCTCCTTAACCCTCTCGTTTCCCGTTGCACTTCGTCTCCTAGATTAGATCTTGGCCTTTCGGGTGTCTCTCGCGTAGGAAATTTTTTGTTTTCTATGCTACGTTCCCCTTCAGTGGTATCAGAGCCGGATCTATGCGTAGATGTTTTGTACGGGTAGAACACATAGGTGTATGTGGGCGTTGATGATAATGTTATTACCTCCTTGACTATTTTATGATCTTAGTGGCATAGTGGGATGAAGCGGCCCGGACTAACCTTACATGTCCACGTACATGAGACTTGTTCCACAACTGACATGCAACTTGTATTGCATAAGTGGCTTGCGGGTGTCTGTTTCTCCTACTATAGTTAAGATCTAATCTACGAAGGGTTGCTAAAAATGTGTTTATCAACGTTGTGGTTGATGTTCGTAGGTATGAACGGTTCTATCCTCGAAAGCCCTAAGCCACGTAAAATATGCAAAAATAAATTAGAAGCGTCTAACTAGTTTTTGCTGGGCATGTGATGTGATATGGTCAATATTACAAATTTGATTATGAGATGATCTATTTTGTAAATTATTGATATACCGGAAGGTATCCATATGGTTGTCTTCTTATTGATGGACAATCAAGTTTGGGGTACCGTGGTACTTGGTACCACGCCGGTGGAATGATTGAGATCATACCATAATGCACATGATGGAGATCAAGTGCAAGAAGGACCATATCATATCACGTTATCCTTTCATGTGATGACTGTGATGTTAATCCTTTTTTATGCATCTTGTTTTGCTTAGATAGAGACGGTAGCATTATAAGATGATCCCTCTCACTTAATATCAAGATAATAATGTGTTCTTCCTTAAGTATGCACCGTTAAGAAAGTTCGTCGTTTCGAGACACCACGTGATGATCGGGTGTGATAGACTCAACGTTCGCATACAACGGGTGTTTTCAAGCCTAGCATGTACAGACATGGCCTTGAAACACACGCAATACTACGGTTCTACTTGGCGAGCCTAGCATGTACAGACATGGCCTCGGAACACGTAACCGAAAGGTAAAGCATGAGTCATATGGATGATATGATGAACATGTCGATGTTCGCCTTTGAAACTACATCATCTCACGTGATGATCGGTTTTGGTGTAGTGAATTTGGTTCGTGTAATCACTAAAGACGACTAAGAGGGATGTTGTTTTTGAGTGGGAGTTCATGGTTTAATTTTTTAATTAACTTGAACTTATTTATCATGAACAACAAATCAAAGTGAATTTGCACAACTTGTAGTAGTCATTGGCATCCTCATAACTATCTTACACTTAGATTGTTAATTGAGATATAACTGTTATGATCTGGTAAATACCATTTAAGATTGGTACCGTATTAGTGAAATTTAAAATTGAGTCCTATCGTAAATTTTTGGTATTTCCTACCTAGCTCCATGTGGTTAATGATTGATTAATCTAGAGAGCAAATAATTCCTACTTAGAATCCAGAGTCATGGTTGCTTCCGTATTACTTTATCTTCAAAAGAATGTTTTGTTGATCAAGGTGATTTAGGGACTGAAAAGAGTTGTTTTCAGAAACAATCAAGTGAAAGATATATTGATATCTAGAAACTTATTTGTGGCAACATGACTGAGTATAATTTAGCGTGACAATGTTTGCTTATATTATCTGAATATATGCAATGATTGAAGACGCTAGGCGTTTGAATATTCCAAGAAATTGGATGCTAAAAATTATCCTCTAAATTCCTTCCTTCGAGCTATAATAGCTTAATCATAAAATTGTTATGATGGGATGGATTAGAAGTATGGGTAAAGTAGTTTACCTTACTTGGAAAATGCTAAGAGTGGAATCTAGAAGAATGCTATTAATATGGTGATATTAGTAGAACAATCAAACTCAAAGTATGACTCAATGGGTGATAGTATATGACTAACACGCCAAAGAAAATGAGCTAGTAAGACTAGCATTGTTTGATGTTGAATGATTCTTCTATAAAGGAAAGGGAATATTGAAAATAGAATTACAAATAGATATATGGCAGAAAAGAAGATAACTGGAAAAGTCCAGCTCAGGAGTATATACTTGATATACAAGATATAGATGTATTACTAGTTAACAAAGTATTTTTGGTATTTTGATACCACATTGGTTGGTATGAGTTGTCATACAAAGCAACGCAATGAAAGAAATACAAGGGCCTAAAAGGAACTAGTAATAGATGTGGAATCGATTATGACAAGAACATAAATAAAGTGTTATTGTGTTCATTGTCGTATCGAACCAACCAGTCAAGATTTATTTGAAGAACTTAATAATTTGTTATTTTGTTCTAGTCTTTTGTGAGAACAAATGAGATTGTTCAAACTATGATCATATTCCATAATTGATGGATATGTTAATATAAATCATGTTGGTAAAGTAAACATCTATAAGACTAAATGCTAAACGTTGCAAGACGTTGAAGAGTTTCACTTAAATTGTGACACCACCATTTTAGTTCATATCGGAAAGGAAAACATGAAGGAACTCCATATTGATGGACTTCCGGAGTCATTTTATTGACGCTTGTGAGACCTCTTCCAAAAGATGACTAGAATTCCGTTCTTAGGCCAAAGTAGAATGGACGACTAATTTAGTGGAGATTATACATATTGATGTATATAGTCCATTATGTGTAGTCATGTATGGTGGATTAATTTTTCCTTCATAAAATTCTGTCGATGATTTAAGTAGATATGTGAGTATATCTATTTAAAGGGAACAGAGTTTGACATTTTGAATTGGTTCAAAAGGTTGTTAATATGAAGTTAAAATCAATGTAACAAGATAATCAAGTTTTTATGATTGGATCATAAAGGATAAAGTTTGAGTTACAAGTTTAGCAAAACATCTGAGAAGTTGCAAAATTGTTCTACAACTTATACTTCTCGAATACCCCACATTAGATTGGAGTATTCAAAAGACAAAATCAAACCCTGTTTGACATGGTAAGATTAATAAAATTGCCATTATATGTTTGTAGTTTATACATTAAGGACAACCGCTTTACACTGAAAAGAGCACCATCATGATCCGTTGAAATTGACAACATATAAGATATGGTTTGGGTAATGACCTGAATTGTCATTTTTCTTAAGTTTTGGTATGCATAGCATGTGTAAAATGTTTACAACCAAAATAGGATAAATATATGTTTATAAGGTTATCCCAAATAAAACATTGGGTATTTATCCTATCACCGAACCAAAAGACAAATGTTGTTTGTCAGAAAGGGTTGATTTCTCGAGAAAGTAGTTCTTGCGAAACAAGTGAGTGGGAGCACGGTACAAACTCAACAAGATTACAGAATCTCCGTTATCATGTCAAGAGTAGCGCAGCACTGGAAGTTGTTCCGGGGTTTACTATTTTGACTAAGTAGAAGACACTACAAATGTTGTAGATACTTCAAATGAGTTTGCGAACTGTAGCAGAAAAGTCCAAAAACTTTGTACTTTGAACAACTTGTGGTTTAAGTATAAAGTGTTGTTTTGACAACAAAGGACCTGGACCTTATAAAGGAAGCAAATGATGGGCACTGACTTCGTAAAATTGACTATGAGTCATTATATCCGCCATAGTATCCTTGTATGAATATCAAGTATGCGACTTGGTAGTCCTTTCAATAGGAATGATGCCTAACGATAGCAAAAGGGTCTATATAGCGACAAAGACATGGATACTTATCGAAAAGTTGTTTTCGACGAAGTTCAAAGAGTTCACTACTACAAGATTTTGATCTTCCGTAGTGATGCTTAGTCTTTGCAGATAGTTCTAGCAAAGGTACATATTATGATATGGATGTTGAATAACAAAACCAATTCTCCTCTCGAGGAAGTTTGTTCAAGGATGTGTACTTGACACAGTCTGAGAGTTTTGTAAAATTCAAAAGGTTGCTAGAAAGGCATGCGCACTTCAATGGTTGAAGTGAGCATAACGAAGTTGAAATCTTTACCTTAATGAAGTTATCAAAAGAGTTTGATTCCATCATGAATGATAAAGATGCTTGTAGAGTTACAAGAAATTAAGTGGGAGCGTTATGACATATTTCCAATACTTTATGTAGATGACATATGGTTGATTGGAAAATATGTATTTTAAATTAACACGGTTAAGATTTCATATTGATGAAAGGCTTAGAAGATATTGGGCATCGATATCTATAAAAGATGGATTGAAGCGCCTGATATGATTGAAGCCAAATTACATAGATGAAATATTGAAGTAAGTCAATATACAATTGATAAGAAGGAGTTCTTGTCACATGGAAAATAATTGAGCAAGATTCATGTGTTTTGACACATGATGAGCATCATTGAAATTGAGATTTCTAAGTCATGTTTCCATGCTATGTACACAACCAGATGAGTCTTATGCTATAAAATGTTATAGTAGGATAATTCATATGATGATTAGACAACAGTGGGAGAGATCCTTGTGTCATTTTAGAAATGCTGAGGATATGTTTTCCTATATAGTAATGACAAAATAATAGTTGTAATATGTTACACTAATAGTCTTGTCATTTATTCAAGTAATTTTATCTCAATTAAAATATGTGATGAAGGGTAGCACAATAGGATGGAAGAAAGTTCCATGCTGGATTTGAAAGAGTTTCAAAATTAAAATATTGTGATAGATACTACAACAAAGGCTAAAGTATATCGTTGTGTTGACAACTAATTATAAGCGTATTTTGTGTCAAGGAGTTCTTTATTGAACTTGGTGAATTTCCAAGAATGCTGAAACTATGAAGCTACATTTTCACAATGTTAGTAACATCAGTTTAAGCTGAGGAATTAAGGTATCACCGAAACTTGGTGAGTTTCCAAGAATGCTAACACTATGAAGCTACATTTTCACAATGTTAGTGACATCAGTTTAAGCTGAGGAATTAAGTTTTCACGAATTGACTATATATATACAAAGCCATCTCATTAGAGAATGAGTGATGCGTGTAGACGCAAAGAACATGCAAATACAATAGGACCTGAACAGTTCAGATCTTTTTGATGATGTTTACCGCATGCGAAGCATGGTAATAACACTGGTACGCCATATGTGTTAAAGTGCTTACAGACTAGATTATTGACTCTAGTGCAAGTGGGAGACTGAAGGGAATATGCCCGAGAGGCAATAATAAAATGGTTATTATCTTATTCCTTGTTTATGATGAATGTTTATTTCTCATGCTAGAATTGTATTAACCGGAAACGTTGATACATGTGTGCTTGATAAACAAACAATGGTTCCTAGTAAAGCCTCTCTTTTAACTAGCTCGTTGATTAATAGATGATCAAGGTTTCCTGATCATGAACATTGGATGTTATTAATAACGGGGTCATGTCATTAGAAGAATGATGTGATGAACATATACCCAAAGATAATATAGCAATGCGATCAAGTCATTTAGTTTACATTGTTATATCAAACATACGAAGTAACTTATTCCTTAGACCATGAGATCATGTCAATCACTGATACCGGAAGAGTGCTTTGATGGCATCAAACGTCACACCGTAACAGGGTGACTATAAAGGTGTCGTTAAGTATTCGTAAAGTATTAGTTGAGGATCATGGATCAAGAGTGGGATTTGTCCATCCAAATGACGGAGAGATATACTCTGGGCCCTCTCGGTGATATCACATCGAAACCGCTTGCAAGCACGTGATATGATCACAAAGGATGTTATATCACGGGAACGAGAAAAGAGTACTTGTCGGTAACGAGATTGAACAAGGTATGGTTGATATCAATGATCGAATCTCGGACAAGTAAAATATCGCGAGACAAAGGGAATAGTTCACGGCGTTGTTGGTTCACACGATCACGAGAGTCATCGTTGAATATATAGGAGTCATCACGGATCTCCAGATCCCGCTGTTGATTATTGATCGGAGAGGAGTCTCGATCATGTCTATCTTATTCGCGAACCGTAGGGTGACACACTTAAGGTTCGATGACGCATTTGAGAGGATACGGAATATCGGAGAAAAGTTTGGACAGCACCGAAATTGTTTCGGGGAATATTGAAATAGTCACCGAAATTGTTTCGAGTAATTTTGAAATAGTTCAAGGGGATTCTTATCAAATGGTTGTTAATAGATTTAACAACTAACTCAAGGGGTTATATGTTAATGTTTGTTAATGGAATTAACAAATATTAAAATAAAGAAATAAAATTGTTTTATTTATTTATTAAAGAAAACCCTTGGGATTTTGAGTGGGAATTCATGGAAGAATGAGTGGGTTGAGTGGAGACTCCACTCACATGATGAGGAGAGGTGGAGGCAGCCAAAAATTCGTGGCTGCCATCCCCTCCTATAAAAGGAGGGGTGAGAGCTCCCTCTCCCCCACACACACACTTGTGTCATCTCTTCCTCCCTCCTGCCGCTGCTCCACCACTTGTTCGTGCGCTTGGCGAAGCCCTGAGCAATGTTTTTCTCCACCACCACCACGTCGTCGTGCTGATGGAGTTCCGAGGGATCCTCTACTTCCGCGCCCCGCTGGAACGAGGGAACGGAGGTCGTCATCAACCGTACGTGTGACCGATCACGGATGCACCGCCGGATTGCGGTGCTCATCTTCTCGCTATCGGGATCGGTGTGAGTACGACTACGCCAACAACGAGATTTGATCTCGTACCACTTTGAGTCTTCGAGGGTATGTGTTCTCCTTAACCCTCTCGTTTCCCGTTGCACTTCGTCTCCTAGATTAGATCTTGGCCTTTCGGGTGTCTCTCGCGTAGGAAATTTTTTGTTTTCTATGCTACGTTCCCCTTCACAAAACGCCCCCCCCCCCCCCCCCCCCCCCCCCCCCCCCCTTGAAGGAATCGCGCCCCGAGATTCCTACTGAGAAAAGAAAAGGTCCGGATACTTCTTGGGAAGATCCTCTTGAGCTGTGACACGTGAAACACATCGTGCACCTTGGATAGTTTTTCTGGAAGTTCAAAATGATAGGCATCCCTGGCAACTCTTCTGGAAAAACGTCAGGGAATTCGCAAACGACCGGAACATTTTCAAATAGAGGAAGGGGTTTTGTATCGAGGGTGTATAGCTGAATAGAACTTAATTCATTTGGAGAATAGACTATCTGGAATGTGGTGATTCAGGAATGCTTCCTCGAAACAACCCCAGGTGATAGGAATGCCAGCTCTCATAGCCTGGTAGTTTTCGAAACAACAACAACCTTTCTGGCCAGATAGACTTGATATTTGGGAAGTTTTGATTAGACTTCGGTAGAAGAATCAACGGAAAAAAAGGATGTTGAGAAGAACAGGATAACGAAGCAACACCGGGAAAAACGAGACCAAAACACTCCTGAGGTACTACGGAAAAACCCATCCGGGCTCTAAAGGATCAATATCTACTGCTTAAGGAATAGAGGATCTGCTTCCGGGGCTTACACGCCTCCGTTCTCAATCGTGAGTAGGCAACATGATAAATCATGTCACAACCACCTCCATTCCTATAGTCTAGTAGATATAACCATCCTAGAGAAACCAGGATTCGTGAAATCCTAACTTGAAAGTTTAGATGAGAAGGGAAAACAACGTTGCACTTCCTTACCAGGAAAGGGAGGGTGGGTGGGGAAAGAAATAAAAGAACAGAATTCCTACTCTCACGTTTCATTTTTCCTATATAGCTACAAAATAGTTTCTAGACTCAACTGCGACCAGTAAAAAGGGATCCTACAGGCAGACAGGCTCTGATACCATTTGTCGCACCCGGACTTCTAGGGGATACTCACAGTCCGTTAAACAGTAGATACATGGCTTACGGGGCATACCGGCACCCACATCTCAATATGAGCAGGCCAACACGTAAACGTGTGACAACCATTCTCTTACTGTTCATCGTCTGCGCAAACCATCCCGTAGAAATCCATATACTTCCATTGACGTACTTCAAAACATACACACATGGTACGTCAACGGCATTGGAACAAGTGATATCACAACAGATCTCTACGACACAAAAGATTGAAATAAGTTGCAAATAGCTCTCATTAGAGCAGAGATAGCAAATACAATCATTCAGAGGACACATGTCCCAACAATACATCATTACATCACAGCGGAAGCATTCAACATGTCTGAGTACAGACAAGATCCAAATAGGCCTAAGAGGCCGGAAACGAACAGACGGAGCCCATCCACGAAGTCTCGGATCCTGCCCGGGTCCGCTATCTACTCGTCAGCAGTCTCGTCATACTCCACGTCGTAGCCACCATGGGGATCCTCGTAATCGTAGTCTGCGGAAACCACAGCCCCAAAGGGGTCAGTACATAAACGTACTGGCAAGCAAGACTCACAGTTCACCAAAGTGTAACCCGTCAACACCAAGCACAGATGCTTTGGGTTCAACGGAAGGATAGGGGATATAAAGATGCTGCAACTGGCTGCTCTAACCAACTACAGAGTTACTACCACTTCCGGATAACAGAAGGGAGATAAGATCGCGTATCGTAACCAACTATAGCTAACCACCAAACAAACCCATCCTGGACCTCGCCCCTTATCCAAAGAAGCAATCCGAGGATAACTCACACAGTTGAATTAATGATGGTTCAGATTATTGTGTCCATAAGCCTATTATTAGTCAAGTTGTTAATCATTGGGTGTAAGGTTGTTAATCATTAGGTTTAAGTTGTCCTGAGTACTTGTTAGCCAGTACTTTCACCAAATAGTCCATAACCGCGGAAAACACGGCTTCTCGAGAAGATTTAACCCTGCAGGGATGCACCAATTTAGCCGTACACGTAAGAATACCCCTCCAAATAGGAAATGCACTTCCACCAAGCGAGGCACTCAACACAACCCAACTCTTCTTCGCATCAAGCCCAAAGCACCTTGGGCGCACGGCTAATCGAGCCCCGAATAAAGGGGACCCTCATAGCACTCTAAGAAAATGTCCCCCTATATGCCGACTACAAAAGTTCCACCCTGGCCTGGGCTCGCAAAAACATGCATGCGGCAAATGGAAAACACGAACTAAATGAGGCGATTTGGACGAGATGCGAATCGAATCAAATTGACGGGGCGCCCATACTCGCTTCCCACATGCGGTTAGTGCGCTCATCATGGATCAGTAGACAAGACCCTTTTCCTAATTAGGGTCGACACTAGCAGGCCTCAAAACCACGCAGGGCCTCCTGCCGGTGCCTTATCATCAAATTATTATTATCCACAATATTAATAGGTTGATTGATTAAACCTCGATCCCCAGAACATAATGAAATAGTAACAGAAAGTAACGGGTAACAGACTCGAGCAAAACAACCCTAAGCATGCTAGTAAGACACGGGCAACAAGAAAATGGTTATAGGTATGGAGGTGAGGCAATATCAGGGTTAAAGGATACATGTGATAGGTTCGTAACAGAAGCAACTATTCATAGGGCTAGCAGAATAGACAACGGAAAAGTATCGGTGTCCAATGTTGAAAGGAACACGATGGTTCATGTGAGTGAATACTTTCCTGCAAACCCAGTAGCCTGGTACTGAGCTAACTCCTTAGAAGGGGTGTCGTAAGTATCGTCGGTCTCAACGTCGTCGTGTATCCGGGAAGAAGCAAACAAACAACGCAGAGGCAAACAATCAATAACATGGCATAGTGCACAAACATGGGATGATGCATGACCATTTAATTGATGCATCAAAATAACTAGTTGACATGGTAACATAACATGATTAAATGGACCCACATGCAATTGGATTGCATATGGAAAGCCCATGAATTATGGTTGAATTAATTGTTTTACAACTAAGCAACATGTGAAAGTGGATTAGCATGATGCATGGATGAGGAAAACAGCAAAATAACAACAATAGAACCAATTGGAAATAAGGTTTACCAAGTTTAGAAATTCATTTATTAAGTTTTGGAATTTTGGTTACTTAAAGGTGTCACACAAGCATTTGTTGTTTTCATCAAGTTTAATTGTTCAAAATAGATAACAAAGTTCATATTTGATAATAACACACAATTTTAGGTGGAATACATGTTTCACTTGTTGAAAAAGGATTTCAAATAAATTATTTATGAATTAAACAAGTTTAAGTAAGAATTAAATGAATTTAATTCAAACATGAACTTATTTGAATTTTTATTTGTTCAAAACAGTAAGTGAGGTTCATATTTGAAAAGCTCATACTTTTAGGGTTGGAAAACGTATTTTATAGTTTCAAAAATAAATTAATTTGACCAAGTTATGATTTTAACAATATTAAATGATTTAAACAAGGTTTAAATCATTTAACCAATTTTAATTATTCAAAAAATGAAACAAATTTTATATTTGAAAAGGTGGTTTAATTTTGCATGGAAAACATATTTCATTTGTTGAAATTGGATTTAAAATGAGCAAGTTATTATTTTGGCAATTTTAAATGCATTAATTAAGAAACAGTTGTTTTCAGCAATTTAAATTATTCAAGACAGCAAACAAAATTTATATTTGGAAAGTACATGAAAAGTTGATTGGAAAACATATTTAGTTTGTTGAATTTGGAATTTTTATGCCCAAGTTATGAATTTTGCAAAATTAAGTGATTTAAAAAAGATTTCAAATATTGCACCAATTTAAAATATTCAAAACAGTAAACACATTTTTTATTTGGATAGAGCATTCAATTTGGGACAGAAAACATATTTAAAAAGTTAAAATTGGAGTTAAAATGATTTAGTTATGCATTTTACAAGATTTGGTGCAAATCTGCCATTTTTATCACCTCTAGGGACTTAGGAAACATATTACAGGGCTAGAAAAGAAACTGCAGGGACCTAATGGTGATTTCTGGTGAATTTCTGTATCAAAACAATTAGAAATAAAACTTTGGTTTTATTGAGGGAGGGGGGATTCGAACCCCCCACCTCCTGCTGCGCGCGCTGGGGACAGAACCAGTTGGGCTGTGCGATCGACTGTGATAGCAAGGGGAAATCGGGGGGAATATGCTGTCGCTCGCGAGTGTTTTCTGAAACTTTAACTGAACACTGGTTTTCTGTACCCCGACAGAGACAGGGCGGGCAGAGATCGGCGGGTGGAGGCGAGCGGCAGTGGGGCGGTGGTCGCTGAGGGATGCGGGTGGACGTGCGGTCGGAAGGGAGAGGGGAGAGAGGTGAGGGAGCGAGAGGGAGAAGAAGGGCGGCGCTCACCTCGAGCGGAAACGGAGGCGATCGGGGCAGGTTGGTGCAGGGGGCGTCGGCGACTTGAGGAGGACGGCGGCGGCGCATCCGGCCCTCCCGGCCCTCGCCGAGGAGTAGAGGGGGAAGCGCGTGGTGGGGGCTTTCCATTCCCGCCCTCGCGGCGGCCGGAGGGGGACCCTAGGGGCGGCCATCACCGGCGGCAGTGGAGGGAAATTTCGGGTGGAGCTGGGTTTAGTACAGAGGTGAGGTTACAGAGAAGAAAGGATGGAGGCGGGGAGAGGGAAGAAGGAGGAGAAAGAAGTGTAGGGTTAGGGTTAGGGGGCTAGGCATAGCTTATAGGGGGGAGGGGGAAGCTCCAGCCGTTGTTTCCCTGCTCTGCATACGTGGAGGTGATGGATGAAGACCGTACAGGGAAGAAGACGACAGGGGGAAGAGGTATGGGCCAAGGGGAAGAGGTGGGCTGGTTTGGGGTGGGCCTGCTGCATGCCCCTCTCTCCTCTCTTGTTCTTTTTATTAATTGTTTTGTTATTTATTTATTTTTTGCTGGTTTGAAAAGGAAGAATAAATCTAGGGTTTGGGGTTAGGAAAAATTTAGTAAAAATTTGGGTGTGTTAGTTAGGTCAACAACAACCACTTACCAACTTTGGTTTTTCAAAAGTTCAAATTTAAATTACTGTTTGTGATTTAATTCATATTTGAAAGAATTTGCTTATTAAGTGATTAATATTGAAAACAATATTTTTAATAGGGTGAACCCTATTGTTTAATTATAACAAATGATTAGGGTTATTTTGTTGATTTTCATAAGTTGAAATTGGGTACTGTTTGTGAATGATTTGAATTTGAAATAACATTTGGATTAATTGAATTATTAAAAGCCATAATTTTAATGGTTGAACCTTATGGATTAATTGGAAACAAATGGAAGTGTTATTTGAACCTTTTTATTTGGAAGAATTGCAACATAACAAGTATGAACAATTATTTGGAATAATGTTTGAATTTCAATTGTTTTTGGTATTAGATGAATTTCTGTTAGAAACAAAACAACAGTTTGGAATCAGAACTTTTATGGAAACAATTGATTGTTTTGAGTTGAAATATCATTTTGGAAATTGTAACATCACAAGTATGAAACAAAAGGTTTGAATTTTGGTTTGAAATTCAAATAGAAAACAAAGGAAAACAAAGGAAAACAGTTGGAAAACAAATGAAAACAGAGGAAAACAAAAGGAAAACAAGCAAAACAAATGCAATGAACATGATGTCATGATGCAAAACATAAAATAACAGAGAGCAAACATTCTAATTGCTATTTTTCATACTTGGGATGTTACAATAGGTTCACTAGTGGCGTCTCTCCATAAAAGATAGCATGTTGGGTGAACAAATTACAGTTGTGCAATTGACAAATAAAGGTTGCACCTTAGTGCACATTCATGACATGAAGACTACTATGATATTTAGTTCGGGCATTACAAAAATATACATAGACCATAATCCAACTACATTTATGACTAATAATCCACCCTCAGGTTATCATCAGAACCCCCTTAGGTTTAAGTTGCAAGCAACAGATAATCGCATTAAGCAATGTGTGTAATGTAAGCAATGATTGTACACGTGGGCACTCACACCGCTGTTTTCTCCCTAGTGGCAACAACACATCCTCCCCCGTCACGTTTCTGTTACTCGAGCACATGCGAAAAGGAGGCATGAACCCACTATCGAGCATAAATACTTCATCTTGGAGTCACTAGCAACTACTTGGCCAGAGCAACCACTAGCGACGGAAAGCATGCAAGATCACAAATAACATATGCAACAAAAAACTATAGACAACTTGGCATAAGTTCAATATTCATCGGATCCCAGCAAACACATCACATAGAGTTACATAAGAACAATCTCGATCATGTTAGGCAGCTCACGAGATCTAAACATTGAGGCATAGGTGGAGAAGACAACCATCTAGCTACTGGTATGGACCCGTAGTCCAAGGATGAACTACTCACGCATCACTTCGGAGGCAGGCATGGTGATGAAGAGGCTTCCGGTGATGATATCCTCTCCGGCAGGGTGCCGGGAGAGAGCTTCTGAACCCCCCTGATCTAGGGTTGACGATGACGGCGGCTGCGGAACTTTTCGGGGATATTTGACCAGGTATCTAGGGTTTTCCATCCTAGGGGAATAAATAGGCAAAAGGGCAAAGGCGGTGGAGCCCTGGGGGGCCCACACCACCCCTTGGCGCGGCCAAGGGGGGCGCCACCCCATGGTGTGGGCCCCCTGGTGCCCCTCTTTGACTCCTCTTCGATCTTCTGGATGCTTCCGGGGAAATAGGACTTCTGGGCTTCGAATTTTCCAATTCTGAGAATATTTCTAGAAAAAAAAATTGAAACTAATAACAGCAGAAAACAGGGAACTGGCTCTGTGGCATTTTGTCAATAGGTTAGTCCGGAAAATCGATAAAAATGACATAAATAAGAGAGAAAATATGTAGAAGTTGGCATAATATTATCATGGAGCATCAGAAATTATAGATACGTTAGAGACGTATCAACCCACACAACCCTTCACGAACCAATAAATTTTAATAAACCATAATGAAGCGAAAGCACTTGACGAAATTCCCATGTGTCCTCGAGAACGTTTGGTAATTATAAGTAGAACAATCGGCTTGTCCTTTGCTCTCAAAAGGACTAGGACACTTGCTGCAATTATTATTATTGTTCTTTATTTACTCGCACTTTATTTATCTGCTATATCCAAAACAACCAAAAACCTATTTTCTAGGGTTTACAATGAATAATCTATCCAACCTGCTAGTCAACACCTTCTGCTCCTCGTCGGGTTTGACACTCTTATTTCTCGAAAGTACTACGATACACCCCCTATACTTGTGGATCATCAGAACCGTGGGCCCCGGTCCATTTCTTTACACTGATAATACAACCATTGCAACCATTGTTTTCCTACTCCAATCATTGATCTCCTTTCATTATTGCAAACAAGTACTATTTTCCACACTATACGTCTAATCCTCTGTTTCAGGAAAACCGGTGAGATTGACAACCTCACTGCTTCATTGGGTCAAAGTAATTTGATTGTGTTGTGTAGATTCCATGTTGCTGCTGAACCGGTAGCGCGCCCTGCTGATACGTCTCAAACATATCCATAATTTCTGATGTTCCATGTTGTTTTCATGCCATATGCTACATGTTACTTATACACTTTATGTCATTTTATGGATTTTTTTGGACTAACCTATTGACAAGATGCCATAGAGCCAATTCATGTTTTCTGTTGTTGTTGGTTTCAAAAAAGTTGCTCTAGAAATATTCTCGGAATTGGACGAAACAAAGTCCCAGAGTCTTAGAAAGTAGTCACGTACACGGAGTCCGGAGGAGACCCGGAGGGGGCCCTCAGGGGCCCCACACCATAGGGCGGCGCGCACCCCCTCTGGTCGCGCATGGGGGTGGCGTGGGCCCCCTGGCCGCCCATCGACATTGCCCTCGCGCCTATTTATACTTCTCCACGGGTTAACCCTAAAGACCCAAGCCTTTTCCACCAAAAAGATCCGTAGCCACCGTCATCGTCAATCCTAGTTTGGGAGGGTTCTAGAGCCTCCCCGGCACCCTGCTAGGAGGGGGAATCATCACCGGAGGGCTCTTCATCACCATGACTGCCTCCGGTGTGATGTGTGAGTAGTTCATCCCTGGACTACGGGTCCATAGAAGTAGCTAGATGGTTGTTATCTCCTCTTTATGTCTCATGTTTAGATCTTGTGAGCTTCCTAACATGATCAAGATCATATTATTGTAATGCTACATGTTGTGTTTGCTAGGATCTGATGAATATTGAATGCTATGTGATACGTCATAAACGTATCCATAATTTCTAATGTTCCATGTTATTTTCATACTTTATGCTACATGTTTCCTGTACACTTTATGCCATTTTTATCGATTTTTCTGGGACTAGCCTATCAACAAGATGCCACAGAGCTAGTTCCTGTTTTCTAATGTTTTTTATTTCAGAAAAGTTGTTCTAGAAATATTCTCGGAATTGGACAATTCGAAAACCAAAAGTCTTAGAAATCGGTCGCGCACATGGAGTCCGAAGGGGACCCGGAGAGGGGCCACAGGGGCCCCACACCATAGGGCGGCGTGCCCCCCTCTGGCCGCGCCCAGGGTTGGTGTGGGCTCCCTGGCCGCCCACCTACATTGCCCTTCCGCCTATTTATACCTCTTCATGGGTTAACCCTAGATACCCGATCCTTTTCCACCAAAAACATCCACAGCCGCCGTCATCGTCAAGCCTAGTTCGGGAGGGTTCTGGAGCTCTCCCCGGCACCCTGCCAGGAGGGGAATTCATCACCGGAGGGCTCTACACCACCATGCCCGCCTCTGGAATGATGCGTGAGTAGTTCATCCTTGGACTACGGGTCCATAGCAGTAGCTAGATGGTTTTTCTCTCCTCTTTATGCCTCATGTTTAGATCTTGTGAGCTGCCTAACATGATCAAGATCATCTTATTGTAATGCTACATGTTGTGTTTGCTGGGATCCGATGAATATTGAATGCTATGTCCAATGATTATCAATCTATCATGTTCTTTTCATGTGTATGTTATTTATGATCTTGCATGCTCTCTGTTGCTAGTAGATGCTTTGGCCAAGTAGATGCTTGTAACTCCACGTGGGAGTATTTATGCTCGATAGTGGGTTCATGCATCCCTTTCACTCATGCTCGAGTGACAAAAACGTAACGGGTGGGGGATATGATGTTACCATTTGGGAGAAAACAACGATGTTTACATTGTTTACATTACACACTTTGCTTAATGCGATTATCTGTTGCTTGCAACTGAATAACCAAGGTTTGCTCGGATGACATTCTAAGGGTGGTTTATTAGTCATAGATGAATTTGGATAACGGTCTATGAATCTTGTTGTAATGCCCGCATGAATCACATAGTAATCATCATGTCA
Organism: Alopecurus myosuroides; assembly: GCA_028641055.1. Lineage (NCBI taxonomy): Eukaryota > Viridiplantae > Streptophyta > Magnoliopsida > Poales > Poaceae > Alopecurus > Alopecurus myosuroides. The sequence continues at coordinate 310,237,167 of CM054058.1, read as the reverse complement.
TGCATATGCACTACGGTGCAGCCTTTATATCTGTCAATTGCCCAGCTGTAATTTGTTTACCCAACATGCTATCTATCTGTTCTGGAGAGACACCACTAGTGAACTGTAGACCCCGGTCCATTTCCTTTATACTGATAATACAACCACTGCAATCACTGTTTTCATACTGTCACTACTGCTTTCCTACTACCATCATTGTTCTCTTTTCATCTACTACAAACAAGTATTGTTTTCCGCACCATTGTAACATCCCAAGTATGAAAATCTCCCCCTAGATGTTTTATTTCTTGTTTATTATTGTTTTGCACCATGTCATCATAGTCATTGCTTTTTGTTTGCATTTGATTTCATTTGTTTTCATTTGTTTCCATCTGTTTTCTATTTGAATTCTAAACAAAAATTCAAACCTTTATTCATACTTGTTATGTTACATGTTTCAAATAAGAGCTACAAAACAAACAAATAATTTGTTTCTTTAAACTTGGAATCAAAAACTTAAATTTTGGCTTAACTTTCATTTATTCTTTTGATACCAAAAAATTGCTCAAATCATTTAATTTCCAAACAACAACATCAATTAAATATATTTGGAAAACAAATGTTTGTTTTAGGGTGTTGTTACAAAAACAAAACAATAAAAAATTATTCCAAAATTGGCTAACCCCTAAAACCATTTGTTTTCTCTCCCTTTTCCCAAATCTGCAAAAAAAAAAATATAATAAACAGAAAAATAAAAGAGAAAAGGAGAGGGGGAATAGAGCAACCAGCCAATTGGGCCAGCCCAACTGCCCTAGGCCTGGTACCCCTCACGGTCACCCCTAACCTCCTGTACGGAGTTCATCCTCAACGCCCACGTCGACAAGGTACAGGGAGGAACGGCCGATCCGAGCTCCCCTCCCCCCTTAAGAATCCAGGACCTCGAGCTCCCCCTCCTCGTTGCCCTAATCCTCCCCTCTTTCCTCTCGACGCCGCCGTCTCCTCCTCTCTCGCTGCACTCCCTCGTCTCTGTTCTGAACGAACACACCGAGCTCCTCCATCACCGTCGCCTTCCTTCGGCGATAGCCGCCGCCGTGGTGCCCTCCCGGCCGTGCTTGGGCCGGGAACGGAACCGCCCGGTTCCCCTCGTCCTCGCCATCCCCTCCGTTTTCCCCCGGAGGCACCGGAACCACCGCCGCCATCCTCGAGTCGCCACCATCGCCACCGAGCTCCTCCTCTGTACGTCACCGAGGTGAGCAGTCACCTCCTTCCTCTTCCCCTCCTCTCAGCGCCTCACCCCACCGCACCGGCCACCGCCCGCACCCGCGCAGCGGCGAGCCACGGACGGCGCCACCCCGCAGCAGGCCGCCGGCGGGCATCACTCTGTCTGCTCGCTGTCCGTCCGAAACCTGCAGATAGATGCAGTGTCGGCACCTGAACAAAGTTCAGTTAAAACTTCCGCGAAACTACAGCATAAGCCCCCTTCGCTACGCATACCTAACAAGATTCCGCACCCAGCCCAACTGGCACAGCCCCTTGCGCGCTCGCCCGGGATCGCGGGTTCGATCCCCGCGGGAGGCGATTTTTGCCTCCCATTTTCCCCTTCCACGCGCGCGCGGGACCCGCGCGTCAGTGACCTGCAGGGCCACGTCAACCTCCAGCCGCGCCACGTAGGCGCCACAGTGGCCTGGCCCATTGGCAGTGGCCCGTTCTGGGTCACTGCGCGGTGCAGTTTTATTTTTCTGCCTTCTCTATTTTAATTTCCAGTCCAATTTATTTCAGATTAGTCCCTAAACTCAAAACTCACATAACTTTTATTTCACAAACCCAAATAATAAAAATAAAATATGTACAACGCACCAAATTTAATTATCTATCTATTTGTAACATTTGTTATCTGTTTTGAATAATTCAAATGCATCCAAATTTCAAATTCAAACAATTCCTTTGAAATTTGATAAAATCCATAACTAATTCATACTTAATCCAAATGTCACAAATAAAATATGTTTTCCATGTCAAATTAAACCACCTAACCAAATATAAATTTTGTTTCATGATTTGAATAATTAAAATTGCTTAAATAAGTTAAAACTTGTTTAATTCATCTAAAATTGCTAAATTCATAACTTGCTCAAATTAAATTATTTTTGAACATATAAAATATGTTTTCAAACCAGAAAAACATAATCTTTTCAAATATGGTTTTTGTTTAATGTTTTGAACAAATAAAATTCAATTAATGTTAATACTTAATTTAATTTCAATTAAATCTTGTTTAAACTTGTTTAATTCATAAGTAATTTATTCTAATTCCTTTTTCAACAAATGAGACATGTATTCCAACTAAAATTTGGTGTTCTATTCAAATATGAGCTTTGTTATCTGTTTTGAACAATTAAAATTGATGAAAACAACAAATGCTTGTGTAACACCTTTAAGGAACCAAAATTCCATAACTTACTAAATAAATTTCCAAAATTGGTAAACCTTATTTCCAATTGATTCTATTGTTGTTATTTTTTTTTTCCTCATCCATGCATCATACTAATCCACTTTCACCTGTTGATTAGTTGTAAAACAATTATTTCAACCTTAATTCATGGGCTTTCCATATGCAATCCAAATTGCATGTGGGTCCATATAATCATGTTATGTTACCATGTCAACTAGTTCATTTTGATGCATCAATTAAATTGTCATGCATCATCCCATGATTGTGCACTATGCCATGTTATTGATTGTTTGTCTCCTTGCGTTGTTTGTTTGCTTCTTCTCGAATAGACGACGACGTTGAGACAGATGATCTTACGACACCCCTTCTGAGGATTCTAGCTCAGTACCAGGCTGCTGAGTTTGCAGGCAAGTTATCACTCACATGAACCACTGTGTTCCTTGCAACATTGGTTACCGATACTTTCCGTTGTCTATTTCTGCTAGCCCTATGTATCGTTGCTTCTGTTCGAACCTATCACATGTTATCTTTTAACGCTGATATTGCCTCACCTCCACTCCTATAACCCCGTTGATTGTGCCCGTGTCTTACTAGCATGCTTAGGGATGTTTTGCTCGAGTCTGCTGTCAGTTACTTTCTGTTGTCATATTTGTATTATGTTCTGGGGCTTGATGTTAAACAACAACCTGTTAATTTTGAGGTAATAATAATTTGATGATAAGGCACCGGCAGGAGGCCCGGCGTGGTTTTGAGGCCTGCTAGTGTCGACCCTAATTAGGAAAAGGGTCTTGTCTACTGATCCATGATGAGCGTGTTCACCGCATCCGGGTGGTGGTATGGAACCCCCCTCGGCTTTGATCTGATCCACAGTTTGTCCGAAGAGCCACACTTAGTTCGGGTGTTCCATTTGGCTCATACGCATGAATGGGTCGCTCCCATGGTTATTGATGATGATGATGACGCACACATATAGGGCGAGGCCTGTATTGCCGGGGTGTTGCGTCCTGCGGGAGTTTTGCACACTTGCGCTGAGTATTCGGCTGCGTGGCTGGGACCTTATAGCTCCGTGGCTCCTAGGACAGGCTGTAGAGATGGTTCGAGTCGTGTCAAGCCAACCTGAGTTTTAGTTGGTGGCTTGAGTGTGTACGGGTACTGGAGCACACCCTGCAGGGATGAATCTTCTCGAGAAGCCGTGTTGTCCGCGGTTATGTGACGACTTGGTGAAAGTACTGGCTAACAAGTACCCAGACAACTTACACCTAACCATAATAACTTGACTAGTAATAGGTTTATTGACACAATAACCTGAACCATCATTAATCCAACTGTGTGAGTTATCCTCGGATCGCTTCTTTGGATAAGGGGCGAGATCCAGGATGGGTTTGTTTGGTGGTTAGTTGTAGTTGGTTACGATACGCTATCTTATCTCCTTTTCTGTTAGCCGGAAGTTATAGTATGTTTCTGTAGTTGGTTAGTGCAGCCCGCTGCCGCATCTTTTATATCACCCTTTCTTCCGTTGAACCTAAAGCATCTGTGCTTGGTGTTCACGGGTTACACTTTGGTGAACTGTGAGTCTTGCTTGCCAGTACGTTTATGTACTGACCCCTTTGGGGCTGTGGTTTCCGCAGACTACGATTCCGAGGATCCCCATGGTGGCTACTACGTGGAGTACGACGAGGCTGCTGACGAGTAGATAGCGGACCCGAGCAGGATCCGAGACTTCGTGGATAGGCTCCGTCTTTTCGTTTCCGGCTTCTTAAGCCTATTTGGATCTTGTCTGTACTCAGACATCTTGGATGCTTCCGCTGTGTTGTAATGATGTATTGTTGGGACATGTGTCCTCTAGATGATTGTATTTGCTATCTCTGCTCTAGTGAGAGCTATTTGCAACTTATTTCTATTTATTTGTGTCTTAGAGATATGTTGTGCTATCATTCTGTTAAACGCCGTTGACGTACCATGTGTGTATGATATGAAGTACGTCAATGGTAGTATCCTGATTTCTATGGGATGGTTTACGTAGACGATGAACAGTAGGGGTTGGTTGTCACACATACGTGTGTTGGCCTACTCGTAAGAGATGCGGGTGCCGGTAAGCCCCGTAATCCAATCAACTACTGTTCAACGGAACTGCGAGTATCCTTTAGAAGTCCGGGTGCGACAAATGGTATCAGAGCCTGTCTGCCTGTAGGATCCCTTTTACTGGTCGCAGTTGAGTCTAGAAACTATTTTGTAGCTATATAGGAAAAATGAAACGTGAGAGTAGGAATTCTGCCATTTTATTTCTTTCCCCACCCACCCTCCCTTTTCTGGTAAGGAAGTGCAACGTTGTTTTCCCTTCTCATCTAAACTTTCAAGTTAGGGTTTCACGTATCCTGGTTTCTCTAGGATAGTTATATCTACTAGACCATAGGAATGGAGGTGGTTGTGACATGATTTATCATGTTGCCTACTCACGATTGAGAACGGAGGCGTGTAAGCCCCGGAAGCAGATCCTCTATTCCTTAAGCAGTAGATATTGATCCTTTAGAAGCCCGGATGGGTTTTCTCCATAGTACCTCAGGTGTTTGTGGTCTCCTGTTTCCCAGTTGTTGCTTCGATATCGTCCTTCACAAATCTTTCTCTTCCGTTGTAACAACTTATCTGTTGATCCGTTGTTAACCTCCATCCTTGTTCTATGCTGTCGACTTATCGTCTGAAGTAATCCTTTTAAGCACTTATATTGGATTTTGTTATCCAGTTAGTGTGTTAATCTTGGTATCCTCTTCAGGATGGAAAGTGGTGACGAAGAACCCACACTGCCACCTGATATGGTGAAAGTGCTGTCTTAGATGACACAAGTCATAAAGCAGATGCAGCAAAACCAAGACCTTGGGAGTAATGGCAACACCCGGGTGTCTATTCGGGAGTTCCTTGAGCTCAATCCGTGCACGTTTGATACCTCCTCCGAGCCATTGGATGCTGATGACTGGCTCCGTGAAATGAACCGTACTCTTATGGTAGCTCATGTGGCTGACGAGGACCGTGTTCCTTACGTGACCTACCTTCTCCGTGGACAATCCATGTCTTGGTGGGAGAACTTCTAAGAAATGAGAGGTCCTAGTGTGGCAATCACATGGGAGGATTTCAAGCAAGCCTTCGTGCGCCATCACATTCCCGATGGGCTCATGGAGAAAATGCGTGAGGAATTCTATTCTTTCACACAAGGCAATCTGGACATTCTCGAATACCAAAGAGAGTTCAATCGTCTGGCTCGCTACGCCGGAGATGAAATCTCCACGGAAGCGAGAAAGATGGCAAAGTTCCGCAGGGGTCTCAACCCGGAACTCAAGTATGCTCTCACCAACGTCAAGGCCAAGAATTTTGAGGACCTCATCAACATCGCTCTAAATGAAGAGCATGGGCGCAAGTTGGTTGAGGAATCTCGTAAGCACTCTCGTGAACAGGCTAATCTCTCAAAAGCTATCATGCCTCCACAAAAACGGAGAGTTTGGGTTCCATATACCACTCCAACACCGCCCATCTGCTTGCCAAGCCCGGCAGGATTTCTTGCCCGCCCTCCCACCCCAGTGGTATCTTCAGGAGGTGCTCCATCTCAGCCAAGTCCAACAGCTCCTCGTTCTGCTAGTACATGCTTCAAGTGCGGTCTACCAGGACACTACTCCTACAAGTGCCCGCAGAACAAGCTACCATCACTACCTATCTCTAATGTCAATCATGTGATGGTAAACACTTCTTCGCCTAGGCCCCGCAACAGGAACAAGTCTGTCTTGAGAACTGTGAGGGTGAATCATGTCAAGGCCCAGGGAGCAGAAGAATCTCCATAAGTTGTAATGGGCACACTTCTTGTGAACTCGTTTCGTGCTAAAGTCTTGTTCGATTCTGGTGCTTCACACTCTTTCATCTCTCAATGCTTTGCAAACACCAGTAAAATCAACTTCGAACAGTTGTATATCCCTCTCCTAGTGAAATCACCGGGATCTAGCTGGCAAAGCAATAAAGTTAGCCAGAACATCGAGGTCACAATTGGAAACCTTCCATTCCAGGCATCTCTGATAGCTCTCCACTCTTCAGATATCAATGTCATTCTTGGGATGGATTGGCTGGTAGCCAACAAAGCAGTCATTGATTGTCCTGCTAAATCTGTCAAAATCACACACCCTTCTGGCCAGATAGTCTACTTCCATGCTGAAAATCCAGTTGCTCAACTCTACACTCTCAATGCAAATCCTCTACCATCTATTGAAACTATTCCGGTGGTTTGTGACTTCCCCGATGTCTTTCCAGACGAATTGCCAGGAATGCCTCCTGACAGAGCAGTTGAGTTTGTGATCGAACTTGAACCAGGTACTGCTCCAATCTCTAAGCATCCATACAAGATAGCTCCTCCTGAACTGAAATTGTTAAAGGAGCAAATCGATATGTACATGGAGAAAGGTTACATTCAACCTAGTTCCTCGGCTTGGGGTTGCCCAACTCTGTTCGTTGCAAAGAAGGATCAAACAAAGAGACTCGTTGTTGACTATCGTCCTCTTAACGAGAAAACCTTAAAAAACAAGTATCCAATTCCTCGTATCGATGATCTTTTTGATCAACTTAATGGAGCCTCAATATTCTCCAAGCTGGACTTGAGAATGGGTTACCATCAAATAAAGATCAGAAAGGAAGATATTCCAAAAACAGCTTTCACCACTCGGTACGGTCTATATGAATACACCGTCATGTCCTTTGGTCTCACCAATGCACCGGCGACCTTCTCTCGACTCATGAATTCTGTCTTCCATGAATACCTCGACAAGTTCGTTGTGGTATATCTTGATGATAGTCTTGTCTACTCAAAATCCGAGGAAGAGCATGGAGAACATCTTCGTCTCACTCTCATCAAACTTCGCGAGCATCGTCTATATGCCAAGTTCTCCAAATGTGAGTTCTGGATTTCAGAAGTTGCTTACCTTGGCCATGTCATCTCTGCCAAGGGCATAGCCATTGATCCAGAAAAGGTTAAGGCCATTGTTGATTGGAAACCTCCTAAGACGGTGAAGCAAGTCAGAAGTTTTCTTGGTTTGGCTAGCTATTGCGTCGTTTTCGTCCAAAACTTCTCTAAGATTGCCAAACCACTCACTGACCTCACAAAGAAGGACAAGAAGTTCGTTTGGTCTCCACAATGTGATGAAAGTTTCAATCTCCTGAAGACTAAACTCACTTCTACACCAGTTCTGGTTGGCCCAGATACTACCAAACCCTTCCAGATATTCTGTGATGCTTCTCTCCAAGGTCTAGGAGCAGTTCTTATGCAAGAACGAAAAGTTGTGGCTTATGCTTCACGTCAGTTGAACGAACATGAGAAAAATTATCCCACACATGACCTAGAACTTGCAGCAGTTGTGTTTTCCCTCAAGAAATGGAGGCAATACTTGTTGGGTAATCGCACTGAAATCTTTTCTGATCATAAGAGTCTGAAATACATCTTCACTCAACCAGATCTAAACCTCAGGCAAAGGAGATGGATTGAAAAGATCAAAGACTTCGATCTTACCATTTCCTACACTCCAGGCAAGGCTAATGTTATGGCCGATGCTCTCAGTCGCAAGTCGTATTGCAATAATCTCATGATCATGGAAAGCCAACCTCCTCTTCATGAAGAATTCCAGAAGCTGAACCTTGGTCTTGTTCCTCAAGGTTATCTTGCAAACTTGACAGCTAGTCCAACTCTCGAGGATAAGATTCGTTCTGAACAACTTCGTGATGCTGAGATCAAGAAGATCACAAATAACATCAAAGCAGGCAATGTGAAGTATGAGTGCTTCTCAGTTGATGACAAGGGAACTGTGTTCTTCGAAGGACGCATTGCAGTTCCTCAAATTCAGAGTCTCAAAGATGTTATTCTCAAGGAGGCTCATGAAACTCCTCTCTCCATACATCCTGGAAGTACAAAGATGTACCAGGATCTCAAGACACTGTATTGGAGGTCTGGCATGAAACGTGAAATTGCTCAATACGTTTCTGAATGCGACGTTTGTCAACGTGTTAAGGCAGTTCATCAGAAAACAGCCGGTCTTCTACAACCTCTGAAAATCCCTGAGTGGAAGTGGGACATGATTGAAATGGACTTCGTCACTGGGTTTCCAAAGTCCAAGAAGGGCAACGATGCAATCTTCGCTGTTATTGATCGTCTCACTAAGGTAGCTCACTTCTTTGCTGCCAAAGAAACAATCTCAGCTAGCCAGTTAGCAGAGCTCTACACAGCAAAGATTGTTCCTCTTCATGGTGTTCCATTGGAAATAAGCTCAGACCGTGGAAGCATATTCACTTCTCATTTCTGGAAGAGTTTTCAAGAAGCATTGGGCACCAAACTTCTGTTCAGCGCAGCTTACCATCCTCAGTCTCAAGGGCAAGTCGAAAGAGTCAATCAGATTCTCGAGGATATGCTCAGAGCATGTGGACTCTCCTTTGGCATGAAATGGGAGGAATGCCTTCCATATGCTGAATTCTCCTACAACAACAGCTTCCAGGCAAGCCTAGGCATGGCACCATTTGAAGCTCTCTATGGCCGCAGATGCAGGAGTCCAATCAATTGGTCTGGAGCTGGTGAACGTTCACTCTTAGGCCCTGACATTGTTAAGGAAGCCGAAGAGAAAGTTCGCATCATTCGTGAAAATCTCAAGATTGCTCAGTCTCGTCAGAAAAGCTACTATGACAGCAAGCACAGGGATATGATCTATGCACCTGGTGACAAGGCATATCTCCGTGTAACTCCCCTCAGAGGCACTCATCGTTTTGGTGTTAAAGGAAAGCTAGCACCGAGATACATTGGTCCTTTCAACATTCTCTCAAGGCGTGCGGAAAATGCCTATCGTCTTGAACTTCCAGAAAAACTATCCAAGGTGCACGATGTGTTTCACGTGTCACAGCTCAAGAGGTGTTTCAAAGATCCAGATCGGGCAGTTGATCATGATTCCATTGAATTGCAAGAAGATCTATCTTATGAGGAGCACCCTGTTCGTATTCTCGATGAGACCGAGCGTAAGACTCGCAACAAGAGCACCAAGTTCTTGAAAGTGCAGTGGTCCCATCATTCCGATAAAGAGGCAACGTGGGAGACCGAAGAGGATCTTCGCAAGAAGTATCCGGACCTTTTCACTAATTAGTAGGAATCTCGGGGCGCGATTCCTTCAAGGGGGGGCGTTTTGTAACATCCCAAGTATGAAAATCTCCCCCTAGATGTTTTATTTCTTGTTTATTATTGTTTTGCACCATGTCATCATAGTCATTGCTTTTTGTTTGCATTTGATTTCATTTGTTTTCATTTGTTTCCATCTGTTTTCTATTTGAATTCCAAACAAAAATTCAAACCTTTATTCATACTTGTTATGTTACATGTTTCAAATAAGAGCTACAAAACAAACAAATAATTTGTTTCTTTAAACTTGGAATCAAAAACTTAATTTTTGGCTTAACTTTCATTTATTCTTTTGATACCAAAAAATTGCTCAAATCATTTAATTCCCAAACAACAACATCAATTAAATATATTTGGAAAACAAATGTTTGTTTTAAGGTGTTGTTACAAAAACAAAACAATACAAAATTATTCCAAAATTGGCTAACCCCTAAAACCATTTGTTTTCTCTCCCTTTTCCCAAAATCTGCAAAAAAAAATATATAATAAACAGAAAAATAAAAGAGAAAAGGAGAGGGGGAATAGAGCAACCAGCCAATTGGGCCAGCCCAACTTACCTGGCCCGGTACCCCCCCATCGTCTCTAAGCTTCGTACGGCACCCCATCGGGGGTGCCCACGTCGGCAGCAGAAGGGAGCGACGGCGATCCGAGCCTCCTCGCCCCTATAACCTAGCCCCGAGTAGCCCCTCGGTACCCTAGACCTCTCCTTCCACCTTTCTCCTCGAGCGCCGCCATCTTCCTCCTCTTTTTCTCTCTCTCGCTGCACGCCCTCGTCTCTGTTCTGAACGAACACACCGAGCTCCTCCATCACCGTCGCCTTCCTCCGGCGATAGCCGCCACCGTGGTGCCCTCCCGGCCGTGCTTGGGCCGGGAACGGAACCGCCCGGTTCCCCTCGTCCTCGCCATCCCCTCCGTTTTCCCCCGGAGGCACCGGAACCACCGTCGCCATCCTCGAGTCGCCACCGTCGCCACCGAGCTCCTCCTCTGTACGTCACCGAGGTGAGCAGTCACCTCCTTCCTCTTCCCCTCCTCTCAGCGCCTCACCCCACCGCACCGGCCACCGCCCGCACCCGCGCAGCGGCGAGCCACGGACGGCGCCACCCCGCAGCAGGCCGCCGGCGGGCATCGCTCTGTCTGCTCGATGTCCGTCCGAAACCTGCAGAGAGATGCAGTGTCAGCACCTGAACAAAGTTCAGTTAAAACTTCCGCGAAACTACAGCATAAGCCCCCTTCGCTACGCATACCTAACAATATTCCGCACCCAGCCCAACTGGCACAGCCCCTTGCGCGCTCGCCCGGGATCGCGGGTTCGATCCCCGCGGGAGGCGATTTTTGCGTCCCATTTTCCCCTTCCACGCGCGCGCGCGGGACCCGCGCGTCAGTGACCTGCAGGGCCACGTCAACCTCTAGCCGCGCCACGTAGGCGCCACAGTGGCCTGGCCCACTGGCAGTGGCCCGTTCTGGGTCACTGCGCGGTGCAGTTTTATTTTTCTGCCTTCTCTATTTTAATTTTCAGTCCAATTTATTTCAGATTAGTCCCTAAACTCAAAACTCACATAACTTTTATTTCACAAACCCAAATAATAAAAATAAAATATGTACACCGCACCAAATTTAATTATCTATCTATTTATAACATTTGTTATCTGTTTTGAATAATTCAAATGCATCCAAATTTCAAATTCAAACAATTCATTTGAAATTTGATAAAATCCATAACTAAATCATACTTAATTCAAATAACACAAATAAAATATGTTTTCCATGCCATTTTTAACCACCTAACCAAATATAAATTTTGTTTCATGATTTGAATAATTAAAATTGCTTAAATAATTTCACCTTGTTTAATTCATTTAAAATTGCTAAATTCATAACTTGCTCAAATTAAATTATTTTTGAACATATAAAATATGTTTTCAAACCAGAAAAACATAATCTTTTCAAATATGAATTTTGTTTAATGTTTTGAACAAATAAAATTCAATCAATATTAATACTTGAATTAAATTCAATTAAATCTTGTTTAAACTTGTTTAATTTATAAGTAATTCATTCTAATTCCTTTTCAACAAATGAGACATGTATTCCCACTAAAATTTGGTGTTCTATTCAAATATGAACTTTGTTATCTGTTTTGAACAATTAAACTTGATGAAAACAACAAATGCTTGTGTAACACCTTTAAGGAACCAAAATTCCATAACTTAATAAATAAATTTCCAAAATTGGTAAACCTTATTTCCAATTGATTCTATTGTTGTTATTTTTCTGTTTTCCTCATCCATGCATCATACTAATCCACTTTCACCTGTTGATTAGTTGTAAAACAATTATTTCAACCTTAATTCATGGGCTTTCCATATGCAATCCAAATTGCATGTGGGTCCATATAATCATGTTATGTTACCATGTCAACTAGTTCATTTTGATGCATCAATTAAATTGTCATGCATCATCCCATGATTGTGCACTATGCCATGTTATTGATTGTTTGTCTCCTTGCGTTGTTTGTTTGCTTCTTCTCGAATAGACGACGACGTTGAGACAGACGATCTTACGACACCCCTTCTGAGGATTCTAGCTCAGTACCAGGCTACTGAGTTTGCAGGCAAGTATTCACTCACATGAACCATCGTGTTCCTTTCAACATTGGATACCGATACTTTCCGTTGTCTTTTCTGCTAGCCCTATGAATCGTTGCTTCTGTTCGATCCTATCACATGTTATCCTTTAAACCTGATATAGCCTCACCTCCACACCTACAACCCTTTTGCTTGTTGCCCGTGTCTTACTAGCATGCTTAGGGTTGTTTTTGCTCGAGTCTGCTGTCAGTTACTTTCTGTTATCATATTGTTTTATGTTCCGGGGCTCGATGTTAAACCATCAACCTGTTAATGCTTGGGTAATAATAATTTGATGATAAGGCACAGGCAGGAGGCCCGGCGTGGTTTTGAGGCCTGCTAGTGTCGACCCTAATTAGGAAAAGGGTCTTGTCTACTGATCCATGATGAGCGTGCTCACCGCATCCGGGTGGTAGTATGGAACCCCCCTCGACTTTGATCGGATCCGCAGTTTGTCCGAAGAGCCACACTTAGTTCGGGTGTTCCATTTGGCTCATACGCATGAATGGGTCGCTCCCATGGTTACTGATGATGATGATGACGCACACATATAGGGCGAGGCCTGTATTGCCGGGGTGTTGCGTCCTGCGGGAGTTTTGCACACTTGCGCTGAGTATTCGGCTGCGTGGCTGGGACCTTATAGCTCCGTGGCTCCTAGGACAGACTGTAGAGATGGTTCGAGTCGTGTCAAGCCAACCTGAGTTTTAGTTGGTGGCTTGAGTGTGTACGGGTACTGGAGCACACCCTGCAGGGATGAATCTTCTCGAGAAGCCGTGTTGTCCGCGGTTATGTGACGACTTGGTGAAAGTACTGGCTAACAAGTACTCAGACAACTTACACCTAACTATAATAACTTGACTAGTAATAGGTTTATTGACACAATAACCTGAACCATCATTAATCCAACTGTGTGAGTTACCCTCGGATTGCTTCTTTGGATAAGGGGCGAGATCCAGGATGGGTTTGTTTGGAGTTAGTTGTAGTTGGTTACGATACGCTACCTTATCTCCTTTCTGATAGCCGGAAGTTGTAGTATGTATCTGTAGTTGGTTAGCGCAGCCCGCTGCCGCATCTTTTGTATCACCCTTTCTTCAGTTGAACCCAAAGCATCTGTGCTTGGTGTTGACGGGTTACACTTTGGTGAACTGTGAGTCTTGCTTGCCAGTACGTTTATGTACTGACCCCTTTGGGGCTGTGGTTTCCGCAGACTACGTTTCCGAGGATCCCCATGGTGGCTACTACGTGGAGTACGACGAGGCTGCTGACGAGTAGATAGCGGACCCGGGCAGGATCCGAGACTTCGTGGATGGGCTCCGTCTTTTCGTTTCCGGCTTCTTAAGCCTATTTGGATTTTGTCTGTACTCAGACCTTTGAATGCTTCCGCTGTGATGTAATGATGTATTGTTGGGACATGTGTCCTCTGGATGATTGTATTTGCTATCTCTGCTCTAGTGAGAGCTATTTGCAACTTATTTCTATTTATTTGTGTCTTAGAGATATGTTGTGCTATCATTCTGTTAAACGCCGTTGACGTACCATGTGTGTATGATATGAAGTACGTCAATGGTAGTATCCTGATTTCTATGGGATGGTTTACGTAGACGATGAACAGTAGGGGTTGGTTGTCACACATACGTGTGTTGGCCTACTCGTAAGAGATGCGGGTGCCGGTAAGCCCCGTAATCCAATCAACTACTGTTCAACGGAACTGCGAGTATCCTTTAGAAGTCCGCGTGCGACAACCATACGTTTAACCTCTTTGTTTTCACCAAAACCGGTGAGATTTACAACCTCACTGCTTCGTTGGGGCAAAGTGATTTGATTGTGTTGTGTAGGTTCCACATTGGTGCTGAACCCGTAGTGCACCCTACCAATATCGGCTGCATCAACCTTCGGAAGTGATTTCTTTCTCCTACTGGACGATTCAACCTTGGTTTCTTTCTGATGGAAACTTGCTACTGTGCTCTTCATACCTTCCTTTCGGGGTCTCCCAACGAACGTGTGTTACATGTGCATCATGCTATTTTTCTAGCGCCGTTGCCGGGGAGAAAGAGGATTTCTGCAAGGGGAGTCTCTCACTTCAAGTCTCTTTACATTGTTTTAGTTTTTCTTAGTTTATTATATTTTGTCTTGTTTGCTTCTCTATATCGAAAACACAAAAAAAATAGTTCTTATTATAATAGTTATTACTTGTTTTTTATTGTTCATCATGTTGCTCCCTAAGTTCACCCTGAAAGATCTACCAGTAGGTGGTGGTTCTTGATACGTCATAAAAGTATCCATAATTTCTGATGTTCCATGTAGTTCTCATGCCATTTGCTACATGTTTCCTTTTCACTTTATGGCATTTTTATCGATTTCCTGGGACTAACCTATTGACAAGATGCCACAGAGCTTGTTCCTGTTTTCTGTTGTTTTTAGTTTCAGAAAATTTGTTCTGGAAATATTCTCGGAATTGGAAAATTTGAAGCCCAGAAGTCTTAGAATTCCCCGAGGATCCACGGAGTCCCGAAGAGACCCGGAGGGGGCCACAGGGCCCCCACACCATAGGGCGGCGCGCCCCTGGCCGCGCCATGGGGTGATTTGGGTCCCCTGGCCGCCCACCGATGTTGCCCTTTCGCCTATTTATTCCCCCCGAGGCGTAAACCCTAAAAAGATCCCACTTTTCCACAAAAAACAGCCGAGGCCACCGTCATCGTCAACCCGAGTTCGGGAGAGTTCTAGAGTTCTCCCGGGCACCCTGTCGAGGGGGAAATCATCACTGGAGGGCTCTACACCACCATGCCCACCTCCGCAGTGATGCGTGAGTAGTTCATCTTTGGACTATTGGCCCATAGCAGTAGCTAGATGGTTGTTCTCTCCTCTTTATGCCTCATGTTTATATCTTGTGAGCTGCCCTACATGATCGAGATCATCTTATTGTAATGCTACATGTTTTGTTTGCTGGGATCCGATGAATATCGAATGCTATGTCTCTTGATTATCAATCTATCATGTTATCTTCATGTGTATGTTATTTATGATCTTGCATGCTCTCTGTTGTTTGTAGATGCTCTGGCCAAGTAGATGCTAGTAACTCCAAGAGGGAGTATTTATGCTCGATAGTGGGTTCATGCCTCCTTTGCATCTTTGCTCGAGTGACAGAAATGTGACGGATGGAGGATGTTTTGTTGCCATTAGGGAGAAAACAACGATGTTTACATTGTTTACACTACACACTTTGCTTAATGCAATTATCTGTTGCTTGCAACTTAATACCCAAAGTTTGTTCGGATGATATTCTGAGGGTGGATTATTAGTCATAGATGCACTTGGATAAAGGTCTATGAGTCTTGTTGTAATGCCCGCATGAATCGCGTAGTAATCATCATGTCATGCATGTTTCAATATCTGTCAATTGCCCAGCTGTAATTTGTTCACAACACATGTTATCTATCTCTTATGGAGAGACACCACTAGTGAACTGTGGACCCCGGTCCACTTTCTCATACTGATAATACAATCACTGCAATTACTATTTTCACGTTGGTTCCATTGTTTCACACTGCTACTATTGTTTTCACATTGTTCTCCTACTGTTTTCCACACCATACATTTAACCTCTTTGTTATCAGCAAAACCGGTGATATTGACGACCTCACTGCTTCATTGGGGCAAAGTGAATTGATTGTGTTGTGTAGGTTCCACGTTGCTGCTGAACCAGTAGTGCGCCCTACCACATCAACTACATCAACCTTAAGAAGTTGCTTGTCCTCCTACTGGTCCATTCAACCTTGGTTTCTTTTCTGAGGGAAAACTTGCTGCTGCACTCTCCACAACCTTTCTCTTGGGGTTTACCAACGAGTGCAACTACGCACCCCATCAAGTTTTCTGGCGCCGTTGTCGGGGAGTAAGAGGATTTCTGTAAGGGGAGTCTCTCACCTCCAATCATTTTTAATTTGTTATTGTTTTGCTTGTTAGTTGCTTTCTCATGCTTGCTATCAATGGTTGACTTCTTTGAAACTAGATCTTATAGGTAAGATGGGTTCACGAATGAACAACAAAAATATTATAAGGAACACCGCTTGTCACAAAATGGGATACACTTATGGGAGCAAATTAATAAATTGCATGACTATGCTAAAAACTTGTGCTCTACTTATAATGTTACCATATCTTATTATGTTAAGGGAAATTATGTCTTTTATGATATGGAACAAATTGAAGAATTTATTGCTTGGAAGTGTGCATTCGAAATTGCCTATTTGCTTGAAAGTATTGATGATTGATATCCCACAAGTATAGGGGATCGTGCGTAGCCTTTTTGATAAGTAAGAGTGTCGAACCCAACAAGGAGCTAAAGGTAGAATAAATGTTCTCTCAAGTTCTATCAACCACTGATACAACTCTACACACACTAGACGTTTACTTTATCTAGGAAATAATACTAGAGCAATAATACGGGTATAAGAGATAGCTTTGCAAGATAATAAATACAAGAAAGTAAATGTTAGTGCTGTAGAAATAAAGTATACTAAGTAACCATAAACTAACAGTACCATGAGTGTGGGAAAGTGGTGGTAATTGTGATGGATTTATCCATGATCAAATAGTCAAATAAATGGTTGATATTCCTCTTTTATGTGGGAGAGGCAAACCTAACAAGCTCTCACTATCCAATGGTTGCAATTACTTAGGATTGAAACTCTAGCAAACATCCGTAACTACTAGAAGATACATTAGGGTATAAATACCCAACCATAGCATTAAGATCAAAATGTCCTCTTTATCTCATATGCTTCAATCACTAGATTGGGGCTGATGTTTCTGTCACTCAAGCAGCCCTCCCTCTAGCTTTCTACACATATTACAAACCCTATGATGCGATCCATGTGCGCATAAACATATGATGGCACCATAGGACTGTAACAAATTCAATATATATCTCAAACCATCCATAGAGATTCAACAATCAATCATATGACAAAAGGGATCTACACAAACATAACATAGATGCAATAGATCATCTGCAAATAATTTATAACGGCAAACACCATGTTTACATAGGGCGGTACAGAGGTGTGTGGGAGAATGAACCACTGTAGAGAAGAAGGAATTGGCGATGGAGATGGCGGTGAAGACAGCAGAGAGGACAGCGCAGGGAGCAGGGCGGCGGCGGCGATGGCGCAGGGACTCCTTCCCTGCGCCGCCGGCATCATAGGGGAGCGCTGCCCCTTAGCCCTCTTCCTTCATGGACTTGGGAGACCTCCCCCATGAAGATGGGATCCATGGGGGAGGCTAAAACGTGGCTTTGGTGGCTGGAAATTCATGGTATGGGGTGTCTCCCACGACCTAGGTTTTCTCCCTTGATATAGTCTCACGGATTTCGGTCATCCCATCTAGGGCTGCGGTAAATCGGGCATATCTCGGCCGTCCGGACTCGGAAGGAGGAGATTTTTAACTCTAGATCGTACGCCGCAAAATTTCCCACAATTTGGTCTTCTGTTAGATTTCCGTTTGACGATGTCTTCGACCCGTAATGTAGCAATTTTTAAAAAGTGTTTTCAGACAGATTTCAGGAAAGTTCCAATTCGACTCCAACAAGGTTTCCTCTTGTATTTTTGGCAATTTCTACACATCAAATTGTAAAATAAGAACATTGTGCAATTTTGCAACTATTAGTAGGTTAGTACAAATAGGTCATAAACTTATTATAAAAATAATTATAAAAAACATTAAAATAGCATGAAACCATCAAAAATTATAGATATGTTTTGGACGTATCAACATCCCCAAGCTTAGTTCCTACTCGTCCTCAAGTAGGTAAAACGATAAAAACAAAATAATTTTTGAGGTGACATGCTAACACACAATCTTGATCATAATATGTAAAGTAGAGCATGTAAACTAGGATCAAATGAACTAAAGTTGTGATCTATATTTGATATCAACAAGTAATGCATAAACAAATACGAAGAAAGAAGCAAAACTTTTAATGAATCAATACTAAACGACTATCAACCGTGCAAAGTTTATTAGAGATGATTTAATCTTTGAAGAACAACAATATCATGCACATCAAACGATCTTCACAGCCCCTGTTAGGATCAAGTCAAGCTTTCCACACGATGCAATGCTTGAATATTAAACTATTTGCGCACTAAAAACAAGCAAGTGTTCTGCGTTGGTCCCTGGCACCGGGATGTTATGGCAAAGGGAACATTATGGGGGGTTTGGAAGATCAATGGAAGAAAGGCTCACAAAGCTGAAAGTGGTCATTAGACAAGACAAAGTCTTACAACCGAAGCTATGCAAGGAGTAGGGATTGCCACACAACGGATGCACATAGAGCTATAAGTGTATAAAATCTCTCCAATGGAACGAGTGGGGTGCATCCAACTTTCTTGCTCACGAAGACTTAGAGCTCATTTGAGGAGGCTCATTATTGGAATATACAAACCAAGTTCTATAATGTAAAGTTCCCCACATAGTTATGAATGAATGATAATATGAAAACTTTATCCAAACTGAAGTATTGGTGCTAAACATGAAGCACAAGTGTGGTATATAAAGGATAGTGATGTGCCCCATCTCTCTTTATTCTCTCTTTGGCCCTTTTTTCTTTTTGGGATTTTTTTTATATATCCTCATCGGTAGGGGCAACATCCTATATTACAATGAATCGTCACACTTTTAGTACTCATAACTCATAAAGAAATATCTCTGGTGTCTCTAACTGCATGCTTCTGCCAGTGTAGCAGTATGCATAAATAACCATGAAGCTCATCATCAAGTAACATAATGGAGATGGATGTTGTGCATCAATATATCTCAGAATGGCTATGGAGATGTCATGATAGGTAGGTATGGTGGCTGTTTTGAGGAAGAATATATGGGCTTATGTGTAGGAGAACAAAGTCCTCCCACGGGATTTGGATGCACTGGCGAATTTTGCACCAACTCTCAATGTGAGAAAAGGCAATGCACAGTACCGAAGAGGCTAGCAAATATGGATGGTGGAAGTGCCAGGAACCGCAACATAGACTAACGAGTTAAAAGATTGCAGAAAGAAAGTCATCTTACAAGGCAAAGTGAAAATCACTCCAAGAGGGTCCGTGACAGTGACAAGTCACTGTTAGCTACCCCGACTGTAGCGCGTAACAAAAGGCCGATCAGAAATGTATCACTCGTAGCAATCATATAACATTGTTTCTATCAGCTAGTAATTTTAAGTGTGGCACAGTTTCAAGTTTCTTAGACCAACCATTAAAATTTTATACTTACTAGTCCTTCCAATTTATCCATTAAGCAAATTAATATCTCAAAACAACAACAGTGATTCAAGTGAAGCAGTTTAGTGATCTACAAGACCATGCGAATTTTTCCATTATACCAACTACCACATAGGCATTTATATTCTCAACCAAGCACATATATATATATGACAACAAAAAAACTCTCTAAGCATATAGCAACGAAAAGTAGAGAGTACTAATAGCTCTAAATAATAGATGCATGAAAACAAAGGCTAAATGCGGTACTAGCAAAAAGTGAACACTCACAGAACAATAAGAATGAAAATTAGAGTGTTCTAAGCAATGAAAATGGAGCGTGTATCTCTCCCACACAAGTATGATAAGATCCAACCATAAACTACAGCAAAGAAAACTAAACAAACTGAAAGCAAAAATAAAAGACGCTCCAAGTAAAACACATAAAGATGTGACCGAATAAAAATATAGTTTCACTAGAAGTGACCTGATAATTTGTTGATGAAGAAGGGGATGCCTTGGGCATTTCCAAGCTTAGATGCTTGAGTATTCTTGGAATTTTATGGGATGTACCACCGGGGCATCCCAAGCTTAGGATGTTCACTCGTCTTGATCACGTCATATCATCCTCTTCTCTTGACCCTTAAAAACTTCCTTCACACCAAACTTGTCACAATCTTCATTAGCAACGCTAGTGCAATCGAAATAATAAATTCACATGGTTCAGTTTCAACACAAGCCTAACACTCATAAACACATTAACTACTGTCACAACTTCTTTTAAAACTCTTTTTCTCAAAAGAACGCCAAAAGAAAGAGATTAAGATGCAAATGCAATTATTGGAAGAAATCTGTCAAAACAGGACAACAGGTAAAGATGATTTTTTTTCGAAAATCCTCTGTTGCTCAAATCAAAAAGTGGTCAACTAAAAAAAGTTGTGTATATAGCGCAGGATTACGCACAAAGAACTCAGGTCATTTTGAATTTTCTGTGAGTTTATATGAATTTAACAGTGGACAGCAGAAATCTGTTTCCTGCGCATAAATCCGAAATATAGTCTCAACTTTCCACTAGAGGCTTTACTTGGCTCAATTAATACATGAAAATAAAGATACAAAGGAGTTTCTACAGAAGTATACAACCCCTTGACTCAAAGAAAACAGAATAAAACATTGCAAACATACAAACATGGGTTATCTCCCAAGAAGTGCTTTTCTTTAACGCCTTTCAGCTAGGCCCGATAATATTCCCAAAGTGCCGCTATTAAACCAAATCAAATTTTGTTTTTGAATTACAGAAATTTTTCTTAAGTTGCAAACTTATAAATGAAAGGTAAGAACCAAAAAGAATCAAAGGAAATGCAAAGAAGCCACTCTTACAACAAAAGTCACAATTTTTCCAGAAAAACAACAGCTGGAAAATGTATTTATTAGGTGCACTTAAACATGTCATAAATCTTTGCCAATTTTTGTGCATTCATAGGGTTAGATGATACATAAACAGCTAAATTTTAGTAACTTTTTGAGTTTTCAGTAAAATATGAAAAATCGTACAGTGAGCAGCAAATGCTGAAAACAGAAAAAGCCCATAAATATGCATCAACTAAAACTAAATGCGCAAAACTTGGTAATTTTTTTTTTAGAAACTAAAATAACAGAGGCTAAACAAAAACTAAACTTCATAGTAATAAATCAAAAAGCAAATTAAAATACATGTTAAGACCATACATATGATGTGAAAAAGGTAATATAGATCATGAACGAGACAACCTCATTTTTGTTGATGGATAGGGGAATGACTAGGGCATCCCCAAGCTTAGATGATTGTATCTTCTTGAATACGTTCTTGGGATGCACCTAAACATCCCCAATCTTGAGCTCTTGCATATGTTTGTTCATCTCGTATCACCATACTGATTAGATATTATAAGCTATATCCACATAAAGCTTCACAAAACTCATTAGTAGGGTTAGTACTCATTAAATAAAATTCACTCATGTTCAAGTATTGTCAAGTTTCATGATATTTATTAAACATTAGCCACTGTATATACTAAGGTTTCTTATAAAATTTCCGTTGTCCGTCGAAAAACTAAGGAAACTAAGAACACTAAGTACAATATTGAATAAACAAAGAAATCTGCGAAAACTGAACATCCTTGAAAGATGTCACTCAATGAGATAGTTACATAGCTCAAATCAAAAAACATAAAACTAACGAAAGAAAGATCCTAATCTCAGGTTTATGCACAAAAAATTTCCGATCAAAATAATGTCTGGTGATTTTAAACAGGTTATAGGGTGAAACACAACAAATCTGTTTTTGCGCAGTAAACCAAACTTTTGCACTTTCAAGTAACTAGGGACTAATATTAGCACGCTATTTTTTTATGTACGTAGGTATATACACAATATTTGTAATATATACATGTTTTTATCTGAAAAGCCTCCATGGAAAGATTTGTTTTGGTTTCATAGGCATGAACACAAGTGTTCAAGGTCGACCCCCAATTAACCATTACTCATCTTTCCAATCACTTTTCTTTTTGAAAAACATTTTTAGATAACAAGTACAACTAATTTTTTTATAATTCGCATTCCCTATCCAAACTAAGATAGAAAACAACTTACAACTGGAAGTAAAAACTATTTAAAGACAAAGCAAAAAAGTGCACACAAGAATATTCACCCACGCTATTGCTCCCTGGCAACGAAGCCGGAAAAGATCTTGATATCCCACAAGTATAGGGGATCGTGTGTATCCTTTTTGATAAGTAAGAGTGTCGAACCCAACGAGGAGCTAAAGGTAGAATAAATATTCTCTCAAGTTCTATCAACCACTGATACAACTCTACGCACACTAGACGTTTACTTTATCTAGGAAATAATACTAGAGCAATAATACGGGTATAAGAGATAGCTTTGCAAGATAATAAATACAAGAAAGTAAATGTTAGTGCTGCATAAATAAAGTATACTAAGTAACCATAAACTAACAGTACCATGAGTGTGGTAAAGTGGTGGTAATTGTGATGGATTTATTCATGATCAAATAGTCAAATACATGGTTGATATTCCTCTTTTATGTGGGAGAGGCAAAGATAACAAGCTCTCACTATCCAATGCTTGCAAGTACTTATGATTGGAACTCTAGAAAACATCCGTAACTACTAGAAGATACATTAACGTAAAAATACCCAACCATAGCATTAAGATCAAAAGGTCATGTTTATCCCATATGCTTCAATCACTAGATTGGGGCTCATGTTTCTGTCACTCAAGCAACCCTCCCTCTAGCTTTCTACACATACTACAAACCCTATGATGTGATCCATGCACGCATAAACATATGATGGCCCCATAGGACTGTAACAAATTCAATATATAGCTCAAACCATCCATAGAGATTCAACAATCAATCATATGACAAAAGGGATCTACACAAACATGACATAGATGCAATCGATCATCTGCAAATAATTTATAACATCAAACACGATGTTTACATAGGACGGTACAGAGGTGTGTGGGAGAATGAACCACTGTAGACAAGGAGGAATTGGCGATGGAGATGGCGGTGAAGACGGCAGAGAGGACAGCGCAGGGCGGCGGCGGTGCCGGCGGTGGCGCAGGGACTCCTTCCCTGCGCCGCCGGCATCATAGGGGAGCGCCGCCCCTTAGCCATCTTCCTTCATGGACTTGGGATCCCTCCCCCATGGAGATGTGATCCATGGGGGAGGCTAAAATATGGATTTGGTGGCCGGAAATTCATGGTATGGGGTGTCTCCCACGACCTAGGTTTCCTCCCTTTATATAGTCTCACGGATTTCTGTCATCCCATCTAGGGCTGCGCTAAATCGGGCGTATCTTGGACGTCCAGACTCGAAATCAAGAGATTTTTAACTCTAGATCGTACGCCACAAATTTTCCCACAATTTTTTCTTCTGTTAGATTTCCGTTTGACGCTGTCTTCGACCCGTAAGGTGGAAATATTTAAAAAGTGTTTTCAGACAGATTTCAGAAAAGTCCCAATTCGACTCCAACAAGGTTTTTTTTTTCTATTTTTGGCAATTCCTACACATCAAAGTGTAAAACAAGAACATTGTGCACTTTTGCAACTATTAGTAGGTTAGTCCAAATAAGTCATAAACTTAATATAAAAATAATCATAAAAAGCATTAAAATAGCATGAAACCATCAAAAATTATAGATACGTTTTGAACGTACAAATGATGCACCTTATAAATACGAGATTTATGCTATACTTGAATATTCCTTCGATAATTACAAGGATTGTAATTACTACATACTTAAATATCCTAATGGATTCTCTCCCCCAAAGGGAGAGACCAATGCCTTGCAGGAACCTATGGAAGAAGAAATTGCTGAAACTAGAAGCTCATTGGATGAAAAAGAGGAGGAAGAATGGAGTAGCTACCCATTTTTACCTCCCAATGAGAGTAACTCTTTAACTCATAACTTATTTGATTTCCTTCCATGCTTACCAAAGGAGGATGAGTGTTATATTAATAGTTGTGATGATCCAATTGATTCTTTTGAAATATCCCTTTTTGATGAAATTGATACTTGATATACTTGTGACCTTAATAATACTATGGATGAAACTTGTGATAATGATATTGCTACTGTTATTTATGATAATCCATGCTACTTTGATAAATCTTATGATAATTCTCTATTTATTCCAACTATTGATATGCATGATAATGACGAAGTTTGTTTAGAAAATTTATATGATAATGCTCTAGATGATGGTCCTATGTTACTTGATGTTATAAATAATAATGATAGAAAAAATGGTATTTCTATTAGTAGTCCCATACCTTTAATGAGTGATCGATCATCTCGTTTTCATATTGCTAAAAGTGGGAAAAAGAAGAGCTGATTTTAAATTTTGATCCCACTGTTTTGGAGCTTCATACGAATTATGTGCTTTTAGACCATGAAAAACATGATTTATGTGATAATTATGTTGTTGATTTTGTTCATTATGGTACTGAAAATTATTACGAGAGAGAAAAATATGGTTGTGGGAATTTTCATGTCACTAAAACACCTCTCTTTTTGTTGAAAGTTTTGAAGTTGCTCGTGTTCTACTTTCCCATGATTTCCAGTTTGAGCTTATTTAACTTATTTATTTACAAGATTCCTATGCATATGAAGTGGGTTAGGCTTAAATTTGTTCTATACTTGCTTCATGTTTCTTCTTTAATTGAAAGTACTTGATTCTAGTTTTTTGGGCCTAGCTAAAAGGCCTTAAAGAAAAGCACTTCTTGGGAGATAACCCATGGTTTTATTTTTGATTTGTTTTTGTCTGTTTTCTTTGAGTCAAGGGGTTTTATACTTCTGTAGCAACTCCTTTGTATATTTATTTTCATGTTTTAGTGTTGCCAAGTAAAGTTTCTAACGAAAGTTGGAGTTGGTTTTGGATTTCTGCGAAGAAAATAGATTTCTGTTGTCCACCGTAAAAAATCGTATAAAGATCAAAATGGCTGAAACTTTTTATGCTTATTCCTTAGCTAATTCCGAAACTTTTTGTTTTTTACGTTTTTCGATCTGAGACTTTTAAGTGACTCGAAAAGATTCTTCATTGCAGATTGTTCTAGTTTTGACAGATTCTGCCATTTTTCTTGCATTTCCTCTTTTACTATGTCGAGTGACGTGGGGATGAATCTTGAACCTATCGGGTGAGGCTACCCGGTCCAAGGCCCAACGCCTAAGTCCAGAGGGAGGTGCCACCTACAGTTCTAGAAGGCCCAATTGGAGCCCACCCGCAAAGCCTTGCGGGACAAGAAGGAAACATGTAACCAACCTAAAGCTAGGGTTTGTAACCCCCCCCCCCCCGGTACGGTTTGAGACCCGGTCGTCTATATAAGGCCAGGAGAACCACCAAGGGGGGTCCAATCAACTTCTCACCACCAAAACCTTGAGCTTGAGACCATACTCTCGACTTGAGCACCCCCCCTCCATTGTAACCGATCTACTCATAATACAGATCGAAAGAGCAGGAGTAAGGGTTTTACCTCTATGAGGGCCCCGAACCTGGGTAAATCGTGCCCCCTGTTAGCCGACGGTCGTCACCAGTGTCCATACGTTCTCTTAATCGAAACCCTATCGGATCATCCGAGGGACTTGCTGAGATGACTAATCGACAATTGGCGCCGTATGTGGGAACGGTGGGCGCTGCATCTACGGCGTCTTCGGCCTCATAATCGCGAACCTTCGGCTGGAGCCACGGAACCTCGATTCTAGCGGAGCCGATCGGCTTCGGGTCGATCATCGTCATGCCCCACTCGCCGGAATCGCATCCGGTGTTCAGCGGATTGGAGAAGAGCGTCAGCCTGACGTTCGGGAGCCTCCACTTCCACGCCAACAAGGCGGGGATATTGCACTTCCCCGAGCTGGTCGATCTCGGCGAATCGGACTCCGAGTCTATCTCAAGCCCGGCAACCTTCGACTCGCCACCTAACGACATAGGTCACGACCTAGCGCCCAGTGGTGGATCCATCCGCCCCAGCGTCCGCAACTTCCACACTATCGCAGCTGAAGAACCCTCTCGGGTCGCCAGAAGCTGTCAACTCACGCCTAGGACTCACGAGCCATATCTAGCCCAGGTCTGCATGGCAGGATCAACTGATCCACCCAAAGAAACTGAAGAAAGCCTGAAGGAGCGAGAACGCATCAAAGTCTCGCGTACACCAAGGCCAGCCACTCGTGGAAGGAGCTCCCCATGAGGATCTGACCGCGTACCACTATCATCTGGTGCGAGCAGGTCGACTGATCAATGAAGCTTGCAAGAATTTGGAAGTACGTAAGAAAGCAGCGGATGAGTCAAGCGCGCGCCGTGCGGCCCTCTCTCACACTCGCTCGGTGGGAAACAATCCCTCGAAAAAGAGATATGTCTCAAAGACCGCCGCCATGGATCGTGAATCCCTCAGCGGAATCAGTAAGACACTCGAGACATCCCTCATGCACGTCGACGACGACGGCAACATGCACCCGACGACTCCCGCCGCCACAGTCTTAGCAGCAGCCACATACCTACAGGCGAACCAACCGAGCGAGAATGGCCCCCACACAGAGCAATATCGACAAGTCCAGAAGGGGCTAGGCATGGCAGCCGCAAAAATCGCCGCCCAAGCTTGCAGGCATGCGACAGCGCAGGAAACTGAAAAAAACCCTCGGAAGGACAAGGAAACACCCTGTCGACGCGGGAGCATGTCACCTCTAAGGAAGGAATCGCTTCGTCGCGCCCGAGGAAAAGAAGCCCGGCGCCGTGGCGATAGTCCGAGTAGCAACGACGATAGCCCAAGAGATCGTGATCGAAGTCCATGACGTCACAGAAGTCGCTCGCGACATCGCAGCAGGGAGCCGCGGAAGGAAGATAATCGCGACCGGCCTGAGTACAACGCGCGAAACGACATCACGCATAACAAAGTCAACAAGGCCCGAGCAATCAGAAACCGCGCACGGTCACTATACGCATCTTCCGACAAGGAGGCCTGCGGCGCATTGTGCTTCACCCGTGACATACGCGAGGCACCGATGCCTAAAAGGTTCAAACTTACGACGGAAGTCCCGAAGTACGACGGGTCCCTAGAGCCAAGTCTTGGCTATCAGATTACCTCACGGTAGTAAAGTGCCAACGTGGGAATAAGACAATGGCCATGCAGTACCTGAACCTACACCTCGTAGGCGCTGCACGCAGCTGGCTCGAAGGAAGACCAAGGGCGTGCTATGGGTCATGGGACGATCTAACCTACGACTTCCGCACTTCCAAGCGACATACAAAAGGCCCGCGTCTATAGAGGAGTTGCGAGCGTGCAAACAGAAAAGTGGCGAGTCTACTCGCGAATATATTCAGCGATGGACCACGCTCAAGAATACGGCAGGAAACATATCTGAAGAAGTTGTGGTCGAGGCTTTCACCAAAGGAGCTCGACGCACCGCTTTCCGAGAAGAACTGGGACGAGCTGCCCCCAAAACCATCGGCGAATTGATGGCAATAGCCGACAGATGGGCCAATGGTGAAGACTCCGTGCGCAACAAGAAAGCATACTCACCCGCGCCTGAGGAAGATCGCCATGGTCGAAAAAAGAAGAGGAGACACTACAACCACGACAATCGCGAAGAGCTGGTGGCAGCAGAATTCGCCAAAAATCGCGATAACGGGTCACGCGGAAATCATGAATGGATGTAACATCCTTGATTTTTGGAAAATGCAAAAAATCACAAAAATTTGAAACTTCCGTTTTCATGTCAATACCAATCACCAAAAACAAATAAAACTCAAACACAAATGAAATATTAGGTCCTATACCAAGTATATTAGATTTGGAAGTCCAGTTATGCCTTTGTTCCTTAAACCTTAAAACCTTATTCAGAAATAAATTTATTATTATATAAAGGGAATAGCTTTTTATTAACAAACCTTTACCTAAAATGTTTGCAACTCCAATATTACTTAAGGATATTTTATGGCAACAAAAATCAAAGAATTATAACCCTTAATAGATTTCTAAGCCTCAACAACATTTGATAAGAATAACATATTTAATAATAACTTTTAATTGTTATTTCAAGTTTTAAACATGAATGTGTGAAAATAAAAGGCATTGTGGAAATAACATAAAAGAAGGCATTGAAAACAATATTAATACTTGTGGTTTTATTCTAAAATTTTATTAAGCCACTTTAATAATTATTAGTTTTTCTATTTTAAAATAACATTAAGTTGCTATCAGTAAATCACTTATATCTAAAAAAAATATACAGTAGAAAAATAGGTTGTAATGATCTTCAAAAATAATATTCCACTCATAAAATGTCACTGAAATTTTATTTGACTAATAACTATATTTTACAATTTTTCTAAATTAAAAATTTCATTAAATCACTATTAAGGAATTATTTAATTTTCAAAATATAAAAATAAAAACATGTTGAATTGTTTACAAAAATGGTATTGTTGGAAAGTATTTGAAATTTTAAGAATTTAGATTTTTGTTTCATGTTAATTGGATCATTAAATCAGAAGTTATTAAAGATTTGATTTAAGCAAGAAAAGAAAAGGGAAAACAGAACAAAAAAAGAGAGAAGAAGAAGAGAGAGAGAGAGAAAGAGCCAGCAGCCAGCCCAAAACCCCAGCCCATTTCCCTCTCCCTTTTTATCCATCGCACGCGCGCAACAGGCCGAACCCGCAGAAGCCCAGCCCGTCCCACTCTTTCTCCCCCTAGCAGATGGGTCCCGCAACGACGTCATCGATGACGTCAGCTTCGTCTTCCTCACGGAAGGAAACTGCGCATGTCACGACCGTGATTTCCTCCGCGCGATTTCGAGCCATTAAGGCCGTGTATTCCCTCCCTCTCTCGCTCCTTAAAAAGCACCCGAACCCTCCTCAATTTCCCCTCTCCTATCCCTCTATTTCATGCCCCCGCGCTAGAGAATTTCGTCGCTGGAGTACGCACGAGCCGCCGCTGCATTTCTCCATCTCCGGCCACCACGGTGAGCCACGGCCGCCCTTCTTGGTCCCGTTCGAACCCCCGAGCCCGTGCGCACCTCCGTGACCCTTCCCCTATCATCTTCCATGCAGGAATCATCGCCGCAGTGAACTTCCGAGAACGTCGTACCCGTGTCTTCTCCGGCCGCCCACCATCGCCGTTCCCGGAAGCGAGGGACTCCGCCACCGTCACCAATCGCCTCACTGCGTCGGGTTGATCCTCCTCGTCACCTCCAGGAGCCCGGAGGCCGTCTTCATCGCCGCCAGAGTCAAAACTATTGCTTCTCCGGCCACCGCGTCACCATCTCCGGCGGAAGACCTCCGGTGAGATCCCTCCCATCCTCGCAGTCGTTCGATCGGTTTTTAACGCACTAGATTAGAATCCCCACGAAGGGGTATGCCACCGTTAGATCCAGATCCAGTGGCCCAGATCTGGTCACTTATCTACGTCAGCTTGCACGGTCAGCAGCCCAGTCAGCAGTAGCACCCAACCAGATCCAGCCACGTGGCCCAGCTTTATTTAAAAAAAAATTCCCCCGCTGGAATGAATTAGCAGTTTTGCAGAAAAGTCCCTGAATCTTAGATCTATCATATCTTTTGATCCATAAGGCAAAATTTAGAAATCTTGGACATTTTGAAAAGCCCTTGACATTTAGAAACTTTTGGCACTGGTCAAATTAAAATTTGACAAACTTAAATTTATTCAAATTCAAATATGCTTGTTTGATGAATTTTGGCATAATTCAAATTCTACAAATCCAAAAATTGTAAATAAACTATATTTGGAAACCTTAGGATGTGTACTTTCATATACTTTGTCCCAAAATAATAATTGAACGAATTAAAATTGAATTTAGAATTAATTGGTATATTTGAGTATTTTTGACATAGATTTAATTCTAGAAATAATTTCAATATAGTTCCTTTTGCAAAATTGCTCCATATGGTAACCTTGAACCAGAGACATTAGTGCCTAACAATTTTGGACACCCTTGGACCATGACCATGTGTTTTTACCAAAAACCCAACCTAGTGATTCATCCATCTTTACCATGTCTTAGAAATTGTTTTCATTGTTATTCTTGATGTTATGTCTATTTGGAGCCAAGACCAAGTCCTTAAAATGACCAAGTAGTGAAACTCAAGCACTAGTACCATATTTTTTATCTACTCCTCAATTCCCCTATTCTTGCTTCAAGAATCCATCAAGTTAGCAAAATGGAAGTCAAGATTCAACCACAAGAAGGAACTCCATCTTCAACTTGGTGGCAACATGAAGAGCTACAAAGAAGATCATTGAAGAATTTGAAGTAAAGGAATTGGCCTTCAAAACAACTATAAGAAACTCAAGGAAGTACAAGTGTAACCCAGAAGAAAACATCTCCCTCCCTCTTTCTATCCTTTCTATTTCTTTCTTCCCAAATTGACTTAGTGGTAGTTTGTGCCCATCCCACCTTGTACCGACTAGTGAGAAAGCAATAAAGAATTTATCAAGACCAAGAGAAGAATCCATCCAAGGAAAAAGTCTACAATAGAAGCATGAAGGTGATCTTCAAGAAGACAATCATGTGACGACTTGGATCAATCCACACAAGTTGAAGAATAACAAATTGTTTTTGTCCAACCATTGACCCAAATGGAAAATCCCAAGACTCGGACTTGTTTTCTCTATTGCTATGAAGTTAGTTGAACCTAGACCTACCTTAAACTAAAATGGAAAGACTAACTTAGAGTACTCAAATGTTTTGATGAAAAACAAGTAAGTGCTACACATTATTATGTGTTACTTTAGTTGAAATAGTGAGATCACCTTGGTGAACTCTTGGAACTTCCTCGACAAGTATGGTATTAATAAAGTTTGATCTCTTCAAACCCAACCTAGTCCAACCCAAGTGTTTTCTAGGAACTTACTTATGAATCCATCATAGTATGAATCTTTTCAAACTCCAGCTTTAACCAACCCTGGCCATAGTAGATAACCATAAACCTTTTTTTTCTATGGTTGCTACTTTGTATGTTTTCTTCATTTGTTTGTATGATTGCTAGAATGTTTGTTTATTTTGTTATTGTGTTTTCAGTGAGTAGATTGTACGGAGAGCAACGATCTTTTGTGAAGAGAGTTTGATTTCTTCACCAACTTCAAGAAGGCAAGTAACACACCATCAGCTACCCATTATTTGCTATATGCATTAGTTGGTTTTTGAGTAGTATGCATGATAGGAAATTTTACTAAGTTATATTATGATATGCTATTATCCTAGTAGTGTGTAGTTATCTCTTCGCCCCTGTTAGTTTGATAGTCTTAGAACTTGGCAGATGCTATGCAATGTTACAAAGTGTTTTCTTGATGTTGTGGAAAATTCTAAGTATAACATTCAATGAAACACCTGGGTGGATTTTGTATGTGATTGGTTTATGTTGAGTGTTTCCTCAGGGCCCTTATCTAAGGGTTATTCCACTTGAGGTTGTCACTTGCGGATGGCCACCCAGGAACAAAGAGATTACTATGTCCTTCTAAGTTTAGTAGCTTCCCGTGAAGCCTTTAGTCATATGGGCTCTGTCTTGATCAACTAGGTTGAATGAACTCACTAGGCTTACCAGCAGATGTAGCATAATTATAGGTGGAACGGGTAAGCCAAACGGTGGTGGAATTTCTTCTGAAAGATCTCGTCTCAATCTTCTCCTTTCCTTAATGCACTCAGGGTGTATAGGATGTTTGGGCTGATTTGAGTCTGAAGGTGAAAGTGCACAAACTCTGCAGAGTCAACAAACTAAGATCTTAGCCGTGTCCCCGGTTATGGACAACTATGAGCAGCTGCACAAGGATTGACGGAAGAATCTCATCACCAATTTCAATAAGTAAAATTTTGACAAAGTGAACAGTATTGTGGTGCTTGGATCTTAATCCAATGTTGCCACCCTTTGAAAAGAAAAGTTTGTTTTACAAAAGAGATAGGACAAAACTGGCTTTATGCAAACCTAGCCAAAGACTCCACTCAGACAAATAAGCATGTAGTATTAGTCTTGCCATTTATATCCACCATAGTGTTACTTGCCAATACATTAAATTGTATTGACTCCCTTGTGGATGCATATTCCATATTGCAGATGTTTCTGAAGACGAGTGAGGATTTCGTTTAGGATCTCGAGAATATCGCCAACATGTTTTGCCTGTGGCACATGAAGAAGATGGGCTCAATGTTGTACTATGTTATCCGCTGTATTTCTTTGTTTTCTGCTAGTCTTCTAAGACTATCCAAGTTGTATTACTATTCTGTAAAGACTGGATCCTGCGATGTAATAGAATTTGATGCATTTGCATGATATTTCATCTTGTACTGTGGTGATAGCAATTGATCCAAGGACTAGCACAGTAACACAGGTATTCCATCTTTATTAAAAGTTGGGATGCTACAATGGAAGCCAAAACCAGATGACAAAACTCCCGAGGAAGACCTGGACGGTTACTCTATGCTACATCTATTCACAGATAAGCGCACAGGGAAGACCAAGGCAACTCATCTCCTCAAGGACTGCCGAAAATTACAGGACATCCACGAGGCCTACACGAGGAACAACAGAGCCGCGGTCAACCAGGGTTACCCGCAACTCCCAGGAGGAGGACATCCGCCACAGCCTCTACCTCCACTAGGACATCAAAACTCGGTATTGGCCGCGTTGCCAGCGCCACCCGCCGCAAACCAGGAAAAGCAGTCTGACCACTCGGAACAATCAACCTGGAAGTTGTGCTCGGAAACCCGAGAAACTACATGAGAGAGTTCCTCGACTTTGAGGTAGTCCACTGGCCCTCACAGTACCACGCCATTCTTGGCCGAACAGCGTTCGCGAGATTCATGGCAGTACCACACTACGCATACTTGAAGCTCAAGCTCCCAGGGAAATACGACACCATCACCATCGATGGCGACTTCCAAAAGTCAAATAAGTGCGACATTGAGTTCAACGAGATCGGGAAATCTTTCGGGATGCATGAGGAGTTAGAAGAATTGGCGAAGACCACGGACCACTCCGTGATGCCACTCACCAAAAAGAACGCTCCGGAACTCGAGTTCAGTGCAAACAACGACACTCGAAAGCATCAAGTGCACCCGACAGAACCCGCAAAGACAGTGATGGTGTCCACCACCCTCTCGCCCGCATAGGAAGGCGCGCTCGTCGAACTCCTCCGTGAGTACGGGAAATCTTCGCCTAGCATCCTTCAGATATGCCAGGGATACCTAGGGAGTTCGTCGAGCACTCACTCGAAGTATTCAAATACACCAAACCTGTCAAGCAAACAACCCGACGATCCTCCGAGCCTAAACAGAAGGAACTCGGAGAAGAGGTGAATAGACTACTTGCCGCAAAATTCATTCGAGAAATCAAAATATCCACCTGGTTAGCAAACCCGGTGCTGGTCCCGAAGAAAAACACTAACATCCTTCGCGTGTGCATCGATTATACGTCACTGAACAAGCACTGCCCCAAGGATAACTTCCCATTGCAACGGATCGACCAGATCGTGGACTCTACTGCGGGCTGTCAGCGCCTCTCCTTCTTGGACGCCTACTCGGGCTATAATCAGATCAGGATGAAAAAGGAGGATGAGGAGAAGACAACATTCATTACACCTCACAGTGTCTACTGCTACACGGCAATGCCCTTCGAGCTAAAAAACGCAGGCGCAACATATCAGCGCTGCATGCAAAAATGCCTCGCCGAGCTCATTGGCAAGAACGTACAAGTGTACGTTAACGACATCGTCATAAAACTCGAGTGGAGGATACGCTCTCGAGGACATCGGGGAAACATTCGATGCTCTCAACGCGTACATGATCAAGCTTAACCCGACAAAATGCGTCTTCGGTGTTCCCGCAGGACAGCTTCTCGGGTATCTGGTGTCCGCCCGAGGAATCGAAGCCAACCCAGAGAAAATTCAAGCAATCCTAACAATGGAGGAGCCAACCAATCTTCGCGGCGTACAGCAGCTCGCGGGAAGGCTAGCCGCTCTGAGCCGATTCATCGCACGATTGGGCGAGCAGGCACTACCCTTCTATAAACTGCTGAAGAAAACAGATAAGTTCGAGTGGACACCTGAACCAAAAAAGGCGTTCATAGACCTAAAAAGAGCGCTGAAGAGCAGGCGCCTATTGGCAACGCGAGAAGAAAAGGATCCCTTATACCTCTACCTAGCCGCAACAAACCAAGTCATTAGCACGGTTATTGTCGTCGAACAGCCAGAAGACGGCACGGCGTACGGCGTTCAACGGCCAATATATTACGTCAGCGAGGTGCTTTTGCCGTGCAAGCAGCGATACCCTCACTATCAGAAGCTCGCGTATGGCGTAGTCCTCACGGCCCAAAAGCTCAAGCATTACTTCCAGGAACATACCGTCACGATGCTAAACAATGCATCACTCGGTACCATCGTGAACAACCCAATGGCATCCGGAAGAATCGCAAAATGGAGCATAGAGCTAGGCGCCTGGGACATCATTTATGCAGGGCGCAAATCTATAAAATCCCAGGTCATCGTGGAATTCCTAAGCGAGAGGACGGAGCTGCAAATACCAGGACCCCCAGAGTACACGAGCAACTGGATGATGTATTTCGACGGGTCAAAAAGAAACGAAGGAGCCAGAGCCGGAGTTATTCTTATATCTCCCCGAGGCGACAAGCTGCAGTATGTCCTGCGACTTGACTTCCCTTCCGACGACCCAACATCCAACAACGACGCGGAGTACGAGGCCCTCCTGCACGGCATGAAAATGGCTATCTCCTGCGGAGCCATCCGATTGATGATATATGGAGAATCAAATCTCATCGTGCAGCAGACGATGAAGAAGTGCAACGCTATCGCGGATAACATGGTCGCCTATCGTGACATGTACAATCTACTCGAAGGAAGTTTCAAAGGGTGAAAACTGAAGCACATCGCGCGATCAAGCAATGAGGAAGCAGACAAGATGGCCAACATGGGGTCAACAAACGCCCCCATACCTCCAGGAATCTACTTCGAACGAATGATCAAGCAATCAGTCAAAGTCAGAAAGCCAGCAGGAACACCCGTAGCAGTGGAAACAAACGCCAGCCCGCAAATTGCTATGATCGTGCTCATCCACAATATTTCAAGGCAAGTTTTTCTGGTCGAGTCAGTCTGGACGCAGAAATACCTTGACTATTTGTCCAACAAAAGCTCCTAGCAGACATTTGCGAGGCCCGGCAAATAGTACGACACAGCAAATCCTTTCGGGTGATTAACGGGGAGTTATACAAGCAAAGCATATCAGGAGTATTGCAGAGATGCATCGCACCCGAAGATGGCAAAGAATTGCTCTGAGATATACACCAAGGAGACTGCGGGCACCACGCTAGTTGGAGGGCAATCATAGGCAAAGCTTTCAGGGCAGGATTCTACTGGCTCACAGCAGCCAGAGACGCCAAAGATCTAGTCGACAGATGCAATGCCTGCCAAAGGTTTGCGCCTAGACCACATGCCCCTTCCATAGAACTCCACATGATCCCTATCGCCTGGCCCTTCGCCCAATGGGGGCTAGATATTGTGGGACTGTTTCGCAAGTCAACACCCAGAGGATACACCCATCTGCTCATGGTAGTCGACAAGTTCACAAAGTGGATAGAGGCCATGCCAGTCACCTCCGCGCACGCCCAGTGCGCCGTGAGATTCCTCGACTCCATCGTATGCAGATTCGGCGTACCGCACAACATCATCACGGACAATGGCAGCAACTTCACCGCCAAGGAAACATAGGAATTCTGCGAGGAAAAGGAATCACCCTCAGCTTTGCCTCGGTAACTCACCCACAAACTAATGGCCAGGTCGAACGATCTAACGGATTAGTTTCGGCTGGCCTAAAGAAACGACTATTGGATCGGTTGCACCCAGCAGCAGGGCACTGGGCCGAAGAACTACCCTCAGTGCTATGGAGCCTACGAACAACACCAAATCGATCGACAAACTACACGCCATTTTTCATGGTATATGGAGCCGAAGTCGTCCTACCTAAAGACATCAAATTCAGTGCTCCACGAGTCGTTGCATACAGCGAAGAAACCTCAAACAAGGCACTCGCGGAACACATGGATGCGCTGGACGAGATTAGGGACATCGCACTCGCAAGATCTGCAGTCTACCGGCAGTCGCTGCGCAACTACCACAGTCGTCGCATATACCACAAATCTTTCGTGGTAGGAGACCTGGTGCTGCGGCTCAAGCAAAAGGAGGGTCACAAGCTCGAGCCACCATGGGAAGGACCTTTCATCATATATGAAGTCATCCCAGGAAGCGCCTACCGCTTGAAGAACCCGAAGACCGGCGGCATCTACTCCAATCCGTGGAACGTAGCGCACCTCCACAAGTTCTACCCCTAGGACTATTCTACTCACAAGAAATAAGGATGTACCAGCCACTTGGTAGCTCGACCAAACACATGGCTTCTCAGCCATATCAATAAATACATGGTTTCTCAACCATAGCTATCACGCTCTTTGTTTTCTCTAAACATGCTAAAACCACAGGTACACGCCCCAAACACACGGGGCTACGCCTAACTAGCATCATCACATACCTTCGACTGATATAACTCGATAAAAATACAAGGTACAACAAGGTGTACACCTTATAAACACCTTAAAAACATCAACTGCAATATACAAGGTCAGAAGGTTTACACCTTCAAACACCTTACAACAAAATTCAAGATATTTACATCTTAAAGTTACACCTAACGGCGAGCAGCCGCATCCGCAAGCAATTGATCAATCTCCTCGGCAGTTAGTCGAATAATCTGCTCGGCTGCAGGATGCACGGCCGCGTAGTGAGGAGCAAGATCCACCGGGGGACCTCTCGAGTCTAGAAGCCGCGCCACCGAGATGAAGTTGACCTCAGGATGCCACAGTCGAACAAAGGCAAGGGCCACTTGAGATCCACTGATAAGTTGTTGATGCACACATTCTCTAACTTCCCCCACCCGACGGAACATCCTGAGCAAACCACTCAAGCTATCTGGGACAACACCCAAATGGTAAAATGCCCGATGGACAGAGGACAGAGCCTCACGACAAAACTCAACGATTACCTGCGCTTGGCTCACCCGGTACTTCAGGGTAGCTAGAATAAAGCCTCGATTGCGGTCGGACCAAAACTTATTCGCATGAGGTTTTGGGCTACTCGAATCGTGAATGATGTGATTATCCACCCAGTGGGTTTCACAAACTCTGTCAGGTTCAACAACTACAAGGATAACAAAGGCGTCAAAACAAGGAGAGGGACCAATGACAAGTACTCGGGGGATCGCAAACTTACAGAGCATGCCCTTCGCAACAGCCGCCAGTTCTTCCATCACAAATTTCTCGCGCTCAGCCGCAAGTTTCTGCTTCGACTTGGCGACATCATCCACGCCTCGTAGAGCTTTCAGCTTACGTTCGCCATCCGCGACACGGTCATGGAGCGATGCAAATGTACTGGCAGCAGCAACCAAGGTATTAACCTGTGAATCAGTTCCACTCGAAGATGAAAGAGCATGGTTCCCCCATGTGTGGTTTTGGTAATTGATGACAATCACTATGGACTTATGGTTGCATTGAGCTATACTTGTAGAGTTTCTCCATAGGCAATACTTGATGTCCATGTGTTGGATTCAAGATAATCAAGTGGTGACCAAGGTGCTATTCATGTGAATATCCCAAGTTTGGTCATGAGAGAGTTGAGCATATTGCAAGTATGTCTTGAAGAATAATATTGTGTGAACATTCATCTTTACCTTCAAGACATCATTATTATGAAGAGATAAGAAAAGATAAAAGGTTCATCAAGTATGTCTTGAAGAAGAATATTGTGTGAACATTCATCTTTACCTTCAAGACATCATTATTATGAAGAGAGAAGAAAAGATAAAAGGTTGATCAAGGCAAAGTGCTAAGCGGTGGTTAATAGTGATCAACTCACAAAGCAAGAAGATGTACCATGTGGTATCATGGTATCGTAAGTAATTGTTCATATAGCTTTGTGCTCTAACCCATTATATGTGTGTATGGTATATCTATATGGGGTTAGGCATCTTTCCATGGGCTTGCATCAAAAGGAAGATTTCATATAGTCCATGGTGGATGACGTCAAGTTGTGATCGTCATCAAGTTCGAGAAGTGCAAGTTCAAGGGAAGCATATCGAAGAGATCACATTCTTGAAGCTTGCCACTCTTTTGGAGATAATGTTAAAGTAAAGATATACTTAAAAGAGCCTCTCCCATAGTTGCATATGGGGGGAGCATCTTTGTGTCTTCACCAAGCAAAAAGAAATCAAGAAAGGTGTTCCATCTTGAGGAGGTCGAGATCGTCATATTATAGCTCAAGTGGAATGCTCAAGGCAAAGGTATGATCTTGATAGGTTTTCTATTTTACCGGTCTCATAGCATTAGGAGGGAGACCGGATTATAGGATAGATAACCGTACTATCAAGAGGGGCTCTCATATTAGCAACTTGATCGCATCACTCGGAGAGAGCTCAAACCTTTGCATACTTGGCATAACATTTCTTGGTTCTTATTTGTGTTTTCTCCATGTGTGGTTTTTGAGCTTGTCATGTGCTTCAATACAAGCTCAAGTTCATCAAAAACGGGTTTCGCATGAAAAACTTATTGCGTTTTTGATACTGGAGGTTTTACCGATTGTTCCTTTATAGAGAGGTAATAACTTTTATCATTTGGTTTTATCATGCAATTATGGACTATGATGTTTCTTTGCATAATCTTGTAGTGCTCGTTCTTACGATTTCAATGAGCCCAAGATCATCGAAAACGGAGTCCGGATGCAAAAGATATCGCGTTTTTAGTGAAGGAGATTTTCTGAAAACTGGTAGGCCGGCCCCAGGCCGGGGTGGGCTCCCGTAGGCCGGACCCCTACCCGAACTGTCCGGCCTGGAGGCCGGCCTGGCCGGCCCGGGAGGCCGGGGTGGGGCAGAATGACCCTAACGGGCTGATTTTGGGGGCCTATAAAAGGGGCCTTCTTCCCCATTGGTTCCCCAACCTTTTTGCAAGTTTTCCCCCACCATTGTTGACATTTTGGAGCTTGCTCTCTCTCTATTCCTCCATGATTCTTGCCTCCAATTAGTGGGAAAAGAGAGAGGAGATCTAGATCTATTATTCCACCAATCCATCTCTCCTCTTAGTGAGGGGAAAGTCTTTGGATCTAGATCTTGTGGATTCATTTGTTGAGTTCTTCATTGTTCTTCCTCTCTTCTCCCCCCATAGCATTTGTTGCTTTGGTGGGACTTGAGAGTGAAGGATTTGAGCACTTCTTGTGTTCTTGCCATTGCATAGGTTGCATCGGTTTGAGTTCTCTACGAGGATTCGTTCGAGTGAAAGGTTGAGAAGCTTGTTACTCTTGGGTTCTTGGAGTGCCCTTGAGCTTGTCCTCTTGGGTACTTGGAGTGCCCTAGACGGTTGTTGTTGTCTCGGAGTTTTGGTAGCTCCGGACCTTGTTGCTATCTCGGAGTTTTGGTGGCTCGCGGGATATTGTTGGGAGCCTCCAATTGAGTTGTGGAGATTGCCCTAACCTTGTACGGGATCGGTGACCGCCCTCAAAGGTCCCATAGTCGATCGTGGCACTCCGCATTGGTGGAGGCACGAGGAGAATAAGGTGAGCCATTGGGCGCTTGGAGTCATTGTGACTCCACGCCTCTCCAACGGAGATTAGCTTCCATTCGGAAGTGAACTTCGGGATAAATCATCGTCTCCTCGTCTCTCGGTTATTTCTATACCCGAACTCTTTACTTATGCAATTTACTTTGTGATAGCCATCGAGCTTGAAGTAACATATCTGGCTATCACATAGTTGTTTGAATTGTTTAGCATAAGTTGTTGGTGCACATAGGTGAACCTAGTTTGTTTAGGTTTTGGCTTGATAAATTAAACGCTAGTTTTATCCCGCATTTATTCAAGCCTTAACCGTAATTATTTTTAAACGCCTATTCACCCCCCCCCCCTCTAGGCGACATCCGTGTCCTTTCAGAAGATTCTACGCTAGGATCTACCACCTGGAAGATAACAAAGAAGGTTCAGAAACATCACAAGACCCCACTCGAGAACATGTCGCCCATTCCTGGAGTGCTCAGGGACTACTCCCATCGGGAGAATACAAAGTAAAGCGCAAGAATCAAACGCTGACGCTTTCAGAAAATACTTCGATTACGCAAAACATAAAGTACGGGAATACATCCCAAGGTTCATTACATCAACGAGCAAAAGAAAATAAAAACTGTCCTACGGGGCCGCAGAAGTAGTTCCACTCGCGGAAGGTTGTCCCTTGCGACTAGCACGAGAAAGCACCTCAGAAATCATCTTCGTAAGGACTTCAGCACGAGCGCCAAAAGGACGGAGTGCTACCTTTTTGCCATTGGAGTCGTAGGGAACGCTCGAATACACCTTCTCCGGGTCACCCGAGACTCCGTGCGCCAAAGCAAACTGGATAGCCATCCGGGCCTCGCACTCAGACTGAGCGACCGAGTACTCCTGGAGAAGATCTTCATCACCAAGGAATACCTTCAGGAGACCATCCAGCGTAGGCGGAACCGCCACATCCACCAGTAGGCGCTCGTGGAATCGCGTCAACACTCGGGTGGCATCACCAACGAGGGAGCAGATTCTACTCGCGTGCTCCTGGAGCTGGGTGAAAGTATCCGTGAGGGTATCCAGTCAATGGCTTCTAGGCAGCCCCAGTCCAACCC
Source organism: Alopecurus myosuroides (assembly GCA_028641055.1). Classification (NCBI taxonomy): domain Eukaryota; kingdom Viridiplantae; phylum Streptophyta; class Magnoliopsida; order Poales; family Poaceae; genus Alopecurus; species Alopecurus myosuroides. The sequence continues at coordinate 310,196,418 of CM054058.1, read as the reverse complement.
CAAGGGTGTCTGAGACAAAGACAAAATAAATCTCCAGGAAAACAGGGTAAATTCAAACTGCAATAGAAGAACGACGAAACACAGCTTACCCGCAAGCTTCTGAGCCAAAGGACGGATGAGGCCGACAAGATCGTTGTCGTGCTTAGCACCCGCCTCCTCCAGCTGCTTCAGTGCTTCTTGAGCCTCCGTGAAGTTCCCCTCAAGATCGGTTGAGCGCTTGCGAGTGGATTCTAACTCCTTTCGGGAGGATTCCAGCTCCGCCTCAAGGGTTCCCACCCGAGCGACAGCCTCAACTTTCTCAATCTTCAGGCGGGTGACTTTGTCTGTAATACAAAGAATGCAGCTGGAATAACTATCACAATCAAAAGAAACAGTAAATACAAGAAAGGTGGGCTAACTTACCTTGAATAGAGCGGACGTCCTGGACAAGCCGGTCGCGATCCACCCTAAGGGAGATGCAATCCGCTTCAGCCGAAAGCACTCGACGCCCGAAAGCAGCGAGGGAGTCAAGGATATCCTGCAAAAACCCAAAGCAAACATTCAAGTCAAAGACAAGACACTTGCGCCTATACACGACTGTACACAGTCGAGTATAGCCTCGGGGACTACTCCCATCGGGAGCACTGCCGTGCACCCGATAGAATTCAAGGCAAACGAAGAAACAGGAGAAGATTTCGACTTGAGTCCGTGGCCAACTGCAAGCAATTGACCACAGACTCGGGGGTTACTCCCATAGGGAGCACTGCCGTGCACCCGATAAAAGTTTCGAACAAGCAAAGAAAGATACGAAAAGACAAATGGACTTACTTTTCCTTGAGCAGTAGACAGAGGGTCTGCCGAGCTGCCCGAAACTTCCTTATTCGCGGATGCTCCACCCGCGAAGCCAGGCAGCCCATACTCAGGAGTTGTGGCCGCCCTTGCGGGACTTGGAGATCTTTGGCTGGCTTCTGCGGCTAGAGCTTCATCTGCGGCTGCTTCTTTTCTCTTCACAGAGGGAATTGAAGAAGCATACTGGCCTGGGCTGATGGTCGTAAGACTGTTGTTGAAGAAAGACTCAGCTAAAGACCTAGAATGGGAAGAGAAGGAAGAAGATTTGAGGTTGAAGAATGGGTGCAGAAAAACTTACTCGTCCTCATCATCATCGTCCAGAACGTCCATGTTCCAGGCGGTGGGAACCTTCGACTCGCGGCCCATGGAAGGAAGCAAGTTGAGAGGAGCCACCCGAAGGGGTTCAGTATCCTTGGTGGCCTCGTCACCCAAGGAGCTACCCTTTGAAGTAACTTCATCCTCCTCGGGCTTACGGCGCTTGCGCGCTGGAGTTGGTCGCTAGCCGACTCTTCTTCATCATCCATAGAATCGCGTTCGGAGCTTGAGTCAGCTTCCACAACGCTAGTCACATCGGGGGCTTCCATGTTACTCGCCAAAAGATCCGAGACTTCGTCTGCGGACATTGGCGGGTAGCATGTCGCCACGTTCTCATTCTACAGAAAAAGACACGATCATATCGATCGAAGGAAACTCCAATGCAGAAGAACAAAATTCGATAAAGGAAGATCCAAAACTCTCACCTCAGTCGGAAGCGCCCTGCTTCGAATGGCTCGAGGGGACACGCCGGGCAGACCTTAGCCTTCTTCAGCTTAGTGATGGCCGCGATTTTTCTCTCAAACTCGGCGTTCGAGAGAATGTCCTCGCATACACGGCTCGGGTCTTTGACACCCTGGTACTCCCACATGACGTTTGGTCGCTCGTGGAGAGGTTGGATTCTTCGACGAAGAAATACACTCGACAAGTGTATCCCATTCAGCGGGGTAGCCGACGCCTTGTCTCGGAAGCTGGCCACCTTCGCGAGTAGGGGAGTAACAACCTTTCCTTCCTCGGCAATGAGCGAGTGCGTCCAGAAATTTCGCCTCTTCAAAGTGGCGAATGGATGGAATTCAGGAGCCCCACTTGCGCTGTTGTCGGTGACGTAGAACCATTTCTTCCGCCACCCTTGCGTTGAGTCGACGAAGTACATCTCCATGTAGGGGACGTCCGTTCTCGCCTGAATCCCGAAACCCCCGGTACGCAGCGGCTCCCCCAGCTTCTCGCCTGGCCGCGCCTTCTCCTGGAAGATCCGCACCTTGAAGAGGGCATTCCAGAGGCCCTAGTGTGGGCAGATGCCCAAGAAACACTCACAAAGCACGATAAAGCACGATATGTGCTGAATCGCGTTCGGAGGAAGATCGTGCAGCTGTATGCCATAGACATACAGCTGCCCGAGAAGCAAGGGATGGAGAGGAAGAGACAAACCGCGCGAGACGTGCTCAGAGAAGAACACACGTTCGTTCGCGTGCGGATTGGGGACCTCCTCCTTCTTGGACAAGTGCACGCACTTATCAGCTTCAGGCGGAAGCAGTCCCTCCCGCTGCATCTCGGTGATGCTTTTCTATGTGGTGATAGCAGCGCGGCAATCGCCCGTGTTCATGGGAGGCGGCGCGGGAGCACTTGCCATTTCCTTCTAGGTTGACGCGGCGGCGCTGCTCTTCTTTCCCCCCACCATTGGAGCTCTCTTTGGTACTTGTAGAGGAAGAGGTGTGCGCGAGGAGGAAGAAAATGACTAGGAGGCTAGGAAACTTACCCCTCTGCCTAGAGGTCATTATTTATATACGAACAAGGCTGATCTAAGCCGTAGATCTGGCGACATGGCGTCCATCGCGGTTGCCACGCGTGAAGTGGAAACGAAGCGGCGGTGAACAGTTACTCTGGCATGATCTTTGCAGAAGATCGTGCGCATTTACAGCGCGTGGCTAGCAGAAAAACCGGACGCGGCCTATCATTTCCAGTCAAAAGCTGACAAGGTGGGCCCGTGCGCTCTGCTCCGCTCCGTCACGTCCCATTGGGCGGAGTCAGAACAAACGAGTGCGCAATGACATCACTGTGTACCTCACCAAGAGGCGAAATTTCTTCAGATGAGCACCCTAAACACGAAATCTCTTTCGTATGGGCACATCAAGACGTGAATTTCTTTCGCATAAGCTTCCCTGACACGAGATTTCTTTCGTATGGGCATATCAAGACGCGAAATTTCTTTCGCATAAGCATCTCTGACATGAGATTTCTTCCGTATGGGCATATCAAGACGCAAAATTTCTTTCGCATAAGCATCCCTAACACGAAATCTCTTTCATATGGGCTCATCAAGACGCGAAATTTCTTTTGCACAAGCACCTTGACACGAAATCTCTTTCGTGTAATAATGACAACGTGAAATCTCTTTCATATAAGATCAAGAAAGAAAGAAAATCTCTTTACCCGAAGATTTGCAAGAAGAGGACTAAGCTAAAATCGCGAGTGTGCGGCTCCCGCCACTCTATCATACGATGTATTTACACATCCCTATCCTGGATCGTTCGGCCGACTAGACACATCCAGATGTTGTATTCTTTCGAGTACGAAGGTAAGACCCAAAGATCTCTCTTGTGGGCCTGGAATCGCACTCAAGCTGCATCCTCCGGTAAATTTCTGTGTCAACAACACGAAGAAAAATCCTAGCGGACGCGACGGGTACCTCTAAAGGTTAAATTCGACTTGGTAAGACCTCCACGGCCCAGTCACAATGATCACCTCGCCAGGCTCGAGTCGGAGGTCTCGAGTCTGTGTAGGCCAGAACCGTTTCTGCCCTAGATGCAATTAATTGGCCCTCAACTTTCGGGAGAGCCAAGCGACTAAGCCATGTCCTTCTACGAAAACAGCCAGTACACAGGCACATTTATCACTCGATGCTCGAGTACAGAAGCGCATCGCCCACAAGGTATGCACCCTCCAAAATCAAGCGATTGAAACGATCAATCGAAAGAAATCAAGACGAACTTTGAGTGTCCACCCGACAGATTCTCAGTCGAGTAAACACTCGGGGGCTACTAACGTGGGGATGAATCTCGGACCTATCGGGTGAGGCTACTCGGTCCAAGGCCCAATGCCTAAGTCCAGAGGGAGGTGCCACCTACAGTTCTAGAAGGCCCAATTGGATCCCACCCGCAAAGCCTTGCGGGACAAGAAGGAAACATGTAACTGACCTAAAGCTAGGGTCTGTAATCCCCCCCCCCCCGTACGGTTTGGGACATGTCCGTCTATATAAGGCAAGGAGAACCACCAAGGAGGATCCAATCAACTTCCCACCACCAAAACCTTGAGCTTGAGACCATACTCTTGACGTGAGTACCCCCCATTGTAATAGATCTACTCATAATACAGATCGAAAGAGCAAGAGTAAGGGTTTTACCTCTACGAGGGCCCCGAACCTGGGTAAATCGTGCCCCCCTGTTAGCCGACGATCGTCACCAGCGTCCATAAGTTCTCTTAATCGAAACCCTACCAGATCATCCAAGGGGCATTTTGAGATGACTAATCGACATCGAATGGATTTCTTTGCTTCACGAAACATCAGTGGTTGTATCTAATATTTAAAATTATCAATAGAACTTGTGCCCTTGCGGAACCCAAGATTTTTTTAATTGTGCACTAACCCTCTAATGCGAATTACTTTGAGTATGGTATGAAGAAAGTTTTCAAGGGTCAAGAGAAGAGAGTGATATAATGTGATCAAGAAGAGTGCAAAGCCAAAGCTTGGTGATGCCCCCCGTGGTTCATCCCAGCAAATCCTAAGAAGACTCAAGCGTCTAAACTTGGGGATGCCCAAGGCATCCCCTTCTTCATCAACAAATTATCAGGTCACTTCTAGTGAAACTATATTTTTATTCAGTCAGATCATATGAATTTTACTTGGAGTATCTTTTATTTTTCATTTTGTTTTGTTTTGTTTTCCTTGCTGCAATAAACATCATTGGAACCGAGCATTATTGTTCGGGAGAGAGACATGCTCCACTTTTTCATATGAATACTCGCTATGCTCGTATTCTTAGTTTTTCTTCTAGTTGCTGCCAATATCCTTTTTAGCTCCTATTTTTCTTGCATCTCTTATTCAGAGCTGTTAGTTTTAGTAGAGTTGTGTTAGTACTCTCTTGTTTCTTTCTTGTATCTCTTGGGGAGTTTTTATTTAGTATAAAATGTTTGGTGTTGGAAAGCAGTAGTACAGTTTTCGTGCTTATAACGATGCAAATAGAAGCTTGTATAGATTGTGGCTAGACTTTATCATGTCATGCTAGATGTTATTTTAATTCTAAGACTAGTGGTTATTTTTGTAGCATGAATTGTCTCAAATAACTTAGAGTGTTTAATGTGTCATTGAAAGAATCATGAGTTGTTGTTGTCATATTGAAGCATAAATTTGTGGTGTTCTCCTTTGAATGTTTTATTTGGTTGACTTGGCGCATGCTTACACCATGTTTATGACTACAAATTTCTCATGTGTTACCTTTAAAACTTTCAAAATCCTATATAACTAAGTAAATCATCCCCACTAGCTCATTTTTCTAAACATGCAAGCGTCAGCAGCATGCCACCTCACCAGAGATGTTGTCGTTTCGGTCCAGCTCTGTTGCATTACGTGTACGTGGATTGTTCTATTTACTTCAAGATGAGCGGCCATCTAGGTTCAGCCCATTAATTCAGCCCACGTTGACGCTTTCTCTTCTCTGTTATTAATCTCTGCGAGTACCATCTTCTCTTCCCAGATGGCCGCCGTGTCCTCTCCGCTCCCATTCCGCACATATTTACCATGCCACTACCTCATGTTCCTATACCTGTCTAGCTACCACTCCTAGCACACCGGACGGTTTTCTCACCAATGCCACAAAACTCGTCATCTTCTCATCCTTGGCTGCAAGGCAGCCGGTTGTTTCCTACACCGTCCTCTCCATATACTGATGGACATAATCAGCGAGCTAAAGCATCACAATGTAATCTGGAAGAGCAGCATTTCAGCATCAGCGGGTTACTCGCATCCACATATTGGTCTCCTGCAATGGGAAGAGACATATGCATCGTGATCTGCTTTGGACGAGGAGATATACGGGTGGTCTGGATCAAAAATATGTCCGTTTGTGCCGTGGGATGCTATTGTTGAATCTGATTTTCTCCATGTCTGATTCGCTGATGATATCATCCATTGGAGGTAAACAATTTTCATAAATTTTCTTTGCACAATTGGATTAATTTGGCACGGGTTTAAACCCTTTATAACTTAACGCATATCCATGGTCCTCCTATATGCTTGCCTTCAGTTTGGATTGACAACTTGCTGCTTCAATCAATGTCCAAAATTTCGTGCAGATTCCAAATGGCTTCTCACCTTATATTTCTATTCTTCAGATTAAGAATAATCGACTGGGAATTTCTCTCCTGCAGTCTCTATTTGTTAGTGAAGTGATCTGCTCAATCAGTGCTAATTATCTTTAAACCCTATATCAGATTCCTATTTCTACCTGAACAGATTGGAGAGGGAGGTCGACTGCAGTCTTCAGAGCAACTAGATGATGGATTTGGGGATTTCTTTGATACATGAATATATGGTTCTGTTTATTACAGAAGTTGTACTTGAAATATCTGAAAGTCAATGATCCAGTCAGTTACACTTATTGGTTGATTGAGTCAGTATGGTTGGAGCAAAATGCATAATTTTCAGCGTCTCTTATTGTGTGACTCCCCCACTCATCATGTCCTTTCTATTCATGCCAGTTTAATCATCTCCTCACTTTTTTGTTTTTTGCTGCACCGTTTCTAATTTTGTGGCTCACTACCATCACCCTCCTATGTACACATGTAGTAGGTCCATTGTAGATCCATCAACAGTTTAGTGTCCTCTGTTCTGTTGTCTTTCGATAATGGAATCTAACCCTGGTCGTTTGGAAAAAAAATCAACAGTTTAGTGTACATCTGCACTTTCTACTTCCTAGAGCCATCGACTCCATGAAATCAATGCCACAATGCCAAACAGTGGCTGCCTTGCCATATTGCCACAACGTCTTGCGTGATGGCATATGTAACATCTTTAGGTTTGATTTCTTCTGTCCCATTATTTCAGATAACATTATCTTTTAAATTGTATCTGGTGTGTTATGTTCTGGATAACCATTCTCAATATTATCGCCAGTCATAAATTTGCACGATCTAACTCTCATTGTTTTATTTTCCTCCGTGCGCTCTGTTTCCTTTAGTATATGTCAGGTACTCCAAAAGGCTTGTATGTTTATTGTAACCTCATGAGAGCTTCACGTTACAGAACATACATGCATATATGAGGCTGCTTCTCATATTTATGAAGCAAATGAAACAGAAGCCCTACAAATTTTGTTCAGGTCATACCTAATTAAAATTTAAGTTTTCTACGTGGAAAATGATATTTGTTAATGGCTTCTTATTATTGGATTCAATAAAAAAAACTTGATTTTCGCTACAGATTAAGATAAATGCAACAATGAGATATTATGTTGTGCATCTATTTCCTTGGGGCTAATGGTCAAACCTTGCCGATTAATTGTAAAACATGTGTGTAGTATAGTATGTTTCTTACAACATCCATATGTTGTCTATTCACTTTCTAGAATCAACACACAATTATTTTAAATGCATACACTTTAATTATTGTTTCATTCTTTGGGACAATATTTTATTTATTTCGACGGTAATTTCATATGTCTTTTCACTTAATTTTTTAATGTTCTTACTATTAATTTTCGGAGCAACACGCGGGGTTTTATCTAGTTACTCCTGTTTTGTGCTCTTGTTTTAGCTCATAAGGACGTAAATAGAGAATCTTTATCTCACTTGTTGATTGGACTTTCACACCCTGGACTAGTGGCTTCATCCACTTATCCAAATGATAGAAGAGCTGGCGGCAGGGTGCTCAGCCCCAAACTTAATACAAAAAAATATATTCACTATTTGTGCCCTTGATTTATCAGTCAAAGCATAATTGTGTAAACAAAAGATAAAGAGGGATGACCTTCTACCCAGATGCGTCCGTCTATGGGAGCCACTCTTGTGAAGTCTAGTTGGCTTGTGACGTACTGTATTTTCTGTTTACCATTCGTTGACATAAGCATACACACCTCTCTAAAAATTGTTTTCAATACCTTTGCTTAACAAAATAAAAAGCTCTAGCACATGAGTGATCCCTACTTCCCTCTACGAAGGGCCTTTCTTTTAGTTTTATGTTGAGTCTCCATCTTCTAACTTTATGCACAGTTGAGAGAGCATAGTTGTCATTCCAAGTTTAATGTGCATTCGTCCCAGAAACATTATTAATTGATTCATGTTGTGTTATTATTTGCTCTCAAATTATTTGTTCTAGTCATCCTCTTAAATTTTGAAGGTGTCCTGACATTTATGTTTTGCCCCACTCTTAAGGACAAGCGAAATATCACTTTGCTATGTTTTCTCTATGCTTGAAACAAACGTATAACTTTCGATTGCATTATTATTCATGATCTTTTATTTGTGTTACTTTTCATGATGCAAAATGATTGCTATGTTTCATTGTTAAAATTATATCTATCATTCTTGTGTTTAAAGTACTATGATCTCAGCTTACTTATGCTTTTACAATTTAGATGATCAAGTTTATGTTGGTAGCATGTCACCTCAGAATTTTTTTTTGTCGTTTACCTACTCGACGTCGAGTAGGAACTAAGATTGGTGATGTTGATACGTCATAAATGTATCCATGATTTATGATGTTCCATGTTGCTTTGATGCCATTTGCTACATGTTTCCTTTACACTTTATGTCATTTTTATTGATTTCCTAGGACTAACCTATTGACAAGATGCCACAAAGCCAATTCATGTTTTCTGCTGTTTTTAGTTTGAGAAAAATTGTTCTGGAAATATTCTCGGAATTGGAAAATTTGAAGCCCAGAAGTCTTAGAATTCCCGGAGGATCCACGGAGTCCCGAAGATACCCGGAGGGGGCCATAGGGGCCCCACACCATAGGACGGCGCTCCCCAGCCACGCCATGGGGTAGTGTGGGCCCCCGGCCGCCCACCGACGTTGCCCTTTCGCCTATTTATTCCCCCCGAGGCGTAAACCCTAAAAAGATCCCACTTTTCCATGAAAAACACCTGAGACCTCCGTCATCGTCAACCCGAGTTTGGGAGGGTTCTGGAGTTCTCCCCGGCGCCCTACCGGGAGGGGAAATCATCACCGGACGGCTCTACACCACCATGCCCACCTCCGGAATGATGCGTGAGTAGTTCATCTTTGGACTACGGGTCCATAGTAGTAGCTAGATGGTTGTTCTCTCCTCTTTATGCCTCATGTTTAGATCTCGTGAGCTGCCCTACACGATCGAGGTCATCTTATTGTAATGCTACATGTTGTGTTTGTTGGGATCCAATGAATATTGAATGTTATGTCTCTTGATTATCAATCTATAATGTTATCTTCATGTGTATGTTATTCATGATCTTGCATGCTCTCCGTTGTTAGTAGATGATCTGGCCAAGTAGATGCTAGTCACTCCAAGAGGGAGTATTTATGCTCGATAGTGGGTTCATCCCTCCTTTGCATCTGTGCTCGAGTGACAGAAACGTGACGGATGGAGGATGTGTTGTTGTCATTAGGGAGAAAACAACGATGTTTACATTCTTTACATTACACACTTTGATTAATGTGATTATCTGTTGCTTGCAACTTAATACCCAAATTTTGTTCGGATGATATTCTCAGGGTGGATTATTAGTCATAGATGCAGTTGGATAATGGTCTACGAGTCTTGTTGCAATGCCCGCATGAATCACATAGTAATCATCATGGCATGCATGTTTCAATATCTATCAATTGCCCAACTGTAATTTGTTCATGATGACCCACAAGTATAGGGGGTCGCAATAGTCTTCGAGGGAAGTAAATCCCAAATTTATTGATTCGACACAAGGGGAGACAGAGAATAGAAATTCCTCACCAAAATCATTGCAAATAGACTCCAGAAAGTTATTTGTAGGACAATTCATGTTAATAAATATGGCTTTATCAAAGGAAGGACTATCCAAGATTGTTTGGCCTAGTCTTTTGAATTTATCTTTCAATGTCAACAGTCTAAGAGGAAGGTGGTGGTTCTTAAAATTGACTTTGAAAAACCTTTTGACACCTTGGATCATGATGCTATTACTCAAATCCTTAGAGCAAAAGGCTTCCCTGAGTTATTTATTTCTTGGACTAAAGAAATATTAAATTTCGGTACTTCTGCTATGTTGTTGAATGGGGTGCCAGGAAAAAAATTTGCTTGTAAAAGAGGTGTCAGACAGGGAGATCCTTTGTCTCCACTCTTATTTGTGGAGGGGGTTGATCTTTTACAGAGCTTGGTTAATGCTGCTTATAGGGATGTCTTGATCTCTGCACCTATCCCTGTAAGAGCAGATTTCCCAAGTATTCAATATGCTGATGATACTTTAGTTATCATGCCTGACTGTAAGAAAGAGTTGGGTGTCCCGAAGGCAATTTTAAAAGTTTGTGCTTATTTCACTGGTCTCAAGATAAATTTCAATAAACCTTCCATGATCCCAATTAATCTTTCTCATGCTGAAGCTTTGGATTTAGCTCAAAGTTTTGAATGCAATTTGGGACATATGCCTTTCACTTATGTGGGACTTCCAATGTGAACAACTAGACCCTGCATCAGGGATTTCTCTCCTCTTATTGACAGAGTGGAGAGAAGGTTATCTGCCACTCCTTCTTTTCTTTCTTATGGTGATAGACTGGTATTAGTCAACTCTGCGCTTTCTTCTCTCCCAACATATTACATGCTCCCCCATGTTATACCTGTGGGATTTATTGATGTTATTGATAAAGCTAGAAGAAATTTCTTATGGAGTAGGAAAGGCAAGGACATGGATAACTCTTTAGTTGCTTGGTCAATGATGTGCAAACCAAAGAAGAAAGGTGGACTTGGTATTGTCAATTTGAAATTGCAAAATGAGGCTCTACTATTCAAGCATTTACACAAGTTTTATAACCAAGTTGACACCCCTTGGGTTCAGCTTGTTACTGATGCCTACTATCATCAAGTGGTACCACATGTCGCGGTATCATGTGGCTCTTTCTGGTGGAGAGGGATCTTTAATTTGAATGATAGTTACATATCACTTCACTCCTGCTCTGTTAGTAGTGGCAATACTGCTCTTTTCTGGGAAGACTGTTGGATGCCTTTCAAATTGAACTCCAAATTCCTCAGATTATTTTCTTTTGCTATGTATAAGTTACAATCAGTCTTAGAGTTTATTCATGGAGAGCATTGGATACAGTAATTTTCACTTCCATTATCTATGCAAGATCGTGATGAATTTGAGGAACTGCAGACCCTGTTACAGGATGTTCATATTGATCCTCTTGGAACAGATGTTTGGACTACATCTATTGGTAAGGGGGGCTTTGCACCTAGTATCATATACATGCATAATTTCTCCATTATCCCAAATGATGCTCTCTCTGGCTGGATTTGGAAGAGCAAATGTCAGTCAAGGCACACATTATTTGCTTGGCTTCTACTGCATGACAGACTTAATACAAAGGATATGTTGATTAGGAGAAAGTGGAATATTAATGATAATTCCAACTATGTTCTATGCCAGTTTTGAATTTATGAGGATTGAAGACATTTGTTCTTCAATTGTCAATTCAGCACCAGAGTCTGGAATTATCTTCAAATTTCATGGATTCGTGGTAACAATGCTGAAGTCATGGTTTTGGCAAAAAAAAATGTTTGTTGGTCCCTGCTTCTCATAAATAGTCACTCTTGCCTGCTGGACAATTTGGAAGCAGAGGAATGGTTGGATATTCAAAAATATTAAACCCTCTTTTAGAGGTTGGAAGAGAAGTTTCATTCAAGAGATCACTCTGCTTAAGTATAGAGTGAAGAAGGATGTGGTTCCAGTTTTATTATCATGTATAGATAGTCTACCTTAGTTTCTTTTCTTCAGTTTTTTTGGCTCTCTTGTATATTTGTAAATATTGTATAGACTTTTTTGGTTGAGTGGTAATAAAAGGTTGTGGGGGTGTTGCTGGCATGTGGTTGACGGGAGACCTCTTGTTGATGATAACTTTGAAATCCCCGGCAACGGCGCCAGGAAACTTTGATGCAAACGTTGGTAAACCCCAAGTGGAAGGTTGTGAAGAGTGCAGCCGAAAGTTTTCCCTCAAAAAAGAAACCAAGGTTGAATCGACCAAAAGGAGGACAAACAATCTATGAAGGTTGATACAGCTGAGGTGGCAGGGCACACTACCGGTTCAGCAGCAACGTGGAACCTACACAGCCCAATCAAATCACTTCGCCCCAATGTGGCAGTGAGGTTGTCAATCTCACCAGTTTTGCTGAATACAAAGAGGTTAAACGTATGGTGTGGAAAACCGTATGAAAGCAGTAGCAGCAGTATGAAAGAAGTGTGAAAGCAGTAGGTGTTTTATCAGTATGAGGAAAATGGACTGGGGTCCATAGATCACTAGTGGTGTCTCCGTGAAAGATAAATAACATGTGTGGTGAACAAATTATAGCTGGGCAATTGACAGCAATGAAGGATGCACCGTAGTGCATATGTAGGACATAAAGATTACTATGTGATTCATGCGGGCATTACAACAAAATACATAGACCGTCATCCAACTACATCTATGTCTAATAATCCACCCTCTGAATATCATCCGAACAAACGTTGGGTATTAAGTTGCTAGCAACAGATTATCGCCGTAAGCAAAGTGTGTAATGTAAACAATTTAAACTAGGTAAACACCGTTGTTTTCTCCCTAATGACTACATCACATCCTCCATCTGTCATGTTTTTGTCACTCGAGCACAGATGCAAAGGAGGCATGAACCCACTATCGAGCATAAATACTCCCTCTTGGAGTTACTAGCATCTAGTTGTCCAGAGCCTCTACTAATAACGGAGATCATGCAAGATCATAAATAACATATGCATGAAGATAACATGATAGATTGATAATCAGAAGACGTAGAATTCAACATTCATCAAATCCTAGCAAACACAACATGTAGCATTACATAAAGATTATCTCGATCATGTGAGGCAGCTCACGAGATCTAAACATGAGGTACAAAGTGGAGAGAACAACCATCTAGCTATTGCTATGGAACCGTAGTCCAGGGATGTACTACTGACGCATAACTTCGGAGGAGGGCATGGTGGTGTAGACCCCTCCGGTGATGAATTCCCCTCCCGGCAGGGTGCCGGGGAGAGCTCCAGAACCCTCCCGATCTCAGGATGACGATGACGGCGGATTCGGGTGTTTTTCGGGACGAAGTGGTATACCTTTAGGGTTTACGTTTCAGGGGGTATAAATAGGAGAAACGGGAAAGGCGGTGGAGGCCGGGGGTCCCACACCACCCCATGGCGCGGCCGGGTGAAAGGACACGGATGTCGCCTAGAGGGGGGGTGAATAGGCGTTTAAAAATAATTACGGTTAAGGCTTGAATAAATGCGGAATAAAACTAGCGTTTAATTTATCAAGCTAAAACCTAAACAAACTAGGTTCACCTATGTGCACCAACAACTTATGCTAAACAATTCAAGCAACTATGTGATAGCAAGATATGTTACTTCAAGCTCGATGGCTATCACAAAGTAAATTGCATAAGTAAAGAGATCGGGTATAGAAATAACCGAGAGACGAGGAGACGATGATTTATCCCGAAGTTCACTTCCCAATGGAAGCTAATCTCCGTTGGAGAGGTGTGGAGTCACAATGACTCCAAGCGCCCAATGGCTCACCTTATTCTCCTCGTGCCTCCACCAATGCGGAGTGCCACGATCCACTATGGGACCTTTGAGGGCGGTCACCGATCCCGTACAAGGTTGGGGCAATCTCCACAACTCAATTGGAGGCTCCCAACAATATCCCGCGAGCCACCAAAACTCCGAGATAGCAACAAGGTCCGGAGCTACCAAAACTCCGAGACAACAACAACCGTCTAGGGCACTCCAAGTACCCAAGAGGACAAGCTCAAGGGCACTCCAAGAACCCAAGAGTAACAAGCTTCTCAACCTTTCACTCGAACGAATCCTTGTAGACAACTCAAACCGATGCAACCTATGCAATGGCAAGAACACAAGAAGTGCTCAAATACTTCACTCTCAAATCCCACCAAAGCAACAAATGCTATGGGGGAGAAGAGAGGAAGAACAAGGAAGAACTCAACAAATGAATCCACAAGATCTAGATCCAAAGACTTTCCCCTCACTAAGAGGAGAGATGGATTGGTGGAATAATAGATCTAGATCTCCTCTCTCTTTTCCCACTAATTGGAGGCAAGAATCATGGAGGAATAGAGAGAGAGCAAGCTCCAAAATGTCAACAATGGTGGGGGAAAACTTGCAAAAAGGTTGGGGAACCAATGGGGAAGAAGACCCCTTTTATAGGTCCCCAAAATCAGCCCGTTGGGGGCATTCTGCCCCACCCCGGCCTCCCGGGCCGGCCAGGCCGGCCTCCAGGCCGGACGGTTCGGGTAGGGGTCCGGCCTGGGGAGCCCACCCCGGCCTGAGGCCGGCCTACGATTTTCCAGAAAACCCCCTCACTAAAAACGCGATATCTTTTGCATCCGGACTCCGTTTTCGATAATCTTGGGCTCGTTGAAATCGCAAGAACGAGCACTACAATATTATGCAAAGAAACATCATAGTCCATCATTGGATGATAAAACCAAATGATGAAAGTTATTACCTCTCTATAAAGGAACAATCGGTAAAACCTCCAATATCAAAAACGCAATAAGTTTTTCATGCGAAACCCGTTTTTGATGAACTTGATCTTGTATTAAAGCACATGACAAGCTCTAAAACCACACATGGAGAAAACACAAATAAGAACCAAGAAATGTTATGCCAAGTATGCAAAGGTTTGAGCTCTCTCCGAGTGATGCGATCAAGTTGCTAATATGAGAGCCCCTCTTGATAGTACGGTTATCTATCCTATAATCTGGTCTCCCTCCTAATGCTATGAGACCGGTAAAATAGAAAACCTATCAAGATCATAGCTTTGCCTTGAGCATTCCACTTGAGCTAGAATATGACGATCTCGACCTCCTCAAGATGGAACACCTTTCTTGATTTCTTTTTGCTTGGTGAAGACACAAAGATGCTCCCCCATATGCAACTATGGGAGAGGCTCTTTTAAGTATATCTTTACTTTAACATTATCTCCAAAAGAGTGGCAAGCTTCAAGAATGTGATCTCTTCGATATGCTTCCCTTGAACTTGCACTTCTCGAACTTGATGACGATCACAACTTGACGTCATCCACCATGGACTATATGAAATCTTCCTTTTGATGCAAGCCCATGGAAAGATGCCTAACCCCACATAGATATACCACACACACATATAATGGGTTAGAACACAAAGCTATATGAACAATTACTTACGATACCATGATACCACATGGTACATCTTCTTGCTTTGTGAGTTGATCACTATTAACCATCGCTTAGCGCTTTGCCTTGATCAACCTTTTATCTTTTTTTCTCTCTTCATAATAATGATGTATTGAAGGTAAAGATGAATGTTCACACAATATTCTTCTTCAAGACATACTTGATGAACCTTTTATCTTTTCTTATCTCTTCATAATAATGATGTCTTGAAGGTATGTTCACACAATATTCTTCTTCAAGACATACTTGCAATATGCTCAACTCTCTCATGACCAAACTTGGGATATTCACATGAATAGCACCTTGGTCACCACTTGATTATCTTGAATCCAACACATGGACATCAAGTATTGCCTATGGAGAAACTCTACAAGTATAGCTCAATGCAACCATTAGTCCATAGTGATTGTCATCAATTACCAAAACCACACATGGGGGAACCATGCTCTTTCAATCTCCCCCATTTTGGTAATTGATGACAAACTCTTTTACGAGGGTTTATATAATGAATTTTACCTACCATGCAAATAGACAAGAAAGGTTGCATGAGCATGAAAGGAAAATGTTTAAGAACAAAACCAAAATTTCTTAAACCCTCGAAACTTTCTCCCCCATTGGCATCCATTTCCAAAATGGGATCATAGAAATTTTAGATGGCCAATATAGTAAGGGTTCCTCCGTAGGCTATGCACTTCTCATAATATGAGTGAAATCAAATGCACTTATCCAATGATGAATAATGGGAGGAACTACACCAAGGATCCAAAGATTGCAAATAAGATGGTATACAAATCTAATATTCTCCTAAAGAGAAGCAAGCAAACAAGAGATACAACAAACCAAACGAACAAGGTATATTATGGTTTGAGAAAATGAGTGTTTTTAAAGAAAATAGAGGAGCTCCCCAATATTTGTGCATGATTTAGAAATATTGCATTTTGAACGCAAAGGGAACAAAAATGGAATCATAACTCCCCCACTGTTGTTCAAAACTCAAAGCAAGTACAAGTGATCATAAAAGAAAATAAGGCATATCACTTGGAGTAAGAGATGGTTAAGCCATAAGAGAAGTTACCAATAAAAGGATGGACACCGAACCATTAGGATACCAATAAGACATGTAATTCTTATCATGTGTATAAGTTTCTTAAATAGACCACAATCATGATGATGTACATCCATAAAGAAACATGTACACACAATATAGTTACAAAGAGAAAGAGCGAGATATCCAATTCGAAGAAATAAATATGATAATAAGATCTTTGCTTGAAGGCATTTTTTTTTAGAGGATATGAATGACCTTCCAACAAAAACACATCAAAGACGTCACAAACATCAATAAGGGAAAAAGAGATAGTTGGGACGTTTTGATAAAAGCAACAAATATCACAAGGAGTAAATATGTTTCATGCCATGATACAACCTACAAAAGGTTGAAATGTTAGAGTATATGCATGAGATAGATACTTGTTACCGAGGTAGCATTGGTGATGTTGTACTATATAAGAATTCATCCATCATCATAGCTTGACTCCAATAAGCATGTATTGATAACACCTTCTTTGTGAATGAGGCAAGCATCCAACGCATATGAAATGTACCCGGGAGAGAGAAAACGGTCGTCCACTCTGCAGCGCCCAACCCGGCCTGGGGCAGCCAGGGCCGGGCATAATCCCACCCCGGCCTGGCATCCAGCCTGAGGCCGGCGTGGAAGGAGAGGGAGGCCGGCGTGGGGGCGTCCACCCAGCCAGCAGCCCGGCCTGGGGCCGGCGTGGGGGCAGGGCGGGGCCGGCCACCCACCCGGGCAGCCCGGCCTGGCACCCGGCCTGGGGCCGGCGGGGGCAGCGAGTGAGGCCGGACCCCCACCCGAACAGCCCGGCCTGGCACCCGGCCTGGGGCCGGCGTGGGGCGTGGCAAGGCCGGCCAGGCAGCCACTAGCCCGGCCTAGAGCCCGGCCAGGCCGGCCAGGCAGGCCGGCCACCCCCTTTCTCCTTCTCTCTTTCTCCTTTCTTCTCCGTTTCTTCTTCTTTCTTCCACATCTTTTTCCGTAGAATTTTCTCTCTTATTGCTGCAACTTGCATGTGGTTTACGGGTAGATATGGTTGCACTTTATCCATGATATTTTCTGAGTAAACTTAGGGAACACGTTAGTCCTTCCATATGTTGTGATCAAACACTCAAAATAGGATTTAGGAACATGTCAATCAACTCATGATTGATAAGATACCAATTAGAAAATATATCATTGTAAAAATAAAATACCAAAGGAAATACTTATCACTTGGGGATACTAAATAAAAATGCATCAAGGAGTAAAATATTGAGATCCCAATAGACATCAAATGAACCATGTCAAATTACAAGAGATGTCAATTGAAGCAAATATCTATGAGTGAGATATCAAACTCCAAATAAATAGCAATTAAGGGCATCAAAGCAAAACAAATGAGCATAGCGGATGTCTATGTAAAATATGATCAAAGACTTATCTCATTCAAAACAATAGAATGCAAAACAAGGAATGAGATAACCAAGCCCTCTACACTTTTTATGATGGCACAAAGTAATAAAAAAATAAAAGTTGTGCCTTCCACAAACTCACAAGATATTGATTAAAATACCAATTTAAAAAGATCTAATATCAATTGATGATAACTAGTGTTCAAAAATAATCTATGATAGCTCCCCATGATCTATGCATGATTTTTGAATTTTTCACACAAATGGGATCATCACTCTTCGCATGCATACAATAGAAACTTTCATTAAGTGGCAAGAGATCCAATTGAAAATATAGTGTTCTAAAGGAAGTAATATAGCTCTCCCATGACTTATGCATTATATAGATGTTTGCATTTTAATACAAAAGCACTATAAGGGGATCCTCGCTTTTCTTACAACCATTACACTAGAATTTTGTTTGATTATAACACATAGATATTCAAGAGTCAAGAAAGACAATGTGAGTTCATACAAAACAATTTCTCGTCGATAATAGAAATGGAAGCAAAGCATAATGTAAATATGATCAATAACTTCTACTACAAATATGGTTGTCACTTTTCCAAGGACAAGGAGGGTATGATGTTAATTTTAGGTGGTATGTTGCAAAAATATTCGTGATCATGTTGAAACACAAAAGTTTATGGAAAAGGATATGAGTTAATTACCATGCTTCAACTAGTAAAATTATCATGCAAAGAAATTCTTAATATATATTGAAGCAATCGGTTTCCCAAACAATAAATACTAGTGCACATTTGAGGAACACCGCACGAAGAAACTCTCTCAAATTCAACAAACCAAAATATGAGATACAAAAACTCATTTAAGAAAGTATGGGACTTGTTTGAGCTAATCATGACACGTAGTAACAAGATAATTTAGAATATCAATTCTAAGTGGCATTACCTCACATGTTTACATTTTCTAGGATTGTAATATGCACATAGCTTATTACTCCCCCATAATGTGATAATCCATTTCTTTTCAACAAGAGGAAAGTGAAATCAAATAAGAGATAATTAATGAACATTGTGAAATTCGAATTTCTCATGAGAATGAAATACCACATGGAGACTATATAATATTGTCACGTTAATAATAAGTGATCTACCTCATGTAAACATATTTTAGGATTGTGAGGTGGCAAACACACCACTCCCCCAAAATGAGATAGTTCATTAATCTCTCAAAAGAGGCAACTTAAATTAATCATACATTGCAATAAAGGCTCAACACAAAACAAACAAGTACATGGAGTGCAAACCAACAAACACATACTAGATTACTCAAGATAGGTAATTAGTAAGCACACCATATACAAACACATGCTAGACACAAAACTAACACATGCAAGGGGCAAGCAACTTTTAATGTATATAATTTAAATACAAGTTACCGCAAGGAGACACATTGGATAGGAGATAGATATATGATGATACAAATGACTTGGATTGAGTAAATATAATTGATGAAGATCCCTTAATTCTTCATAAGATAGCCAAGTCTCCAATGCCCTCCAACAACACCTATTGAACAAGTTTTAGCTTGTTGGTCCCCAACCAAGTTGGGTCCTAAGAGGTTAGTCACAATAGGCTTGGCAACCCAAATGGTTCGTTTCTTGACACCACTTTGAGTGCCAACATATTTGGCAAACACAGTGCCAACCTTATCCTTCCGAAGGGAATAAACATCATAAATAATGATAGGGTTGGATAAGGTACCATTAGTGCATGAGGAAGCAAGGTGGCCCTTTTCACGGCATAAGTAGCAACATCGGCTTCCTCCTTTCTTCTTAGTTGATTTCTCAACTTGAGGAGTTATAACTTGATTCTTCTTGGGAAGAAGCCTTTCTTCATCTTGAGGTTGAGCATGAGATTGAACTTGTGGCCGCTTCCCTTGTTGCTTCTCACTAAGAGGCTTCTTCTTTAATGGGCAAGACCTAACATGGTGCCCTTCAACATTGCACTTGAAGCAAACAATCTTGGACGAATTGTTGACTTGTTCTTGGCTCTTGTTCTTGTTGATTATATGATTCTTCGTTATATTGGACTTCTTGTTATTATTGGAGTTGAATCCAAGTCCACTCTTGTCATTGGGTAATCTTTGTACACTCAACATGTTGTCAAGTGCGGACTTCCCATGACGCTTTTCCAAGTCTTTCTTCAAAGAAGCAACTTGGACCTTGAGCTCTTTTATTTCCTCTACATGGTTAGTAGCAACACAAGTAATAGAGGAAGTAGATGATTCATTGTTAGAGCAACAAGGCATGGAAAGCAATTCATCACAAGATGTAGCGATATTATGAGTGAATGAATTAATAGGACTAGCACGAGGAAAAATAGAATTTTGAGTAGAGTTTGTGCTAATGTACACATGAGGCTCACAAGATATCAACTTGGTAGTAATATCCTCATGAGCTAACTTTAGCTTATCATGTGAGACTAAAAGATCCTCATGAAAGCCTAAGAGCTTTTCATGACTTTCTTCCAATTTCCCATAATTGCTAGTTAGCAACTCAAGTTGAGACCTTAGCTCAACATTCTCTTTCAATGTAGATGCTTCACGAGAAATAGAGTTAGTAGCACAAGCATCATAATTAATAGAAATAGGAGAAGGCAAATTGGCAAGTCCTTTTAAATATGAAGCTTTAAGTTGAGTATGTTCGACTTTTAGCTCATCATTTTTAGTTTTAAGACAATTAACCACCTCAAGATTTCTATTATGAGAGTCCTTTAATTTTGATAACTCTAGAGTAAAAGTCTCTTCAAGAGATTCATTGATAGTTTGTTCTTCTACAAGATCTTCCTCTAGTTTTGCAATTTCATTGGAATAATCACGCTCGCGGCTATAACACGCGTCAATGCATGCTTCCAAATCCTTAATGGTGATATTGCGCCTATCAAATGCTCTAATGATTTCTAGGAAATTGGCACAAGCATCTTTATCCTCATAAAGGATATTGTGAATCATTTTACCTTTCTCCATTAACGATTCATTGTCATTATCATCGTCATCATCATCATCATCATCCTCATCACCATCATAATCATCATCATCATCACTAGATACATTGGTGTTCAAAGTAGGAGCTACCTTTGAACCTTTAGCCATAAGGCAAAAGTGAGATATGGTAGATGATGATGAACCATTACTTGAAGCGCCACTTAAATCCACATCTTGTTCCATGGAATGTTGAGTTTCTTCTACATGGTTAGTAACACAAGTAATAGAGGAAATACAACCATTTTTACTATGGAAACAAGATGTATCAAGCATATCATTATAAGATTTAGTCAAGGAATTTTTACATGATACTAGCAAAGTGCCCGTGCGTTGCTACGGGGTGATTGGATTTTTGTTAAATAATGAATAATTGTTATGACATAGAGAACTTCGCTACCAAAAATTAGTTTTTCTATGTGAATGCAACTACAGAAAGACTTAGCATCGCCTTTTGTCAGATCGTATAACACTTAAGAATGGCAGGTCTTTCTTGATTATGTTTCCCTTGTGATGAATTTTGAATCTCACATTTTAAAGGTGTCAATGATGACAATTTTAACACTTTGTATTAAGAATTAGTGCAAGGTAGAATATATGATGACAATCTACTAAATTAGGAGGTTCTAAAACATATTTAGTAATGTCATATCTTATATTTCATGTCCTATTCAAGAAAACCTTTACTGAACTTATCGTATGAAATTAGCTTTTACACTAACTCCATGGAAGCCTAAAGGATGAACATACCATTACACTATGTAGGCATTAATATGAGAGAGAGAATACAATACTTTAGTTAATCAAGATCGTGTCACTTCCTAGATATTTGCAGAAAAGATTGTACACATTGTCCAATATATATCTGTTCTTTTTTACATGAGGATAGAAAAAATACAGTGCTTTTCTTGCAAGGAAATTAAATCAACAATCTATGATTTATTTTTAAAACAACAAATGTTAGATCCTATCCAGAAAAGGCCATGAATGAACTAACCATAAAAAGATTTTACCCCATCCAGAGTTTGGAAAAATATTGTACACATTATTATGCAACTCTGAGTGGACAATAGATGTGATACTTAAGCTACCCTTGCTTTGAACATGAGACTTTTTGCATATCAAAGAAGAATAATCTCAGTTCTGCAATTCGGGAAATTGAAAAGAGGTGAGCAATCTAGGTCATAACTTATTCCTGAAATACCTAGAGGCTTAGAGAGTACCGTAGTTGTTAAAACAGTTAACTGGGAATCCATCGTCAGGAAAATGTAAATCAATGAAACAAATTTAGGTGGGTACAAATCACGCTCAGCTGAAACACGATTCTGTCAAGAAGCAAGCGCCACTTCTCGAAGCAGGTACTCCATAGCTGCAGAAAGATCAAATAATAGAACTCCCTTGCTACGGACACAGTGAAGAAGCTGCTCATGTGGCTACCGGAGGTGGAGCATGCCCACACCATGCGGATGCTAGGAAGATTCACGTTGAGCTCTTTGGAGCCTGTGTCTGAGTAGCACACCACAAACCCCTCGCCTCCGGTGGACTGCGGCAGCCACGGGACAGAGCAGCTGGACCTGGGGCTGACGTTTTGCAGGTGGAGTGGAGACGGGGGATTCAGGCGGAGATCTGACGCGGCGGCCACGAACCCCTTGCCTCCTGAAGACTGCGGCAGCTACTGGACGGAACCGCTGAACCTGCATCAGCCTGCCACTTTGGAAGGGGCTGAGGCGTGTGGAGACGGGGGATTGCGGCGGAGATCTGACCGGCGGTTGGGAATTTGGATCGAGGGGCTACCTCCAGCTCGCTAACGAAGAGGTATGCTCGTGGCTCGTCGCTTGGTAACGAAAAGGATTGCGGGTTGATTATCCATTAACTCAGGGGCTAAAGTGTAAAACGGTGGAGAGACGCACGACGGCCACCTGAAGCTGTATTATATAGTAGAGATGCATGAACTATCAACGCAAGCATGTAAATCATTTTGGGTGCTAGGTGTGTTTAAGTCCATAGACAAAGTATTGCAATAAGATAGAGATGAAGAATCGTCAACAATAAGCATACTATCAAGATTGCAATTTTTGTCACTACTCACCATATCATTATGTTGTACCTTGACACATGTTGGTGAGGTAGAAGAAGTTGAGAACTCATCACGCCCGGAGGTGGAGGGAGTATAATCATCACCACAACTTTTAGACACATCATATTTATCTTGAAGCTTGGTCCAAATATCATGACCTTTCCAAGATGGCCTAATTGACTCAAGAACTACAATACTCAAATATTTGAAAAACACATTAGTAGCTTGAGTATTGAGATATAAGTTTTTCTCATCCTCTAAAGATAAATCAATACCCGTTGGAGTAGAAAAACCCATATCTACAATTTTCTCTATATTTGGACCCATGTCCTTAAAAATATTAAGTATACTAATTTTCCAAGTATTATAATTTGTGCCATCGAATATAAAAGTGTCATTATGCACTAATCCCCTAGCCGACATCTTTACTCTCTAGGTTGTGAAACCCTATGAAGAGATACCCGGCTCTTATACCAATTGAAAGGACACGGATGTCGCCTAGAGGGGGGGGTGAATAGGCGTTTAAAAATAATTACGGTTAAGGCTTGAATAAATGCGGAATAAAACTAGCGTTTAATTTATCAAGCTAAAACCTAAACAAACTAGGTTCACCTATGTGCACCAACAACTTATGCTAAACAATTCAAGCAACTATGTGATAGCAAGATATGTTACTTCAAGCTCGATGGCTATCACAAAGTAAATTGCATAAGTAAAGAGATCGGGTATAGAAATAACCGAGAGACGAGGAGACGATGATTTATCCCGAAGTTCACTTCCCAATGGAAGCTAATCTCCGTTGGAGAGGTGTGGAGTCACAATGACTCCAAGCGCCCAATGGCTCACCTTATTCTCCTCGTGCCTCCACTAATGCGGAGTGTCACGATCCACTATGGGACCTTTGAGGGCGGTCACCGATCCCGTACAAGGTTGGGGCAATCTCCACAACTCAATTGGAGGCTCCCAACAATATCCCGCGAGCCACCAAAACTCCGAGATAGCAACAAGGTCCGGAGCTACCAAAACTCCGAGACAACAACAACCGTCTAGGGCACTCCAAGTACCCAAGAGGACAAGCTCAAGGGCACTCCAAGAACCCAAGAGTAACAAGCTTCTCAACCTTTCACTCGAACGAATCCTTGTAGACAACTCAAACCGATGCAACCTATGCAATGGCAAGAACACAAGAAGTGCTCAAATACTTCACTCTCAAATCCCACCAAAGCAACAAATGCTATGGGGGAGAAGAGAGGAAGAACAAGGAAGAACTCAACAAATGAATCCACAAGATCTAGATCCAAAGACTTTTCCCTCACTAAGAGGAGAGATGGATTGGTGGAATAATAGATCTAGATATCCTCTCTCTTTTCCCACTAATTGGAGGCAAGAATCATGGAGGAATAGAGAGAGAGCAAGCTCCAAAATGTCAACAATGGTGGGGGGAAACTTGCAAAAAGGTTGGGGAACCAATGGGGAAGAAGACCTCTTTTATAGGTCCCCAAAATCAGCCTGTTGGGGGCATTCTGCCCCACCCCGGCCTCCCGGGCCGGCCAGGCCGGCCTCCAGGCCGGACGGTTCGGGTAGGGGTCCGGCCTGGGGAGCCCACCCCGGCCTGAGGCCGGCCTACGATTTTCCAGAAAACCCCCCTCACTAAAAACGCGATATCTTTTGCATTCGGACTCCGTTTTCGATAATCTTGGGCTCGTTGAAATCGCAAGAACGAGCACTACAATATTATGCAAAGAAACATCATAGTCCATCATTGGATGATAAAACCAAATGATGAAAGTTATTACCTCTCTATAAAGGAACAGTCGGTAAAACCTCCAATATCAAAAACGCAATAAGTTTTTCATGCGAAACCCGTTTTTGATGAACTTGATCTTGTATTAAAGCACATGACAAGCTCTAAAACCACACATGGAGAAAACACAAATAAGAACCAAGAAATGTTATGCCAAGTATGCAAAGGTTTGAGCTCTCTCCGAGTGATGCGATCAAGTTGCTAATATGAGAGCCCCTCTTGATAGTACGGTTATCTATCCTATAATACGGTCTCCCTCCTAATGCTATGAGACCGGTAAAATAGAAAACCTATCAAGATCATACCTTTGCCTTGAGCATTCCACTTGAGCTAGAATATGACGATCTCGACCTCCTCAAGATGGAACACCTTTCTTGATTTCTTTTTGCTTGGTGAAGACACAAAGATGCTCCCCCATATGCAACTATGGGAGAGGCTATTTTAAGTATATCTTTACTTTAACATTATCTCCAAAAGAGTGGCAAGCTTCAAGAATGTGATCTCTTCGATATGCTTCCCTTGAACTTGCACTTCTCGAACTTGATGACGATCACAACTTGACGTCATCCACCATGGACTATATGAAATCTTCCTTTTGATGCAAGCCCATGGAAGGATGCCTAACCCCACATAGATATACCACACACACATATAATGGGTTAGAACACAAAGCTATATGAACAATTACTTACGATACCATGATACCACATGGTACATCTTCTTGCTTTGTGAGTTGATCACTATTAACCATCGCTTAGCGCTTTGCCTTGATCAACCTTTTATCTTTTTTTCTCTCTTCATAATAATGATGTATTGAAGGTAAAGATGAATGTTCACACAATATTCTTCTTCAAGACATACTTGATGAACCTTTTATCTTTTCTTATCTCTTCATAATAATGATGTCTTGAAGGTATGTTCACACAATATTCTTCTTCAAGACATACTTGCAATATGCTCAACTCTCTCATGACCAAACTTGGGATATTCACATGAATAGCACCTTGGTCACCACTTGATTATCTTGAATCCAACACATGGACATCAAGTATTGCCTATGGAGAAACTCTACAAGTATAGCTCAATGCAACCATTAGTCCATATTGATTGTCATCAATTACCAAAACCACACATGGGGGAACCATGCTCTTTCACCGGGGGGCGCCGCCCTATGGTGTGGGCCCCCTGTGGCCCCCCTCCGGGTCTCTTCGGGACTCTGTGGAACCTTCGGGAATTCTAAGACTTCCGAGCTTCGAATTTTCCAATTCCAATAATATTTCGAGAACAAATTTTCTGAAACTAAAAACAACAGAAAACATGAAACTGACTCTGTGGCATCTTGTCAATAGGTTAGTCCGGAAAATCGATAAAAAAGACATAAAGTGTATATCAAACATGTGGGAAACAATAAGAAAACAACATGAAACATCAGAAAATAATTATACGTTTATGACGTATCAACATCCCCAAGCTTAATTCCTACTCGTCCTCGAGTAGGTAAACGGTAAAAACACATAATTTCTGAGGTGGCATGCTACCAACATAAACTAATCAATAATGTAAAAGCATAAGTAAGCTGAGATCATAGAACTTTAACACAAGCATGATAAATAGAATTTTAATAATAAAGCATAGCAATCACCTTGCATCATGAGAAGTAACACAAATAAAAGATCATGAATAACAATGCAACAAAAGATATATGTTTGTTTCAAGTATTGATAAAACATGTCAAAGTGATATTTCGCTAGTCCTTAAGAGTGGGGCAAAACATAAATGCCAGGACACCTTCAAAGTTCATGAGGAAGACTAGAACAAATAATTAGAGAACAAGCAATAACAGATCATGAATCAATAAATAATGTTTCTGGGACAAATGCACATAAAACTGAGAATGGCAACTATTCTCTCTCAACCGTGCATAAAGTTAGAAGATACAGACTCAACATAAAAGTAAAAGAAAGGCCCTTCGTAGAGGGAAGCATGGATCACTCATGTGCTAGAGCTTTTATTTTATTAAACCGAGGTATAAAAAGCTTAACACTCCCCCCAACCATCTTACACAAAGCATGGCTAACCGAATCCTCGGGTTCCTGCCAACAATCACATACCATGGAGGAGTGTATATATTTTAAGAGAGGTGTATGCTTATGTCAACAAATGGTAAACAGAAAATACAGTACGTCACAAGCCAACTAGACTTCACAAGAGCGGCTCCTATAGAAGGACCCATCTAGGTAGAAGGTTGATGCTTGCAAAGTTGATGAAGTTGTTGGAAACCCCAAGAGGAGGGTGTGATGAGCACACCGGTAGAAAATTCCCCTTTGTTAAGAAACAAGGTTATCAATCTAGTAGGAGGAAGAGGATCTCAGGAAGGTTGATGCCGCTGACGGTGGTGCTGGTGCTTCACCGGTGTTAGCACCAACGTGGAACCTGCACACAACACAACCAAAATACTTTGTCCCAACGGTATAGTGAGGTTGTCAATATCACCGGTCTTGCTAAAATCAAAGATTAGATGTATAGTGTGGAAAATGATGTATGCTTGCAGTAAGTAAAGAAAGCAACAAATAGTTGTGGTTTGTTTAACAGTGTGGAAAAATGGATCGGGCCTCATAGGTTCACTAGTGGTGTCTCTCCATAAAAGATAGCATGCTGGGTGAACAAATTACAGTTGGGCAATTGACAAATAGAGGTTGCACCGTAGTGCACATATATGACATGAAGACTACTATAATATTTAGTGCGGGCATTACAACAATATACATAGACCGACATCCATCTGCATCTATGGCTAATAATCCACCCTCAGGTTATCATCCGAACCCCCTTAGGTATTAAGTTGCAAGCAACAGATAACTGCATTAAACAAAGTGTGTAATGTAAGCAATGATTATGCACGCGGGCACTCTCACCGCAGTTTTCTCCCTAATGGCAATAGCACATCCCCCCTTCACGTTTCTGTCACTCGAGCAAGGTGGTGAGGAGGCATGAACCCACTATCGAGCATAAATACTCCCTCTTGGAGTCACTAGCAACTACTTGGCTAGAGCAACCACTAGCAACGGAAAGCATGCAAGATCACAAATAGCATATGCAAATGAAGACTATAATCAACTTGGCATAAGTTCAATATTCATCGGATCCCAGCAAACACATCATATAGAATTACATAAGATCAATCTCGGTCATGATAGGCAGCTCACGAGATCTAAACATGGAGGCATATAGGAGAAGACAACCATCTATCTACAACTACAACCCGTAATCCAAGGATGAACTACTCACGCATCACTCCAGAGGCAGGCATGGTGATGTAGAAGCCTCCGGTGATGATCTCCTCTCCGGCAGGGTGCCGGAAACGGCTTCAGACCCCCCCCCGATCTAGGGTTGACGCTGACGGCGGCTATGGAACTTTTTGGGAATTGTTGATCGGGTGCTTAGGGTTTTCCATCTGGGGGGATTAAATAGGCGAAAGGGCAAAGGCGGTGGAGCTCCAGGGGCCCCACACCCATAGGTGGCGCGTCCAGGGGGATCTGCGCCACCCTATGGTGTGGCCCCCTGTTGCCCGTCTTCGACTCCTCTTCGTTGTTCTGGATGCTTCCGGGGAAAATAGGAACTTCGGGCTTTGTGGGGTCCAATTACGAGAATGTTTCCAGACTACTTTTCTAAAACCAAAAACAGCAGAAAATAGGGAACTGGCACTTGGCGTCTTGTTAATAGGTTAGTGTGAGATCCTGGCGCAGGGCTCATGAACTTTGAAGGTGTCCTGGCATTTATGTTTTGCCCCACTCTTAAAGACTAGCGAAATATCACTTTGCCATGCTTTCTCTATACCTGAAACAAACGTCTACCTTTCTTCGCATTATTATTCATGATTATTTATTTGAGTTACTCTTCGTGATGCAAAGTAATTGCTATGCTTTATTATTAAAGTTCTATTTATCATGTTTGTGTTTGAAGTTCTATGATCTCAGCGTGCATATGCTTTTACATTAGATTGATCAAGTTTATGTTAGTAGCATGTCACCTCAGAAATTATTGTTTTACCGTTTACCTACTCGAGGACGAGTAGGAACTAAGCTTGGGGATGCTTGATAAGGCTCCAACGTATCTACAATTTCTGATGCTCCATGATCATATTATGTCAATTGCTACTTGTTTTCTCCCTTATTTATAACATTTTATACGTTTTCCGGGACTAACTGTAACACCCCGGCCACCTCGTAGTCGGCGGCTGTCACCCCTGTCAGCTCTCTAGGATCTATAGACTAGCCCCACAGACCAACACTAGTCTTTCCTGCACACTTTGTCCTCACTCATGCGCACCCGGGAAGGACTTCCCGGTCGGTCACCCATCCTCAAATTGCTTCAGGCCAAGCACGCTTAACACTGGAGTTCTTTCAAGATGAGCTTCCGGAAAAGAAGTTGCAACTTGTTGATATGAGTATCCTATTAATCCTATTGAGCCCTGCGCCAGGATCTCACATCCTTCCCCCCTTAGAAGACCGACGCCCTCGTCGGTCAACCTACAGTCCAGGAACTTACCCTCTTGGCACTCGTATGTGCGCCCAGTGTCGGCACATGTCCCACATGTCCACCCACTAACCCGCACACGCCCGTGTAACCGCGAGGGTCGACTCTGATACCAAATGTAACACCCCGGCCACCTCGTAGCTGGCGGCTGTCACCCCTGGCAGCTCTCTAAGATCTATAGACTAGCCCCACAGACCAACACTAGTCTTTCCTGCGCACTTTGTCCTCAGCTCTCTAGGATCTATAGACTAGCCCCACAGACCAACACTAGTCTTTCTTGCGCACTTTGTCCTCACTCATGCGCACCCGGGAAGGACTTCTCGGTCGGTCACCCATCCTCAAATTGCTCCAGGCCAAGCACGCTTAACACTGGAGTTCTTTCAAGATGAGCTTCCGGAAAAGAAGTTGCAACTTGTTGATATGAGTATCCTATTAATCCTATTGAGCCCTGCGCCAGGATCTCACACTAACCTATTAACAAGATGCCAAGTGCCAGTTCCCTGTTTTCTGCTGTTTTTGGTTTCAGAAAAGTTGTTCTGGAAACATTCTCGGAATTGGACCCCATAAAGCTCGAAGTGCCTATTTTCCCCGGAAGCATCCAGAACACCGAAGAGGAGTCGAAGACGGGCACCAGGGAGGCCACACCATAGGGTGGCGCTGGTCCCCCCTTGGCCGCGCCAACTATGGGTGTGGGGCCCCTGGAGCTCCACCGCCTTTGCCCTTTCGCCTATTTAATCTCCCCGGATGGAAAACCCTAACCACCTGATCAAAAATCACCGAAAAGTTCCGCAGCCGCCGTCACCGTCAACCCTAGATCAGGGGGTTTTGAAGCTATTTCCGGCACCCTGCCGGAGAGGAGATCATCACCAGAGGCTTCTACATCACCATGCCTGCCTCCGGAGTGATGCGTGAGTAGTTCATCCTTGGACTACGGGTTCGTAGCTGTAGCTAGATGGTTGTCTTCTCCTCATATGCCTCCATGTTGAGATCTCGTGAGCTGCCTATCATGATCGAGATTGATCTTATGTAATTCTATATGCTGTGTTTGCTGGGATCCGATGAATATTGAACTTATGACAAGTTGATTATAGTCTTTATTTGCATATGCTATTTGTGATCTTGCATGCTTTTCGTTGCTAGTGGTTGCTCTGGCCAAGTAGTTGCTAGTGACTCCAAGAGGGAGTATTTATGCTCGATAGTGGGTTCATGCCTCCTCGCCACCTTGCTCGAGTGACAGAAACATCAAGGGGGAGGATGTGTTGTTGCCATTAGGGATAAAACAACGGTGAGAGTGCCCGCGTGCATAATCATTGTTTACATTACGCACTTTGTTTAATGCAGTTATTTGTTGCTTGCAACTTAATACCTAAGGGGGGTCGGATGATAACCTGAGGGTGTATTATTAGTCATAGATGCAGATGGATTTAGGTCTATGTATATTGTTGTAATGCCTGCACCAAATATCATAGTAATCATCATGTTATATTGTGCACTACGGTGCAACCTCTATTTGTAAATTGCCCAGCTGTAATTTGTTCACCCAACATGCTATCTTTTATGGAGAGACACCACTAGTGAACCTATGAACCCCGGTCATTTTCCACATTGTTAAACAAACCACAACTATTTACTGCTTTCTTTACTTACTGCAAGCATACATTATTTTCCACGCTATACGTCTAATCTTTGTTTTCAGCAAGACTGATGAGATTGACAACCTCACTGTACCGTTGGGACAAAGTATTTTGGTTGTGTTGTGTGCAGGTTCCACGTTGTTGCTCACATCGGTGAAGCGCCAGCACCACCGTCAGTGGCATCAACCTTCCTGAGATCCTCTTCCTCCTACTGGATTGATAACCTTGGTTCTTAACTGAGGGAAATTCTTGCCACTTGCTCATCACACCTTC
Organism: Alopecurus myosuroides; assembly: GCA_028641055.1. Taxonomy (NCBI): domain Eukaryota; kingdom Viridiplantae; phylum Streptophyta; class Magnoliopsida; order Poales; family Poaceae; genus Alopecurus; species Alopecurus myosuroides. Next base: position 310,165,267 of record CM054058.1, on the reverse strand, counting down.
CTCTTGGGGTTTCCAACATGCCATCCATAGCGATCAAGTGTGATCACACTAGATCATATTGTCTCACCTCGTGATATCTATGGCATCATGAAGTGAACGTGATAAGCGTAATGAGTAACTTTTCCTTTGTGAATCCACATGAGCCATCATGGACGTCCATGGTCCTGTTGTTACTTATTGTTCGGTAAGTTCCCGAACACGACTGTGTTATTGAACCTTTCTGGGTCACACACTTAAGCTGTATAAATATTTAATTGAGAGTGTTTTATAGTAATAATGGTTTATGGAGAATGGTCAGAGTCATTCTGATCTCATAGGAACAACTCCGGTGTCTATCGGAGGTGTTCCGGTGAAGTTATCATAAAGAGAGAAATAATTCCGGTAGAAGGAGGGATTATTTTAAAGAGATACGGGAGGACATGAGATGTCCCGGGAAGAAATATGTTTCCGACATCAGCGGATGATGTCGATAATTTTATCTTAGGTGGTCACTGTAACAGCCCTAGGCTGCTACAGAAAGCTACTGCAAAATTTGGGTAAAATTTTCACTTTTCCCTTTCTTCGTGCATCATGGCATCCATATTAAATTGCTAAAAATAAATCAAGCAAGTTGCAAAGCCTTAAGAGAAAACAAATCCACTCACAAAGAAAACCATTTCTTGATCTTCCATACTTGTCAAGGAAGTTCCAAGAATTAAATTGATAGTTCGGCAGCTATAAGAAAAATGCCAATTGTTTTAGAAAAAGAGAGGCGTGCAATCTAGCTTCATTCAAATGGTTGGAGATTGTTTTCAAAACCAAAGTTCTTTACTGAATTGCTAAGTTTAATGAAAAACAAATGTTGAAAACAAATTAAAGAGGTGGCAGCACCACTCATAAAAATATTCAACATATTGTTCAAATTCCATCCTTGCATTTTTTCTACTAAATTGAATTTGCTCAAAGGAAAAAACAAAACAATTTTGTGAGCTTCCAAATTGTTGAGGAAGTTCCTAGATTGATTTATGGAAGTTGTGAAAACTTTGGAAAAATTCCAAAAGTTAATAAAAGGAAAGGACATTCAAAATTTCTCACTCCATTTTGAATTCAACTATTTTGGAAACTTAACAAACTCCAAAACAGAAGTGGTGTGGTATGTTAACTTGTTATTACAAGCCTGCACTTTATTTTGGCAAGGTTTGGTTGGAGAAAAACAAATGCTTTATTATTTGAAAAATGCCAAAAGTGCCAGAAGCTGAAAACTCAAACAAGATACTTCTGGAAACTTTCTCCAATTGAGCTAAAAACTTAACCAAGACTTCCCTATGATAAATAAGGGTTACACGAAAGAGGGCACCAAAATTTGAATTGATTAAGGCCCTGAAAACAACAATTTTCTCCACAGCAATAAACCAAAAGTGAAACATGTTTGTTCTACAAACCTATTCCAATTGCTTTGAAATTTCTATCATAGTCTCCTTATGCCAAATAAGGAATTCTTGCAAGAGCAATTCTATTTTGGAAGTGGTTAATTATTTTTAATCAATCAAATGCATTTCTGGTAGAAATGAAACTAATTCAAGTTTGTTCTACAAACTTTGTCAAAATGATCTCAAATTTCTACCAGTACTTCCTAATGGACATTAATATATTTCCAAAAAATATCATGAGGTTTTTAATTAATTAAATGCCTTAACTGAATGTTTTTAATAAATGGTAGAAAGGAAATTAAAACAAGTTTGCTCTGGAAAGTTGCTCCAAATGATCTCAAAATTTTACCACGGCTTCTTTGTGTTAAATAATAATTTACTTCAAAGTTTCATAAGTTTTAGAGTTGGCTAAGTGCCCCAATTAATTCGTGCAAAGAGACAGAAGCAGAAAAAACGAAAACAAAAGGGAGAAAAGTAGAGGCAGGGGGTTTTGTGCAATTGTGTCGTCCTCTTCCTCTGGTCATGTACGTCCAAGGCAGAAGGCAGGGGAGCCACTCGATCTCTCTGCCTCCACATGTCGGTTATCCACAGCCCCCTGGCCATGGATAAGAAGGCCGCGCCCTCCCTTCTCTCCACGACACCCTAACCCTAGCCGCTCTCTCCCTATGTTTTTCCCCCAACCCGATCCCTAGCCATGGCCGTATATTGGAGCTCACACCGCCGTCGACTGAGGCCGCAAGGAGCAGATCGGAGACCACTGAAATCTCCGCCTCGTCCTCCTCTCCGTCCTCGCCGGCGCACGCGCTCATGGAGGCCGTATATTGCCGCCGCCGTCCTCTTCTTTCCCGCGGCCGGCCGCCGCTCGCCGTGGTCCTTGCCGCCGTCGTAGTCCACCTCCGGCCACACTGAGACTACCCACGCGACGAGGGTGAGCTTCTCGTCTGATTCCCTCTGTTTCCCTGCTTGTTTCCGTGCCGTAGACGCCGCGCCGCTCGCCTTACCTTGTGTCGCCATGGAGGACGAAAGCTTCAGCTTTGGCATGTTAACTGAACCTCCGTTACGGGTTTCCGTCTCTACGTGTCCTAGTGACCTCGCACGTCCCCTAGGCACACGTACTGCAGCACACACTCACACGTCGCATACGCCCGCCGCCCGTTTCCGGCCGTCCCGGCACTGCCGAGGTCGCCCTCCTGACTTTGGTTAGTTCTGTCGCTGGCTCTGTCCGTCGAAATTCAGTTAACGCGAGGCATCACGTATTAAACTTGTAGATCCGATAGTCAGCACAAATACTCGAATATCCCAGTGGCTACAGCCTCTTGAACCCGCCCTGAAGACGTGGGTTCGAATCATCCCTAAAGCAATGCCTAACATTTGTTTTTGGACTTAATCTTCGTGGCCCGTTCCCTTCCCACTCGTCATTGACCCTGGACGCCACTGTGGCCTGCACCTCGCTGCGTCAGCTCCTCCGTGGCCCTGGGCCTGCGCGTCAGTGGCACTGGATGCCCGTAGCCTGGTGCAAAAACAGTTCGGACGTTTTCTGAAAATTTTGTTCTGAAATTTCAGAAGACAGATTCAAATAATAACTTGTAAAATCCATGAAAATTCAAAAAATGATCCAAATTTGATAATTCAAATTTCTTTGGATTCAGAAACTTGAGCACTTTATGTTAATGTCAAAGTTGAAACATGTCTCTGTTAAAATGTTTTCACTTATTAATTAATTACAGAAATGACCATACAAATTGCAAACTTTGGAAATTAATAACTTGAGTTCTGTTGTTCCGAATTGGGCAAACTTGGGCTCTAAATTTTTTTTTTAACAAACTCTGCACAATGGTATTTTATTTGGGCACAATTGAATAAATTTTGACCAAGAAAACATCCATTTTCAGTTCTGGTCAGAAAAGAAAAGGAAAAAGGAAAGGGTAATTCAATAATGATCCAAAAATTATGTTTAATAGCTCAAAATGTTCAGTGAAACATTTGCTACATGTTTTCAAGCTTTTCAATACAATTTGTCCCCTAAGGTACCTCTTTTTAAATTGTTTACCAAAAATGGCAGATATGAAAGCAATAAGAATTAATTCATATTTATTGTTTCCTTCACCCCAAAAATTATGGAAACTATACCAAAATGAAAAGAACTTCAAGTAATAACAGAAACCATCATTTAATATTGGTCTTATTAAAATTAATAATAGTCCACTAAGATAAATATGAGTGTTGCCAAATAATGCACCATTATTTGGGAACAAACATTTAAAATGAAGATCATGTCCATGATGTTTTAGTTGCATTAAAATGTCATGTCATCATGAGTGTGCATTGCACCTGCTGTAATTGTTCTTCATTGTGTTTCCTTTCTGAGGTTGTTAGTGCTTCAGTAGATCGAGGAGTTGAAGTGCAACCAAAATTCTTCGACGATTCCTACTTCTGTCATTTCAACAAGGCAAGCGTAAATCCACTTCTTTGAGCATCTCTCTTGACCTATGTTATCCCTCAAGTATTTTCTCCACCATAATATTGCATTCGATTCAAATGTTTTGGCTATACTATCCTAGTAGTTGCATTTTGTTCCGGACACCATTACCTGTTTCCTTCCTATATCCTTAGTATTGTTTTGTGGCCCGAGATACTGCTATATGCTACTTAATTGCTTAGCCCTGTAGTTGAGTGCCTTGGGTCCGATGAATGGATCGTGGTTGGAAAATATTATGTCATGTCCGGATGTGTTGGGGACCGGTTGTCTCCAATTAAAATGTAACAGGCATGGATGGGTTGCCATCGGTGAATGGTGGTGTTTTACCTCACTCGTGCCCCTAGGAGTGAGTTCTCTTCGACTTGAACCAAGACCGAGCGTGCTTCCATCGGTGGGACATATGTACACCCTATCGACCAACTAACTTGTGAGGGTGTAGCCCGGGGTCCTTTAGTTTGAGATTTCCATTTGCGTGTGCGTGAAGACGATGGACGAGCTGCGAACGAGGACGGTGGTGTTTAGGATGGTGGCCTCGGTCCAGGGTGTCGGAGGCACTGAACCTGGACTACGCTTCACCAATGATCCCGGGATAGATTCATGCAAGTCAAAGGTTGTAACCGCGCCCACTCTGCCGGCCTCCCAGGAAGAGGTTATGATCAGGCAAAGAGCCGGACGGTACTGGTGGTTAAAATAGTACACCCCTGCAGGATAAATCTTTTCGAAAAGCCGTGTCCACGGTTATGGACATCCTTGGGAACAGCAGTTGAGATCATAGAGAACTTAAACAATAAAACTTGACGCGGCGGTTTGTGATGCTGGGTTGGCGGATGCCTTGTTCAGAAGCTGAAGAAGAAGAGTTACCATTTCTATCTCATTTCAAAACCTTCTTATAGACGTTGCCAAGTTGGTCTTTTAAAAGAAAACTACCTTTCCGCAAAACAGCTACCATAAATCCTTGCTAAAGCCTCATTCGAGCTATAGCTCTAGTAACCTTGCGAGTGCCTCCTGTACTCACCGTTGCTTTGTTGAATTTTTTTATTGTATTCTAGCAGAGGACTTATCCAAAGTCGAAGGTGGTTTCTTCGTGGACGTCGACGAGTAGTCTGGGTTTTCCAGGTGGCAACCTGGGGTGGTTAGGAGCAAGCTGGCGCTGATTTGTTTATCTGCAGGCCTCTTAGGCCATATTTTGGTTCTTGTTGTTTAGAACAACTATACCTGCTTCCGCTTGTTGTAATGTTCGGTCCGTGACCTCTGATTGTATTCTGCTATATTTTCTCTATTAAGAGTTGAAATATATATGCTTTGTGTCGTAGATACTGTGATGTGCCAGTTTGTTCCGAGTCTTGATCTCTTTATTATGCAACTTGGTTGGGCCCGACGTTATGTCATGACTAAGGGGTTGTGGGCCGATGATCCATGACCGAGCCGCGCCTGTTGATGTGATTCAACCTGGGGGATGGTAACGCAGGTAACCTTCAGTCGGGTATCGCAACCGGTGACATCCAGCACTTTGCATAGTTCCGAGGTTGGGGCGTTACAAGTTGGTATCAGAGCAGGACTGCCTGTAGGAAACCCTTCTATTGGTCGATGTTGAGTCTAGTGTTTGTGAATACTATTTCTAACCTAAAAATGAGTTATGAAAACCCTCTTAGGATTCTTTTTACTCCTTATCTGGTATCTCTCTATCTCTGAGTCATCGTACCTTATTTGATTTAAATGTTTTCTCGCTTATCTGTCACTTCAAATATTTAGGTTCACGGGGTTGGTTTCTCCCTTTAGTATACTACAAGTTGGTTTGTGTCTTTCATCATGACCCGGAGAAATTTCTGTGTTTGGAAACACATTCCTTTTCATTGCTTGGATGGTTTCCATCTGAGTAGTTTCTCATTCCTTGTGTTTAACATAAGGTCTGCAACCGAAGGTCCCAGAGTGTGCTAGAATTCTAGAGTGTTTAATCATGTCAGTTTCACTGGGAGTTTGTCTCACTCCACTCTTCAGAGTCTGACCTAATAATCCATCCCTTGAGAATCTAGAAGTACTCCTTCGTTGATCACTGTTCAAAAACCTCTGCTCATACACTCTATCTATGAAGTATTCCCTCGCCATATTCCAATTCTTATGGTCTTTTGCAAAGTTCATATTTCCAAATTCCTATGTTCCTTTGCAAGATCTTATACAATTCCTTGGAGCAGAAGAAGGCTTCCTGTAAGTGGGGTAGATCTTCATCCTCTCTCTTGCTCTTTTCTATTCTAGGAATCTCGGGACGAGATTCTTATAAGTGGGGTAGTTTGTAACAGCCCTAGGCTGCTACAGAAAGCTACTGCAAAATTTGGGTAAAATTTTCACTTTTCCCTTTCTTCATGCATCATGGCATCCATATTAAATTGCTAAAAATAAATCAAGCAAGTTGCAAAGCCTTAAGAGAAAACAAATCCACTCACAAAGAAAACCATTTCTTGATCTTGCATACTTGTCAAGGAAGTTCCAAGAATTAAATTCATAGTTCGGCAGCTATAAGAAAAATGCCAATTATTTTAGAAAAAGAGAGGCGTGCAATCTAGCTTCATTCAAATGGTTGCAGATTGTTTTCAAAACCAAAGTTCTTTAATGAATTGCTAAGTATAATGAAAAACAAATGTTGAAAACAAATTAAAGAGGTGGCAGCACCACTCATACAAATATTCAACATATTGTTCAAATTCCATCCTTGCATTTTTTCTACTAAATTGAATTTTCTCAAAGGGCAAAACAAAACTATTTTGTGAGCTTCCAAATTGTTGAGGAAGTTCCAAGATTGATTTATGGAAGTTGTGAAAACTTTGGAAAAATTCCAAAAGTTAATAAAAGGAAAGGACATTCAAAATTTCTCGCTCCATTTTGAATTCAACTATTTTCAAAACTTAACAAACTCCAAAACGGAAGTGGTGTGGTATGTTAACTTGTTATTACAAGCCTGCACTTTATTTTGGCAAGGTTTGGTTGGAGAAAAACAAATGCTTTATTATTTGAAAAATGCCAAAAGTGCCAGAAGCTGAAAACTCAAACAAGATACTTCTGGAATCTTTCTCCAATTGAGCTAAAAACTTAACCAAGACTTCCCTATGATAAATAAGGGTCACACGAAAGAGGGCACCAAAATTTGAATTGATTAAGGCCCTGAAAACAACAATTTTATCCACAGCAATAAACCAAAAGTGAAACATGTTTGTTCTATAATCTTATTCCAATTGCTTTGAAATTTTTATCATAGTCTCCTTATGCCAAATAAGGAATTCTTGCAAGAGCAATTGTATTTTGGAAGTGGTTAATTATTTTTAATCAATTAAATGCATTTCTGGTAGAAATGAAACTAATTCAAGTTTGTTCTACAAACTTTGTCAAAATGATCTCAAATTTCTACCAGTACTCCTAATGCCATTAATATATTTCCACAAAATATCATGAGGTTTTTAGTTAATTAAATGCCTTAACTAAATGTTTTTAATAAATGGCAGAAAGGAAATTAAAACAAGTTTGCTCTCGAGAGTTGCTCCAAATGATCTCAAAATTTTACGACGGCTTCTTTGTGTTAAGTAAGAATTTACTGCAAAGTTTCATAAGTTTTAGAGTTGGCTAAGTGCCCCCAATTAATTCGTGCAAACAGACAGAAGCAGAAAAAACGAAAACAAAAGGGAGAAAAGTAGAGGCAGGGGGTTTTGTGCAATTGTGTCGTCCTGTTCCTCTGGTCATGTACGTCCATGGCAGAAGGCAGGGGAGCCACTCGATCTCTCTGCCTCCACACGTCGGCTATCCACAGCCCCCTGGCCATGGATAAGAAGGCCGCGCCCTCCCTTCTCTCCACGACACCCTAACCCTAGCCGCTCTATCCCTGTGTTTTTTCCCCCAACCCGATCCCTAGCCATGGCCGGATATTGGAGCTCACACCGCCGTCGACTGAGGCCGCGAGGAGCAGATCGGATACCACTGAAATCTCCGCCTCGTCCTCCTCTCCGTCCTTGCCGGCGCACGCGCTCATGGAGGCCGTATATTGCCGCCGCCGTCCTCTTCTTTCCCGCGGCCGGCCGCCGTTCGCCGTGGTCCTTGCTGCCGTCACCGTCCACCTCCGGCCACGCTCAGACTACCCACGCGACGAGGGTGAGCTTCTCGTCCGATTCCCTCTGTATCCCTGCTTGTTTCCGTGCCGTAGACGCCGCGCCGCTTGCCTTACCTTGTGTCACCATGGAAGACGAAAGCTTCAGCTTTGGCCTATTAACTGAACCTCTGTTACGGGTTTCCGTCGCTGCGTGTCCTAGTGACCTCGCACGTCCCCTAGGCACACGTACTGCAGCACACACTCACACGTCGCGTACGCCCGCCGCCCGTTTTCGGCCGTCCCGGCACTGCCGAGGTCGCCCTCCTGACTTTGGTTAGTTCTGTCGCTGGCTCTGTCCGTCGAAATTCAGTTAACGCGAGGCATCACGTCTTAAACTTGTAGATCCGATAGTCAGCACAAACACTCGAATAGCCCAGTGGCTACAGCCTCTTGAACCCTCCCTGAAGACGTGGGTTCGAATCCTCCCTAAAGCAATGCCTAGCATTTGTTTTTGGACTTAATAATTTCAGAAGACAGATTCAAATAATTATGTGGCCTGCACCTCGCTGCGTCAGCGCCTCCGTGGCCCTGGGCCTGCGCGTCAGTGGCACTGGATGCCCGCAGCCCGGTGCAAAAACAGTTCGGACGTTTTCTGAAAATTTTGTTCTGAAATTTCAGAAGACAGATTCAAATAATAACTTGTAAAATCCATGAAAATTCGAAAAATGATCCAAATTTGATGATTCAAATTTCTTTGGATTCAGAAACTTGAGCACTTTCTGTTAATGTCAAAGTTGCAACATGTCTCTGTTAAAATGTTTGCACTTATTAATTAATTACAGAAATGACCATACAAATTGCAAACTTTGGAAATTAATAACTTGAGTTCTGTGGTTCCGAATTGGGCAAACTTGGGCTCTAAATTTTTTTCTTAACAAACTCTACACAATGGTATTTTATTTGGGCACAATTGAATAAATTTTGACCAAGTAAACATCCATATTCAGTTCTGGTCAGAAAAATTAAGGAAAAAGGAAAGGGCATAACTAATTCAATAATGATCCAAAAATTATGTTTAATAGCTCAAAATGTTCAGTGAAACATTTGCTACATGTTTTCAAGCTTTTAAATACAATTTGTCCCCTAAGGTACCTCTTTTTAAATTGTTTACCAAAAATGGCAGATATGAAAGCAATAAGAATTAATTCATATTTATTGTTTCCTTCACCCCAAAAATTATGGAAACTATACCAAAATGAAAAGAACTTCAAGTAATAACAGAAACCATCATTTCATACTGGTCTTATTAAAATTAATAATAGTCCACTAAGATAAATATGAGTGTTGCCAAATAATGCGCCATTATTTGGGAACAAACATTTAAAATGAAGATCATGTCCATGATGTTTTAGTTGCATTAAAATGTCATGTCATCATGAGTGTGCATTGCACCTGCTGTAATTGTTCTTCATTGTGTTTCCTTTCCGTGGTTGTTTCTGCTTCAGTTGATCGAGGAGTTGAAGTGCAACCAAAATTCCTCGACGATTCCTACTTCTGTCATTTCAACAAGGCAAGCGTAAATCCACTTCTTTGAGAATCTCTCTTGACCTATGTTTTCCCTCAAGTATTTTCTCCACCATAATATTGCATTCGATTCAAATGTTTTGGCTATACTATCCTAGTAGTTGCATTTTGTTCCGGACACCATTACCTGTTTCCTTCCTATATCCTTAGTATTGTTATGTGGCCCGAGATACTGATATATGCTACTTAATTGCTTAGCCCTGCTTAGTTGAGTGCCTTGGGTCCGATGAATGGATCGTTGTCATGTCCGGATGTGTTGGGGACCGGTTGTCTCCAATTAAAATGTAACAGGCATGGATGGGTTGCCATCGGTGAATGGTGGTGTTTTACCTCACTCATGCCCCTAGGAGTGAGTTCTCTTCGACTTGAACCAAGACCGAGCGTGCTTCCATCGGTGGGACATATGGACTCCCTATCGACCAACTAACTTGTGAGGGTGTAGCCCGGGGTCCTTTAGTTTGAGATTTCCATTTGCGTGTGCGTGAAGACGATGGACGAGCTGCGAACAAGGACGGTGGTGTTTAGGATGGTGGCCTCGGTCCAGGGTGTCGGAGGCACTGAACCTGGACTACGCTTCACCAATGATCCCGGGATAGATTCATGCAAGTCATAGGTTGTAACCGCGCCCACTCTGCCAGCCTCCCAGGAAGAGGTTATGATCAGGCCTGATCAGGCAAGGAGCCGGACGGTACTGGTGGTTAAAATAGTACACCCCTGCAGGGTAAATCTTTTCGAAAAGTCGTGTCCACGGTTACGGACATCCTTGGGAATAACAGTTGAGATCATAGAGAACTTAAACAATAAAACTTGAGGCGGCGGTTTGTGATGCTGGGTTGGCGGATGCCTTGTTCAGAAACTGAAGAAGAAGAGTTACAATTTCTATCTCATTTCAAAACCTTCTTATATATGTTGCCAAGTTGGTCTTTTAAAAGAAAACTAGATTTCCGCAAAACAGCTACCATAAAGCCTTGCTAAAGCCTCATTCGAGCTATAGCTCTAGTAACCTTGCGAGTGCCTCTTGTACTCACCGTTGCTTTGTTGATTTTTTTATTGTATTCTAGCAGAGGACTTCTCCAAAGTCGAAGGTGGTTTCTTCGTGGACGTCGACGAGTAGTATGGGTTTTCCAGGTGGCAGCCTGGGGTGGTTAGGAGCAAACTGGCGCTGATTTGTTTATCTGTAGGCCTCTTAGGCCATATTTTGGTTCTTGTTGTTTAGAACAACTATACCTGCTTCCGCTTGTTGTAATGTTGGGTCCGTGACCTCTGATTGTATTCTGCTATATTTTCTCTGTTAAGAGTTGAAATATATATGCTTTGTGTCGTAGATACTGTGATGTGCCAGTTTGTTCCGAGTCTTGATCTATTTATTATGCAACTTGGTTGGGCCCGACGTTATGTCATGACTGAGGGGTTGTGGGCCGATGATCCATGACCGAGCCGCGCCTGTTGATGTGATTCAACCTGGGGGATGGTAACCCTGGTAACCTTCAGTCGGTATCGTAACCGGTGACATCCAGCACTTTGCATAGTTCCGAGGTCGGGGCGTTACAAGTTGGTATCAGAGCAGGACTGCCTGTAGGAAACCCTTCTATTTGTCGATGTTGAGTCTAGTGTTTGTGAAAACTATTTCTAACCTAAAAATGAGTTATGAAAACCCTCTTAGGATTCTTTTTACTCCTTATATGGTATCGCTCTATCTCTGAGTCATCGTACCTTATTTGATTTAAATGTTTTCTCGCTTATCTGTCACTTCAAATATTTAGGTTCACGGGGTTGGTTTCTCCCTTTAGTATAGTACAAGTTGGTTTGTGTCTTTCATCATGACCCGGAGAAATTTCTGTGTTTGGAAACACATTCCTTTTCATTGCTTGGATGGTTTCCATCTGAGTAGTTTTTCATTCCTTGTGTTTAACATAAGGTCTGCAACCGAAGGTCCCAGAGTGTGCTAGAATTCTGGAGTGTTTAATCATGTCAGTTTCACTGGGAGTTTGTCTCACTCCACTCTTCAGAGTCTGACCTAATAATCCATCCCTTGAGAATCTAGAAGTATTCCTTCGTTGATCACCGTTCGAAAACCTCTGCTCATACACTCTATCTATGAAGTATTCCCTCGCCATATTCCAATTCTTATGGTCTTTTGCAAAGTTCATATTTCCAAATTCCTATGTTCCTTTGCAAGATCTTATACAATTCCTTGGAGCAGAAGAAGGCTTCCTGTAAGTGGGGTAGATCTTCATCCTCTCTCTTGCTCTTTTATATTCTAGGAATCTCGGGACGAGATTCTTATAAGTGGGGTAGTTTGTAACAGCCCTAGGCTGCTACAGAAAGCTACTGCAAAATTTGGGTAAAATTTTCACTTTTCCCTTTCTTCATGCATCATGGCATCCATATTAAATTTCTAAAAATAAATCAAGCAAGTTGCAAAGCCTTAAGAGAAAACAAATCCACTCACAAAGAAAACCATTTCTTGATCTTCCATACTTGTCAAGGAAATTCGAAGAATTAAATTGATAGTTCGGCAGCTATAAGAAAAATGCCAATTGTTTTAGAAAAAGAGAGGCGTGCAATCTAGCTTCATTCAAATGGTTGCATATTGTTTTCAAAACCAAAGTTCTTTACTGAATTGCTAAGTTTAATGAAAAACAAATGTTGAAAACAAATTAAAGAGGTGGCAGCACCACTCATAAAAATATTCAACATATTGCTCAAATTCCATCCTTGCATTTTCTCTACTAAATTGAATTTGCTCAAAGGGCAAAACAAAACTATTTTGTGAGCTTCCAAATTGTTGAGGAAGTTCCAAGATTGATTTATGGAAGTTGTGAAAACTTTGGAAAAATTCCAAAAGTTAATAAAAGGAAAGGACATTCAAAATTTCTCACTCCATTTTGAATTCAACTATTTTCAAAACTTAACAAACTCCAAAACAGAAGTGGTGTGGTATGTTAACTTGTTGTTACAAGTCTGCACTTTATTTGGGCAAGGTTTGGTTGGAGAAAAACAAATGCTTTATTATTTGAAAAATGCGAAAAGTGCCAGAAGCTGAAAAGTCAAACAAGATACTTCTAGAAACTTTCTCCAATTGAGCTAAAAACTTAACCAAGACTTACCTATGATAAATAAGGGTCACACGAAAGAGGGCACCAAAATTTGATTTGATTTAAGGCCCTGAAAACAACAATTTTATCCACAGCAATAAACCAAAAGTGAAACATGTTTGTTCTACAAACTTATTCCAATTGCTTTTAAATTTCTATCATAGTCTCCTTATGCCAAATAAGGAATTCTTGCAAGAGCAATTCTATTTTGGAAGTGGTTAATTATTTTTAATCAATCAAATGCATTTCTGGTAGAAATGAAACTAATTCAAGTTTGTTCTACAAACTTTGTCAAAATGATCTCAAATTTCTACCAGTACTTCCTAATGGCCATTACTATATTTTCACAAAATATCATGAGGTTTTTAATTAATTAAATGCCTTAACTAAATGTTTTTAATAAATGGAAGAAAGGAAATTAAAACAAGTTTGCTCTGGAATGTTGCTCCAAATAATCTCAAAATTTTACCACGACTTCTTTGTGTTAAATAAGAATTTACTGCAAAGTTTCATAAGTTTTCGAGTTGGCTAAGTGCCCCAATTAATTCGTCCAAAGAGACAGAAGCAGAAAAAACGAAAACAAAAGGGAGAAAAGTAGAGGCGGGGGTTTTGTGCAATTGTGTCGTCCTCTTCCTCTGGTCATGTATGTCCATGGCAGAAGGCAGGGGAGCCACTCGATCTCTCTGCCTCCACACGTCGGCTATCCACAGCCCCCTGGCCATGGATAAGAAGGCCGCACCCTCCCTTCTCTCCACGACACCCTAACCCTAGCCGCTCTCTCCCTGTGTTTTTTCCCCAACCCGATCCCTAGCCATGGCCGGATATTGGAGCTCACACCGCTGTCGACTGAGGCCGCGAGGAGCAGATCGGAGACCACTGAAATCTCCGCCTCGTCCTCCTCTCCGTCCTCGCCTGCGCACGCGCTCATGGAGGCCGTATATTGCCGCCGCCGTCCTCTTCTTTCCCGCGGCCGGCCGCCGCTCGCCGTGTTCCTTGCCGCCGTCGTTGTCCACCTCCGGCCACGCTGAGACTACCCACGCGACTAGGGTGAGCTTCTCGTCCGATTCCCTCTGTTTCCCTGCTTGTTTCCGTGCCGTAGACGCCGCGCCGCTCGCCTTACCTTGTGTCGCCATGAGGACAAAAGCTTCAGCTTTGGCCTATTAACTGAACCTCCGTTACGGGTTTCCGTCGCTGCGTGTCCTAGTGACCTCGCACGTCCCCTAGGCACACGTACCGCAACACACACTCACACGTCACGTACGCCCGCCGCCCGTTTCCGGCCGTCCCGGCACTGCCGAGGTCGCCCTCCTGACTTTGGAGTCCAATCCGAATTGGGAAAGGGGAAGGGTGCGGCTGCCCTAACTTGGTCACACCATGGGGAGAGGTTTACTCCTTGTAACATCCCAAGTATGAAAATCTCCCCCTAGATGTTTGTTTCTTGTTTTGTTATTGCTTTGCATCATGTCATCATATTCTTTGCTTTGTTTGCATTTGTTTCCATCTGTTTTCTATTTTGAATTCCAAACAAAACATTCGAATTATTTGTCATACTTGTTATGTTACATGTTTCAAATAAGAGCTACAAAATAAACAAATAATTTGTTCCACTAAAATTGGAATCAAAAACTTTAAATTGGTTTAAGTGGCATTTATTCTTTTTATATACCAACATTGCTCAATCCATTTAATTACCAAACATCAACTAAATTAAAATAATTGGAAAACAAAAGTTTATTTTAAGGTGTTGTTACAAAAATAAATCATTAAAAAATTATTCCAAAATTGGCTAACCCCTAAAACCATTTGTTTTCTTTCTCCTTTTCCAAAGCTATAAAAAAAATGAACAGAAAAGATTAAAAGGAAAAGAGAGGGGGGAATAAGGGCATCCAGCCCACTTTGGGCCAGCCCAACTCCCACTGGCCCGTACCCCCCACTGCGTTGTCTCCTACCTCTCGTACAGAGGACCATCCATGGTGTCCACGTGGGATACAGAGGAGGGAAACGGTGATCGGCAGCTCCCCCTCCTCTATAACCTAGCTCGAGGCCGAGCCCCTCCTAGCCCTAATCGCTCCTCCCCTCTTTCCTCTCGAGCGCCGTTTTCCTCCTCTCCTTCTCTCCCTCCGTCCTCCCTGTTTCTCCGTTCCTCACCGAGAGCACCACCGCAGCCGCCCTCTCCGGCTCGCCGCCGGCACCACGGTGCCCGCCCGGCCGCGCTTGGGCCGGGAACGGAAACGCCGCGCGCCCCTCTTCCTCGCCATGGCCTCGGTTTTCCCTGAGGTGCACCGAGTCGCCGCCGCCATCTTGATTTCGCCGTCGGCCGCACCCTGTCGACCACCACGGACGGCTCCGTCCTCTCCCTCGCTGTAAGCCGCTCCTCTTCCCCTGCCTTCCCTCTCCTCCGGTTCCCTCACCTCGCACGACCGGCCCGCACGGCAGCCCGCTAGCCCCGCGCGCCACCGCGGACCGCGCCCGCGAGCAGTCCATCGCCGGCGCCATCCGTCCGCCCTCGCTGGCAGCGACCGCGCCTGTAACCTGAACCCAAAATTCAGTTAAGTTCAGATATTTGCGCGCAGACAGAAGCTAACCCCAACCGTACCCCTTACCTGACAACCAAACGGAACCAGCCGCACTGGCACCAGCCCCGTGCGCCCAAGCGAGAGCTCGCGGGATCAACCCCCGCGGGAGGCATTTGCCTCCCCCTTTTTTTCCCTTGCGCGCAACCCCGCGGGGCCCGCGCGTCATTGACCTGCAGGGCCACATCACCCCCTAGCCACTCCACCTAGGCGCCACGCAGGCCTGGCCCGCTGGCAGTGGCCCATTCTGGGTCACTGCGCGGTGCATTTAAGTTTTCTGCCTTTTTCTTTTAAATATCAGTCCAATTAATTTTCAGATTAGTCCCTAAACTCAAAACTCACATAACTTTTATTTCACAAACCCAAATAATAAAAATAAAATATGTACACTGCACCAAATTTAATTATCTATCTATTTATAACATTTGTTTTCTTTTTTGAATAATTCAATTGCATCCAAATTTCAAATTCAAACAATTCTTTTGAAATTTGATTAATTCCATAACTAATTCAATATTAATCCAAATAACACAAATAAAATATGTTTTCCATGCCATTTTAAACCACCTAACCAAATATAAATTTTGTTTCATGATTTGAATAATTAAAATTGCTTAAATAATTTAAACCTTGTTTAATTCATTTAAAATTGCTAAATTCATAACTTGCTCAAATTAAATTATTTTTGAACATGTAAAATATGTTTTCAAACCAGAAAAACATAATATTTTCAAATATGAATTTTGTTTAATGTTTTGAACAAATAAAAATTCAATTAATATTAGTAATTGAATTAAATTCATTTAAATCTTGTTTAACTTGTTTAATTCATAAATAATTCATCCTAATTCCTTTTTCAATAATTGAAACATGTAATCCACCTAAAATTTGGTGTTCTATTCAAATATGAACTTTGTTATCTGTTTTGAACAATTGAAATTGGTGAAAACAACAAATGCTTGTGTAACACCTTTAAGGAACCAAAATTCCATAACTTAATAAATAAATTTCCAAAATTGGTAAACCTTATTTCCAATTGATTCTATTGTTGTTATTTTTCTGTTTTCCTCATCCATGCATCATGCTAATCCACCTTCACCTGTTGATTAGTTGTAAAACAATTATTTCAACCTTAATTCATGGGCTTTCCATATGCAACCCCAAATTGCATATGGGTCCATTTAAATTGTGTTACCATGTCAACTAGTTTATTTTTGATGCATCAATTGAATTGTCATGCATCATCCCATGATTGTGCATTATGCCATGTCATTGATTATTTGTCTCTCTGCGTTGTTTGTTTGCTTCTTCTCGAATAGACGACGACGTTGAGACATACGATCTTACGACACCCCTTCAGAGGATTTAGCTCAGTACCAGGCTGCTGAGTTGCGGGCAAGTATTCACTCCCATGAACCATCGTGTTCCTTTCAACATTGGATACCGATACTTTCCGTTGTCTATTCTGCTAGCCTATGAATCGTTGCTTGTGTTCGAACCTATCACATGTTATCCTTAACCATGATATAGCCTCACCTCCACACCTATAACCCCATTGGTTGTTGCCCGTGTCTTACTAGCATGCTTAGGGTTGTTTTGCTCGAGTCTGCTGTCAGTTACTTTCTGTTATCATATTTTATTATGTTCTGGGGCTCGATGTTAAACAATCAACCTGTTAATGCTTGGGTAATAATAATTTGATGATAAGGCACCGGCAGGAGGCCCGTCGTGGTTTTGAGGCCTGCTAGTGTCGACCCTAATTAGGAAAAGGGTCTTGTCTACTAATCCATGATGAGCGTGCTCACCGCATCCGGGTGGTGGTATGGAACCCCCCTCGACTTTGATCTGATCCGCAGTTTGTCCGAAGAGCCACACTTAGTTCGGGTGTTCCATTTGGCTCATACGCATAAATGGGTCGCTCCCATGGTTACTGATGATGATGATGACGCACACATATAGGGCGAGGCCTGTATTGCCGGGGTGTTGCGTCCTGCGGGAGTTTTGCACACTTGCGCTGATTATTCGGCTGCGTGGCTGGGACCTTATAGCTCCGTGGCTCCTAGGACAGGCTGTAGAGATGGTTCGAGTCGTGTTGAGTCCACTTGAGTTTTAGTTGGTGGCTCGAGGGTGTACGGGTACTGGAGCACACCCTGCAGGGATGAATCTTCTCGAGAAGCCGTGTTGTCCGCGGTTATCTGATGACTTGGTGAAAGTACCGGCTAACAAGTACTCAGACAACTTACACCTAACTATAATAACTTGACTAGTAATAGGTCTATTGACACAATAACCTGAACCATCATTAATCCAACTGTGTGAGTTATCCTCGGATTGCTTCTTTGGATAAGGAGCGAGATCCAGGATGGGTTTGTTTGGAGTTAGTTGTTAGTTGGTTACGATACGCTATCTTATCCCCTTTCTGATAGCCGGAAGTTATAGTATGTTTCTGTAGTTGGTTAGTGCAGCCCGCTGCCGCATCTTTTATATCAGCCTTTCTTCCGTTGAACCCAAAGCATCTGTGCTTGGTGTTGACAGGTTACACTTTGGTGAACTGTGAGTCTTGCTTTCCAGTACGTTTATGTACTGACCCCTTTGGGGTTGTGGTTTCCGCAGACTACGCTTACGAGGATCCCCATGGTGGCTACTACGTGGAGTACGACGAGGCTGTTGACGAGTAGATAGCGGACCCGGGCAGGATCCGAGACTTCGTGGATGGGCTCCGTTCTCCTTTCATTGCCGGCCTCTTAGGCCTATTTGGATTTGTCTGTACTCAGACCTTTTAAATGCTTCCGCTGTGTTGTAATGATGTTCTGTTGGGACATGTGTCCTCTGGATGATTGTATTTGCTATCTCTGCTCTAATGAGAGCTATTTGCAACTTATTTCCATCTTTTGTGTCTTAGAGATATGTTGTGCTATCATTCTGTTAAACGCCGTTGACGTACCATGTGTGTATGGTATGAAGTACGTCAATGGTAGTATCCTGATTTCTATGGGATGGTTTACGTAGACGATGAACATATAGGGGTTGGTTGTCACACATACGTGTGTTGGCCTACTCGTAAGAGATGCGGGTGCCGGTAAGCCCCGTAATCCAATCCACTACTGTTCAACGGAACTGCGAGTATCCTCTAGAAGTCCGGATGCGACAAATGGTATCAGAGCCAGTCTGGCTGTAGGATCCCTTTTACTGGTCGCAGTTGAGTCTAGAAACTATTTTGTAGCTATATAGGAAAAATGGAACGTGAGAGTAGGAATTCTGCCATTTTATTTCTTTCCCCACCCACCCTCCCTTTTCTGGTAAGGAAGTGCAACGTTGTTTTTCCCTTCTCATCTAAACTTTCAAGTTAGGTTTTCACGAATCCTGGTTTCTCTAGGATGGTTATATCTACTAGACCATAGGAATGGAGGTGGTTGTGACATGATTTATCATGTTGCCTACTCACGATTGAGAACGGAGGCGTGTAAGCCCCGGAAGCAGATCCTCTATTCCTTAAGCAGTAGATATTGATCCTTTAGAAGCCCGGATGGGTTTTCTCCGTAGTACCTCAGGTGTTTGTGGTCTCCTGTTTCCCAGTTGTTGCTTCGATATCGTCCTTCACAAATCTTCTCTTCCGTTGTAACAACTTATCTGTTAATCCGTTGTTAACCTCCATCCTTGTTCTATGATGTCGACTTACCGTCTGAAGTAATCCTTTTAAGCACTTATATTGGATTTTGTTATCCGGTTAGTGTGTTAATCTTGGTATCCTCTTCAGGATGGAAAGTGGTGACGAAGAACCCACACTGCCACCTGAGATGGGGAAAGTGTTGTCTCAGATGACACAAGTTATAAAGCAGATGCAGCAGAACCAAGACCTTGGGAGTAATGGAAACACCCGGGTGTCTATTCGGGAGTTCCTTGAGCTCAATCTGTGCACGTTTGATACCTCCTCCGAGCCATTGGATGCTGATGACTGGCTCCGTGAAATGAACCGTACTCTTATGGTAGCTCATGTGGCTGACGAGGACCGTGTTCCTTACGTGACCTACCTTCTCCGTGGACAATCCATGTCTTGGTGGGAGAATTTCCAAGAAATGAGAGGTCCTAGTGTGGCAATCACATGGGAGGATTTCAAGCAAGCCTTCGTGCGCCATCACATTCCCGATGGGCTCATGGAGAGAATGCGTGAGGAATTCTATTCTTTCACACAAGGCAATCTGGACGTTCTCGAATACCAAAGAGAGTTCAATCGTCTGGCTCGCTACGCCGGAGATGAAATCTCCACGGAAGCGAGAAAGATGGCAAAGTTCCGCAGGGGTCTCAACCCGGAACTCAAGTATACTCTCACCAACGTCAAGGCCAAGAATTTTGAGGACCTCGTCAACATCGCTCTAAATGAAGAGCAGGGGCGCAAGTTGGTTGAGGAATCTCGTAAGCACTCTCGTGAACAGGCTAATCTCTCAAAAGCTATCATGCCTCCACAAAAACGGAGAGTTTGGGTTCCATATACCACTCCAACACCGCCCATCTGATTGCCAAGCCCGGCAGGATTTCTTGCCCTCCCTCCCACCCCAGTGGTATCTTCAGGAGGTGCTCCATCTCAGCCAAGTCCAACAGCTCCTCGTTCGGCTAGTACATGCTTCAAGTGCGGTCTATCAGGACACTACTCCTACAAGTGCCCTCAGAACAAGCTACCATCACTACCTATCTCTAATGTCAATCATGTGACGGTACACACTTCTTCGCCTAGGCCCCGCAACAGGAACAAGTCTGTCTTGAGAACTGTGAGGGTGAATCATGTCAAGGCCCAGGGAGCAGAAGAATCTCCAGAGGTTGTAATAGGCACACTTCTTGTGAACTCGTTTCGTGCTAAAGTCTTGTTCGATTCTGGTGCTTCACACTCTTTCATCTCTCAATGCTTTGCAAACACCAGTGGAATCAACTTCGAACAGTTGTCTATCCCTTTCCTAGTGAAATCACCGGGATCTAGCTGGCAAAGCAATAAAGTTAGCCAGAACATCGATATCACAATTGGAAACCTTCCATTCCAGGCATCTCTGATAGCTCTCCACTCTTCAGATATTGATGTCATTCTTGGAATGGATTGGCTGGTAGCCAACAAAGCAGTCATTGATTGTCCTGCTAAGTCTGTCAAAATCACACACCCTTCTGGCCAGATAGTCTACTTCCATGCTGAAAATCCAGTTGTCCAACTCTACACTCTCAATGCAAATCCTCTACCATCTATTGAAACTATTCCGGTGGTTTGTGAATTCCCCGATGTCTTTCCAGAAGAATTGCCAGGAATGCCTCCTGACAGAGCAGTTGAGTTCGTGATCGAACTTGAACCAGGCACTGCTCCAATCTCTAAGCATCCATACAAGATAGCTCCTCCTGAACTGAAGTTGTTGAAGGAGCAAATCGATATGTACATGGAAAAAGGTTACATTCAACCTAGTTCCTCGGCTTGGGGTTGCCCAACTCTGTTCGTTGCGAAGAAGGATCAAACAAAGAGACTCGTTGTTGACTATCGTCCTCTTAATGAGAAAACCATCAAAAACAAGTATCCAATTCCTCGTATCGATGACCTTTTTGATCAACTTGCTGGAGCCTCAATATTCTCCAAACTGGACTTGAGAATGGGTTACCATCAAATAAAGATCAGAAAGGAAGATATTCCAAAGACAGCTTTCACCACTCGCTACGGTCTATATGAATACACCGTCATGTCCTTTGGTCTCACCAATGCACCGGCGACATTCTCCCGACTAATGAATTCTGTCTTCCATGAATACCTCGACAAGTTCGTTGTGGTATATCTTGATGATATTCTTGTCTACTCAAAATCCGAGGAAGATCATGGAGAACATCTACGTCTCACTCTCATGAAACTTCGCGAGCATCGTCTATATGTCAAGTTCTCCAAATGTGAGTTCTGGATTCCAGAAGTTGCTTACCTTGGTCATGTCATCTCTGCCAAAGGCATAGCCATTGATCCAGAAAAGGTTAGAGCAATTGTTGATTGGAAACCTCCTAAGACGGTGAAGCAAGTCAGAAGTTTTCTTGGTTTGGCTAGCTATTGCCGTCGTTTCGTCCAAAACTTCTCCAAGATTGCCAAACCTCTCACTGATCTCAGAAAGAAGGACAAGAAGTTCGTTTGGTCTCCACAATGTGATGAAAGTTTCAACCTCCTCAAGACTAAACTCACTTCTACACCAGTTCTGGTTGGCCCAGATACTACCAAACCTTTCCAGATATTCTGTGATGCTTCTCTCCAAGGTCTAGGAGCAGTTCTTATGCAAGAACGTCAAGTTGTGGCTTATGCTTCACGTCAGTTGAACGCACATGAGCTCAATTATCCCACTCATGATCTAGAACTTGCAGCAGTTGTGTTTGCCCTCAAGAAATGGAGGCAATACTTGTTGGGTAATCGCACTGAAATCTTTTCCGATCATAAGAGTCTGAAATACATTTTCACTCAACCAGATCTAAATCTCAGGCAAAGGAGATGGATTGAAAAGATCAAAGACTTCGATCTTACCATTTCTTACACTCCAGGCAAGGCTAATGTTATGGCCGATGCTCTCAGTCGCAAGTCGTATTGCAATAATCTCATGGTCATGGAAAGCCAACCTCCACTTCATGAAGAATTCCAGAAGCTGAACCTTGGTCTTGTTCCTCAAGGTTATCTCGCAAACTTGACAGCCAGTCCAACTCTCGAGGACAAGATTCGTTCGGAACAACTTCGTGATGCTGAGATCAAGAAGATCGCAAATAACATCAAAGCAGGCAATGTGAAGTATCAGTGCTTCTCAATTGATGACAAGGGAACCGTGTTCTTCGAAGGACGCATTGCAGTTCCTCAAATTCAAAGTTTCAAATATGTTATTCTCAAGGAGGCTCATGAAACTCCTCTTTCCATACACCCTGGAAGTACAAAGATGTACCAGGATCTCAAAACACTGTATTGGTGGTCTGACATGAAACGTGAAATTGCTCAATACGTTTCTGAATGCGACGTTTGTCAACGTGTTAAGGCAGTTCATCAGAAAACAGCTGGTCTTCTCCAACCGCTGAAAATTCCTGAGTGGAAGTGGGACATGATTGAAATGGACTTCGTCACTGGTTTTCCAAAGTCCAAGAAGGGCAACGATGCAATCTTCGTTGTTATTGATCGTCTCACTAAGGTAGCTCACTTCTTTGCTGTCAAAGAAACAATCTCAGCTAGCCAGTTAGCAGAACTCTACACAACAAAGATTGTTCCTCTTCATGGTGTTCCCTTGGAAATAAGCTCAGACCGTGGAAGCATATTCACTTCTCATTTCTGGAAAAGCTTTCAAGAAGCATTGGGCACCAAACTTCTGTTCAGCACAGCTTATCACCCTCAGTCTCAAGGGCAAGTCGAAAGAGTCAATCAGATTCTCGAGGATATGCTCAGAGCATGTGGTCTCTCCTTTGGCATGAAATGGGAGGAATGCCTTCCATATGCTGAATTCTCCTACAACAACAGCTTCCAGGCAAGCCTAGGCATGGCAACGTTTGAAGCTCTCTATGGCCGCAGATGCAGGAGTCCAATCAATTGGTCTGCAGCTGGTGAACGTTCACTCTTAGGCCCTGACATTGTTAAGGAAGCCGAAGAGAAAGTTCGCATCATTCGTGACAATCTCAAGATTGCTCAGTCTCGTCAGAAAAGCTACTATGACAGCAAGCACAGGGATATGATCTACGCACCTGGTGACAAGGCATATCTCCGTGTAACTCCCCTCAGAGGCACTCATCGTTTTGGTGTCAAAGGAAAGCTAGCACCAAGATACATTGGTCCTTTCAACATTCTCTCAAGGCGTGCGGAAAATGCCTATCGTCTTGAACTTCCCAAAAAACTATCCAAGGTGCATGATGTGTTTCACGTGTCACAGCTCAAGAAGTGTTTCAAAGATCCAGATCGTGCAGTTGATCATGATTCCATTGAACTGCAAGATGATCTCTCTTATGAGGAGCACCCTGTTCAAATTCTCGATGAGACCGTTCGTAAGACTCGCAACAAGAGCACCAAGTTCTTGAAAGTGTAATGGTCGCATCATTCTGATAAAGAGGCAACGTGGGAGACCGAAGAGGATCTTCGTAAGAAGTATCCGGACCTTTTCACTTCTCAGTAGGAATCTCGGGGCGCGATTCCTTCAAGGGGGGCGTTTTGTAACATCCCAAGTATGAAAATCTCCCCCTAGATGTTTGTTTCTTGTTTTGTTATTGCTTTGCATCATGTCATCATATTCTTTGCTTTGTTTGCATTTGTTTCCATCTGTTTTCTATTTTGAATTCCAAACAAAACATTCGAATTATTTGTCATACTTGTTATGTTACATGTTTCAAATAAGAGCTACAAAATAAACAAATAATTTGTTCCACTAAAATTGGAATCAAAAACTTTAAATTGGTTTAAGTGGCATTTATTCTTTTTATATACCAACATTGCTCAATCCATTTAATTACCAAACATCAACTAAATTAAAATAATTGGAAAACAAAAGTTTATTTTAAGGTGTTGTTACAAAAATAAATCATTAAAAAATTATTCCAAAATTGGCTAACCCCTAAACCATTTGTTTTCTTTCTCCTTTTCCAAAGCTACAAAAAAAATGAACATAAAAGATTAAAAGGAAAAGAGAGGGGGGAATAGGGGCATCCAGCCCACTTTGGGCCAGCCCAACTCCCACTGGCCCGTACCCCCCACTGCGTTGTCTCCTACCTCTCGTACGGAGGACCATCCATGGTGTCCACGTGGGATACAGAGGAGGGCAACGGTGATCGGCAGCTCCCCCTCCTCTATAACCTAGCTCGAGGCCGAGCCCCTCCTAGCCCTAATCGCTCCTCCCCTCTTTCCTCTCGAGCGCCGTTTTCCTCCTCTCCTTCTCTCCCTCCGTCCTCCCTGTTTCTCCGTTCCTCACCGAGAGCACCACCGCAGCCGCCCTCTCCGGCTCGCCGCCGGCACCACGGTGCCCGCCCGGCCGCGCTTGGGCCGGAAACGGAAACGCCGCACGCCCCTCTTCCTCGCCATGGCCTCGGTTTTCCCCGAGGTGCACCGAGTCGCCGCCGCCATCTTGATTTCGCCGCCGGCCGCACCCTGTCGACCACCACGGACGGCTCCGTCCTCTCCCTCGCTGTAAGTCGCTCCTCTTCCCCTGCCTTCCCTCTCCTCCGGTTCCCTCACCTCGCACGACCGGCCCGCACGGCAGCCCGCTAGCCCCGCGCGCCACCGCGGACCGCGCCCGCGAGCAGTCATCGCCGGCGCCATCCGTCCGCCCTCGCTGGCAGCGACCGCGCCTGTAACCTGAACCCAAAATTCAGTTAAGTTCAGATATTTGCGCGCAGACAGAAGCTAACCCCAACCGTACCCCTTACCTGACAACCAAACGGAACCAGCCGCACTGGCACCAGCCCCGTGCGCCCAAGCGAGAGGTCAAATTGCTTAAATAATTAAAATTGCTTAAATAATTTAAACCTTGTTTAATTCATTTAAAATTGCTAAATTCATAACTTGCTCAAATTAAATTATTTTTGAACATGTAAAATATGTTTTCAAACCAGAAAAACATAATATTTTCAAATATGAATTTTGTTTAATGTTTTGAATAAATAAAAATTCAATTAATATTAATAATTGAATTAAATTCATTTAAATCTTGTTTAACTTGTTTAATTCATAAATAATTCATCCTAATTCCTTTTTCAATAATTGAAACATGTAATCCACCTAAAATTTGGTGTTCTATTCAAATATGAACTTTGTTATCTGTTTTGAACAATTGAAATTGGTGAAAACAACAAATGCTTGTGTAACACCTTTAAGGAACCAAAATTCCATAACTTAATAAATAAATTTCCAAAATTGGTAAACCTTATTTCCAATTGATTCTATTGTTGTTATTTTTCTGTTTTCCTCATCCATGCATCATGCTAATCCACCTTCACCTGTTGATTAGTTGTAAAACAATTATTTCAACCTTAATTCATGGGCTTTCCATATGCAACCCCAAATTGCATATGGGTCCATTTAAATTGTGTTACCATGTCAACTAGTTTATTTTTGATGCATAAATTGAATTGTCATGCATCATCCCATGATTGTGCATTATGCCATGTCATTGATTATTTGTCTCTCTGCGTTGTTTGTTTGCTTCTTCTCGAATAGACGACGACGTTGAGACAGACGATCTTACGACACCCCTTCAGAGGATTTAGCTCAGTACCAGGCTGCTGAGTTGCAGGCAAGTATTCACTCCCATGAACCATCGTGTTCCTTTCAACATTGGATACCGATACTTTCCGTTGTCTATTCTGCTAGCCTATGAATCGTTGCTTGTGTTCGAACCTATCACATGTTATCCTTAACCATGATATAGCCTCACCTCCACACCTATAACCCCATTGGTTGTTGCCCGTGTCTTACTAGCATGCTTAGGGTTGTTTTGCTCGAGTCTGCTGTCAGTTACTTTCTGTTATCATATTTTATTATGTTCTGGGGCTCGATGTTAAACAATCAACCTGTTAATGCTTGGGTAATAATAATTTGATGATAAGGCACCGGCAGGAGGCCCGGCGTGGTTTTGAGGCCTGCTAGTGTCGACCCTAATTAGGAAAAGGGTCTTGTCTACTGATCCATGATGAGCGTGCTCACCGCATCCGGGTGGTGGTATGGAACCCACCTCGACTTTCATCTGATCCGCAGTTTGTCCGAAGAGCCACACTTAGTTCGGGTGTTCTATTTGGCTCATACCCATGAATGGGTCGCTCCCATGGTTACTGATGATGATGATGATGACGCACACATATAGGGCGAGGCCTGTATTGCCGGGGTGTTGCGTCCTGCGGGAATTTTGCACACTTGCGCCGAGTATTCGGCTGCGTGGCTGGGACCTTATAGCTCCGTGGCTCCTAGGACAGGCTGTAGAGATGGTTCGAGTCGTGTTGAGTCCACCTGAGTTTTAGTTGGTGGCTCGAGGGTGTACGGGTACTGGAGCACACTATGCAGGGATGAATCTTCTCGAGAAGCCGTGTTGTCCGCGGTTATGTGATGACTTGGTGAAAGTACTGGCTAACAAGTACTCAGACAACTTACACCTAACTATAATAACTTGACTAGTAATAGGTCTATTGACACAATAACCTGAACCATCATTAATCCAACTGTGTGAGTTATCCTCGGATTGCTTCTTTGGATAAGGGGCGAGATCCAGGATGGGTTTGTTTGGAGTTAGTTGTTAGTTGGTTACGATACGCTATCTTATCCCCTTTCTGATAGCCGGAAGTTATAGTATGTTTCTGTAGTTGGTTAGTGCAGCCCGCTGCCGCATCTTTTATATCACCCTTTCTTCCGTTGAACCCAAAGCATCTGTGCTTGGTGTTGACGGGTTACACTTTGGTGAACTGTGAGTCTTGCTTGCCAGTACGTTTATGTACTGACCCCTTTGGAGCTGTGGTTTCCGCAGACTACGCTTACGAGGATCCCCATGGTGGCTACTACGTGGAGTACGACGAGACTGTTGACGAGTAGATAGCGGACCCGGGCAGGATCCGAGACTTCGTGGATGGGCTCCGTTCTCCTTTCATTGCCGGCCTCTTAGGCCTATTTGGATTTGTCTGTACTCAGACCTTTTGAATGCTCCCGCTGTGTTGTAATGATGTTCTGTTGGGACATGTGTCCTCTGGATGATTGTATTTGCTATCTCTGCTCTAATGAGAGCTATTTGCAACTTATTTCCATCTTTTGTGTCTTAGAGATATGTTGTGCTATCATTCTGTTAAACGCCGTTGACGTACCATGTGTGTATGGTATGAAGTACGTCAATGGTAGTATCCTGATTTCTATGGGATGGTTTACGTAGACGATGAACAGATAGGGGTTGGTTGTCACACATACGTGTGTTGGCCTACTCGTAAGAGATGCGGGTGCCGGTAAGCCCCGTAATCCAATCCACTACTGTTCAACGGAACTGCGAGTATCCTCTAGAAGTCCGGATGCGACACTCCTCCCCCGAGGCAAGTCCCCCTTCCTACCCACTATATAATGGACACCCACCCCCATGGGATAAAACATACAATTGGCTCATAGGTTTCTCTCTACGGTTTTTTTTAGGTGTCCTCTCCCTTTAGAGGAGATCTAAATTGTCTAACTCTCATGTGTTGAGAAACACATGTCCCATATAAATCTAATCTAGTTGATTGGATCTACACCGTAGTTACGCCAAAAGACTGTTCTCTCTTTGTTAGCGCCGAGTCCTGGACGGCGAAGCGCTGACGGATTGAAGCATGTGGATGCGTGTATACCATAAAAGGGATTACACATGTGATTCTTGACGAGGGAATCGACAACATTCTCACCTGCATGCTTGCACGTGAGAATCTTCAACAAGGTTCATCGAAAACATCAACGACAAATGATGTTCTTCTGCTGCCGATGTTTGTAAGTACTAGATTATTGCATGTATGAGTGTGCTTCATATCTTTATAGTACATCTTGGCGGTTATGTAGGATTTTTTTTAAATTCCTACACGTAACCCAATAGCTACTACTAATCGCAACACATCTTCATTATCTATGTCATGCTAAGAGTAAATCGTGAAGCAAAATCTTGCTTTGAGTACTACATGACCTAAAGATATAGTCCATACTCACATATCTAATCTACAAGATCGAGAGTTCGAGTTTGAGTGTACTTACATGCATCATAGCGTAGATGGCCGCTCTCTACTCGAAGAGAAGGATGAAGAAGCTCTCCGTTGCACGCCATCGACCACCACCGACCAGGGTAGCAGACGACTCCGCTTATCTAGTCGTCAATGAAGATCCTTCGCTGCCGACGTAGTAGAACTCGAAGAGGAGAGAAATGGTGGCGGGGGAGTGCACAGTGAGACGAGAGGGGTGAAATACGGGAGGAATAGGAGGCCGATGAGCAAAATTTCTCCCGCCACCATTTCGTGTGCACCCGCGGTCGTGCGCCATCTCCAAGGTCGCATGAGCTCGGCTTCGCGATTCTCCATTTTACATGTCGAGAGGGTGGGTCCGAAGAAACGGCCGATTCAAGAGTTTCTATCGGGTCTGACCTAAAATGCTTTAAGGTCCATGCGCATGCAGTACACGGGTTGGCCCAGACAACCAAACGAGCGATTTTTGCATCCAACGTGCCTGGTTGAGGTCTCGGTGGGCAACCAAACACGTCCCTTGAGTTAGCTCACCGTCTCGAGATCGCGACCGGTAGATCCAAAACCTTTTTTGTGTGTATGATGTAGAAGAGTATTTCAGAAGAATATTAAGCCAAAAAATAAAGTTTGTGAAGCTGCCCAGCCCAGGGCATATCGTCTATTTTATTTTAATCGTATATAAAGTAAGAATTTTTTTGAAGACTTAACAAAAATACAATTAAGAACATGGGAGCTCCACATGAAAAAGTTATTTTGAAATGTCAAAAAATTCAGAACAAAAGTTTGTTATGTACACTGACATTTTTATATTTTATGTAAAGAGACAAAAATATGTTTCGTGAAAAGCCTTTTTATAGTTTCTTTTTGTCTTTTTATACACGATACAGAAACAGTTAATTTTCCGTGAAACGACTTGGTGAGCACAGAGGACATATTACATGTATATGCGAACTTTTTTGTCTGGCTTTTTTGACATTAACCATGAGCCTACGGGTGCCAGAAGAGTATACGAGCGGTAGGCGTAGAGCCTGCGTCTCAGGAAGTAAAATCTGAGCACTTGTCTCCCTTTGTCCACCTGCGCCGCGTGACGTGGGCTGTTTCCTTCCGCCGTTCCTCCCGACCGTCGCGGCACACCCCGCCTCCGCTGAGTCCCCCGCCTCCGCGCGCCGTCTCTCTGAGCCCTCCCGTTAACACCGGTCGTCCCTTCGCGCCCTAACTCCCAAACCAATCCTTCTGCCGCTCGGCGTGTCCGCTTGCTCGGGACTCGGGATCTCGTCTGAAGAGGCGGCGGCGGCGGCGGATTGGGGATTCGGGCCCATGGCATGGCGGCGTCTCCTCTCCCAGGTGCGTTTTCTAATAACTCTCCTCTTGCTTTTCTTCCGCCCCTTTTCCTTTCGCGGGCGGTGCGGTTGGGATGGGAGGGATGTAGCCGTGGTTCCCATTAGTTCTGGGAGCTTTGCCTGCGGGTACCCGTATTGGAATACTCGACTGCTGGTTGTAGGCTGTGACTTGAGAAGTGTGATCCCGTTTATATTTGATTCTTGCGGATTGCAGGCTAATTAATCCACGATTACAAGTACAGCAGCTTCCTTCTTTTAGTGCCATGTGTTGCTCTTGTTGTATCAGAAGTTATCAGATTGCTGTGACGACCTATGTTCTCGGCTGAGAATTAGCAAATCCGTAAAAGAGTTATGGTGAAGCAGAATCGGAGCGAGGCGCCAATTGCTATGAGCAAAGTAGTACTCCGTGCCAAGTCATAATAAATATAGGATTAATATAGCTCAATTCCACCGGGTTACGGTTGGTCTGAGTATCACAGGTTGCAGCACTCTGCTCTTTCTTTCTTTCTTAGCCCAGCAGCCAGCCTCAGCATTCGATTGACTCTATTTTGACCAATGCGATGCACTCTGGCACGTTGGTTAATGGGCCAGAAAAACAAGTACACATACTAATAGTAATATAATGAACCAAAATCTCTTTAAATGTGCTAGATTTTTTTTTCATGCACTACTTAATCAGGTCTAACACATCTCACCGTGCCCAATATACCCATCTAACCTCAATCAACATCGCAAGAAAAATATTAGGATGCTATTCAAGAACCACAGAGAGTAACGAGGCTCAAGAGTTCTGCCTTGGCCTTATCTAGCAGTACCAGCTTCAGTCAACATGTGTCGGATGTCTGCATTGGGGTACTGTCGTATTAGATGATAAGACTGCTGGTTGTGAGCTGGGACCTGATACTTGGGATCCCGTTTATCTTTGACACTTGAGGATTTCAGGTTAATTAATCCATTAAATGTACAAGAGCTTCCTTCTTTTAGGAAATATGTTCTGTTTAGTATCGAAGGTTATCAGATTACCGTGACGACCTACATGAAAATATCTAGTATACTGGTAGGTTTAAGTCCGGAGACTGGCTTGTATCACATACTCACGTTATTGTGCTGGTATGATGTATGCTAGAGTGTAGTACATATTCCTTGTAGATATTGCTATGTTTGAGCATGGAGATAAAAGATTTATGGTGAAACAGCATTGGAGCCAGCATTTGATCAAACTCCGGGCCAAAAGCTATGAGCCTGTAATTATTCTAGAAAGTAGTACTTCATACCAACTTACCAAGTCATACTAAATATAGGATCAATATAGCTCAATTCCACCGAGTAAGTTATGGTTGGTCTCAGTATCACAGGTTGGTTTCTTAGCGCCATGGTTTTTAAGGCGTCTCTAAGAGCATACACAGCGCATAGGCGCTTAAAGTCTCTTCAATTTTGTCAGTTGCCATATCGAGTAAGCATCGGCCGCTTGGGAGCAATAATTATGTAAGCGTCGGGCTCCTAACTAGTCACAGGTGCATAAAAAACTACTCAGAATCAACATGGAACTGCCAAAACGGCTGGGAATTATTTCCTAGCGCCTATGAACAAGCGTCCCATTGTGGATGCTCTAAGGCGACGCTTAGGCGATAGAGCATCCCCCAACGCCTTGGAATTTTACCCACTTTAGGCGCGTAGGCGCCAATTAATCGTCGGAGCCAGGGGTAAAACGCCTTGACTTACCACCTTAAAAACCATGCGCAGCCGGCAGCTTCAGCACTCGATTGACTCGGTGTTTTTGACCATTTTGATGCGCTCTGGCACATTGGTTAATTGGCTGGAAGAACAAGTACAGGTACTGACAATACTGTGACCAAAATCTCTTCGCATGTGCCAACAACAAATGTTCGTGCACTACCTAATCAGGTCCAACACATCTCACCGTGCCCAAGATGCCCATCTCACCTCAATCAACATCAGAAGAAAAACGGTAGGGTAGCTAATCAAGAACCACACACAACAACGAGGCCCGACTGCTCTGCCTTGGCCTTATCTAGCATTGACAGCTTCAATTCACCATGTGTCAGATGTGGATGAGGGTGCGCCTCTCCAGATCTGAACCTGCACTTCACCGAGTTTTTTCTCCATGGCTCCATGCTCCACTAGGGCGCCATGACAGATGGGGAATTCAGGGAAGTTATTTAGGTGTCGTGGGTTGGGATTATAGGTGCTGCGGCTGAAGAAACGTGGGATTTGGAGTTGCGTCTGAGTTTTTTACTTCCTGAATCCCCGGGTGCCCAAGGCCCAGCTCCTCCCCATGTGGTTAAATATCGAGAGTTGCTGGGTATATTATTCCTTGCATTGAATAATTTGCTCAGTTATTCGTTTTGTACTGTTTTTCTTTTTGCTGTATATATTTATGTTATAGCAAGACTTATTTAGGTATATGTTTGTTTATCACAGTCTGCAAGGAACCATTCAGCATATGCAATCTATAATGAGTTGGCAGCTTCTTCCCCTCTGAGGTCACTTAGAAGTGACGTCTGTGCAGGTACACAATCTTTGTACAATGAACAACATGTTGGCTCAAATAGTAACTTTCTCTATTAATACTGTCATTTGCAGCTTTCTCTTCTTATTATAAATGCGAGTGTCTGTGTCCGCATATTAAACACATTTCTTCATCTGCCCTTTGTATCTTTTTATGAAATTCCATTAAAGCAGTCCATGAGAGTATTTATGGTATTTTTATTTTCATTTTGTAGTTTGTGCTATTGCTGCCATTGCTCTCGTAGATAAATCTATTTGCTCTTCTTTTATCGAGTTTTTTCTATGGCGATTATCAACGCAGGTGGCGCACGCAGGAACTTACATGATAGGTATCATTCAAGCTATTTTGGTGGTCTTTCACGCAGCATTCGAGACCTGGGCTCCCAAAGTGAAGCTTCTCTGCTAAAAGAGATATACAGAAGTGACCCAGAGCGTGTAATACAAATATTTGAAAGCCAGCCTTCATTGCATTCAAATTCTTCAGCACTTTCGGAATATGTAAAAGCTCTTGTCAAGGTCGATAGGCTGGATGATAGCACCTTGCTAAAAACATTGCAAAGAGGTACTAATATCCTCAAACTATCTTATCTTTGTTTTTTTAATCAGTTGGTTTGATTCAGCTGCTTTGTGTGGGACAGGCTACTGTTTTTGATTATCCTTTTTGAAATAGTTACGATGGTTCCATCAGCTGGCTGAGCGCACGGTTTTATTTGTAGATTAATGCATATTTCGTCTGCACTATTGCAGCTTAAGCGCAATTGATTTATTATTATATATTGAGTGTTTCATTTTGTCACTAGTCTAATAAACAATCTGCAGGTTACATTCCCTAAAAAGGACAGGCTGCAGCATGTTGCAACATTTGGTATTTTTTATTTATTTTAGTAACTTGGGTAAGAAGAGTTTAAAAAAGTGACAGTGTGCCATCAGTCCAAATTCTCCGCACCAATAGATAGACATCCAATTATTAATAATATGTATTTTTTAAGTTAGATTATAAACCCCACATGCACAGCAGAAACTTCTTGATAACTCTCATTTAGGGTCTTTATCACCATATGAGTTGTCTGATAAATGAGTCAATTTGCAACTTTAAGTATATAGCATAAATCCCATCACAAACTTCTTCCTTAACTAGGTTGTGGCTGTATGTTTTGAAAATTGGAAATGATTCTGCGCATTAGACCAAACACGCAATTGCAAATTGTTTCTGATGGCATATAGATGTTTCTATATCTTATAATGTAGTCTCAAATTCTTGATTACTTTAATTTGTATTTCTTAAAGGCCTCTAGATTATCAGTCACTTGTACCGCAGTTAAATCTGTTTTAGTTTTCTGTAGATATGAATTTGCAGTTAGGTTCCATCTAACATAGCTTGAGCATCATTCCTTAATGACTAATGACTACTTTTTCTTGTTAACTTGGCTTAAAAATCCGTGCATGGTATACCTGTCAGGTCTTGCTGCTTCAGAAAGGGCAGAAGGAAGCCTTGGTAGTGTGCCAGCATTAAAGAGTGCTGGTCAAGTGACAAAAGATGGAATTATTGGCACTGCGAATTCGCCTATTCACATGGTTACCGCAGAAACAGGCCAATTTAAGGATCAACTTTGGCGTACATTTCGAAGCATCGCACTAACTTTTCTATTAATTTCGGGCATCGGGGCTCTCATTGAGGATAGAGGAATCAGCAAAGGTTTTGTTTCCTCAATGATCTGAATAACTAATTTCCTAATTCCACTTTGGACTTCTTCCCAGTAGAAAATATTGATTTTTTTTGTAGGGCTTGGTCTAAATGAAGAGGTTCAACCAAGCATGGAATCTAGTACGAAATTTAGTGATGTAAAAGGTGTTGATGAAGCCAAAGCTGAACTTGAGGAAATAGTTCACTACCTTCGAGATCCGAAGGTGAACCCATTTTTATTTTTTTCCATTAGCTACCCTTTTTTATTAATAAACCATTGACAATTCGAAAAGTTTAACTGCCGGTGCCATGGATGAAATTTTTTCCAAGCTATAATATTAACTTATTTTTGTTACGTTCAAATTTTGAAGTGAATTATGTTGCTGAATTCCTTTTGTTCTTTAACGTACTTGATTTATGAATAGCCTGATTAATTCAACACGTTTATTTTTTGTCAACACTAATCTTCATGTCTTGGGTTAGTGTTGTGCTTTATGTTTTTCAATTTGTTTGTCCTCATATCATTTGCTTTTTCAGTGCTAAGCTGTTTAGTTCATATTTTGTGATGTAGACACCAGTTGTTAGCCTCTATTTTGTGCATAATTTTTATATCTATTTGTTGGAGTTAACCTCCAATCTCGGCATAATTTCTGTTCTATTGATACTCACAAGCTGCCTGCGTGTTTTCCAGCGTTTTACACGTCTTGGTGGAAAACTGCCAAAAGGTGTCCTGCTTGTTGGCCCTCCCGGCACTGGCAAGACCATGCTAGCAAGAGCTATTGCTGGGGAAGCCAGTGTTCCTTTTTTCTCATGCAGTGGCAGTGAGTTTGAGGAGATGTTTGTAGGTGTAGGAGCTAGAAGAGTGAGGGATCTTTTTGCTGCAGCCAAAAAACGATCGCCTTGTATCATATTCATTGATGAAATTGATGCAATTGGTGGGAGTAGAAATCCAAAGGATCAGCAGTACATGAAGATGACCTTGAATCAGTTGCTTGTTGAGCTGGATGGCTTTAAGCAGAATGAGGGGATAATTGTTATAGCTGCAACTAACTTCCCCGAGTCATTAGATAAAGCACTAGTCAGACCTGGGCGCTTTGACCGTCATATTGTTGTTCCCTAATCCAGATGTTGAGGGCAGACGGCAAATTTTAGAGGTCCACATGTCAAAGGTAATTTCGAGAATTTCTGTTTGTATGCTATCCGCGTTATAATGTGATCTCATATCCCTTAGCACATAATTGCAGGTATTGAAGGGTGATGATGTGGATTTGATGATCATTGCCAGGGGAACACCAGGCTTTTCAGGTGCGGACCTTGCTAACCTGGTGAATGTGGCTGCTCTTAGGGCTGCCATGGATGGAGCGAAATCTGTTACAATGAATGATCTGGAGTATGCCAAGGACAGGATCATGATGGGTAGTGAGCGCAAGTCGGCAGTGATCTCGGATGAGAGCAGGAAACTGACAGCGTACCATGAGGGAGGGCATGCCCTTGTTGCCATCCACACCGATGGTGCTCACCCTGTCCACAAAGCTACCATCGTGCCCAGGGGGATGGCTCTTGGGATGGTGGCTCAACTCCCTGACAAAGACGAGACTAGCGTGTCAAGGAAACAGTTGCTAGCAAAGTTGGATGTCTGCATGGGCGGGCGGGTGGCAGAGGAGCTTATATTTGGGGATAGCGAGGTGACAGCTGGTGCTTCATCTGACTTTGAGCAAGCAACTTTGATGGCGAGAGCAATGGTTACTAAATATGGTATGAGCAAGCAGGTCGGTCTTGTTTCGTACAACTATGAAGATGATGGAAAGGCTATGAGCTCAGAAACGAGGCTCTTAATTGAAGAGGAGGTGAAGAATTTCTTGGAGAAGGCATACAACAACGCAAAGACTATCCTCACAAAGCACAACAAGGAGCTCCATACCCTAGCCAGTGCACTTCTTGAGCACGAGACCCTCAGCGGAGCCCAGATAAAGAACTTATTGGCCCAAGCAGATAACAAACAGCCGCAGGAGCATGCTGTTGAAGCCCCACAGAAGACGCCAGCTTCACCGCCATCACCAGCCGCAGCAGCCGCAGCCGCAGCTGCAGCGGCAGCACAACAAGCCGCAGCGCAAGCCACTGGGGTCGCTGGTATCGGGTCTTAGCACGTGGGACAATCCACAGGTTTGCGTTGTGTATATTTACCAGACTAGCAGGTTTTTCTTCCCATCAAATTATCAGCTGATGAGCATCATGAAGAATATGCTACGCTGCTGCGTCAACTCGAGGACACATTGATTGTTTGCAAGATACTATTGATGTTCGTCTGGTGAATAGAGAACACATGGAAGAAAATTTACACATCGTAGCAGGCACGTGTCGCTAGGATCTGAGTATGAGTTCTGTTCTCGCATGCCAAACAGAGTTCTGTAGTTTAAAACTCTACATCCCAATAATTCTTACTGTTGATACTACTTGCCTTGTATTTGTATCAATAAGGCATGCTCTATTCTGAAATCTGATACACATCTGGATCCTTAATAACCCAAAGATCCAAAAGTGCCGGGACCGATCGCCTCACTTCTACGCCGCCGACGAGGACAGCCGCCTGACCCCGACGGCGGCAAGGCGAGACAAAGCGGCTATGGCTGCTCTCGGCGAAACCTGGGCGCTGCAATGCGCATACATACAGTGGTGGTGGTCTGCTGCTTTATAGGCATTGTCAGTCGTGAACAAAAGTGGTTAACATATCAGATCATATCTACCATATCTTGGAATTGTTGCATACAGGAGTGCGGCAGGCCAATCAGCACCACCATGCTGCCGTCCCGCGCGTCGCGCATAAACATGACCACCTCCCCGCGCGGCAGCTCCGCGGGGCCAGACTGCGTGGCCTCGCCCCACCCGAAATCCGCCGCGTGGAACCCCAGATGGTTCCACGCCGTCACCAGCGTCGTCGCCGTCATCGACGGCGCCCGTGCCCGGGCGACCTCGATGTGGTCGATCGCGGAACGGACGAACGAGTTGTCCGTGCGCTCGATGGCGTCCTGGACCGACTGTGCAGCCTCGGACAACGGCCCGGCGAGGAGGTCGCCGGCCGCGGACACGCAGCAGGCGAAGACGACGGCGTTCCCGAAGAAACCGCGAGGCAGCGGCGGGTCGACGCGCCGCCTGACGTCGACGGCGAACATAAGCCTGCTCCTCTGCTCGGGTCGCATCCTCATGGCGCGCGCCGTCGCGCGCCAGACGAACGCCGTCAGCGCGACGAAGGTCGAGCGCCCGCCGGTCTGCCGCTTCAACCGCGCCAGCCTAGCGGCGTCGATGGTGAAGGCCCGGTGCACGGCGCGGTTCTTCGCGGAGGTCGGCGAGGCCGGACACGTCCTCCATCTCGGCGAACTCCTCGTGCGGGAAGGCCACCGTGGGGCTCGTCCTGGCACGCAGCACGGTGCGGTCGAGGAAAGGTGGGTCGGAGAGGGGCACGCCGCGGGCAGTCTCGGCCCAGGAGCGGAGGAACTCCGCCGCGGCGACGCCATCCGCCAGGCAGTGGTTCATGGCGAGCCCGAGCACGAAGCCGCCGCACCTGAACCTGGTGAGCTGCACGGTCAGCAGGGGCGTGGAGTTACTGACGAACACGAGCTGCGCCTGAACCGCGGCGTCGGGCGCCGACACCACGTCCCCGACCTCCTTGAGCTCGCAGTCGGCGTCCGCCACCACGAACGGAACGCCGCGGCGGTCGTTGCGCACGGAGAGCCTCCCATCGTCGGCGTTGACGACCAGGCTACCCTCGAATGGATAGTAGTGCACCAGCACCCTGCCCAGGGCGTCCATGATCACCGTAGCCGCGTCGTCGCCTGCGGGCTTCTCGCTGGACGGGCTGAAGACGTGCACGGTCTTCATGAGCA
The DNA here is from genome assembly GCA_028641055.1 of Alopecurus myosuroides. NCBI lineage: Eukaryota > Viridiplantae > Streptophyta > Magnoliopsida > Poales > Poaceae > Alopecurus > Alopecurus myosuroides. Next base: position 310,127,937 of record CM054058.1, on the reverse strand, counting down.
CCGCCACATTCTGGTCCAGGTTGGAGAGGTAGTAGTACTCGCCATCGGCGGCGGCGGCGGCAGCAGCGTGCACGAGCACCGGCTCCGACCTCCTCACCCTCATGGTCTGTCTACCACAACACAGGTAGTACGTTCTTTGTGATGCCAGTGGGGCTTAAGCTTGGTCTATATAACTTCAAGACATATTTACGCACAGACCAACAAGAAAAAAACTTGCTCACCGTTCGGAAAGGTGAAGGTCAGATAGTTAGTTTAGACCATTAATTTCCTTGGTTATCTTTACCATTTCCGACGACTGACTCCTGTAACCAAACTTTTCACCTTGAGACATACAGTAGGTCGCACAAAGAGATATTCATTCCGGTCGCGCCCACTCATTTTATATTTTGTATACACACATTCTGCCTGTAAAATGTCTGCGACAAGATCTGAAAATAAACTCAATAAAGGCCACAGTTAAACTTGGCCAGCTGAACAAACAATTTCTACTGCTGCGAGCTCTGCACTTTCGCCTTGAGCGCCTCAATGACCGCAGAGAAGTCCTGGTCGGCGAGGCCGAGCGATTTCGCAACCTTGTACAGCTCGTTTGCAGCGGCAGCTGTAGGAATGGGCTGGGACACAGTTTCTGCAAGGGCCAGCGCCAGCCTCAGATCCTGTCATGCATGAGCAAAGTTTCTTCCTCAGTGCCAGAATCAGATGAGGTGCGAAATGGCAATGTCTATTTCAGTGCTGTATACACAGGCGCTACCTTCTGCTGATGTTTCAGGGGAAACGCGGTAGGGTATGCAGCTTTAACCATGGAAGGACCCTTCAGGGAGAACATGGGGGCATTGATAGCGCCTTGTGAAATGACCTGTTGGATGAGCAGACCATCCTGGGTTAGATTCTTTCTTGTTAGGGATATTTCAGGATTTCTCTATTTGTTTCAGTAGAGCTACCTCGACTACGGTATTCGGGTCTAACCCGACTTTTTCGCTCAGTAGTAGCCCCTCTGCGAAGGAGACCATCATGCTGCAGTGTTTCACCACAAGGATCAGGTGAAAAGAAGGGGATCCAAAGTTTCATAATCGCCATATGACATAAGCAAATATTATTTCAGTTAAATGAGGTTCGATCTTACCTCCCCATGACCATATTTACCACAAGCTTCATTGTTGCGCCATTCCCGACATCCCCAAGAAAAAATCTTGACTGGTTTCAGATTAAGGAAAAGTAAGCACATACCCTGATCAACATTAGGTATCATATCAAGTGCTTATTGTTGATTAGAGATGCTAACCTTTCCCATGACATCAAGTAGGGGTGCCACTCTCTTGTATAAGGATTCATCACCTTGGGCAATCATATTGACAGTTTTTTCAGGTATCGGATAAAAAAGTTGTACCTACTACGTTTTCTTAACTATCAAGCATGGTGACACATATTTTACCTGCGGTGAGAAAGATCAGCAGTCCATCTTCCGCTGGCTTTTTTGAGCCTGAAACTGGAGCCTACTGAAAAGTCATCAAGTGAGCATAGGACCAATAGTATAAGCATTGAAATTACATTACTAGTGACACAAGAAAGTCAGCAATTCGATACAAATAGGGTTACAGGCAACAACAGGGGCCAAACACTACCTCAAGAAAAGATGCCCCAGTACTTGTAATATGTTTGCCTATCAACTTAGATGTTGCATCGTCTACCGTCGAGACATCAACATACCTATGACAGACAAGCAAGATAAACTATGAGCGAAACATGGACATTGGACAACAAAACTATGACACACAACCATGATGATTTCAAGTTCTACTTCTATTCTGCATATGCTCCCGGCTTTCTATTTATTTTTCTTCAGCGCAATCGGTTACCACTTACCCTTTACCTGGGGCCATCCCCTGGGCAGCTCCATTGGTCCCGCATGCAACCTCAGCCTGTGGAACAAACCATTTACAGACACGATTAGGTCACAGTCATCATGCTGAGCCTTCATGAATAGAAGAAAGGCGACCATAACTCTGAAAGGAAAAAGTTGTACCGCGCTTTCTGGATCAGCAAGCATCGCAAAGGTCACGTCACAAGATGATGCAACTCCGGCAGGTGAAGATTCGAACCTGTAGGAAGCCAGCCTCTAGTATTAGCATCAAGCGGAACGTTGCACACATCCTTTGTTACATAGGACTACAATACTGCCTCTCAACTTTGGGTCAACATTAACAACATGAAACTACCTAATAGACTAGTACCATTGACAACTAAATCCTCCTAAGTGTAACTGCAAAGGCTTTGATCTCTTCAAGTGGAACAGTTTTGAATGTAATTTTAGGAAAACATAAACTTTTCAAAAGAAAGTAGAGAAGAGTAAGGTAAGCAGAGAGAAAGTATAAATTGTGTTTCGTAGTGAACATGTCAGAGTTTTATAGCACGATCCAGTTTCAGTAATGAGGTACTGTGGTTTCGGCCGTTCCACAAGCTTCAGACTCGAGAATACTAAGAATCAAGATAAGGTAATAGCCCAGGTAGTTTTTTTTTTTGAAAGTGACACACATTTCATAAGTGAAAGGTAGTTTATATTTGAGTTCGAGCATACTTGGCACCGAGGCTGAGAAGAGGATCACACTTGCTCTTGGTCCTGTTCCAAACTGTAACATCACAACTGCAAATCACCATGAAACAATTCAAACACCAGTCATGGGTCATGGCCACAGCACAGCCATATGCACAGAATCGTACATTTGATTAGCACGAAATTGTAGAGAAACTTTTAATCCATACCGATGAAAAATGTAGTACAGTATAAAAATTTCGCGTGCCCTTTATCCCAACCCAAGACAAGTAGATAAGGTACTGAACTAACTCTCAGCAACAAGAAACGGGGAATGAAAAGGAAAAATAGACAGAAGTAAAAAATGTCGGCAGAAGGAAAGGGAGAATCACCCAGCCTTGATGAGGTTCGATGCCATGGGGGCGCCCATGATCCCGAGGCCCAAGAACCCCACCTTTCCCTGGAATCCCACCCCTCCAGCAGCATCTGCGGGGCACAAATAATCTGTTAATCTTAATACAAGTGCGTTTCCTGTTGGGGGGAAAGGGCTCTGATGGAACCGAGGAACGAAGCGAAGACCTGAGGAGGAGGCGGAACAGGACACGAGGAGGCGGGATCCTCGGCGCAGGGGCAGCGACAGCCTGGGGCAGAGGAGGAAGGCCGCGGCCATGGCTGCGCAAGCGGGATAAGATTTGAGCTACGCAACGACGAAGCTGCAGGCGCTGGTGGTCGCGGATTCGCGGTGGCAAAATTGTGACGTGGGTGCGAGCACGACGATCCACCCGACCCGAGCCCTGGTCCGGCGATGCGTCCTGGTCCTAGTCTGTGGCCCCGATTCTAACGGCAAAGCTCTTGCACCGTGGGAAATTCCTCGCTGAATTAGGTTTTATAAATTGTGATGTAAACCACCACCATTTTTAAATTTAATACTCCTTCCGTCCATTTTTATAAGGCACATTTCTTACTATTGAAATGCTAAGAAGTGTGCCTTATAAAAGTGGACGGAGGGAGTATGTCAGTCCGGTAGAGCATGTGAGAGCCTAATTACTGTCCGCAATCAGCATACACTTCACAGAGATAAAAAGAAGAAAATCAAATGAAAATATTTGTGGTTGAGCACATTTTAATGTAAGCAAGCAAATAAGTTCAATAAATCGCATATTTTTCATTCAAGATGGTCATGGCGTTATCTCTCATTTCATCATTAAAAAAAAAGTAGTCATGCGACATGGGCTGGCCCGGTCCGTTGAGCACGTCGACGGTGGATGATAGATTACTGCGTCTAGCTGTGAATATGTAACAACTTTTAACCCCTTGGATATTCGCAACTCCACACGCTTGCGTACGTAGCCGCCGACTACGAAGCGGTCATGTATCTTCTAATTCCCAATGAAATATCAGATATCACATAATATTTGCAGTCCAGGGCTTGGATTTGCGAAAGGAGCTGCGATTTTTGCAGTTGGGCGGCCCTGCCCATATTCTTACTCCACCCGTGGAGATATTGACACAAGCCAGCAGACATAAAATGCCACCAGTTCAGAATGTCCCGCCCGCCAACTTGGCTCGACAGCCTAGACCAACACTCTCGAACAAGTTGGGGAAAGTCAAACACCAAAGGGGAAAGCCTAAACCAGCCCGATTTGAAAAAGAACCTATTACTACGGTAGTGGGATCCCTCGCCCGAGTCAAACACCAAAGGGGTATGGTCCGAACCTAGACTAGTTTCCGCTATAAGGAAGCACAACGGGAACTGCGTCTCCAACACGTCAGAAATGAACACCCAGTCAAGCGCACACCGCACCGGATTAAGCTGGTGGTTGGACCACGTGTACCGGCCCCCCGAGCGCGGGAGCTCATGCATCTCGGGTTCATCTCTTGAAGACAGAAAAATTACTCAACCACATCAAACAATTTCCATATATGTATGGCATTTCAAACTATCTCCTATATAAACGAAGCAAACGGAAACTTCAATTAAAAAAAGAGAACTCACCCGGCAATCATATGTGCTTAAATTGTTGGTCATTCAAACAAATATATGGTGGGCAATACAAGTGTTTGGATATGAAATAGGCAAATGAAGCATGTGACGACAAGTTGCCATGAAACCAAACAGATTTTAGGGAAAACGGAAGCGTTTAGCCTCGACATGTGCTTCCGCAAGTTCAATCCCCTCACCAACGTCGCCCCGCGCCGCCGCCCGTCATTGCCGTGGACGCAGGTCGCAGGGCCACCGCGCGACCCGCCACCAAATGACCCCTGCCACACCGCGGCAAGCAGCTCGACACGCCGGCCCCCTTCTTCTTGCTGGACACCACGGCCGAATTTGACCTTGTCGTTCTTATAGCCATGACAGTAGGCATACACCCGGTGTACCATTTCTCAAAAAAACGTGATAGATAGGGGGCCGCTGCCCCCCTCCCATGTTGTTTCCCTTCATGGTATTCTTTGTGAATAAGCAGATCGTCCTAGTATCAATCATCAGGCCTAGGTTGGTAGCTTATCCTTACTAGTATAAAACTAATAAATGGGCAAATCGTTAATAAAATTTCATATTTTTCCATTTGTATTTGTTAACATAAATTATTCAGAAAAATCCCTTATCAATCCTAGCCTCCTAATTATATGGAATTCTATACCTATTACTCCCAATTTAAGTTGTGTACCACAAATATTTTTTGGCACATACATAATTATTTATGTGGTAATTTTTTGGTACATAAATTATTTATGTGGTATATTTCCTTATACAAGTCAAACTTTATGTGCCCTAATTCTTGGGTTGTGCAAGGATAAAAATATCATGAAACATTTTTTATGGTTCAAATGAAACTCTGCAATAAAAAAAATGAAAATGTAGCTTCAAAAAATTTCATGCACTTCTTGTGTATTCTTAATACATACTCAAGTTTAGTTATTTGAATATATTCCTACCAAGATGATAATACTATTAATTTAGATGAATATCCTTGAATTACGATGGCTCCTAACTTACCCAAAAATGATTGGACTGGTAGTAGTAGATGATTTCCGCCCACCCCCCTTGAGAATTTCCAAGTCTATCACGTCAGATAGGTAGTACCCAATTGATCCCGAGTAGCTAGCTAACCCAGGTACATAGTGGATATGGAGGTCACACACCACGCCATTTGAATTGCAGCATACTGCAAGGTCATTGGTGCGGACCATGTCTTGGCATATGTTGTATGAACATGCCAAGGGAGATGATGACTAGCTAGATAACATAGGCTCCAATCGAGAAGCTAAGTGAGAGTAGGGGGCATCTGCCCCCTCCTCCTATGCCCAAGCCCACAAAAGTTTTACGAAGGATTTTTTTATGCTCGTGAAATTTTATTAGATAAGCCATAGGCATCAAATTTATGTAATTTTGCGTGGGACATATATCAAGTGAAAACATCAAGTATATGAGTGTGGCAAGTGGCTTTCCCAAATTCTATAAGACTTTGTAACATTTTTATACTTACATTTGAATTCACATTTTTGCACGCCCTATCTAACTCGCTGCAACTCATAACTCCACCAAAAGAATTCCATGTGTTCATTTATACGGGGAGTAACATGGCGTGGGTTGATTGCATACACCGGGTGTATCAGGACTCACTGTGGGTCATCTTTTACTCCCAAGCTATTGCTCCTTCTTTTAAAAGAAAATATTTTTTCACGATAAAAACAAGTAATTTTTAGTGTTCTATTTGTTTCTCAAAGCCGACAAACATCTTTTGACCCTAGGTCATCATTGTTGTCGACACAGATCAGATAGTGCTCTTTCCCGTATCCATTTTCATATTTTCAAAACGAATACAAATTCCTAATTATTTTGGTGCAAGGACAAGACGAGCGGCTGAGCCACCCAACATAAGTCCTGGTTAGGTGAGGGAGTGGCACCGTCATGGTTTGGTTTCTCATTCTAAACATGCTCTTTGGACCATTGGGGATTAACTACTCACATTATCAGACTCAAATGTTTGACTATTTACACCAGCGGAGCATCATTCTCTTGGTAGTTTGTTGGTTGTGACATATTTGTATATGGATTATTATATTTTGCCAATATCAACCGACACTTCACCCTAGAGAGGTTTCATAATAAGGTTTCACATGTGTTTGTGAATGGACGTAGCAAGTTAAGTCAAGCAAGTTTGAAATATTCCGAAACTTGCATTTTTGGCAACATGTTTTACAGCCTTTTCATGCAGTTTAATTGAGAAGTGAAACATATTTAAATATTGGGAAACTTCCAAATCATCGTTTGACAAATACTAATGATTTTTTTCGTTAATTTTACCCAGTAGACAATCAATCATAACGGACAAACATGATATCATCGTGAGTTCGTACAACTCAGACTGCGCTTTTCTCACATTATCCTATTGGAGAAGAGAAGATAAAGTGGGGTCCTAATCTAAACTGTCCGCCCCTCATTTGTGTAGTCAACCGGGGTTAATTTTCTTTTCATACAATTACTCGCCAGAATGAGCGCCAGTGTCATGTAAGCCAGTGTCATGTAAATAGTAGCTCCTATCATTGTATATGAGGCGTGGTTGTATCTACACCTGCCGGTACAACATGTTTAATGTTTTAGTCACAAAAATAGATCACGTGTTTCATTTATTATAGATTCATAAGTATTAGACTTGTATTTTACTTGCGTACGGATATGGTGTAGTACACCGATCGAACACGTATTGTACTGCCATGGTGGGAGATTTTCCCGCCTATATCAACATGTACCCGAAGCCCTAGCGGGCTATCGCTTTCCCTACACTAATATGGTATCAGAACCAAGAGGTGTCAAGTTCAAGACACTGTTTAGCGGTTAAAAAAAGATTTTGCAGCCTCCACCGAACCCATACTAAGGACTAAAATAAACTAGACGTCATGGAGAGTGTTAGAATAAAAATATATTGTATATCCCTTTCCATTAGTTCAGACTTTTGGATAATTGGCTAACAAATCAATTCGATATGGTATCAGAGCCTTTTATTCAGAAGACCCGGTCTACACTTTTTAGTGCCTTTTCAGATGCAGACTGGGCTAGGTGCCTCGATGACAGACGGTTCATAGAGGATTTGCAATTTTTCTAGGCCCTAATCTGATCTCTTGGAGTGTCAGAAAACAGACCACTGTCTCTCACTCTAATACGGAGGCCAGTGGCGGTCCGACTACTGGGGCAAGGAGGGGCGACCGCCCCAGGTCGCCAGCGCCAATTCAACTATGCATTGCTGCAGCCCCATGTTAGAATATTAAGGAATTGGAAATAGAAATTGAAAAGGCATCGTAGCAGCAAAAAGAATGAAGGAGAAGAAGAGAAAATGGGCTTGACTTTCCAATTCAGGCCCACTAACAGAGCCAGTTAGCTCTACATTTGTTCCGTCGAGACGTCCAGGACAGAGGCCGTTGACCGCTCTCTTCTTCCCTGCTTAGCATCAACTAGAAATTCCCCGCTATTGTCAAAAACAAAAATAACCAGAATCGCCCCCTATTGTCAAAAACAAAAATCAGAAATTCCCCGCTATTCTCAAAAACAAAAGAAAACAGAAATTTCTCGCTATTGCCAAAAAAATACCCCTAGAAATTCCCCGTCCATCACGCCTCCTCGGCTCCTCCTACTTTGCTATGTCCGAGTATCTCCACCCGGTGTTCGACGGTTCGTCCGTCCCAGACTCTCGGTCCAGGCGCCGACTATGGAGTCTGAGTCTTCCGATATGGACTCGGATGAGTACAATGAAAATGATGAGGCGGAGGCCATGTTCGATGCTGAGACAACATGGCATGTCTTGATCCTAGGGACTTCTTCAAGAAAATCTGGTCATGAGATACTAATGGAGCTTGCAAATATGTACTCTATTGATTTCTCTTCACATGATCTCTATATCTTGGTTGATCAATTAATCATATATATTTATATATATTCATGTGATGAAAAGTAGTCTTTATTTCTTGACTTGTCATATACTGATCTTACTCTCAAGTTTAGTTAGGTTATTGGTAGTTGTATTTCATGGATCACCACAACGGAATCTCATCCATTCCATTCATTTCTATCTAGTACATGGATTCGTGTGTTAATTTTTTTTTCCTCATGAATGTTTGCCCCGGCAAAGAAAAATTTCTGGATCCGCCACTGACGGAGGCTGAGTATAAAGTATTGAAAAATGCCACAATTGAGGTCATTTGGGTAGCAGCCTTGCTTCATAAATTTGGTGTCTCTCTCTCACAAAAATTAGTTTTGTGGTGCGATAATTTTGGAGTTACATATCTCTCTGTCAATCCTCTGTTTCATGCCGGCCAGAACCAAGCACATTGAGATAGTCTATCATTTTGTTCGCGAACGAGCTGCCGGTAAACTTCTTGACATTTGCTTCATATCAAACCAAGGACCAAATAGCCGATGGCTTCACAAAGACATTTTCTACACCACGGTTGCAAGAATTTCTGCGTAATCTAAACCTCACATTTCCTTCCGGGGCTATTAGACTTGTATTTTACCTGCGTACGGATACGGTGTAGTACGCTGATCCAACATGTATTGTACCGACACGGTGATGGCTTTTCCCACCTATACCAACACGTGCTTGAAGCCCTAGTGAGTTATCGCTTTCCCTACGCTAACAAGAAGAAGAGTTTGAGAAAGCCGTCACGGCATAACTAGAAAACTTGAGACCGTACTTCTTTTCTCTGAACAAGGTGGGTGAGGCTAACCTTTGGAGAAAAGCATCCCAAAAAAAAGTAACAAAGTAATGATGATCGCAGGATGATGGAATTCAAACAACAATATAAGATGATCACATCTTGTAATTTTCATTCCAAACTGGCTATGCCATACATCATTTCTCACCAGAAATCAAACACATCATGGCCGCGTGATCGCGTTAGGGGAGTGCAGCTGGGGGTGGCAGCCACAACCTATCTTGCATTGCTGTCTAGTCTCAAAGCAAGACTCACCCGGTAGGTCTGAACAGCAGTAGCACAAGTTTTTTGGGCAGGGAGCAGGATCCTGTGAGCATATACACATCTCGATCTTGTTGTTATCCATCTGATCATCAATTGTTCGACCTGCATGCAAAAAAATATCAGTTATCTTTCACTTCTTAGAATCACTTCGTAGTCCTTCCAAACAAAGCTGCAGGCGATCAAATAATTCTTCAAAACCACCAAATACCTTGACACAGTCACATGATTATTTCTGGCGTACTTACACTGTGAAAGTACCGCGGTACATGCGAGGCTAACCATCATAAGCATGGCAACCCTTCCCTTCATCATATACTCTGCCTTACAAGAAGACCTCTTCGTATTGAGATTGTTGGTGTATGCGGGGCAAATATACATATATATACCAGAACTATGGTCCATATATTTATATCATAATGAGGTGATAAAATGTTAGTAATCAGTCATTACGCCCAGGCTGGTGGCATATCTCTTAACATATACGGCTCATCAATGCAAAATAAAAGTGATCATATTTGGATAGAAATAATTAACTACAGGCTGGTAGATATATCCTTCCTAATTTCACTTATACTAGTAGGTTGGCACGTATAACACACGCTCTGAATATATACATGTAAATTTCATGAAAGGCATAGATTATTAAAAATAAATAGGATCACCTTGTAACCTGAGATAAAAAAGAGAAGTAAGCGGTGTCAGGTTTCGTAGGAGGAGAGAACGATCGATACCTTTCGGTCGATCAGTTTCACATTAATAAGCCAGGGGAACAACCCCAGCGATCGGTACAGGGAGGGATACGTATAGGATACGGACTCCATATCCTATACGTATCAAACTACATCTGACACCCCCCCTAATCTAAACCTTGGAAAGGTTTAGATTACAAGGTTTAGATTACGGCGGAATTACTCTAGTTTCTTATTACATAAAGTTTTGGTAAATCCATCAGCTATTTGGTCCTTACTAGAAATGAACATAACCTCAAGTTGTTTATTTGCAAACTCGTTCACGAACAAAATAAAAATCAATCTTGATGTGTTTAGTGCGAGCATGGAACACCCGATTTGCTGACAGGAACGTAGCACCAAGATTGTCACACCATAGACAAGGCTTCTCTTGTAACTTAACACCAAGCTCTCGTACTAAGGCTTCCACCCATATCAATTCAGCAGTTGCATTTGCTAATGCTTTGTATTCTACTTCAGTGCTGGAGCGTGATACTGTAGGCTGTTTTCTAGCACTCCATGATACTAGATTGGACCCAAAAAAGATGGCAAATCCTCTAGTTGATCTCCTGTCATCCATATCACCTGCCCAATCTGCATCTAAAAACGCACTAAGAAGTGTAGAAGGAGACTTCTGAAAAGTGAGTCCAAATGTGCGAGTACCGTTGATGCAGCGTAAGATCCTCTTGACAGCAGTCCAATATACAGTTATTGGTGCATGTAGAAACTGGCAAACCTTATTGACATAAAACGACATCTCTGGTCTAGTTAAAGTCAAATACTGAAGAGCACCAACAACACTTCTGTAGCTAGTGCTGTCCTCAGGTCCAAGAGGAGAACCAGTGTGAAGAGATGAAGTATCACTGCTGGAAATAGGAGTAGGACATGATCTGCAGTCAGTCATACCAACACGAGCAAGAAGATCATTGACATATTGTTCTTGATTTAAAAGCAAACTGTCCGCTCCTCGGTGTACTTCAAGTCCCAAGAAAAAAAATGAATATCACCAAGATCCTTTAAGGAAAAATCCGCACTTAAATTCTGTAGAAGAGCTGAAATTGCTGTATCTGAGGAGCTAGTGACAATAATACCATCAACATAGATCAACAAAAACATAGTGACCCCTGATTTTGCAAAGAGAAATAATGATGTATTTGACTTGGATGGAACAAAACCAAGAGTGTGCAATTTTGAACTGAGACGAGAGTACCATACTCGAGGTGCCTCTTTCAACCCATATATAGCTTTGTCAAGTCTGGATATATAATTTGGATTAGTGGAAGACATGGTGGTTGTTTCATGTACACTTCTTCCTCCAGAACACCATGTAAGAACGCGTTCTTTACATCTAGCTGCCTTAGACTCCAACCATTTGAAACTAAGATAGAAAGCACAATTCTGATAGTAGCTGCCTTGACAACAGGACTAAAGGTGTCCTCATAATCAATACCATACCTTTGTTTGAATCCTTTTGTAACTAAGCGAGCTTTGTACCGGTCAATAGAACCATCAGCATGTTTCTTTATCCTGTAAACTCACTTGCAATCAATGATATTTTTGTTGGACGCAGGTGGCACGAGATGCCAAGTTTTATTCGCAATAAGGGCATCATATTCATCTTGCATGGCACTCGTCCAATTTTTGTCTGTAAGAGCTTCCTTGAAATTTTGAGGTTCCCCTGTGGACGTAAACAGTACAAAATTCTTTTTGTATGGAATTGTCCCATCTGTATACTTTCTGGGATTTTTGATACCTTTCTGTAAGCGAGTTTGCAGTCCTGGAGCAACAACTTGTGAAGAATCTGTGGTGTCCACAGAAGATCCAGAGGAGGCACCTAAATCCGCAGCGTCGGCTGCAGTGTCATCTGTAGCAGCGTCAACTGTTGTGGCTGCATTACTGTTGTCCTGGACACGCGGCGAAGCAGGAGTGGCGGGCTGCTGCATGGGAGACAGCCCTGTAGGGGACAGTGGCGACCGGACATCATGAAACCCGCTGTCCGTCGCAGCAGACTGCACGGAACCTGAAGACCCCGTCGCATCATCATCATTGTCACCTGACGTGGAACCTGGAGACCTCGGCGCACCATCATCATTGTCACCTGACACGACTAGTCGGCGCGACGTGGCGCTGCCAGACGGGCTGACGGGCTCCTCGGAATCGTGCCCCCGACCGGACGCGTGCGCAGAATGCTGCGCGGGACTTTCTGCCGTAGACTCTGACATTGAAGGATCCGAGGCAGATTCTGCCTCTAAATCTGTCTCGTTTTCAGCGCAGTTTTGTCCAGCCGTTGAATTGTTAGTGAGTTCATCATTTTGTGCACTGATTGCACCATTTTCTTCCAGATTTTCTCCACCAGCTGTGTCCTGTACAGGTGTAACAATAGGAACAATATGCAAACAACAATCATTAGCATGCACACCCCTATCATTAGAAATCACGGAGGATGGTTCTGTGGGAAGTAAAAGAATTTCCTCTCTTAAGCGACGACCCGCATTTGGATGAAGAGCGGAAAAAGGAAATATATTCTCATCAAATAGTACATCCCTCGAGATATAGACACGGCCAGTGGTGATATCTAGACACTTGACTCCTTTATGGAGGGGACTGTACCCAAGAAAAACACACCGTTTAGAACGGAAGGAAAGTTTGTGCTTATTATAGGGACGTAAATTAGTCCAACAAGCACAATCAAACACACGAAGAGAGTCATAGTTTGGAACAATGCCAAGAAGTTTGTGTGTAGGAGTGTCAAAGTTTAAAATCTTGGAAGGAAGTAAATTGATAAGAAACATGGCCGTGAGAAACGCATCATCCCAATATTTTAATGGCATGGAAGCATTGGCAAGAAGTGCAAGACCAACTTCAACAATATGACGGTGTTTGCGTTGAGCAGACCCGTTTTGTTGATGAGCATGAGGACAAGACACATGATGAGTTATGCCAAGTTTTTGAAAGAAACCATGGAGTTTTTCATATTCACCACCCCAATCAGTTTGCGTAGTAATGATTTTGCGATTGAATTTTCGCTCAACATACTGCTGAAAATTAAGGAAGACTTGATACACATCTGAACGGTTTTTGAGCAAATAAATCCATGTAAACTTGCTAAATTCATCAATGAAGCTTACATAATAGACATGTTTGCTAGCAGAATAAGAAGCAGGACCCCATACATCAAAATAAATCTGTTCCAAAGGAACGGTGGAAACACTAGAGGAGATATTGTAGGGCAACTGATGGCTCTTTGCTAGTTGGCATGAATCACATATGTAAGAATTTATTTCTGAAGTATAAGGAAGATTATTTTTCCTAAGAATTTGCTGAACAATAAAGGAAGATGAATGTCCTAATCGACAATGCCACGTGCAGGATGAAGGCTTGATGGTGACGAGGGCATGCTTGTAAGACCCAGTTGACACAAGAACAATGGGATACAAGCCACCATGACAAGGACCTCTAAACATGACTTGCTGCGTTGCCTGATCCTTTATCAAGAAAAAGAAGGGGTGAATCTCAATGAAAGCATTATTGTCAAGGGTAATTTTATGAGCAGAGAGCAAATTCATGGAAGAACTAGGGACATGCAAAATGTTGCGAAGTTGGATAGAACTACTAGGGGTGTGCAAAACTGAACCTTGTCCACTAGCATTGTGGACTTGATCACGCCCATGATAATTGTCATGCACCCGAAGTTTGTTGAGCTGTCCCGTAACATGATTTGTAGCACCAGTGTCTACATACCAATTTGTATCAACCCCATAAGCAGCTTTGTTCTCCGGTGTCGTGTCATCGTCATCGTTATCATCACCATAGCGCCACCAACATTCACCAGCAGAGTGACCCTCCTTTTTATAGATCTGAGAGAACACCCCTTCCTGCCAGGACGGCGGCCCTGATCTTGTTTAGCTGGCTGCACAGGACGAGTAGGAGGCCGTGGGTTAATGTTTTGGGTGGGATGTATGGGACGTGGTGGTGAATAATAGGATGGTGGTGTCGGCTTGTAGTACGACATAGGAGGGGTGGGTAGTAGGAGGGTGGCGGAGGGTATGGTTGATATGGCAGGTGGTATGGGTGTGGTGAAGGGTGTTGGTATGGCTGCGGTGTAGGGTGCTGGTATGGTTGCGGTGGTGAAGGTAGGGGTAGTAGTGGCGGCTTGGGTTGAGTATTGGCATATGTATTAGGGGGACGACGAGGAGCAGCATTAACCGATGAAGTAAACGAAGATGTTCCTTGACCCGAAGCAACAAGCATGTTTTCACGGTACTCATAAGATAGTAACCGAGAACAAAGATCATTGAGTGTGGTAGAGGGAACCGCGTTGATGGAAGCAACAAGTGGATTATAGGTACCGTCGAGACCATTGAGAATGTAGTCCTTGAGCTCATCATCATCTACGCGTTTTCCTGCCGCAGCGAGCTCAGACGCAAACCCTTTCATCTTGGAGATAAACTGCTGAGCGGTCATATCTAGCTTTTTTGTGTTTGTGAGCGCACCACGCAGCGAGGAAACTCGAGCCTTAAGTTGTGTGGAGAACAGATTGGTGATGGCAGCCCACACCTCAGCTGCATGCTCAAGACCATACGTGTGCGGGAGGATATCCTCGGAGAGGGAATTCACCAAAAGATGACGACTTGTTGATCTCGTATAACCCAGGCATCAAACGCTGGATTAGGTGCAGATATCTTCTTCTGTTTGGCGTCTTCAGATTCCAGGAACTCCGGAGGCGCAACATCTGTGCCCTCCAGAAGGGGCATGACGCGAGCACCGCGAAGCGAGGGCAGAACCTGCGCTTTCCAGGAGAGGTAGTTCTCGCGGTTGAGCTTGGTAGCCGGTGGCGATCCAATGCCATTGGTGGAAGAGGAGGACGCCTTGGGAGAGGAGGGTGGGAAGCTGGGTTTCTCGGTTTGTCTAAGGTTTTAGGGTTCAGATCTTGGTAGGGGCGTAGGGTTCCTGGGTGTTGGGGTTTGTTTCCTGCGGGAAAAAGGAGGATGAGGAAGAGAGCCGGCGATGGACCTAAGTGTTTGTAGAGACGATGTTGTGGAGCGACGGCGATCAGAGGGGAGATCAGCGACGACAGCTAGAGGGAGGAGGGAAGGCTCTTGATACCATGTCAGGTTTCGTAGGAGGAGAGAACGATCGATACCTTTCGGTCGGTCGGTTTCATATTAATAAGCCAGGGGAACAACCCCAGCGATCGGTACAGGGAGGGATACGTATAGGATACAGACTCCATATCCTATACGTATCAAACTACATCTAACAAGCGGAGCTGACTGTGATGAGAAATCAATCCTGGATTTGAACCGGATGCACATCCACATCTAGTAGGACAATGTGGGCGTCCCCCGGGGTGGAAAAATTCCATCCCCCGCCTTCCCGTGGCGACACGTGTCACTTTTGGCCAAAAATATGTATTCTGTTCTGTGTAGCAAAAATACCCCCCTCTTTTGCTCCTATGTAGCAAAAAAACGATTCGTTCAAAAATTAGAGAGAAATCTCTGACCTCGCCGGAGTTACTATAGCAAAAAAATCGTGCTACTGTAGCAAAATTAATTCGTCGGAGACAAACTCTCGCCGGCTATCACCGGAGAACTCCCCCGGACAAACTCATAACAAAATTTTTGTACTATTATAGCAAAATAAAAGAACTATCGTAGAAAAATAATTATTCTATTGTAGCAAAATTTTGACATCGCCGGAGTTCTAGTAGAAAAAAATTAGCACAAAAATAGCAAAAAAAAAACGTGTCTGTAGCAAAATTTCGCCCCATGTACAATCACCCCTAAACACATGAACCCACACTGCCGGTCTTCAGGAGCACCGAAGTCGAGCACCCCTCGCGTGGTCCTCGTGTCCTCTGTCGCCGGGGAGCAGTTGCGGCGGCGCAGGCGCGCGGGAGCACGCGCCAAAAGCACAAGGCGGCGGACCGTGGCGGTGAGGAGCGGCGGCGTGGGCGCAGCAGGGCCCGGCGTCGGCGTCCGCCTCCGTGGCTTGCGTCCGCCGTCCGTGCGCAGCACATGGCTTGGAAGGAGCAGAGGAGAGCGACCTCTCCCGGCGTTATCCACGGGAGGAGAGGCGTGTCTTCCCGCCGGAGCAGCAGCGGCGGCACGGCCTCCCCGGCGTTCTCCACGGGAGCAGAGGCGAGGCCTCCAGAGGAGCAGAGGAGCACAGCCTCCATGGATCTGTAGCGGTCAGTGAAGCGGAGGGCGGAGAGCAAGCGTTCCTCCGGTTGATGAGCTCAAGGAGCTGGCGGGCGTGGAAGCGGAGGGCGGAGAGCAAGCGGTCGGTGAAGCGCGACGGCTGGAGGAGGAGCGCGTGGGCGATGAAGGTGGCGGCGAGGAGTGAGAGCAGCGCGGGCGCGGCGATCTTGGCCTCCATTCTCCCCGCGATGGGCTGGGCACGCGGTTCCGGTGGCGTTGGCGATGTGATGGTGGATCCGCAGCGGCTGGAGCAGAAGTCGTGGAGGAATGGGGATAAGGTTCATGGTGGGGCCCTCCCATCGCTGTCTCACGCTCGTTCGTCCTCCACACGTTCGCGAAAAAAGGAAAGTGGCCGAGCCGGGGGATGGGAACGCTTCATCCCCCGGATGATCCACAGCGTTTTCCCATCTAGTAGCTCTCCCGCTAGCAAAACAAGCTACCCCGGTGGGGCTATATATTTGGAATAAAATAGAACCCAGTGCGAGATACATTTGGACCAGAAATTTATCTCACACCACGATCAATCACCACAGCTTCAGGCGGAGAGAGAGTGCATGCATGTCTTCATGTTTCCCTATCTGGCGCACTGCCACATGAAACTCCTTGAGCTAGCCACGCATCTTTCCACCTCGGTTGGTCGTCCTCTGGTCGGTGTCGGCCCTTCTGATCGGCACGGACAGACTCCAATCTGGTTTTGTTCGATGGAAAGATATATCACCTATATGGCTTCGGGTATATTTATCGGTAGCAACATTTCTAATTTTGAACCGTGTTGAGTAGCTCAACATCAGAACAATCTCGTCCGTTTGATCCACATAGTTTGATGGTTGAAATCTGTTGTATATACGGATTTTACTCTTTTACCGTAAGCATAATTTTTTTATGGTTTTGAAATGTTACGATTAAGGCCTTGAACTATTTTTTATATACTTCGCGTAATCATAAATAAAATATTTAGCGTCTTGAAATGTTACAATTAATTCCTTGAACTATTTTAATATGCCCTAAACAATTTTTCTAAGCAAATAATAAACCAAAGAAAAAAAATAGTTTGGTTAGAGGGAAGTGACCGGGGTCAAGGCCCAGCTAGCTGGCCCATCTCGCTAACCCACAGAACGCCTACCTAAAACGAGCCGGTCACTCGTGACCCGACACCCTCTCCCCATCCCCTTGGTCCTTGCTTGATAGAGTGCCGCCACCCTGACGCACGCGTGGTCTGCCTATGTCGATTCTGCTCCTCCTCCCCCGGCTCTCTCTCCCTTCTCCCGCACCCTCGTTCCGTTGTCCTCTTCCATTCATCGCTCGCATCTTGCCTGACCTTCGCCTCTAACCATGGCCGGCCGTGGCTCCACCGGCGCTGCGCACAGCGCCTCCGGCAGCTCTTCCCCACCATGTTCTCGTCTCCCAACTCGTTGCCACCGCCGCGCCGTTTTTCCGGCCACGACGACCTCCTCGACAACGTCTCCCTGACTTCCTCTCGCAGCAGAGCTCCCCGTCGTCAAGAGCATCTCCGACCCGCCTCTCCCCTTGCTGCCCTCCACGAGTGCTGATCCAGCCGATGAGCCACCAGATATCGCGTGTGTCCTCGACCCCTTGAGACCCTACTCGACGCCTTTGCTGTCAGCTTGAGCCACCCCCTTCGTCTGTCGTCCTCTCTGCCGCTCCTCAGCCTCTTCATGCGACGAGTTCCGTGGTCGAGGTTGAACATTACAATTATATCGCTCTGTACCGCTTTGGGTACTTTGCAGTGGCAGCTTCTGTAATTTTAATACCTGTTGAGTAAATCAAAATTGGAACGATCTTATCCGTTTTATTCTGTAATTGAATGGACGCAAAGTTTTCTCTTTTATAAGTAGTTTAGATTAGATTCGCAAATTTACTAGTATAACTATGCCGGTATGACACAGTATTTTCATCCAACCATTCGACATTTTAATTCTGCGCACGCATTCGTACGATAGCATACCGAATGGAGTAGTAGTAGTAGTTGCTAAGCACGTTTGCCACGTGGTCCAACCATTCAACATTATAAATACGGTAGCACAAATTTCTAGAAAAATAGGTGAAGACAAATGTTCCGGGCCTCCTAATTATATTAAATATATCTTGTAGTTACTCAGCAATTCTCGGGAAACCTCCTATTGGGAGAAGAACCTTAGTGGGCAATATAAACTATTAAAAGAGAAGCTTATCTTGTTGATAGATCATCTAGATATTAAGGCTGAAACATCCTTTCTAAGTAAAGCCAAGCGGGCTGCTAAGAAAGAGCCGGAGGAGCGTCTTGCTAAATTAAAACGAGATGAGGAATCAAAATAGGCGCAGAGGGCTAAGGTTAAGTACATATAAGAGGGGGTAGTAATACGAAATATTTTCATATCATAGCGAATGGTAAACATCAAAAAAACGTATTTTTCAATTCGAACAAGATGAGGGCACGATAGTTGGAGAAGAAAATTTAAAGCATTTCATATTGGAATATTATAAGAAACTATTTGGTGCTTCAGACCCAATTTTTGTTTCCCTTGTAGAGGATATGATTCATGATATGTCCCAAATATCACCCGAGGAAAATTTAATTCTCACTCCACCTTTTACGGAAAAGGAAGTGAAGGACCCTATTGTGCAAATGGAGCATAATAAAGGACCTGACGGGTTTCCAGCAAAATTTTATCAACATTATGGGATATCATCAAAAATGATTTGATGGATATGTTTTCTCAACTTCATAAGGGTGATTTACATTTGTATAGGCTCAATTTTGTGTCATTACGCTGTTGCCAGAAAAAGAGGGCGCATGCCGTATTGAACAGTACAGACCTATATGTCTACTAAATGTGAGCCTTAAGGTGTTTACAAAGGTGGGCACTAATAGAGTTACATCGATTGCTAGTGGGGTAATTAGACCAACACAATTTGCATTTTTACCAGGGAGAAACAGTTTAGAGGGAGTTATCATTTTACATGAAACGATCCATGAGATGAACAAGAAGAAGATGAGTGGGGTGAAAAGCATATTATAAGGTTAATTGGTCCTTCTTGCAACAAGTCTTGCGAATGAAAGGATTTTCACCTTCGTGGTGCGAATGGGTAGCCCGTTTTGTGCAGGGAGGGAGTGTTGAAATAAAAGTAAATGATGACATAGGGCACTATTTTCAGACTCTAAAAGGGTTAAGACAAGGTGGTCCTCTGTCTCCCATTTTGTTTAATTTAGTGGCAGATATGTTGGTTGTTCTCATTGCTCGTGACAAAGAGGATGGTCAAGTTGGAGGATTGATTACACATTTGGTCGAGGGTGGGGTCTCTATCCTGCAGTATGCGGGTGATACCATTCTGTTTTTAGAACATGATATTGATAAGGCGCTTAATATGAAACTTATTCTCGCAATGTTCGAACAATTGTCGAGATTAAAGATTAATTTTCATCAGAGTGAAATCTATTGTTTCAGTGACGCGTTAGATTTTCAAGAGGAATACCGTCACATTTTCGGTTGTGATATAGGTAGTTCACCTTTTAAATATCTAGGCATCCCTATTCATTGTAGAAAAATGTTAAATAAGGAATGGAAACCGGTGGAAGATCGTTTTGAGAAAAAGTTGAGCTCATGGGCTGGAAAATTATTTTCATATGGGGATCGCCTCATTTTGATAAACTCTGTATTAACCAGCTTACCCATGTATTTTACTTTCGTTCCTCGAAATCCCAACGGGGTTCGGAAACGTTTGGATTTCTACCGGTCATGTTTCTTTTGGCGGGGGAATAGTAAGAAACGTAAGCACCGTTTAACTAAATGAAATATTGTGTATCGTACTAAGGATGGGGGGTTTGGGAATTGAGGTGCTAGACACTAAGAATACTTGTCTATTAAGTAAGTGGTTCCATAAATTGTTGAATGAAGAAGGAGTGTGGCAGGAACTCTTTTCAGCTAAGTATATCGGGGATAAATCGTTATCTCAAGTACAAGCTTGTCCTTCTGACTCTCCGTTTTGGAAAGGTATAATGAAATGTAAGAATGATTTTTTACTCGTGGCTCTTTTGACCTGGGTAACGGGCAGCAGGTCCGGTTTTGGGAGGATAGGTTGTTAGGAGATGAACCGTCATCTCATCAGTACATGCCCTCTATAATGTTGTTAGGCACAAGGACGTGATGGTAGCAAGCGTGTTATCAAACGTCCCTTTAAACATCCAATTTAGAAGAACCATAGCAGGAGTAAGACGTGCTCCTTGGTTCCATATAGTCGAGTGATTGATGTATGTTGAACTATCCGAAGAGAAGGATTCCTTTCGATGGAATCTAACTACGGATGGCAGGTTCACTGTTAGATCCATGTATGCGGATTTAATGCATGGTTCTACACCGTTCCTACGAAGATATCTATGGAAATTAAAGGTGCCTTTGAATATTAAAAAATTTATGTGGTTTGTAAATTGTAAAGTGATTCTCACTAAAGACAATTTGTGTAAACGAGGCTGGATGGGATGCAAGAAGTGTGTATTTGGCGACACAGATGAGTCTGATCATCATGTTTTCATATCTTTTCCATTTACTCGTGATTTCTGGCACCTCGTTCATTTTGCTTTCAGTATTAATCCTCTCACTAGCATCGCTAATATGTTTGGATCTTGGCTTAATGATACCAATAAGGAAGCAAAGGCACATATTTGAATAGGCGTAGCCGCTGTTCTATGGGCTATATGGAATTATTGTAACAGTGTTGTTTTTTACAAGAAAAAGGGTGTTCACTTTTTGCAGGTTATCAAGTAGTAAGAGTCGGCAACTCTTCTTCATCCTCTTCTCCGAGATGTCCTATTCCTCCCGCGATGCTTCATGGCCATAAGTAACATCAAACCCTCACTCTTGTAGCCTAGATCTGCGAGAATATGGTAGGTCTGAGTACATCTAAAGGTTCTATGGTAGCTTTGCCGACTTGGGTTGTGTGAGGTTGTGGTAAATCACTACGTGTAGTGTTACTAGCCGCCAATACATGCATTACACTCTTTACGTGTAGTGTTACTAGCCGGTGTCACTAAGAGATTAACTCTCATCATGTACATGATAGCGTGCAATTAACGCCATTCAACTCTGTAACCTGACCGTTCCCCTATAAGAGACATGGTTTGGGATATATTAGGAACACAGTCACAAGCGACAGAACAACAAGAGATGAGTGAGTGCGAGAATCTACAATGTCCTAGGCAAATTCGACATTGTTCTTCATCTAGACACAATACACCATAAAGCAGGAGTAGGTCTTTACCTCGTCTCGAGGGGCCAAATCTAGGTAAATCTCTCCCATGTCAATCCCGTAACAAATTAATTCCATTGTTGCCTTTCCCCATTGCTCTACAGTTAGATCATTGTTACGATCTCAATGTGGAACCCGAGCTATACGGATACCACCGGTAACAACCCTCGACATCGTGTTAGAATCTAGGTGACGAGGGACCTAAAGTAGAATCATCCACTAGAGAGAATTTGCAGTAGAGGAGATCTTGATACAACTCAGTAGATGAATCTAAGCAGAGATCTTGAATCCCATAGGGATCTTCTCCATAAGGGAAGGTCTTGGATCCACAAGGAAGGGGTGAGCACTAGCTCTATCTCATATATTTCCAAACTCTAGATCTGAGGGAAGGGGTCCCTTGATATAGTCTAACCACGAGTGGTAAGTTGATAAGACATACATGAAAGTGCAATTTCGATATCTCTATGTTTTGTGTGTTTGTTAACAACATAAAGAAGTTACTAACCGTATGTGCTATTATGTCAAATGTTTTGGTCTTAAATCAGCACACATACGACATCGAAGAAATGGTGAAGAAATCAAAGATCAACGGATTTTTTCCTCGCCTGAAAAAGCTTTTCCAAGTGTAGCCCGAAATTATTCCGGGTGGTTCGGTGCCCGGAATCATTCCGGGCCATTCCGGCCACAACGGGAAAAAGCTCTGTTGGAATCCGGAATATTCCGGGTGATTCCGTAAGCCGGAATTATTCCGGGCCATTCCGGCCATAACGGGAAAATGTTGTGTTGCCACCCGGAATTATTCCGGACCAATCCGGAGCATCCCGGAATCATTCTGACCTCAACACGAAAATCTCTGCTGGCATCCGGATTGCTCCGGAATTATTCCGGGCCATTCCGGCCTGGTCGCAAATGGGCAGAAAAACGACTAGTTTTAAGTGAGGGCTATAAATAGGCCCTCTCTTTCTTCCCCAAGGGTTAGCTCCACCAGCATTGAAGACTCCATTGATTGAGCTCACCCACCAAGCTAGATCTCCCTCCTCCTCAACCCAAACTTGTTAAATCTTTGAGGATTGAAGGAGAAGCCCCGAATCTACATCTTCACCAACCGGTTTTCCATTCCCCCCTCATTAGCTTGAGGGATCTTGGCCTAGGGTTTCCTCTTTTGGAGAACCTAGGCTTCTTGCTACTCTTGGTGACTTGTGATTGTTGGGAGCCCCCAATTAAGTTGTGGGTGCGTGCCCCAAGCTTGTTTGTAAAGGATTCGATCCCCGCCTCAAAGGGGTTCAATAGTGGAAGGTGAACTAGGCCTTTGTGGCGGAAGTTCATCGGAGAATAGGGTGAGTCCTTTGTGGCGTTGAGTAGGCCTTCGTGGTGAGCTCACACCCCTCCAACGAGACGTACTCCCTTAAAAGGGAGGAGCTCGGGAATACATCGTGTCTCCGTGTGCTTCCATCGGTTACCTCGTTCCCTTACTCTTTACTTACTCGTACTTGTAGCATTTATTGTAGTACTTGTTGTATTAAGTGTTGTCCTAGTTGCATTAATTGCTTGTCATGCCATATAGGTAAATTCACCATTAGTTGCACTATCTAGAGAATTTACCTTTGTGTCAAGCCTAAACTTTGTTAAAAATTAAAATTGGCCGTAGCACCTATTCACCCCCCTCTAAGTGCCCATACTTTACTTTCAATTGGTATCAGAGCCTCGGCTCTTCTATCGGGCTTAATTGCCTAAGAGTTTTAGTATGGGAGACGATTTGGATGCCGAAACGTCCGGTGGCAAGGTGACCATGGATGATCTCAATGCTTTGAGAACTTCATTGACCTCATCCATAGACACCAAATTTGATGAGTTGCGTCTACTCATGGCACAACTCCTCAAAGCCAAAGGACCGAAGGTAGTCGAATCCTCCCTTCCGGAAATTCCTCCGGAGGGCGCCAAGAAAGGGGTAGATGGTGATCCATCTAAAAATGCTTCTGCCGAACAATCCGCTAAGAAGGGCGCGGTGGGAGAGGAAGGATATCACTCCGTTGAAGGACGATATTCTCCGGATCCCCCCGTCCCTCATCCTCATATAATCCCTAGGGGAGATCCACCTAAAATTGATGCTTTTTATTTTCGTGAATGGCAATACTACATGGAGACTCACTTGAACTCTTCTTGTATAGATCTTTGGAGGATCACTCGTGATGGATACAAGCCATTTGATCCCAAGAACTTAACAAGAAGAGAATGATGAGGACATCCCTAGTACATTTGTTATTCCTCCTCTTGATGATGATGTTGCTGTTCAAGAGAAGCATGATGAAGTTAGGATTGGTCCAATGACTAGATCAAGAACCAAACTATTAGAACAGCAGGTGAACTCACTCCTTTTAAATTATGATGTTTGTTCTTATGAGAATTTTATACTACCTAAATCCCTACATTTATGTATGATTCAGGTTATTGATAACACAAACATTATTGGAGGTAAGGAGCATGGAGTCATGGAGCAAAGCATGGGAGCACATATGGAGGAAGATGACCATGCAAGCACAAGGGAGAAGGAGGAGGCATAATAAAGAGAAGAGGGAATTGAGACCACCAAGGACATGTCCTTGCTTGTCTCATCCCGAATTAATATGTGCCGTGTTTTGGAGTTATGGGAGCACCAAGGACATGTCCTAGGTACTCCCACACGAGTCTAATAATGCCCTGCGTTGCTGTTGGCCGCACCCCTCCTCTGGGGTCGGTTTGTATCCCTTAGTCCGAGTCCAAACCATGTTGGTTCGAGTCCTAGTCAGGTTAGGGATTGGTGCTTGCGCAACCAGGTTGTGGCCGCACCCCCTCCCTCTCTTATACCCTTTCACCTGCGTGTGAATAGGTTAGACTACCTTTATTCATAAACCCTAGAACTCCATTGTTGATTGCTTGAAGCATTCATCATGAATTGATATTGCAAATTTTGCGTGTTATCTGCTATTCCACTGGGAATTAGTTGATACAGGTTCAGGCTACTCGTGCAAGTGTGTGGATTTACGAATATCCAAGGGATTGGGAGTTCATGGAGAGACACAAGTTATCAGATCCTTGTTATCGTGTGAGTTCATCGAGAAGATCGGGCAACCCCTTATCATCTTGGTATCAAATTTACAGGTTAACTCGGTGAGCTATCGTGATCTAGTAGATTAGTTCTTGTTTTCATTACCTATCCACCGAAAAAGCCACAAAAAATAATTTTAGTTCGAGCCATAGACTTAGATCATCACCTTTATCAAGTTTTAGTTGCTGTTTTGTGGTTGCTTTTCGTGTTCCTTTCCCCTTTTTGAGTCTTGTGTTTTCGGTCTAGGTTTAGGGTTCTAAGTGTTCTTCGTGTTATTCCAAGTGTGTCCACAAAATTTCGCTCATAAAGCTCCATCCGATCCAAAGTTATACCCAATTGGAGTTGGGGTCGGTTTCCTACCGCGGCACAAAATCGTGCAAATCTCTGCCGCCGCTGTATCCTAACCTGAGTCGAAGTCCGCCCGCAGCATCCTTACCAATCCTCCCCCAAGCCCCGTCTCGCGCTTACCAATCCGCACACTGCGCGCTGCCGCGGTACGAAAACGGCGATTTTCTCTGCCGCGAGCCACTGCCCTGCCCTGCCGGGCCCGTCGAGTTCCGGGACCGCATGTAAGTGAAGTGTGGATAGGCGGCTGGGCCAGGAAAGAAAGCGAGTTGAGAGGAAAAAAGGTCCGTTGGTTTGTACGTGGCGAGGCGACATGACGAGTGTCGGGGAAAGGATGAGGGAGAGAGAGAAAAGCGACGTCACTCCAACGAGCGCAGGGGTCTCTCTCCTAGTGCTAGATCAACAGTGCCCACCGCTCGGTGCTCCTTGTGGCGGTACAATTCTACAGCGATAGAGAGAGACTCAGAGAGGAATATTGCTACGCGCACCGGATCATGTGAGGATTCAGTGGAGGTTTAGTGGGGTTTAGTACGGGTCCTTGAAGTGAATTGTTAAGCGCACATGATTTGCATACATAGCGGTCATATAATCCGAGAAGTTTCCGAGAAAAGTACTGCAAGCCAAGATCTACGGTGCAACATCACCACCGACTGTGAAACGGTACGTGCGTGAGGAGAGCAAAGGCGACCAGGCGATCTAAAATAAACATTATGCCCCCTCCCCCCCCCTCGACATCACCGGTCCGCTCCGTTTCTGATGCTTAGGGCTTTGGAAGTGTTGCGGATCATGGAGGGTTTCCATTTTTGTTTAGGTCTTTTCTCAGTGACTTTTTCGAGATTTTGAGCCGGCGGGCTACACCTTGAAATCAGAATAAGGTGCTCCTCGTCCTGTCCTCGCTCTGGTGGTGCACCTAGCGCCGACAGAGAGCGTGTGGAGGCATTTGTCCGGCGGATCTCGTGGGATCTGGTCCGTTTTCGTGTTCGTCCGCGTGATTGCATGTCCGACTCTTCTGATCTACGGTCGTGCTGGTCTTTTGGGACCTTAGCATGATGACTTCCTGTCTGTCTAGTGCGACAAGCTTTAGCAGCTTCGATAAGGAGGGGTGAGGGCAGCAGTGCGCCTTCGGCTCGCTTTAGTGCTAGTAGTCGTCGCTAGGTGGCCCGAAGACGTATTTGTAATTTTATTGATTTTGGGATTCTTTGTACACTTGTTGATGATCAATACATTGGTTTGCCTTTTCGCAAAAAACATCACCACCGAGTGTTGTGGCGGTGGCGGGAGGGGGGGGGGGGCGGGGTAGGGTGAAGTGTTGCGTGTTGCCATATAATTATAGATTTCCGGGCCTTTCTTTCCTTGGAATTTCCGTGGAATGTACAAACGTAAAATCACCATCGTTTGGTTAGCGACTGAAGAAGCGGGAAAACCTGCAATCCAAAGTTAGGTTGAGATGGTGTTGGTCGGTAGTAAACAAAACAGTCCGTACAGCCGCAGATCAATGACATGTTTGTTGATAACGAGCCCTCCCTATTGGATCCGAGGATGTAAATTTGGCCCGTTTATTTGTCTTACATCCGCCACGTTTTTTGGTCTGCATGGAAGACACCTCGTAGCCAGGATCTGGAGTGACGGCTGAATGGACGCTTTTCTTAGAACCATTCGCGTCAGGCGCTCATGTCAGTTTGGAAATGGTGCGAGCTCGTGCGCCTAGGTGAAGAAATTTCGTCAGCGTCCACCATTTCTTTCCTCTTATCCCTATTTCACCCCTTCGCCACATCGCCAAAACTCCCGCCACAACCCCCCTTCAAGCTCTCCCTACCGACATCGAAACTTCTTCAACGAGGAGGTAGTAAGAGTCGGCAACTCTTCTTCATCCTCTTCTCCGAGATGTCCTATTCCTCCCGCGATGCTTCATGGCCATAAGTAACATCAAACCCTCACTCTTGTAGCCTAGATCTGCGAGTATATGGTAGGTCTGAGTACATCTAAAGGTTCTATGGTAGCTTTGCCGACTTGGGTTGTGTGAGGTTGTGGTAAATCACTACGTGTAGTGTTACTAGCCGCCAATACATGCATTACACTCTTTACGTGTAGTGTTACTAGCCGGTGTCACTAAGAGATTAACTCTCATCATGTACATGATAGCGTGCAATTAACGCCATTCAACCCTGTAACCTGACCGTGCCCCTATAAGAGACATGGTTTGGGATATATTAGGAACACAGTCACAAGCGACAGAACAACAAGAGATGAGTGAGTGCCAGAATCTACAATGTCCTAGGCAAATTCGACATTGTTCTTCATCTAGACACAATACACCATAAAGCAGGAGTAGGTCTTTACCTCGTCTCGAGGGGCCAAATCTAGGTAAATATCTCCCATGTCAATCCCGTAATAAATTAATTCCATTGTTGCCTTTCCCCATTGCTCTACAGTTAGATCATTGTTACGATCTCAATGTGGAACCCGAGCTATACGGATACCACCGGTAACAACCCTCGACATCGTGTTAGAATCTAGGTGACGAGGGACCTAAAGTAGAATCATCCACTAGAGATAATTTGCAGTAGAGGAGATCTTGATACAACTCAGTAGATGAATCTAAGCAGAGATCTTGAATCCCATAGGGATCTTCTCCAGAAGGGGAGGTCTTGGATCCACAAGGAAGGGGTGAGCACTAGCTCTATCTCATATATTTCCAAACTCTAGATCTGAGGGAAGGGGTCCCTTTATATAGTCTAACCACGAGTGGTAAGTTGATAAGACATATAAGACATACATGAAAGTGCAATTTCGATATCTCTATGTTTTGTGTGTTTGTTAACAACATGAAGAAGTTACTAACCGTATGCGCTATTATGTCAAAGGTTTTGGTCTTAAATCAGCACACATACGACATCGAAGAAATGGTGAAGAAATCGAAGATCAATGGATTTTTTCCTGGCCTGAAAAAGCTTTTCCAAGTGTAGCCCGAAATTATTCCGGGTGGTTCGGTGCCCGGAATCATTCCGGGCCATTCCGGCCACAACGGGAAAAATCTCTGTTGGAATCCGGAATATTCCGGGTGATTCCGTAAGCCGGAATTATTCCGGGCCATTCCGGCCATAACGGGAAAATGTTCTGTTGCCATCCGGAATTATTCCGGACCAATCCGGAGCATCCCGGAATCATTCCGACCTCAACACGAAAATCTCTGCTGGCATCCGGATTGCTCCGGAATTATTCCGGGCCATTCCGGCCTGGTCGCAAATGGGCAGAAAAACGACTAGTTTTAAGTGAGGGCTATAAATAGGCCCTCTCTTTCTTCCCCAAGGGTTAGCTCCACCAGCATTGAAGACTCCATTGATTGAGCTCACCCACCAAGCTAGATCTCCCTCCTCCTCCACCCAAACTTGTTGAATCTTTGAGGATTGAAGGAGAAGCCCCGGATCTACATCTTCACCAACCGGTTTTCCATTTCCCCCTCATTATCTTGAGGGATCTTGGCCTAGGGTTTCCTCTATTTGAGAACCTAGGCTTCTTGCTACTCTTGGTGACTTGTGATTGTTGGGAGCCCCCAATTAAGTTGTGGGTGCGTGCCCCAAGCTTGTTTGTAAAGGATTCGATCCCCGCCTAAAAGGGGTTCAATAGTGGAAGGTGAACTAGGCCTTTGTGGCGGAAGTTCATCGGAGAATAGGGTGAGTCCTTTGTGGCGTTGAGTAGGCCTTCGTGGTGAGCTCACACCCCTCCAACGAGACGTACTCCCTTAACAAGGAGGAGCTCGGGAATACATCGTGTCTCCGTGTGCTTCCATCGGTTACCTCGTTCCCTTACTCTTTACTTACTCGTACTTGTAGCATTTATTGTAGTACTTGTTGTATTAAGTGTTGTCCTAGTTGCATTAATTGCTTGTCTTGCCATATAGGTAAATTCACCATTAGTTGCACTATCTAGAGAATTTACCTTTGTGTCAAGCCTAAACTTTGTTAAAAATTAAAATTGGTCGTAGCACCTATTAACCCCCCCTCTAGGTGCCCATACTTTACTTTCAATTGGTATCAGAGCCTCGGCTCTTCTATCGGGCTTAATCGCCTAAGAGTTTTAGGATGGGAGACGATTTGGATGCCGAAACGTCCGGTGGCAAGGTGACCATGGATGATCTCAATGCTTTGAGAACTTCATTAACCTCATCCATAGACACCAAATTTGATGAGTTGCGTCAACTCATGGCACAACTCCTCAAAGCCAAAGGACCGAAGGTAGTCAAATCCTCCCTTCCGGAAATTCCTCCGGAGGGCACCAAGAAAGGGGTAGATAGTGATCCATATAAAAATGCTTCTGCCGAACAATCCGCTAAGAAGGGCGCGGTGGGAGAGGAAGGATATCACTCCGTTGAAGGACGATATTCTCCGGATCCCCCCATCCCTCATCCTCATATAATCCCTAGGGGAGATCCACCTAAAATTGATGCTTTTTATTTCCGTGAATGGCAATACTACATGGAGACTCACTTGAACTCTTCTTGTATAGATCTTTGGAGGATCACTCGTGATGGATACAAGCCATTTGATCCCAAGAACTTAACAAGAAGAGAATGATGAGGACATCCCTAGTACATTTGTTATTCCTCCTCTTGATGATGATGTTGTTGTTCAAGAGAAGCATGATGAAGTTAGGATTGGTCCAATGACTAGATCAAGAACCAAACTATTAGAACAGAAGGTGAACTCACTCCTTTTAAATTATGATGTTTTTTCTTATGATAATTTTATACTACCTAAATCCCTACATTTATGTATGATTCAGGTTATTGATAACACAAACATTATTGGAGGCAAGGAGCATGGAGTCATGGAGCAAAGCATGGGAGCACATATGGAGGAAGATGATCATGCAAGCACAAGGGAGAAGGAGAAGGCAGAATAAAGAGAAGAGGGAATTGAGACCACCAAGGACATGTCCTTGCTTGTCTCATCCCGAATTAATATGTGCTGCGTTTTGGAGTTATGGGAGCACCAAGGACATGTCCTGGGTACTCCCACACGAGTCTAATAATGCCCTGTGTGGCTGTTGGCCGCACCCCCCCCTCTGGGGTCGGTTTGTATCCCTTAGTCCGAGTCCAAACCATGTTGGTTCGAGTCCTAGTCAGGTTAGGGATTGGTGCTTGCGCAACCAGGTTGTGGCCGCACCCCCTCCCTCTCTTATACCCTTTCACCTGCGTGTGAATAGGTTAGACTACCTTTATTCATAAACCCTAGAACTCCATTATTGATTGCTTGAAGCATTCATCAGGAATTGATATTGCAAGTTTTGCGTGTTATCTGCTATTCCACTGGGAATTAGTTGATGCAGGACCACTAGTAGTCAGTGGCTACTCGTGCAAGTGTGTGGATTTACGAATATCCAAGGGATTGGTTGCTGCTGCAATTGGCATCAGGAATTAGCCGGAGAGTTCGTGGAGAGACACAAGTTATCAGATCCTTGTTATCGTGTGAGTTCATCGAGAAGATCGGGCAACCCCTTATCATCTTGGTATCAGATTTATAGGTTAACTCGGCGAGCTATCGTGATCTAGTAGATTAGTTCTTGTTTTCATTACCTATCCACCGAAAAAGCCACAAAAAATAATTTTAGTTCGAGCCATAGACTTAGATCATCACCTTTATCAAGTTTTAGTTGCTGTTTTGTGGTTGCTTTTCGTGTTCCTTTTCCCTTTTTGAGTTTTGTGTTTTCGGTCTAGGTTTATGGTTCTAAGTGTTCTTCGTGTTATTCCAAGTGTGTCCACAAAATTTCGCTCAAAAAGCTCCATCCGATCCAAAGTTATACCCAATTGGAGTTGGGGTCGGTTTCCTACCGCGGCACAAAATCGTGCAAATCTCTGCCGCCGCCGTATCCTAACCGGAGTCGAAGTCCGCCCGCAGCATCCTTACCAATCCGCCCCCAAGCCCCGTCTCGCGCTTACCAATCCGCGCACTGCGCGCTGCCGCGGTACGAAAACGGCGATTTTTTGTGCCGCGAGCCACTGCCTTGCCGTGCGCGTACACTGCTGCCGCGCAAAACCACAGACAGCGTCTGTACTCGGGCGCGCGCGTTTTGGGCCCGTTTTGCTGCACTTTTGCGCTGCCGTGGCACCAATTTGGTGCAATTCTCTGTCGCGGTACAAAATTGCTGCCGTGAGGTAATTCTCTAGTCTAGTTTCTTTTCGGTTTAGTTGTTCTTTTACATTTTATTTAGGATTTCTTTTCCTATCTTTGTGATCCATAGCTACTGCCTGTCTACAGCAATTATTAGGTACCTTTCCCAAAAAGAATAGCTACTTGTTGCTCTTTCCAGGCTGCTCCTTATCATATATATTGTGTCACATTGATAATTGTGTGCTTATTTTTGCCCCTAGCTAGTTTTGGCCAGTTATAAAAAAAAGAGAAAAACAGAAAACAGAAAAAGAGAAAAACAGAATTGTGAAAAGAGAAAATGGCCTTGTGATCTATCGCTATATTGTTCTTGGAGCTGTTTCACCACTACTATTTTGACACTTTCCATTGAGCAATCTTGTGCCTGTGATATTTTGGAGCATAGCTATTGTCTTTCGAGAGCATTGCAATATTTCCATACATATAATTGCTTTGCCACATTTGTCTCCACTTTGGTGTGTGTTTCCTAGGTGCTATTTTTCAGTCATCACAAACAGCAAATAGGACTTGTTATTGGTGTTGTTAGGTATCCATACCAAGCCCCACTATATATCCTGCTTTGCCTTGTGTTAGCTAAAATCCCTGGGTATTCTTTTGTTCACACCAAGTCATAGTACTACTGTTTACTTGTGGTAAGTATTGCTATTCACTTTGGAACAGTAAGTAAACCTCATTGCTTTGCTGTTTTGAGTGAGTTGTGAGAGAACACCACATCCCATATTTTTGTTTTCACTAACACATTAATGGAGTCTGTGGCTAGTGATGTGCAGGTGGACAAACTTGTTGGGAAAACTGCTGAGGCTACTTCTAAGAAGACTTTTGATGATCCTCTCACTTGGGGAGATCGCTCCAAATTTAGAGATATGATCAGCTCAAGAATTGATAAAAAACTTGATGAATATGATGAAGTGGTAGCCACCCGAATGGACAAGAAGCTTGATGCTTATGATGAGAGTTTGAGGAGGGATTTACAACAAATGGATATTAAAATTGAGAAAGCTGCTTGTCAAGAATCTGTTGATATTATGCAAGAATCTCTCACAAATTTGACTAGGCAAATTACACACTTGTCTACTCAATTAGAGCAAAGAGATCATGATGATGATTTGGAACCAGGACGAGCCCAAGCTTATAATGGCCGTGGTGGTTTTCAAGCTAGAAGAGTACAAGCTCAAGATAATCATAGAGAAGATGATGGTTTGGGCAAGCCAAAATTTTCTATTCCTCCCTTCTCTTTTGATTCTAATGATGTAGAGGAATATTTGATGTGGGAGCTTAAAATTGAGAAGCTCTGGAGATTGCATGAGTACACTGAATATAAGAAGATTAAATTGGCTTCTTCTAGTTTTGATGGTTATGCTCTATTGTGGTGGGATAATATTACCCAAATGAGGGCAGAAAATGGTGATCCTAAAGTGATTACTTGGGCTACTATGAAGCAACTCATGAGGAGCAGATTTGTGCCAAAGAATTATGTGAGAACATTATATGATAAATTGCCGCAATTGAAGCAAGGTACATTATATGTTGATGCTTATTATAGAGAGATGGAGTTGATTATTCAGAGGGCCAAAGTGAGAGAAGAACCAGAACATACTATGCAACGTTTTCTCTCAGGTTTGCAATTTAAAATCAGAAGCATTGTGAGGCACTTCCAATATAGTGATATGAATGAATTGCTACATCATGCAAGAGAGGCAGAATCACAGCTAGCCGAGGAGGCAGAATTGAGTGCTAGAAGGTTGTTTACACCTCGCAATAGTAATTTTTCTTATCCATCACCACGGCCAGCACCTAGCCGTGGGGTATCTACACCCAAGGCCGAGAGCACACCCTCCACTTCTAGGAGGCAAGTGCAACCAGCTGTGACGCCCCGGGATCGGGCACTATGCAGATTTCAGCATTCCCGCCAAATCCGCATAATAACCGATTCCAGGTTGCCACTTATGATAACATTACAACAGTTCACGAATATTCCACAATTACACCAGAAACAGATAGATACAAGATGACTCAAACGGGTCAGGGATACAACTGATACAATACAAAGATCCAAATAACAGCGGAAGAACGACATAGCGTCCGACTACGGACAAGATACAAATTGGACTAAGAGTCCTGAAGATAACCGAGAGCGTCCAATCCCTGCCCAGGCCAAGCCGGAGGGATTCCCAAGCTAACGTCGTCAGACTTCAAACCTGTTGACTGCAAGTTGGAATTTGCAGCCACGAAAGAGATTCGTGGGTCAGTACGGTTAAGTACTGGCAAGTGGATAAACCATACTCACAAGATACCGGCGTAGCCAGTCATCACAAGATACAAATACTTTGGGATCAACGGAAAGGAAGGGATTATTGCAAATAAGCGACAGCGGGCTGCACTAACCAACTACAGAAAATTCTACCACTTCCGGCTAACAGAAAGAAGATAAGATCGAGGATAGTAACCAACTGAAAGTAAGTCCAAACAAACCCATCCCGGATCTCGCCCCTTATCCAAAGAAGCAATCCGAGGATAACTCACACAGTTGGATTAATGAATAATGGATCAGGTTGTTGTGTCAATAAGACTATTACTAGTCAAGTTATCATTAGTTAGGTGTAAGTTGTTCTGAGTACTTGTTAGCCAGTACTTTCACCAAGTCGTCACATAACCGCGGACAACACGGCTTCTCGAGAAGATTTATCCCTGCAGGGTGTGCTCCAGTACCCGTACACACTCAAGCCACCAACTAAAACTCAGGTTGGCTTGACACGACCCAAACCATCTCTACAACCCATCCTAGGAGCCACGGAGCTATAAGGTCCCAGCCACGCAGCCAAATACTCAGCGCAGGTGTGCAAAACTCCCGCAGGACACAACACCCCGGCACTACAGGCCTCGCCCTATATGCATCATCATCATAAGTAACCATGGGGGATCCACCCATTATGCAGGGAGCAAATGGAACACCCGAACTAAGTGTGGCTCTTCGGACAAGCTGCAGATCAGGTCTAAGTCGAGGGGGGTCCCATACTACCACCCGGATGCGGTGAGCACGCTCATCATGGATCAGTAGACAAGACCCTTTTCCTATTAGGGTCGACACTAGCAGGCCTCAAAACCACTTAGGGCCTCCTGCCGGTGCCTTATCAGCATATTATTAATAACAGGTTGATTGATTAACACCGAGCCCCCAGAACAATAATAGAGTAGTAACAGAGAGTAACGGGTAACAGACTCGAGCAAAACAACCCTAAGCATGCTAGTAAGACACGGGCACAAGCAATGGTTATAGGTGTGGAGGTGAGGCAATATCAGGGTTAAAGGATTCATGTGATAGGTTCGTAACAGAAACAACTACCACTAAGGCTAGCAGAAAAGAACAACGGAAAGAATCGGTAACAAGTGATGAAAGGCAGCCATTTGGCAGCAAGTGAGTATACTTGCCTGAGATCCCGCAAGGTAGCAGAACTTGTCGTTGCTCACATCATCTCAACGTCCTATCCGGGAAGAAGCAATGAACCTCGAACAAACACCGGATGCAACAATTACTACTACGGCAAAAGATCCAGCATGATCCTATTTTATATGCATGGCATGGCAAGATGCAACAGGGGAAAAACAACTTAAACAATTTAAACGGAACCGGAGTCCGGAGAACTAGGAATGGGTTCAAGTTGTTTATCTAACCATCAAGTTAAATGTTGTTTAGCATGGCAACAATAAGGTAGATGAGTTAGGCAATTTAAATGGAATGGGGCACCAGTTGGAAATAAATAGCCCACACATTCCATATGTTGTCATATAGATGAACATGCATAACAAGATCTAAAATACACAAGATAAGATGCAAACAGAGATATGGATGGCATGAACATGTTAATGACATGAAACTGATGGGAAAACATATTTTATTTGTTTGATTTGGAATTAAAATGAATTAGTTATGAATTTTGGCAATTTAAATTGCATTAAATAAGAGGTGAAACAATTATTCAAAGTAATTGTTGCATACCAGAAAACAAATGTGATATCCAAGTGTGGCATGTGATTTTGGATGAAAAACATGTTTTGAGTATTTAATTTGGAGCAACCATTTAAAAGTTATGAATTATGCCAATTAATTAACCAATTTAAGGATTATTAAATAACATTAATTTTAATTGCCCAAATTGCAAAAAAAGTTGATAAACAGAAAGTACATTGAATTTGAACTGAAAAACATATTTGATTTGTGTGATTTGAATTAATTATGAATTAATTATGGAATTAACCAAATTGGAAAAGAATTGTTTAAATTTGAAATTTGAAACAATTTGAATTGTGCAAAAACAGAAACAAATTTTATATTTGAAAAGTTCATGGAATTTTGATTGGAATACATATAAAATTTGTGCAAATTGGAGTTACCAATTAAAAGTTATGATTTTTAGAAGATTCACTCGTTTTCTGGAATTTTTTGGAAAATAGAAAAGGGGTTTTTTGGAAATTTTCTGCACCCGGGGAGAATGGACCCATGCTGGATGACAGATGGGCCCAGCGCCCGCGTGGCGCCACTGTGGCGCGGGTGGAGGCTGACTGGGCTTCTAGCGTGCATGACAGGTGGGCCCCTGGACTCGCGCGAGGTGAAGAAAAAAAAATAAGGCCTACTGCGGACGAGGGGGATCGATCCCTCGACCTGCAGTCCGCGCGCGAGGGAACAGGCCAGTGCGGCTGATCGCGTGTTTGTGACAGGTAAGGGGCAGGGTTGAGGTTATTATTCAGTTACGAACTTTAACTGAATCTTTGTGCGTGCAGGGTTCAGGCTTCAGGCATCTCGTTGCAGCTACCGCGAGCGAGGGCGGACGGCGGACGGCGGCCTGCCGCGGTGGCTCGCCGCCGTGTGCGTGCGGCGGGGCGGTGGTCGTGCTGGCCGTGCGGAGGGGGCGAGGCGCAGAGAGGCGGAGAGAGCGGGAGGAGGTGCGGGCTCACCTACTGTCGAGATGGAGGGAGCAGGGGCGGTCGGTGGCGGAAACCGGCGATGGCGGCGGAGCTCCGGCGGTCGTCGAGGGAGATGGAGGGCACGGCGATGTAGAGGACGTCGCGCCGTTTCCATTCCCGCCGTCAGCGGTCCGCGGCCTATACCCTTTCCCCGCCGCCGTGGTGATCCCTCCTCCGGTCATGGCAGCATCGGTGGTTGCAGGTTCAGAAGAAGCAGAGGGGAGGTGAACGAGAGAGGAGCGGTGGCGGCGCTAGGGCTAGAGGGGAGAGGTTAGGGTTAGGCTAGCAGGGGCTAGGGAGGTGGAGGTTTTATCGGGGAGGGAGCATAGGTACGGCAGCGCATCCGGGAGGGGGCGGAAGGATCCTGCGGTGGTTTCCCTGTTCGTACAGAGATGACGACAGCCGGAGGTGGAAGATGCTCATCGAAGGGGTATGGGCCAGAAGAGATGGGCCTGGGGGGAGAATAAGGGGAAGGGGGGTGGGCTGCCTCCCTCTCCTTGCTTTCTTTCTTTTTTCCTTCCAATTTTTTTTTTGTAAATGATGAGAGGAAGAGAGAGCTAGAAAAAGGAATAAGAATTTGAGTTTATTTTCATGAATAATTTTTAGTACTTTGCAAAACAGTAATTAAAAGCAATTTACCACTAACTTCAAAATTTGGAATACTAGTTTGATTTGGAAATTTTTGGGAATAAACAAATTTTACTTAATAAGTTCAATCAATGGTACCAACATTATTAAATTTAATTTGTTTGCAAAATTTTAATTTTTAAACTCCCATTTGAAATATTGCCAAGTAGGATTTGATTTGACTTAAATGTGTTATTTGAATTTACCATTAGGGTTTTGAACAATTTAAATTGTTTTGGAGTTTTGAGTGGTTTGGAAAACATGATGCAATGCTTATGATGCATGGGATGCAAAACAAAAGAAAACAAACAACTTTCTAGCCTAAGGTAACACCCCAGGTGTTACAGACGACACCACTAACAAGGGATTGCGCCCTCGCAATCCACCTGCTAACCCGGGAGGGGAAAGAAGTTCGACTATCGATTCTTCGTGCTTCCAGTTGATCTCCTCGACACCACTAACAAGGGATTCTTGCTCGGAGTGATGACGATGTTCTTCCACCAGGAACCTTCCGACGATCGAACCAATTAGGTGAAGGGCTCAGAAAACGTCCACCCACGTAGGATCCTAACACTTTGAACGATAGAGAAGAGGGGAGACTCAAAAACAAATAAGATGGGAGGGAAAATAGAATAGGGATAAGGAGAAAACAAGAATCCTATCGAGATGTTTTTCCAAAATAGTTTAGCAGATATAGTTTTTGACACTCTAGAAACAACGACCGTTAGCGAGGTTATCCTACAGGCTTTGCGGACCCGTTGCTTGGATAACCATTCTTATCGAAACAATCTCGGGAATCGGAACCAAGGCTCTGATACCATTTGTGACGCCCCGGGATCGGGCACTATGCAGATTTCAGCATTCCCGCCAAATCCGCATAATAACCGATTCCAGGTTGCCACTTATGATAACATTACAACAGTTCACGAATATTCCACAATTACAACAGAAATAGATAGATACAAGATGACTCAAACGGGTCAGGGATACAACTGATACAATACAAAGATCCAAATAACAGCGGAAGAACGACATAGCGTCCGACTACGGACAAGATACAAATTGGACTAAGAGTCCTGAAGATAACCGAGAGCGTCCAATCCCTGCCCAGGCCAAGCCGGAGGGATTCCCAAGCTAACGTCGTCAGACTTCAAACCTGTTGACTGCAAGTTGGAATTTGCAGCCACGAAAGAGATTCGTGGGTCAGTACGGTTAAGTACTGGCAAGTGGATAAACCATACTCACAAGATACCGGCGTAGCCAGTCATCACAAGATACAAATACTTTGGGATCAACGGAAAGGAAGGGATTATTGCAAATAAGCGACAGCGGGCTGCACTAACCAACTACAGAAAATTCTACCACTTCCGGCTAACAGAAAGAAGATAAGATCGAGGATAGTAACCAACTGAAAGTAAGTCCAAACAAACCCATCCCGGATCTCGCCCCTTATCCAAAGAAGCAATCCGAGGATAACTCACACAGTTGGATTAATGAATAATGGATCAGGTTGTTGTGTCAATAAGACTATTACTAGTCAAGTTATCATTAGTTAGGTGTAAGTTGTTCTGAGTACTTGTTAGCCAGTACTTTCACCAAGTCGTCACATAACCGCGGACAACACGGCTTCTCGAGAAGATTTATCCCCGCAGGGTGTGCTCCAGTACCCGTACACACTCAAGCCACCAATTAAAACTCAGGTTGGCTTGACACGACCCAAACCATCTCTACAACCCATCCTAGGAGCCACGGAGCTATAAGGTCCCAGCCACGCAGCCGAATACTCAGCGCAGGTGTGCAAAACTCCCGCAGGACACAACACCCCGACACTACAGGCCTCGCCCTATATGCATCATCATCATAAGTAACCATGGGGGATCCACCCATTATGCAGGGAGCAAATGGAACACCCGAACTAAGTGTGGCTCTTCGGACAAGCTGCAGATCAGGTCTAAGTCGAGGGGGGTCCCATACTACCACCCGGATGCGGTGAGCACGCTCATCATGGATCAGTAGACAAGACCCTTTTCCTATTAGGGTCGACACTAGCAGGCCTCAAAACCACTTAGGGCCTCCTGCCGGTGCCTTATCAGCATATTATTAATAACAGGTTGATTGATTAACACCGAGCCCCCAGAACAATAATAGAGTAGTAACAGAGAGTAACGGGTAACAGACTCGAGCAAAACAACCCTAAGCATGCTAGTAAGACACGGGCACAAGCAATGGTTATAGGTGTGGAGGTGAGGCAATATCAGGGTTAAAGGATTCATGTGATAGGTTCGTAACAGAAACAACTACCACTAAGGCTAGCAGAAAAGAACAACGGAAAGAATCGGTAACAAGTGATGAAAGGCAGCCATTTGGCAGCAAGTGAGTATACTTGCCTGAGATCCCGCAAGGTAGCAGAACTTGTCGTTGCTCACATCATCTCAACGTCCTATCCGGGAAGAAGCAATGAACCTCGAACAAACACCGGATGCAACAATTACTACTACGGAAAAGATCCAGCATGATCCTATTTTATATGCATGGCATGGCAAGATGCAACAGGGGAAAAACAACTTAAACAATTTAAACGGAACCGGAGTCCGGAGAACTAGGAATGGGTTCAAGTTGTTTATCTAACCATCAAGTTAAATGTTGTTTAGCATGGCAACAATAAGGTAGATGAGTTAGGCAATTTAAATGGAATGGGGCACCAGTTGGAAATAAATAGCCCACACATTCCATATGTTTTCATATAGATGAACATGCATAACAAGATCTAAAATACACAAGATAAGATGCAAACAGAGATATGGATGGCATGAACATGTTAATGACATGAAACTGATGGGAAAACATATTTTATTTGTTTGATTTGGAATTAAAATGAATTAGTTATGAATTTTGGCAATTTAAATTGCATTAAATAAGAGGTGAAACAATTATTCAAAGTAATTGTTGCAAACCAGAAAACAAAGGTGATATCCAAGTGTGGCATGTGATTTTGGATGAAAAACATGTTTTGAGTATTTAATTTGGAGCAACCATTTGAAAGTTATGAATTATTGTCGGGGGGTTACCCCCGAGTAGGGTAAAGGCAAGTGGTAAAGGCGTCTTACGGAAGAAAGGTTTGGTCGAGTAGCCGACTACCCGGTACCCGCTACCCGGTCGACTGCTACCCGGTCTCACCTCAAGATGACCAGAAGAAAGAATCATTCAAGTTCTCTACGTTCGAGTAGAAGAGTTGGCCCGAGTACAATTGGCGGGAACCTACTCGGGCCAGAAAGTCAAAGGAGCCGTTCTGACACAGGATCCCGCGTATCCTGGGTCCGTACTTGGCAGCATTCGAACTACTGTTCAAATGGGACCGGCCTGCCTGACAGTGACAGCATGGAAGCAGGCCGTGGCAGGATAAGGGGGGCCTACTCTGTGCTTAGGTACAGTGATACCAGTCTGTCCCCTAGTTTTGCCCAACGACTTTCCAGATGAAGCCAAGGTTAGGAACCAAAGCTGTCAGCAGGAACCCGGAAGAAGGACGATGTGCACACAATGTCGACACTTGTCCATGTTTGGACGTATCCGGCTGGGCACCAGGTATATAAGGTGCCCCGCCGCCTCCTGCGTGAGGATCGGATACATCGCATACTGGGTCACGCATAAACCCTGGAAACCCTAAGTTCTTGACCTAGCTCTACTCGGAGAGAGGAGAGTGGCTACTCGGTAACGATATCCTTTGTATTGTGGCTACTCGGAGAAACATCATAATACATACAGAGAGGCAGGAGTAGGGGTTTTACCTCCTCACGAGGGCCCTGAACCTGGGTAGATCGTGTTGTTTGCAGTGTGTTGTTCTTACCTCACGCGGCTACTCGTCGCGTGATCCCTCCCCGATCACCTCCAGCGTCCTTCGTCCCCACATCTTTAGCCATCCCATGGCGTCTGCCGTGACACCACCACGACAGTTGGCGCCCACCGTGGGGCAACCAGCGGCGCTGGCTGGAGTTTCTGTTCGGACGGGATCTTCTTCAGCGGAGCGCGTGGTCTGTGGCCTTGTCCACAGATTCGGCTCCTTCGACTTCGTCACCGATAACGCCGGCTGTTTCGGCGGCGTGGCCATGCCTGAGGGCGGCTCGGTGATCTCCTTCGGCTCTCACCTCGTCTACGTTGCCACCGTCACCAACAGCGCGTACCCCGAGCTGGTGCATGACGCGGAGGATCCTCCCGCGGTGATTGCTGCTCGCGGAAGGCCCGCATGCAGCTCTGCGAGCTGCACTGAGGTGATGGTGACGGGCTTGGCGGCAAACACTGGCGCAGCCGCTACTGGCGCTGCGGCCGTCGTCGAGGAGACGGATGAACCGCCTGCTGGTGGCAGGACTCACCGGCCCTACGAGAGGGAGAACAACTTGCCGCCTTCCACGTCTACGGTCATCCCCGCGTCTGCTACGCGACCTGGTATGCCTAATCCCACCGACATCGAGCTCCTAGCCGCGAGGGAGCAGCTCGAGCGGCAACGCCAGGAGCTGCTTGCCGAGCAGGCGGAGTTGGACAAGATCAGGCTTGAGCTGAGTCTAGACCAGCTCGAGTACAACAAGGCTCACGGCTTCACGCCAGTCGCCAGGAGGCCTAGCAGAGTAGGCGCTACGCGGCGCAACTTGGGTGTCGAGATGGCAACGGTTGCGGAGGTGCCCGCTCAGTCCGCCACCGCGAACACCTTCACAAGGCCAAGGTACAGCACACCCGCCAAGACGCTCAGGGCTGCAGAGGCCGTGGCTGCCGAGTTGCCGCGCCTGGATGGAGAGGCGCGTCTCAGGCAGCAGGAGAGGCTCAACGAGTTGGTGTTGGAGGCCGCTAGGCAGAACGAGGAGTTCCGGAAGGCCAACCCGGGTGCTGGAGCTTCGCAGGTGGTTCACTCGCACGCGGCTAGATCTAACGATCAGGCCTCATCTCCACATCCTAGCCGTGAGAAGAGCCGCAGCGGGCGTTCGGGCAGAGACAGGCAAATGCAGGTGTATGACCCGGCTGCTGCCGCGAAACAGGTTGCTGTGCCGCAGCAGCCCGGGCGGGAACACAACGCTGCAAGAGCAGGCTCTCCAGCCCATCAAGCTCAGAGCCGTGCCCGAAAAGCCGCCCGTCCAGGTTCTTCTCGGCAACCCGCAGCCCAGCCTACTCGGCAGAGGCAGCAGCCGCGTCCAGTGGCACCAGTCGCCAACCCGGTGGAGCAGCCTGCAGCTGTGCAGGTGGATAGGTATGATGATGGCTACTGGGCTATGGAGATGGCTGGTTATGACATTCATGACCGTGTTGGCGAGCGCGTGTTGGCGCCTGGAGATGCAAGGCACCAGCTGGACCGTATCAGCTTGTCGGCGCGGCTAGAGAGCACGGGTCCCCCTGGCCCCGAGTGCTTTGGCCCGCGCATCATGAACGAGCCTTCCGTGAAGGGCTTCCAGCTTGCAAGGGGCACCAAGAGCTACAATGGCAGCACCAAGCCTGAAGATTGGCTCAATGACTATGTCACCGCGGTCCACATCGCGAATGGCAACAGGAGATGGGCGGTGCGCTATGTGCCGCAGATGCTAGAGGGTCCAGCTCGCACTTGGCTCAACAACTTGCCCAAGAACAGCATCAACTGCTGGCTGGACTTCTCGGATGCCTTCATCAGCAACTTCACGAGTACATACAAGAGGCCGAATAGGCCACAGCAGCTATCAGCTTGCAGGCAGCGAGAAGACGAGACAGACCGCGAGTACCTTACTCGGTGGAGCACGCTGAGGAACACCTGTGAGGGTGTGAATGAAGCACAGGCAATCACTTGGTTTGCGCAGGGTTGCCGACATGGCAGCATGCTTTGGCAGAGATTGCAGAGGGAGATGCCGAACACTCTGGCGGAGACCATCAAGATTGCGGATCAGTACGCACTCGGTGATCCTACTCAGCCACTGATGGACTCCTCTGAGCCGAGAAGAAACTTCAACAGCAGCAAGCGCAACGAGTTCCGCAACAAGCGCCGAGTAGATACTCGGTATGATCCTGAAGAGGTGAACGCAGTGAATGTCGGAGGCGGTGGTGGCCAAAGGCAGAAACCTGCTGGAGCCTACGGGCAGAACCAGAACCAGGGCCAGGGCAACAAGAAACCGTTCCGCACTGCTCAGTCGGGTAGCGGGAACTCCGAGCAGCCGAAGAAGTTTGTCTTTGATGACATGAAGGATGGCCCATGCAGCTTTCACACTCACCACCCCTCCAGGCCTGCTAACCACACTACTCGGCAGTGCGAATGGTGGGATGTGATCAAGAGTGATGGCTTGCCTCCTCCTCCTCCCCTGCCAGCCGCCAATGCTACTGTTCAGCCTACTCGCGCACCCGCAGCTCGGCCGCCAGTGTACCCGAGAAGAGAGAATGTGAACCAAGTGGCTTTAGGAGCCAACCAGAACTTCAACAATGAGAGATACCGCAACAACAACAACAACTACAACCGCAACAACAACAACAGAGGCAACAACAACAACTATCAGGGCAACAACAACAACAATGGCAACAACGGGGGCAATGGCTCCAATCAGTACCAAGAGCACCATGAGAGCTACATGATCTTCACTTCTGAGGCAGTCGACAAGCAATCGCAGCATAGGCGGGCCATGGAAGTCAATGCCGTGATTCCTGCTGTCCCTCACTACATGTATTGGTGTGATCAGGAGATCAGGTGGTCCCGAGTAGATCATCCCAAGGTGATGCCCAACCCGGGTACCTATGCCTTGGTGCTGGATCCTACTTTCCTGGGTCCCGAGAAGAATGTGAGGTTCAACAAGGTGCTAATCGATAACGGCAGCAGCATCAACATTGTGTACAAGGACACGCTCGAGAAGCTTGGCCTGGCCGAGAACATGATGCTACCCAGCAAGACCACCTTCCATGGCATTGTGCCCGGGATCTCGTGCAACCCGGTTGGCCGAGTGTGGATAGATGTGCTATTCGGTACCCGGGAGAACTGTCGCACAGAGCGCCTGCAGTTTGAGGTGGTGGATCATCAAAGCCCCTATCATGCTCTACTCGGCAGGCCTGCTCTGAGCAAGTTCATGGCCTCTACTCATGTGGCTTACCTGAAGATGAAGATCCCTGGTCCCAATGGCATAATCACTATCGCTGGCGATTACAAGAAGTCCATGGAGTGTGCCTCGGCTAGCTCCAAGCTGGCAGAGTCGATGGTGATCGAGGCCGAGAAGAAGAAGATGTACGAGGTGGTGGCCATGGCTCAGTCAGCACAAGCTAGTGCGCAAGGCGTGCCGAGTACCCAGCATGGGACTGCCTTCCAAGCTGCCAAGGAGACCAAGACAGTCCAGGTCGACCCCGAGTTCCCCGACCGCGTAGCCATCATTGGTTCCGGGTTGGCGGAGAAATAGGAAAGCGAGCTCATCCACT
Source organism: Alopecurus myosuroides (assembly GCA_028641055.1). NCBI lineage: Eukaryota > Viridiplantae > Streptophyta > Magnoliopsida > Poales > Poaceae > Alopecurus > Alopecurus myosuroides. The sequence goes on along the minus strand of CM054058.1, from coordinate 310,083,673 downwards.
TCCTCCGTGAGAATCGGGATGTATTCGCCTGGACTAATGAAGATCTACCAGGAGTCCCGAGGGAGTTGGTTGAGCACTCTTTGCATGTGCGTCCTGACGCCAAGCCAGTGAAGCAGGCTATGCGCCGTTTCGGAGATGAGAGAAGGAAGGCCATCGGTGATCAGATCACCAAACTGCTGATAAGTAACTTCATCATGGAGGTGCTGCACCCGGATTGGTTAGCCAACCCGGTCATGGTCGAGAAGAAGAAGGAGGATCCCAAGGCTGCCACTGCATGGCGCATGTGCGTCGACTACACCGACTTGAACAAGGCATGCCCCAAGGATCCTTTCCCGCTACCTCGCATCGATCAGGTGATCGATTCCACTGCTGGTTGTGAACTGTTGTCTTTCATAGATGCCTACTCTGGTTTCCACCAGATTGCACTCAACCCTGCTGATCAAATAAAGACTGCTTTCATTACCCCGTACGGGGCTTATTGCTATCGTGTCATGTGTTTTGGCTTGAGGAATGCGGGTGCAACCTATCAGAGATGCATGCAGAAATGCTTGCACGACCAGCTCGGCAAGAATGTGCAGGTGTACGTAGATGACAATGTCATCAAAACGAATAAAACACATACTCTGCTTGCCGACCTGGAGGAAACCTTTGCTAACCTACGCAAGTACAAAATGAAACTGAATCCGAGTAAGTGCACCTTTGGCGTACCGGCTGGAAAGCTACTCGGTTGTCTGGTTTCTAGTCGGGGCATTGAAGCCAATCCTTCTAAGATAAAAGCTATTGAGAGCATGTCTTTACCGAGATCACTGAAGGATGTACAGAAGTTCACGGGTTGCTTGGCGTCTTTGAGCCGTTTTCTGGGCCGAATGGGCGAGAAGGCCCTGCCTCTATACCAGCTGATGAAGAAAAGTGACAAGTTTGTCTGGACTCCGCAAGCGGACGTGGCATTCAATGAGCTGAAAGCAATGCTGGCTAGCGCTCCCGTCTTGGCTAGTCCGCTACCCAAGGAGCCTATGCTGCTGTACATTGCTGCGACTAACCGAGTAGTCAGCGTGGTGATAGTGGTGGAGCGAGAAGAAGAAGGAAAGAGTGTGCAGCGCCCAGTGTATTACCTCAGTGAAGTGCTGTCCAGCTCCAAGCAAAACTATCCGCACTACCAGAAGATGACATATGGTGTGTACCTAGGCGCCAGGAAGCTGAAACATTATTTCCAGGAGCACCCCATCACTGTTGTGAGTTCTGCTCCCATCTCGGATATCATGGGTAACAAGGAGGCGAGTGGCAGAGTAGCCAAGTGGGCAATCGAGCTGGCAGCATATGCTCCCGCGTATACGAGAAGAGAAGCCATCAAGTCTCAGGTCCTGGCGGAATTTCTTGTGGACTGGGCCGAGATGCAGTATGAACCTCCTGCTCCAGTTTCCAATTATTGGAGGATGCATTTCGATGGCTCGAAAGTGAAGGAAGGCCTGGGTGCTGGTGTTGTGCTTACTTCACCCAAGCGAGATCAGCTCAAGTATGTGTTGCAGATTCATTTCAAGGCATCCAATAATGTTGCAGAGTACGAGGCAGTGGTGCATGGTTTGCGAGTAGCAAAGGAGGTTGGTGTGCAGCGCATTATATGCTATGGTGATTCAGATCTGGTGGTGCAGCAAGTCTCGGGCACTTGGGATGCTTTGGATGCCAACATGGCATCGTATCGCTTCCTGGTGCAGTCTATGACTGGGTTTTTCGAAGGTTGTGAGTTCCAGCACATTCACCGAGCAGAGAACGAAGCAGCAGATGAGTTGTCCAAGTTGGGATCTTCTCGGCAGTCCATCCCGGCGGGAATCGCCTTGGAGCACTTGAGAAAGCCATCCATCAAGCCTTCTCCCAACTCGGAGTCTATATTTGTTCCTTCTCTGCCAAGTGAAGAATCTGACCCAATGGAGATTGACTGGGAGAGTGCTGCAGGGAACCCGGGGACTGCCGTCCTCTACTCGGGGACTGCCACTCCCTACCCGGGGACTGCCGTCCTCTACTCGGGGACTGCCACTCCCTACTCGGGGACTGCCACTCCCTACTCAGGGACTGCCACTCTCTACTCGGGGACTGCCACTCCTTACTCGGGGACTTCCACTCCTTACCCGGGGACTGCCCTCAACCCGGAGGCTGTCGCATTCATCGAAGAAGTTCTCGCCAATCGATCTGGGCTGCAGAGAAGCGCTCCTACTCCTCCTGAGCAACCGCAAGAGCCTGCCCCAATGGAACTGGACGAACCAGTGTTTCCCATACGGGAGACACCGAGTTGGGCTATGCCCATATTATCCTTTCTAAGGGACGGCACTTTACCTAAAGATGAGGTGACTGCGAGGCAGATTCAGAGAAGGTCCAAGGGCTACACCATAGTCAGAAATGTGCTGCACAAGAGAAGTGCCACTGGCGTGCTGCAACGTTGTGTGAGCCCAGAAGAGGGAGAAGAAATTCTGGTGGAGATACACCAAGGAGAATGCGGGCACCACGCCTCTTCTCGGGCATTGGTCAAGAAAGCTTTTCGACATGGCTTCTACTGGCTCACTGCACTGCAGCAAGCTGAAGATATTGTGAGGAAATGCAATGGCTGCCAGATGTTCGCAAGTAAGATTCACATGCCTGCTTCCGAGTTGAAAACAATTCCTATCACATGGCCGTTTGCTGTTTGGTGCTTGGATATGGTTGGCCCCTTCAAGCCGGCTAAAGGCAATATGACACATATCTTGGTCATGGTGGATAAGTTCACCAAGTGGATTGAAGTGAAGCCTATTCGGAAGTGCGATGGGGTCACAGCTGTGAAGTTCGTGAAGGATGTGATCATGAGATATGGCTACCCGCACAGTATCATCACTGACAACGGCACCAACTTTGCAGAGGGGGCAATGGTGCGATTCTGCAGAGATAAGCATATCCGACTAGACGTTGCGTCAGTCGCGCACCCTGCCTCTAATGGGCAAGTTGAGAGAGCAAATGGTATGGTACTGGCAGGCATAAAGCCAAGGCTGATTGAGCCATTACTAAAAACACCTGGGTGTTGGCTGGAAGAGTTGCCAGCGGTGTTGTGGAGTCTAAGGACTACCCCTAACCCGTCAACCGGCTACACGCCATTCTTCTTGGTATACGGGGCTGCGGCCGTGTTGCCAATAGACTTAGAGCATGACTCCCCCCGAGTAGCCCTCTACACTGAGGTGGAGGCGAGAGAAGCTCGAGAAGACGACGTTGACCTGCTTGAAGAAGCAAGAGAGCTGACTCTGTCACGTTCGGCTATCTACCAGCAAAACCTGCGGCGTTATCATAGCCGAAAGGTGAACCCAAGGGTTTTCCGAGAAGGAGACATGGTCCTTAGGCTTGTGCAGCGCACAGCCGGGATGCACAAACTGTCTCCTCCATGGGAGGGGCCTTTCATTGTGAGCAAAGCGCTGCACAATGATGCGTACTACCTTGTAGATGTGCGCCCATCACAGGCGAACAGGGCAGATAAAGCTGGAGAGGAAACCAAGCGCCCTTGGAATGTAGCTCTACTTCGTCGTTTTCATTCGTAAGCAAAGATGTGTATGTACCCTCTTATCCGAGTTGAAATTCTACTCTGCAATCTGAAATTGTTCTCGGGGACTGCCCTCGCCCAAAATTGTTCTAAGTGTTTTTACTCGGCTTTACTGTTTGTCTACTCGGTTGCTTCACTTCGAAACTCATAAGCGTATTGAGTACTGTGTCTAAACCTAGATGCCAACTCTTCGACTCTGCTGCTGTCCGAAACCCGGCTTCATGGCAAGCAAGAGAACAAGCAAAAGGTCAATGAGCACACGAAAATCGCTAAGGAAGAAAAAGTGCAGGAACCGAGTAGAGTGTTTTGTTACTTTTGTTCTCTGTTCGTTTTCTCGGCTAAGTGGTGGGCTGCCTTACTATGATTGTTTCTAAGTGGCTAAATATTTGCAGCTCTACTTTTTGATTCTTGTGACTCGAATACCAAAAAAGCAACAAGTTGCAGGTAGATCAGAGATGAAAAGATAGAGTGAATAAGAAACGCAACTCGGGGACTCGCATGGAAACGCAACCCGGCATCGAGCCAGTGTTGCTCAAATTGATTAATTTTGAAATAAACAAAGAGGGGATAAAAACTGCGTAGCAAGCATAAATAAGTCTGATACATATGCTCCCGGCATCCCGGGGATCTGATAAATGTGCAAGTGAAAAGTATGCAGGTAAAATCATGTGGAGGAGGCAGTGTTGACAGTGCTGGCATTGGCTGCTGCATCTTCTGTGGTGGCCCTGGCTGCCGCATCTTCCTCGGCGCTGGCATGGGTGGCATCCGCCTCCGACTGGACGGTGGCGGACTCTTCCATCTTGGTGTCACGCTCGGAAGTAGCCGTGGCAACCGAGATGGGCCCTGCAGCAGAAGAAGAGCCAGAGGCTTGGCCAGGGGGACGGACCGTGTCATCGAGAGCAGCTCCTGATGAGGTGCCGAACTCAAGTGTGGCGGTGTCGATGTGCTCGGTCTCCTCATCGCTACTCGCGACGGCGACGTTCTTCCCCCTCCCGGCCTTGCTGCTGGGGGACTCGAAGAAACCCGACTCCAGATCAGAGTCTGTGTCATCATCTTCCTCCTCCTCGTCCTCCTCCACCTCGGTGTCGGGCTCGGGGAGGCCGTCGATGTAGATCTCCGTATCAGCGCACTCCGCCACTTCATACGCGATCAATTTGCGCGCGGCCACGCAGTCGAGGTCTGTCTCCCACTTGGAGTTGTCGCGCTTCCCGCGGATGAGTGCATGTTAAGATTTTCGTACCAGGAGGCGATGCAAAGGAGCATCAAGTCCGCGCCTGCCCGAGCTCCAGAAGCACGCCATTTCTTCAACTCGGCCTTCACATTCTGTAGCTTGAGTGCGAGGCCCCGGATGGTTGTTGGCTCAGGATCCTCAGGCCAGAAGAGCTTGTGAAGCTCAAAGCCCACGCGCACGAGGTCAGTACCAACGCCGGCTAGGCGTTCGAACTGGCCTCGCATCACCAGCATGCTGTCTTCAATTTCGGCCCTGGTGTCCTCTGGCTCGCCATTCGCAGCACGTGCTTCTTGGGCCTTGGCCAGAGCGGGCACGCAGGAAGAAATAATGGCAGGAAAGATCTCTGGGAAAACAAGTAAGAAATTCAGAATCAGAGAAGAAAAGAACCGGGTAGAGGAAGAACCGAGAAGAAATTCGACCGAGAAGAGAAAGATGCAGGGAAGAGAAAGCGTACTCTTAAGCTCGATGCGCAGCGCCTGCAGCTGGGTCTTCCAGGATTCTTCATTGGATATGTGCTTATCCTGGATCTGGCGCAGAGTATCCATCTGCGCGAAAAGCCCAGCATTGGCCTTTGTCAGTACCTCGCACTCCTGCTTGAGGGTCTCGATTTTGGCGTTGAAGGTTGTTTCGGCTTTGGCTTTCTCGGCGATTGCTCTGTCCCTCTCGGCGCCAAGAGTGATAGCATCCTGGAGTGCCTTCCGCAGCTGGGTTTGCAGTTCCGCCACCTCTGTGGTGTGGTCCTTCACCAGCTCAACGGCCTGGTCGGACAGCCGCTGCTGCACTTCCTCAGGCTTGACGCAGTCCTGGTGTTCTTCAACGAACAACTTATGATCTTCTGCGGAGAGACAAACAAGGTTAGCAGAGAAGCAGAGAAGAAACAGAAACATAATCAAATCGAGTAGATGGAGGTTTACCTTCCAGCTTCTTGATGGTGTTCTCGGCGTTCGCAACAAACGAACGGCACTTCCCGTGCTCCTCAGTTAAGGTCTTCAGGTTCTCTGCAGAGTAGGAATGGTTAGCGCAAAAGAAAGCAGAAGCGGGCGTAAACAGAAAACGCAAGAACTGCGTGGTTAAAAGCGTACCTTCCACTTCAGACAGCCTCTGAGTGCTGTCTTTCGCATCTTTCTTGGCTGCCTCCGCAGCTGCCTTCTCCCGTTCCAAAGCAGCAATTCGCCTCCTGGCGATAGCATGATTCCAGAGCAGCACGCGGTATAGGTTGGTCCTCTTCAGAACGCTATCCTGAGAAGCGAGAAGAAAACAAGTTAAACGCAGAAGTGAAAGATTCAACCCGAGAAGGCGGCTACTCGGAAGAGCATCCGCCTACTCGGCCAGAATCTCGGGGACTGGGTGATGGTAAAGGAAAGTAAAGGCGAATAGGAGAGAAGAAAAATTCAACTCGGAGAAGGACAAGTTGAAGCTTACTGCATAGGCTTGCTCGATGTCCTCGGCGTTCTTGCGGTGCAGGAACATCTTGGCAGCGAGAGTGGCGGTGTCGGTGGAGACAGTCATGGGCTTGTATCCCAGATCCACTTTGTTCCACTCGACGCGCATGTAGTCGATTGCGCCGAGACCAAGGCCGTGCCAGTTGTCCGTGCCGAGAACCTTGCTGTCCCATTTGGCGTCGATAAAGCCAATGGTATCCAGCACCTTCTCGAGGCTCTTCGTGGTTATCGTTGGATTTTGGACTCCCCGAGAAGCAATAGTGACGGACTGGTTCAGGTTTGGATCTGGGGGAGGGGAATTCATGGCTACGGCCTTTCGTCCCCTCAGAAGGGCAAGCTGCTTGTCCTTGGGAGAGAAGCCAATTGTGTTTTTCTGGCTAACCTGAACCATGTAATCCGGGAAGCAAGGTTGGCCAGCGGCGATGGCGGCGGCAGCGGTCGCAGTGGCAACCGGGCCGGACTCTCGAATCACCAGCGCTCCGCCCAAGGTTGGTGGCGGCATCTGATCTCTGGCCCGTTTCTTCGCCTTCTCTTTTTCGGCTCTATGCTTCTCGGGATCTTCGAGCTTCTTTCCCTCAGCTCTCGTCTTCGCCTTCTCGGCGGCCTCCTTCTCGGCTGCCTCTTTCTCAGCCTCGGTCTTCTCGGCAGCTTCTTTCTCGGCTGCTCTTCTGTCAACTTCATCCTTCAGAGCATCCAGGGCCTGTTGCCTGGTTACTCGCACGGCAGGAGGGCTGGCTGCGTCCTTGGTCTGCGACGCCGAGGAGGAATTTGGCGGTGTGGCGCCTTGAACGATTGGAGGCGCCACGGACCCATCACCTTGCGCAGTATCTGGCTGGGCGCTACTCGGTGTGGCGCCTGACTGCACCTCGCTCAGTGGGTAGGCGTCCGCCATGGTGGCATCCGTGGTGGTGGCGTCCTCTACCCGCTGCTCGGCAGCGGGATTCTCTTGTGCGGCAGCCCCTGTGGTGGGCTGCTCTTGCTCAGCTGCTGGCCGCTCGAGGGCGGCGTTGTCCTGCATCTCTTCATCTTGGGTCTCCTCGGTGGTGTTGGCCGGAGGAGAAGGGGGTCTCTCATGATGTGCAGCGGTGTCCTGTGCTGCTGATTCCGCACGGGACTGCTGCTCTGAATCTGCTCCTCGAGCAGAAGTGGCCTGTGCTTGCGCGGCAGCAGTGTTGGCGGTGTCGTCCTCGTCATCGTCGAGGTTGATAAGTGGTACTGATGGTTTCTTGGCCTGGTCGGGCGCGAGAACGGCACTCGCGTCCATGGGAGGTCTGCCGAGAAAGAAAGAATCAGAAATTAGAAGGAGATTGGGGAAAACAGCACAGCGTGAGAGGAGAGACGACCGAGAAGAAAACTCACGCAGTGGTGGAAGGGAGCTTTCGCCTCGGCTTCTTCGCGACCGCCTTGGTCGGCTTCTTCTTGTTGTCGGCTGGCTTCCTCTTCTTGGCCGGAGGCTCTTGGACGTCACTGCCAGTCCGCTTGCGGGTGTTGGGGGCTGCGACGGACAGAGGTTTGACGACAAGGACCGCATCGTCCTTGTCCTCGTCATCGTCCTCGTCCTCGTTCTCGTCAGCAGCTTCATCTGCGGGTTCGAGAAAAGAAAAGAAGAAAATTAGGAACAGCAAGCAAGGGATTGACGCTTCTCGCAAGCAAGCAAAGTGAGTACGTTGTTACCTTCAAATTCGTCTTCAGACCAATTGCGAAGAGACGATTCGGCCTCGCGTTTCTCCGTCGTTGGGGAGCGTGGGAGATTGATCTGATCCGCGGCATCGAAGGAGGGCACATCGTCCTCCTCGCGATCGGCAGAGAAGTTGCCATCGAAGCGCTCGCAGCTCTCAATTTTCTGGCGAGTAAGGATCTGAAAAACAGAGAAGGGTCACAGATTGGCCGAGTATCAGGAAGGAATTCTACTCGGATAGGCGTGCAAACACAAAGCGCACTAAGCCTAAGAATTGTTCCCGAGTAGGCTACCCGACAAGGCGTGCAAGCACTAAAGCACATTACGCCTAGGCGATTCGGCTAAGTATCCTACTCGGTGCAGAAGGCAATTGCTACTCGCGGCAAGAAGAAGAATTATCTACTCGGAAAGCATATGCAAAAACAGAGTAAGGAGGACGTACCCGCTCAATCGGCTTCGTGCGGCTATACGGGACGAACCCGTACTGCCAATTGTCGCCAAGGCTTGTCATCAAGATGGCCCTTGCGTGCCCGGGAACATCAATGTTGTCGATCTCGATGGTTGTCGTCCTGGTGCAGTCGCGGGGGCCTCCCATGTAGCACATGAGATGGCAGCGCTCCTGCAGAGGCAGCACTCGGCGCTGGATCCATCAAGCCACCGGATCATCATTCTTGAGGCCTTGCTCTATCAGCCAGCCAAGCCTTTTCTCTATCTCGATGGCGTTGTCGTCATTGGCGGGCTTCTCCTTCCAGTTCTTCCCGGTGGGAGCACGGAGGCTCCAGGCGGGGAGGTTGATTCGGTCGTTTACCACAGCTCCTTTCGCGGCGGGGATGTTCTTGACGTAGAAGAACGTCTTCTGCCACATTCGGACGGAGTCCAACCCCTTGACACGGGGATGGTTCGTCCCTGACCGCTGCACCATCATGGCGCAGCCGGTGTCGGTTGCGCGGCCGACGCCCGCGCTGTCCTTCTTCCCGACAGTCTGCTGGCGGAGGTGGAAGTACCTCAGCCAGGTATCCGCAGTCGGGTGGATGCCGAGGAAGGCCTCGCACACCACGGCGTGGTAGGCGAGGAAGACGACAGCGTTGGGCGGCAGATGATGCATCTGAAGGCCGAAGTGGTCAAGGAACTTACGGAGGAAATCGGAGGCCGGCAGTCCGAAGCCGCGCTCGAAGTGCGACATGAACACGACGCGCTCACCCTCCCGTGGGGTTGGCACGAGTTCATCGTCAGGCGCCCGGCACTCCACGCCGGGAGGAACTCTCCTGGTATTCACGAGCCAGGCGAAATCTTCACTGGTGACGATTGAGCCCGCCCAGCCGGCTTTAGCCATCGTTGCAAGTAGGAGGAGTGGAAGAAATTGGACGGAGTTGGTTGGGCGAATTGAGTCCGCGGCGGCGTGAAAGCTTGCGCGGCGGCGGAGAGCTCGGTGGCGGAGGAAGGCAAAGGACGAAAGAGGAATAGTGCAAGGGAAGGGGAAAAGGAAGTTACCGGCGGGGGTATTTATACCCTCTCCGCGAGTTTACCGTTACCATCGGCGTAGTGGGATTAATCGCGGCCATGATCGCTGTGTGGTGGGGCCTGTGGCCGGATAGAAACGCACGCAAGCGCGGAACGCGCGCGTAACGGCCACAGTGGATCCCACGGCCAAATCGTGGCCTATTATTACGATTGATGGAACATAACGAGCCGGTGGGCCCGCCCCGTGAAAACTGGGCGCGTGGCACGATGTGTCGTGGGCAGCGAAACGACAGGGTCGTGGATGCTTGACACGCGTCCGGTTGCGGCACGGACGGCTGGATGGTGCTCTGCGCCGCAAGGGCTCAATTCAAGAAAATTCTCTAAGTCTTTTTACTCGGTTACAGAGTAGAAAGCAAGTGCTACTCGGAAGACAAGAGACACAAGATACTTGTCAGAGTGCTACTCGGAAGCCTTTTACTCGGCATCTTGAGGTTCAAGGGCTGTGTTGCAAGGATTGATTTTAAGCTGGCAGAGCCTAGTGAACGAGTTCGCAAGACTCAACCAGCTTCGGGGACTGCTGTCGGGGGGTTACCCCCGAGTAGGGTAAAGGCAAGTGGTAAAGGCGTCTTACGGAAGAAAGGTTTGGTCGAGTAGCCGACTACCCGGTACCCGCTACCCGGTCGACTGCTACCCGGTCTCACCTCAAGATGACCAGAAGAAAGAATCATTCAAGTTCTCTACGTTCGAGTAGAAGAGTTGGCGCGAGTACAATTGGCGGGAACAATTGGCGGGAACCTACTCGGGCCAGAAAGTCAAAGGAGCCGTTCTGACACAGGATCCCGCGTATCCTGGGTCCGTACTTGGCAGCATTCGAACTACTGTTCAAATGGGACCGGCCTGCCTGACAGTGACAGCATGGAAGCAGGCCGTGGCAGGATAAGGGGGGCCTACTCTGTGCTTAGGTACAGTGATACCAGTCTGTCCCCTAGTTTTGCCCAACGACTTTCCAGATGAAGCCAAGGTTAGGAACCAAAGCTGTCAGCAGGAACCCGGAAGAAGGACGATGTGCACACAATGTCGACACTTGTCCATGTTTGGACGTATCCGGCTGGGCACCAGGTATATAAGGTGCCCCGCCGCCTCCTGCGTGAGGATCGGATACATCGCATACTGGGTCACGCATAAACCCTGGAAACCCTAAGTTCTTGACCTAGCTCTACTCGGAGAGAGGAGAGTGGCTACTCGGTAACGATATCCTTTGTATTGTGGCTACTCGGAGAAACATCATAATACATACAGAGAGGCAGGAGTAGGGGTTTTACCTCCTCACGAGGGCCCTGGACCTGGGTAGATCGTGTTGTTTGCAGTGTGTTGTTCTTACCTCACGCGGCTACTCGTCGCGTGATCCCTCCCCGATCACCTCCAGCGTCCTTCGTCCCCACATCTTTAGCCATCCCATGGCGTCTGCCGTGACACCACCACGACAATTATGCCAATTAATTAACCAATTTAAGGATTATTAAATAACATTAATTTTAATTGCCCAAATTGCAAAACAAAGTTGATAAACAGAAAGTACATTGAATTTGAACTGAAAAACATATTTGATTTGTGTGATTTGAATTAATTATGAATTAATTATGGAATTAACCAAATTGGAAAAGAATTGTTTAAATTTGAAATTTGAAACAATTTGAATTGTGCAAAAACAGAAACAAATGTTATATTTGAAAAGTTCATGGAATTTTGATTGGAATACATATAAAATTTGTGCAAATTGGAGTTACCAATTAAAAGTTATGATTTTTAGAAGATTCACTCGTTTTCTGGAATTTTTTGGAAAATAGAAAAGGGGTTTTTTGGAAATTTTCTGCACCCGGGGAGAATGGACCCATGCTGGATGACAGATGGGCCCAGCGCCCGCGTGGCGCCACTGTGGCGCGGGTGGAGGCTGACTGGGCTTCTAGCGTGCATGACAGGTGGGCCCCTGGACTCGCGCGAGGTGAAGGAAAAAAATAAGGCCTAATGCGGCCGAGGGGGATCGATCCCTCGACCTGCAGTCCGCGCACGAGGGAACAGGCCAGTGCGGCTGATCGCGTGTTTGTGACAGGTAAGGGGCAGGGTTGAGGTTATTATTCAGTTACGAACTTTAACTGAATCTTTGTGCGTGCAGGGTTCAGGCTTCAGGCATCTCGTTGCAGCTCGCGAACGGACCGCGAGCGAGGGCGGACGGCGGACGGCGGCCTGCCGCGGTGTCTCGCCGCCGTGTGCGTGCGGCGGGGCGGTGGTCGTGCGGGCCGTGCGGAGGGGGCGAGGCGCAGAGAGGCGGAGAGAGCGGGAGGAGGTGCGGGCTCACCTGCTGTCGAGATGGAGGGAGCAGGGGCGGTCGGTGGCGGAAACCGGCGATGGCGGCGGAGCTCCGGCGGTCGTCGAGGGAGATGGAGGGCACGGCGATGTAGAGGACGCCGCGCCGTTTCCATTCCCGCCGTCAGCGGTCCGCGGCCTATACCCTTTCCCCGCCGCCGTGGTGATCCCTCCTCCGGTCATGGCAGCATCGGTGGTTGCAGGTTCAGAAGAAGCAGAGGGGAGGTGAACGAGAGAGGAGCGGTGGCGGCGCTAGGGCTAGAGGGGAGAGGTTAGGGTTAGGCTAGCAGGGGCTAGGGAGGTGGAGGTTTTATCGGGGAGGGAGCATAGGTACGGCAGCGCATCCGGGAGGGGGCGGAAGGATCCTGCGGTGGTTTCCCTGTTCGTACAGAGATGACGACAACCGGAGGTGGAAGATGCTCATCGAAGGGGTATGGGCCAGAAGAGATGGGCCTGGGGGGAGAATAAGGGGAAGGCGGGTGGGCTGCCTCCCTCTCCTTGCTTTTTTTTTTCCTTCCAATTTTTTTTTGTAAATGATGAGAGGAAGAGAGAGCTAGAAAAAGGAATAAGAATTTGAGTTTATTTTCATGAATAATTTTTAGTACTTTGCAAAACAGTAATTAAAAGCAATTTACCACTAACTTCAAAATTTGGAATACTAGTTTGATTTGGAAATTTTTGGGAATAAAAAATTTTTACTTAATAAGTTCAATCAATGGTACCAACATTATTAAATTTAATTTGTTTGCAAAATTTTAATTTTTAAACTCCCATTTGAAATATTGCCAAGTAGGATTTGATTTGACTTAAATGTGTTATTTGAATTTACCATTAGGGTTTTGAACAATTTAAATTCTTTTGGAGTTTTGAGTGGTTTGGAAAACATGATGCAATGCTTATGATGCATGGGATGCAAAACAAAAGAAAACAAACAACTTTCTAGCCTAAGGTAACACCCCAGGTGTTACACCAGCAGCAAGTGCTAGTGGATCCACCTCTTCCACAACCCGAAATAGAGACATGTCATGTCACACATGTGGTGGAAAAGGCCACTTTAAGAGGGAATGCCCAAATAAAAAGATCATGCTTGTTAATGAAGAAAATGAGTATGAAACTGGAGATGATGCTGATCCTAATGAGGAGGATGATTGTGATGAGCAAGGAGGTCCACTTGATGCTTATGCTACACATTACCCCACTATTGTTTGCTCACAAAAAGCTGCTGCTTTAAGTGTTATTCCTTCTCCAGAAAATCTGAGGTGCAATCTTTTCCAAACCAAGGCAATTGTAGGTCCTAAAATGGCTTGCAAAGTTATTATTGATGGAGGGAGTTGCAGAAATCTTGCTAGTAAAGAGCTATGTGCAAAGCTGAAATTGAAGTATATTCCACACCCTCATCCTTATTATATACAATGGCTGAGTGATAAAGGAGAGATGAAGGTGAGCTACATGGTGAGAGTGGAGTTCCAAATTGGGCCCTATACTGATACCATTGAGTGTGATGTTGTGCCCATGTCTGTTTGTCACATGTTGCTTGGAAGACCATGGCAGTTTGACAGGAATGTTACACATAATGGGAGAGCTAACACATACCAGTTGAATTGGCATGGGAAGGACATTGTTTTGAGACCTATGACACCACAACAAATTGTAAATGAGTCTCGTCAAAAAAATGAAGTGAATCTAGAGAAGGATAGTGAGAAAGAAAAACAAGAGAGTAATCCTTCTATGAGTGAAAAAAATAAGATGAGTGGTAAAAGTGAAAGTGAGGGAGTGAGCTTATTATGTATGCTAGCCACCAAAGAGGATTTGAGGGAGTTTAGTGAGGACCCTAGTATGCTTCCTATAGTGCTTATGCACAAGGGAGAAATTTTGGTTTCTTCTGACATGACCCCTATTCCTCTTGGTGTCTCTCATGTTTTGCAGGAATTTGATGATGTTTTTCCAGAGGAGGTACCAGCAGGGCTGCCACCATTGCGTGGCATTGAGCATCAGATTGATTTGATCCCTGGAGCAACATTACCAAACCGAGCCCCTTACTGGACTAATCCCCAAGAAACCAAGGAAATTCAGAAACAAGTGCAGGAGCTACTCGACAAAGGTTATATTCGTATTAGCTTATCTCCATGTGTTGTTCCTGTTATTTTAGTTCCTAAGAAAGATGGTACTTGGCGCATGTGTGTCGATTGTAGAGCAATTAACAACATCACTATTCCTTATCGTCATCCTATACCTCGTTTGGAGGACATGTTAGATGAATTAAGTGGTGCTGCTGTTTTCTCTAAAATTGATTTGCGTAGTGGTTACCATCAAATAAGAATGAAAGAAGGGGATGAATGGAAAACTGCTTTCAAAACTAAATTTGGTTTATATGAATGGTTAGTGATGCCTTTTGGTTTAACTAATGCACCTAGTACTTTCATGAGACTTATGAACCATGTTTTGAGAGAGTTCATTGGAAAATTTGTGGTAGTTTATTTTGATGATATTCTCATATATAGCCACAATGAAACTGAGCATGTTGATCACATAAGACAAGTCTTGCATGTTTTAAGAGCAAATCAATTATAAGGTAATCTTGCTAAATGTTCTTTTTGCAAAGACAAGGTCATTTTTCTGGGATATGTTGTATCTAAACATGGCATTGAAGTTGATGAATATAAAATTGAAGCTATTAAAAATTGGCCTATTCCAACTAATGTTAGTCAAGTGAGAAGTTTTAATGGATTGGCTGGTTTCTATAGAAGATTTGTCAAGGACTTTAGTACTCTTGCTGCACCATTAAATGATTTAACTAAGAAGGGTGTTGATTTTACATGGGGGGTAGAACAAGATATTGCTTTTGATGAGATTAAGAACAAGCTGATTTCGGCCCCATTGTTAATTTTGCCTAATTTCAACAAACAATTCGAAATTGAGTGTGATGCATGTGGTATTGGTATTGATGGTGTGCTCATACAAGAAAACAAACCTGTTGCTTATTTTTCTGAGAAATTGCATGGTGCCCAACTGAATTATTCTGTTTATGATAAAGAATTGTATGCACTTGTTAGAGTTCCTGAGGTTTGGAAACATTATTTGTGGCCAAAAGAATTTATCATACATTCTGATCATGAAGCATTGAGATTTTTAAAGAGTCAATCTAGCCTTAATAAAAGACATGCTAAATGGGCTGAATTCATTGAATCATTCCCATACATAATTAAATATAAGAAAGGCAAAGATAATGTTGTTGCTGATGCTCTCTCTAGGAAAAGTATGCTTTTAACTCAGTTGGATGTGAAAGTTCCTCGTTTGGAGAGTGTAAAAGATTTGTTGCTCAAGACAATGATTTTAAAATGCATATGCGAATTGTACTAATGTGAAAGCATGGGATAAATTTCATTTTCATGATGGATATTTGTTTAGAGCTAACAAATTATGTGTGCCCGAGTCGTCCTTGCGTTTGTTATTGTTGCAGGAATCACACAGTGGTGGTTTAATGGGACACTTTGGGAGGGAGAAAACATTGATGATGTTGGCTGATCACTTCTATTGGCCACGTATGAGAAGAGATGTGGAGAGGTTTGTGAGACGTTGCATCACTTGCAACAAGGCTAAGTCAAAACTGAAACCTCATGGTTTATATGCTCCTCTTCCTGCACCTACTACACCTTGGCAAGACATTAGTATGGATTTTGTGTTAGGTTTGCCTAGGACTAAAAGAGGACATGATTCAATATTTGTGGTAGTTGATAGATTCTCTAAAATGTCACACTTTATTGCATGCCACAAGAGCGACGATGCGTCGCATATTGCTAATCTGTTTTTCAGGGACATAGTGAGATTGCATGGAGTACCCAAGACTATTGTTTTTTATCGTGATGTCAAGTTCATGAGCTATTTCTGGAAGACACTATGGGGGAAGCTGGGGACAAAGCTGTTGTTTTCTACTACTTGTCACCCCCAAACTGATGGACAAACGGAGGTGGTGAATCGCACATTATCCACATTGCTGCGAGCCACGATTAAAAAGAACCTGCAGGAGTGGGAGGAGTGTTTGCCTCATGTTGAGTTTGCATACAACATGGCTGTACATTCTACCACTCAGCTATGCCCGTTTGAGGTGGTCTATGGTTTCAAACCCATAACACCTCTTGATTTATTGCCAATTCCTGTGCATGAGAGAGTTCATATGGAGGCTTCCAAACGAGCTGATTATGTGAGGAAGATCCATGAGAAGACCAAGGAAGCAATTGAGAAGACAAGAAGACATGTTGCTGAGAGGATTAACAAGAAGAGGAAGGAGGTACTTTTTCGGCCAGGTGATTTAGTGTGGGTACATTTTCGTAAAGACAGATTTCCCACATTGCGCAAGTCCAAGTTGATGCCACGTGGTGCTGGTCCATATAAAGTGCTTCACAAGATTAATGATAATGCATACAAGATTGATATTCCTAGTGATGAGTTTGGTGTGAGTAATTCGTTCAATGTTGCTGATCTATCACCATACCATGGAGAGGACCTTGATGCGTCGAGGTCGACTCCTTTTCAAGGGGGGGAGGATGATGAGGACATCCCTAGTACATTTGTTATTCCTCCTCTTGATGATGATGTTGTTGTTCAAGAGAAGCATGATGAAGTTAGGATTGGTCCAATGACTAGATCAAGAACCAAACTATTAGAACAACAGGTGAACTCACTCCTTTTAAATTATGATGTTTGTTCTTATGAGAATTTTATACTACCTAAATCCCTGCATTTATGTATGATTCGGGTTATTGATAACACAAACATTATTGGAGGCAAGGAGCATGGAGTCATGGAGCAAAGCATGGGAGCACATATGGAGAAAGATGATCATGCAAGCACAAGGGAGAAGGAGGAGGCAGAATAAAGAGAAGAGGGAATTGAGACCACCAAGGACATGTCCTTGCTTGTCTCAGCCCGAATTAATATGTGCTGCGTTTTGGAGTTATGGGAGCACCAAGGACATGTCCTAGGTACTCCCACACGAGTCTAATAATGCCCTGCGTGGCTGTTGGCCGCACCCCCCCTCCGGGGTCGGTTTGTATCCCTTAGTCCGAGTCCAAACCATGTTGGTTCGAGTCCTAGTCAGGTTAGGGATTGGTGCTTGCGCAACCAGGTTGTGGCTGCACCCCCTCCCTCTCTTATACCCTTTCACCTGCGTGTGAATAGGTTAGACTACCTTTATTCATAAACCCTAGAACTCCATTGTTGATTGCTTGAAGCATTCATTAGGAATTGATATTGCAAGTTTTGCGTGTTATCTGCTATTACACTGGGAATTAGTTGATACAGGACCACTAGTAGTCAGTGGCTACTCGTGCAAGTGTGTGGATTTACGAATATCCAAGGGATTGGTTGCTGCTGTAATTGGCATCAGGAATTAGCCGGAGAGTTCGTGGAGAGACACAAGTTATCAGATCCTTGTTATCGTGTGAGTTCATCGAGATGATCGGGAAACCCCTTATCAGAGAAGATGTAGATTGTCAACTCAACTACACCGCTTTGTCCATTCTTCAACAAGCCGTGGGTCCTAACCACATGCCGCATCTTCAACAATATTCCACCGCCAAGGAAACATGGGACGCTCTTGTCTTCATGTTTGTGGGCAATGAGAGCATGCAAAGAAATAGATATGATGCCTTGACCAATGGGGCCGAAGGGTTCTATATGCATGATGGAGAGGATCATGTGGACATGTACCGGAGACTCAAGACTCTTGCCACCGCCTTCTGAAATGTTGGTGCCAAGTACATTGATGATGCATGGATCAAGAGGAAGTACATGATTTCCCTAATGCCATTTGAGGGCGCGGACATGAAGAGCATTCAAGGAAGACATGATTTCGCTTCCATGACCTCAACTCAAGTAATGCAAGAAATGTGCTCGTATAAAGTGCAAACCAAGAATGCTCTTGACAACCGAGCTAGGGCCATTGGAATGCACCAAGGAGCATCCATTGCTTTGAAGGCCAAGGTTGTGTCAAGAGAAGTTGAGTATGAATAAGAAGGAGAAGAGGCGTTGCCTCCCTTGAAGGAACAAGACTATGATCCCGTTCTAAAGGATCTCATTGCTCTCACCGTGCAAAAGTTTTGGAGCAATTATCCAAAGGGCAAGAGATTTGTTGAGGAGAAGACAAGGTCTCGCTATGGCAATGATGGGGCTCAAAAAGTGAGGTCTTGCTTCAATTGTCAAGATAAGCACCATTTCATTGCGGAGTGTCCTTATGAGAATAGAGAGCTCCATAGTGGCAAGCTCATTCGCAAGGACAAGTCCAAGGTTGAGTATAAGAAACCTCATTTTAAGAAGAAGCCATTCAAAAAGAAGTCTCCCACCAAGTTTGTGCTTTTGACTCAAGAGGAGTATGATTCCGGGAGTGATGAAGAAGAAGAAACCTCAAGTGAAGTGGCCGCTCTTGCTATTGCTTCTATTCCATCATCTTCATCTCTCTTTGAATCCCGATCTTCCTCAATGAAATGCCAAGTGTGATAAGGAGTGGCCCAATCTTCTCAGTGAACTCACAGATAACTCCAGTATGATAACTAGTGCGCCACTAAGAACTCTCCCGGCTGATCCCTGATGCCAATGCAAAAGATAGCAACCCCAAGGATATTCTCAACTCCACACTCTTGCACAAGTAATCCACCGACTACAAGTGGTTCTGTACCGTCTTATTCCCAGTGGAACAGCAGGTATCACGTAAAGTTTGCAGATGAACTTCCAGATGAAAGGCTTACAAGCAGTTTCAATCTAGAGGTCTAGGGTTTTTGGTTTTAACGTAGTCTAACCTCTCCTATGCGCCCAAGGGGGTATATAAGAGAGGGGGTGCGGCCACAAGGAGTCCCCTTGCGCAAGCACCACTTCTAATTGGACTAAGACTCCTATACCTATTACAATTGGATACAAACCGACCCCACACACAAAGGGGTGCGGCCACATTGGTATACAAACCAATCCTAACACTACTAGGACTCATATGGCGCATTGATGCTTCCTTGTGGGCGCCCTCCTCTTGCCTTGTCATCCATGAGTGTGGAATAACAATATGGCATTGTTTTCCACACTTAGTGCATTTGACCTTGTGGAGGCACCATCCCCTTGTCATCATAGCATTTGTTATTTGTTGTTTTCTCCATGCTAGCACTTGTTTTCCATCTCCCCTTGTAGTCAATGCTCATCCTTGTGTATCTCCTCTCCATGATCTCCATTCATGCTTGTGTTATCAACAAACCTAAGAATACACAAATGCAAGGACTTAGGTAGTATAAAATTCTCACAATTATAAACATTATACTCAAGTAGGAGTGAATTCACTTGTTGTTGTAATAGCTTGGTCCTTGATCTTGTCATTGGACCAATCCTCACTTCATTAGCTTTTATAGGAGCATCCTCATGTGTAACAATAGGTGAAGAGCTAGGGATGTCCTCATCATCCTCCCCCTCTTGAAAAGGCATCGACCTTGATGCTAAATCATCTCCATGGTAAGGTGTCAAATCAGCCACATTAAAAGAAGTACTAACACCAAACTCATAAATTGGGAGGTCAATCTTGTATGCATTATCATTGATCCTTGAAATAACTTTGTAAGGACCAGCTCCTCTAGGCATCAACTTTGATTTTCTCAATGTGGGAAATCTATCTTTTCTAAAGTGCACCCACACCATATCTCCTGGCCGAAATATAATTTCCTTCCTTTTCTTGTTTACTCTTTCAGCCACATGTTTTCCTTTCTTCTCAATTGCCTCTTTTGTTTTGTCATGAATCTTCTTCACAAAATCAGCCCTCTTTGATGCCTCCATATTAATTCTCTCATGTAAAGGAAGTGGTATTAAATCAAGAGGAGTAATAGGCTTGAAACCATAAACCACCTCAAAAGGACATAGTTGAGTAGTTGAATGCACAACTCTATTGTATGAAAATTCCACATGAGGCAAACACTCCTCCCACTCCTTCAAATTTTTCTTGATCATACCTCTTAGCAATGTGGACAATGTTCTATTAACCACCTCGGTTTGTCCATCAGTTTGGGGGTGGCAAGTAGTAGAAAATAATAGCTTAGTGCAAAGCTTACCCCAAAGTGTCTTCCAAAAGTAACTCATGAACTTGACATCTCTATCTGAAACAATGGTTCTTGGCACTCCATGTAATCTCACAATTTCTCTAAAGAATAAATTTGCAATGTGAGAAGCATCATCACTCTTGTGGCAAGCAATGAAGTGAGCCATCTTTGAAAATCTGTCCACAACCACAAAGATAGAATCATGTCCTCTTTTTGTCCTTGGCAAGCCCAAAACAAAATCCATACTTATGTCCTCCCATGGTGTACTAGGTGATGGCAATGGGGTGTACAACCCGTGGGGTTTTAGCTTGGATTTGGACTTGTTGCAAGCAATGCACCTTTGCACCAATCTATACACATCTCTCCTCATATGTGCCCAATAGAATTTTTTAGCCA
This sequence comes from Alopecurus myosuroides, assembly GCA_028641055.1. NCBI lineage: Eukaryota > Viridiplantae > Streptophyta > Magnoliopsida > Poales > Poaceae > Alopecurus > Alopecurus myosuroides. Next base: position 310,063,482 of record CM054058.1, on the reverse strand, counting down.
ACATAAGCAATGTCTTCTCTCTTCCAAAGTGTCCCATCAAACCTCCACTATGAGATTCCTGTATCAAAAACAAACGCAAAGAACACTCGGGAATACATAATTTGTTAGCTCTAAACAAGTACCCATCATGTATATGAAATTTTTCCCATGCCTTAACATTAGTACATTTATTAAATGGCAAAACTCATTATCTTCATCATATAAATCTCTAATACCCTCCAAACCTGAAACCTTAATTTCTAAATTTGAGAGTAACATATTTTTCCTTGACAAAGCATCAACAACTACATTATCCAATCCCTTTTTATGTTTTATGATGTATGGAAAAGATTCAATAAACTCAACCCATTTAGCATGTCTCTTATTCAAATTATTTTGGCACTTTAAAAATTTCAATGCTTCATGATCACTATGTATAATAAATTCTTTAGGCCACAAATAATGTTTCCACACCTCTAGAACTCTCACAGGTGCATATAATTCCTTATCATAAACAGAATAATTCAATTGTGCACCATTTAATTTTTCAGAAAAATAGGCAATAGGTTTCTTTTCTTGCATGAGCACACCTCCAATACCTATGCCACTAGCATCACACTCAATCTCAAATTGTTTATCAAAATTTGGAAGCATAAGTAATGGGGCCGAAATCAACTTCTCCTTTAATGTATCAAAAGCAATATCTTGAGCAACACCCCATTTGAAATTAACACCCTTTTTAGTTAGATCATTTAAAGGGGCAGCAATTGTACTAAAATTAGGCACAAATCTTCTATAGAAACTAGCAAGCCCATTAAAACTTCTAACTTGACTCACATTAGTTGGAATTGGCCAATTTCGAATAGCTTCAATTTTTGATGTATCAACTTCAATACCATGCTTAGAAACAACATATCCAAGAAATATGACCTTATCTTTGCAAAAAGTGCACTTTTCAAGATTACCATACAACTTATTATTTCTTAGCACTTGCAAAACTTGTCTAATATGATCAATGTGTTCATGTTCATTGTGGCTATATATGAGAATATCATCAAAATAAACTACCACAAATCTACCAATAAAGTCTCTCAAAATATGGTTCATTAATCTCATGAAAGTACTAGGTGCATTAGTCTATACCTAATAATAAAGGCGTTAAGGCTTCCTTGGTTTGGTTTGGTTTGGTAGGTCATCGAACTTGCCCCCAAAGTTGTAAATAATTACCCACTCTGCCACCCATAAGTTAAAAACGGTTCGGTTGGTTCATATCACCGGTTGAAACTATTTACAGGCAATGCCACCGCAGCAAATCAATTTCTTTCAGCCCCACGCATACCCCTTCCGAGCAAACCGTTTTTTTAACAGGCCAAGAGGTAGACTCGATCCCATCTAAAAAACAGAGGCAACCTCGAATCCCCCATCCCACTACCGCGTAATCCGGCCGCTGCTTCCACGCTACAGGGCACAACCCCACGCTAGGAGGCGTCGGGCTAGAGGTCTCCTGCTCCAGGCTTCCGCTGCCCGATTCGCTATGTTGTTCTGCACTCTCGAAATAACTGTTGGGCGGGGCCGGAGCGTTGGCAGACGCCCGTTGGCGAGATTTCCCGAGAAGTGATGTTGCCGAGCAGGTAGAGCGATGGCATCAGGTCGGATGGAACGAGCTCATGGAGGGGGAGCAAATGGATTAGACGGCCGCGGGAGTTGGCTGCCGGCGACGGAGGCGAGCGCACCGCCTAGAAAGCATAAGTTATTGGGCGCCTCGAGCCCTCGACGTGCAGCCACGCGGGTCTGCAAGTGTGGTGCTGCTCTGAGGGGATGGATGCGGTTGTCCTTGCTCTCCACGGCCCTGCGTCGTAGCTGTTAGCGGCCGACCTCTCGGTGTTAAGTGGATTAGTCCTCGGCCGCTGGGTTAAGGTGAAGACTGCAGTTGCGCGTGTTCATTGCTGCTCCATGCATGGCCACCACAACGAAAAATATCTAGCGATTCCCAGAACAGTGCTCTGATCCAAGAGTACCCTTATAATCCATGATGCTGCTGTACCTCATTTTCCAACCGTCTCCAATGCCCGTCAAGTTTAATGCACTTGATTATTTTGCCAGTCTTAGAATTTCTGTAGAAATTGGATCGGAAGAGTATTGTGCTACTAAGAAACCGATGGTTAGGGTGTTGCTAATATGTACCCAATAACTGGTGTGTGTGAAATGTCTACCGTCTGCAAGTACAACAAAAAGAGAAAATGAAATTTAGTTCACATTATTTTTTTCCTATATATATCCTGATCTTTAGACTTTAGTAGTGGCGTCAATTGATTCATTAGTATGGTGCAGAATAATAAAGGAACTAATGTTTCTCAATCCGTCCGTTTAGTTTCCATCGTCTGTTGGTTGGTATGTGGTCTGTTAGCTTTGGCTTGGCTTCGATGGATCCTGGGTTGCTTGCTTCTTGGGCATGCATAAAATGTGGGCTTGGGCGTGCACTTTAAGACAGATCTGTAGCATAGGACGCGTCACCTCAACCCTCGATATGCTCGCAAGTGTGAGCAGTCACGCTCATGTGATATTTTGTTTTGTATGGAATAGTCCCACCCCGCTCGCTTGTATCAAGAATCAACAAGGAGCTACACCGTTGTTTGGTCATGATCAGTAAGGAATAAGGCAATTCCACAATAGAGCACCGATGGGATGAGAGAGCCATGTTTAGACTATCAATAGAACTTCACCTTGCCGGTGCAAAAGATTAGCAGATCCAACTTCAGCAAAATACCTTCAGGGTGAGAATGTGTCCTCCTCAGGCAAAAGTGAGGACCAATTAAACGGGACGTAGCAGCTCTAGCACATCCACGAGATGTGCATCTCCACGCCATTCGTCTGCTTGAACACCGGAAGGACGCGACCGAGGATGTTCTCCCAGGTATAGACGCCGGAGCCCCTACGGCTCCCCATGGTAACTCTAACGCTACCCAGCCCCAACAATGGCGATGGCGGCAAATCAAAGACATCGTCCTGCTCCGCCGGCAGAACCATAGATCTTCGTTGGAGATGGCGCTTGGCACCGTCGCATCAATATGCCTCGCCGGAGGAACTAAGCTAGAGGCAGAGGGGACAGACTGTTTACCCTAAAATCGCATATGTTCCCTACATATAGCATTGGGCGGGCGAAAATCGTGTGTACGTGAAAATATTTGCTGGGTCGGCCCGATATGCGAGGTATGTTCGGGCCACGATAATGGCTAATCCCGCATATCAAGCGGGATTTTCTGTTCCGACAAGGTTATTGCGGATTGCTAAAGTTGATCTTAGACTCAAATGCCTTTTCCGTTCCGACGAGGTTATCACGGATTGCTACAGTGGCTCTTAGACTAAAATTCCAACATGAGAAACAAGAGGATTGGTTTGGTGGAGGACGTCCACAAGGTACATCATCCTCTGGGAAGAGAGGGGCGTACTCCTCTGTGGCTCACATTGTCAGCGGTGCATGGCAGCGACATCTTTGCTACCCGACGCCCAGCTGGATCCCCTTCGTTCAGAGCCTAGAGAATGGAATAGGCCAAGATGTATACTAAGCCTGTCACTACTTATTCATGTTGTTAACCATATAATATCTAAAAGGCGTCTTTTGCATTTGGTAAGGATCTTTCTTCCTACAGACAAGTAAGATAGTTTTGTGAGGAATATCATGGTTTTGCGCCTTCTTGATCATCTTATATTAGAAAAAGTCTAAAATACCACAAAACAAAAACAATCATGATCAGATCATTTATATTTTTTTCAGTTTGCCGTTGCAACGCACGGGCATTGTGCTAGTTAATCCAAAAGGCATTAATAACCACTCATATAAACCAAATTTTGTCTTAAAAGCAGTTTTCCATTCATCTCCCTCTTTCATTCTTATTTGATGGCATCCACTACGCAAATCAATTTTAGAGAAAAGAGTAGCACCACTTAATTCATCTAACATGTCATCTAAACGTGGTATAGGATGACGATAACGAATAGTGATGTTATTAATTGCTCTACAATCTACACACATGCGCCAAGTACCATCTTTCTTAGGAACCAAAATAACGGGAACGACACAAGGAGAAAGACTAACTCGAATATAACCTTTATCTAGTAGTTCTTGTACTTTCCTTTGTATCTCCTTTGTTTCTTGTGGATTGGTTCTATAAGGAGCTCGGTTTGGGAGAGATGCCCCGGGGATTAAATCAATTTGATGTTCAATACCTCTCAAAGGTGGCAATCCCGAAGGCACATCTTGTGGAAAAACATCCTCAAAGTCCTGCAAAACATTAGAAACACCAAGAGGAATAGGGGTCATGTCATTAGAAACCAAAATCTCTCCCTTGTGAATAAGCACAATAGGGACTAGTGAAGGATCATCCCTAAATTCCCTCAAATCCTCTTTAGTGGCTAACATGCATAATAGGTTCTCTATCTTTTTACCACTCGAATTGGTTTTGCTATCACTCCCCATGGCTTGTGTTTTTGGTGTTCCCTCATCCCTCTCTCTTTCTTTTTCCACTTTCCTCTCAATTTTGGATTGGGACTCTTATAGAATTTGTTGTGGAGTCATAGGCCTCAAAATAATAGTCTTCCCATGATGATATAGCTCATAAGTATTTGCTCTTCCTTCATGCTTCACACTTCTATCAAATTGCCAAGGTCTTCCCAATAATAAGTGGCAAACTGTCATGGGCACCACATCAAACTCAATAATATCTTTGTAAGGTCCAATTTGGAACTCCACTCTCACCATATAAGAAACCTTCATTTGTCCCGTGCTACTCAACCATTGGATATGACAAGGAGAAGGATGTGGTATATATTTCAAGTTGAGTTTTGCACATAGATCTTTGCTAGCCAAATTTCTGCAACTCCCTCCATCAATAATGACTTTGCAAGCCATGTTAGGACCAATAATAGCTTTGGTTTGAAACAAATTGCACCTTTGATGTTCAGGAGTAGGCACCACACTCAATGAATTTTGGGTGCAAACAATAGATGGCATAGTAGTAGGATAAGCATCCAAAGGAGTGTCACTCAAATAGCCATCATCATCATCAATGTCATTAGGATCAACATCATCACCTGTCTCATACTCATTGTTCTCATTGATCACCATTACTTTTGTATTTGGACAATCCCTCTTAAAGTGCCCTTTTCCTCCACATGTGTGACATGTAATATCTCTAGTCCTTGTAGTAGGAGCACTAGAACCCGAGGCACTTGTTGTTGGTTGTGGTGATTTCTTGGAAATAGAGGCACTAGGCTCGGGTTTAGAAGATGTAGCACCTCTAAAACTAGATGATGGAGGTGGTGGAGGAGGTGCACTAGGCATAGATGATGATCTCATGGGAAATCTAGCCCTTGTCTTTGTAGCAATTTTGGCTTCCTCCAAAAGATGTGCTTCGGCCTCCCTTGCATGATGGAGCAATTCATGTATATGATTGTAGTGATGATGCCTAACAATTCCCTTGATTTTATAATTCAAACCCGAAAGGAACCTTTGCATTGTTTGTTCCAATTGCTCTCTCACACGTGCCATTTGCATGATTAGCTCCATCTCTTGATAGTAAGCATCAACACTCATAGTACCTTGCCTCAATTGTTGTAATTTATCAAATTGTTGCCTTATGTAATTGGGTGGAACAAATCTATCTCTCATGACTCTCTTCATGGTGTTCCAAGTGACAATGGGTAATTCTCCATCTTCTTGCCTCTTTCTCAAAAGATTATCCCACCATCTAAGAGCATATCCATCAAACTCACTAGAGGCCAATTTGATTTTTCTATCCTCATTGTAATCGTGCATTATCCATAGCTTCTCAATCTTCAACTCCCATAGCAAGTATTCTTCCACATCCATAGCATCAAAGTTGAAAGAAGGAATTGTGAATTTTGGTTTTCCCAACCCATCCTCTCTCGGATTGTATTGAACCAAATTATTGGGCACTCTCCTTGGAGCAAAATTAGGGGCTCGGCCTTGATGTCCATCATGGCCCCTTTCTCCTCTAGCTCGGCCATGATTAATATTCCTTGCACCAAAATCTTCCAAACCATTATTAGCATCACTATGGACACTAGCATTATCATCATCCACAAGAGGCAATCTTTCTTGAATCATGGTTTGAAGTCCAGCAAGGGTAGTAGTCATTTGAGCAATTGAGTCATTGATTGATCCCACTTCCCCTCTATTAGTCTCGGCCAATTTGTGTGTGGCCTCCATCTTGGTCTCCATAGCTTGGAGAGCCTCATATAAGGGATCACATGCATCTTGAACAAATTGCTTGAGTCCATTATGGTTGTCCAATATATCCTTTGCCAAAACATCCCTAAGAGCCTCATACTCTCTCTAATTAACTCCCTCCTTATGGTCCTTCTTTTGCTGCACAAGATCACCACTAGAAAGATCCATTAGAAGGTTAGTGTAAATAGAAACAAGTATAGGTTGTGGTGCCTCTCACAACTCACTCAAAAATCTAGCAAGACAATAGGATATCTTACCACTCAAAAGTGAATAGAGATACTTACCACAAGTAGAGGCAATTAAAGTACTTTGGTGTGAAGAAGAGAATACCCAGGTTTTTAACTCTCACAAAGGCAAACAAGGTTATTTAGTGGGGCTTGGTATGGATACCTAACAATCACCAAAGTAACAATCCTATTTGCTGTCTTGTGAAGATATAAAAATTCCCAAGGAAACTCACACAATATGGAGACAAATGTGGCAATGCAATATATGGATGAATTTTGTAATGCACTAGAAAGTCACTAGCTAGGCTCTTAATTGACAGGCACAAGATTGCTAGAAAAAAAACAAGTGTCACAATGGCAAGCTCAACTAGTAAACAATAGCAATGATATGGCCTCTTTGCACTTTCTCTTTTCTCTTTTCTCTTTTCTCTTTTTTTTTATACTTTTTGCTTCTTCTTTTTTTGAATTTTTCAATGGCCTTACACTAAGCTAGGAGCAACAAATAACCAAACACAAGTGAACACAATGGTGGTGATGAAATATGAGAAACCTGTCAGAGCACAAAATAGCTATACTTGTGGGCAAGTTCCTATTTGAATGCTGTAGAAAGGCTGTGGCTAAGGTTCACAAGGGTACGGATGTATTGGTCCTAGTGATGAAAACAGGAAAATAAAAGAGAGAACAAAAGATTCTAAGTGAAATTGTGGCTTTGGAACACTCACGGCAGGAAACAGCACTCACGGCAGCAAAACAGGTGGTTTTTGATCCAGGGCAGAGCGTACGGCAGCGAAAAGAGCAAGAAATTGTACCGCGGCAGCAACCAGTGGCTAACAGACGCGCGCGGCAGAAAAACTCGCCGAAACTGTGCCGCGGCAGCGCGCGCTCTCGCGTTACACGGATTGGTAAGCGCGCTGCGGGGATTTTTGGGCTCGGCTAGCGATACGTGGGCGCGGCAGCGTTTTGGTCGTTTTTGGTACCGCGGCAGCGCGCGAGCGAGCGGATGGTGTGGTGCGCTGCGGGGATCGGGGGGGGGGGGGGTTGTAAGCGCGCTACGGTGGAAATCCGAGTGCGGCTAGGTACGGCAGCGGTGGGGTGGTGTTCGATGGAAACGAATCCGAAAGCAACTAGGGGATCGTGGGGGGTTCGATTGCGGTGGGTATGAGGAGGAATCCGAGTCCAACTACAAACGGGGTTTGGTGGTGCGGTTTGGACAAATAGGTGGGATCGGATTGGAGTGATGTATGGTAATATAGAGCGGATATTTTTGGAGTTTTTTGATATAAATTGACTAGATGAACAAAGAAACCTAGATCTAGCCGAAAATAAGAAATCTAAAAAGAGGAAAAAGCAACACAAAATCTAACACAAAACAACACTAGTGATTAAAACTAAGGTGATATCTAGGCTAAGACAAGAACTAACACTATTTTTGTGGGGCTTTCTCTGGATAGGTAATAACACTCAAAGTAAAGGGAAATTTGATAGCTCACCGAGGCAACCTGTAAATCTGATACCAAGATGATAAGGGGTGGCCCAATCTTCTCAGTGAACTCACAGATAACTCCAGTATGATAACTAGTGCGCCACTAAGAACTCTCCCGGCTGATCCCTGATGCCAATGCAAAAGATAGCAACCCCAAGGATATTCTCAACTCCACACTCTTGCACAAGTAATCCACCGACTACAAGTGGTTCTGTACCTTCTTATTCCCAGTGGAACAGCAGGTATCACGTAAAGTTTGCAGATGAACTTCTAGATGAAAGGCTTACAAGCAGTTTCAATCTAGAGGTCTAGGGTTTTTGGTTTTAACGTAGTCTAACCTCTCCTATGCGCCCAAGGGGGTATATAAGAGAGGGGGTGCGGCCACAAGGAGTCCCCTTGCGCAAGCACCACTTCTAATTGGACTAAGACTCCTATACCTATTACAATTGGATACAAACCGACCCCACACACAAAGGGGTGCGGCCACATTGGTATACAAACCAATCCTAACACTACTAGGACTCATATGGAGCATTGATGCTTCCTTGTGGGCGCCCTCCTCTTGCCTTGTCCATCCATGAGTGTGGAATAACAATATGGCATTGTTTTCCACACTTAGTGCATTTGACCTTGTGGAGGCACCATCCCCTTGTCATCATAGCATTTGTTATTTGTTGTTTTCTCCATGCTAGCACTTGTTTTCCATCTCCCCTTGTAGTCCATGCTCATCCTTGTGTATCTCCTCTCCATGATCTCCATTCATGCTTGTGTTATCAACAAACCTAAGAATACACAAATGCAAGGACTTAGGTAGTATAAAATTCTCACAATTATAAACATTATACTCAAGTAGGAGTGAATTCACCTGTTGTTATAATAGCTTGGTCCTTGATCTTGTCATTGGACCAATCCTCACTTCATTATCTTTTATAGGAGCATCCTCATGTGTAACAATAGGTGAAGAGCTAGGGATGTCCTCATCAAAGTGCTTCATGGCTAAGGCCACGGAGGTATCACCTTCTTCCAAGTCTAAGACCCCTAGTAAACTAGAACATCTTGCTAGTCTTAGAATAGAACAGGAGAGGGTCTCCTTGGAACGTTTTATGTCTAACATGCAAGGGGAGACCAAGAAGTACTTTGACTATCTCATGAGGAAATTGGGAGAGGCCTAAGATGCTCTTGAGAAGAAAGGTGAGGTTGAGAGAAGGGATGCGGATGAAATTGCATCTCTCTCTATGACTCTTGAGGAAGAGCATGATGGTAGAGGTTCTCTAGAGGATGAACTTGAATCTATTGAATTACCTCATAATGAACTTGTCTCAAACATCACTAAGGAACGTGATCTTGCTATTTCTAAATATAAAAAGGCTAAAAAGGATAAGGTCGAGTTTGGGGTTGGTCATGGTAAACTAACCGAGGAGTTTGAAAAGCTAACCGAGGCTCACAAAGCTTTGGAAAGCCAACACTCATCCCTCAAAGAGTTGCATGAACAACTTCAAACTCAAATTAATCAAACAAACAACCCTAACACCTCTACTTCTTATTGTGATCATGCAAATATTATTGAGGAAAATGCTAGGTTGAAGGATGAGCTAGCCAGGCTCAAGGGCAAAGGCCCTCAAGTTGAGAAGTTTGTGACTCCTTCCCCCCAAGTGGTTGCCCCTAGCTCTAATGTGGTCATTGCTAGACCACAATTGAGTGCTCCAAGGCAACAAGTGGGCAAACAAGGTCTAGGCTATGTTGCCAAGAATAAGAACAAGAAGAAGAAAAACAAGAAGAAGACCAACAATGGTGCTTTGGGTGGTATTGTCATTAGGGACAACACTACTCCTAGCACACCCGCTCAAGCAAACCATATTGCCTCGAGTAGTAGTGTCATGAGGGACAACACTACTCGGAGCACCTCCGCGGGAACTAACAATCCACACCATTTCTTATATGTTGATTATTATGGTGTTGTGCAAGCTAAATATGTTGGTCGTATTGAGGGTTTCATTGACTTTACTATTTGGGTTCCAAAGACCCTTGTTGCTAACATGAAGGGACCCTCCTCGGGTCCTAACTCTAGTCAATGATCTCTTGCAGGACTATGCTTCCGGTGGGACTAAATGGATAATTGATAGTGGATGCACTAGCCATATGACCGGAAACAAAGAACTTGTGACGGAGTTGCGGCCAAATGACATACAAGCAACCGTCACTTATGGAGACTCTTCCTCGTCTAAGGTATCCGGATTCGGCAAAGTTGTGGTCTCTCCCGATATCACTATCATGAACGGCATGCTTGTCGAATCCCTTGGTTACAATTTACTTTCCATCCGCTCTCTTGGAAAGATGGTTTTCTCCGTCTTTTTAGATGTTGATATTGTGGTCCTTTTGAGGAGCAAGAATCTTGACGTCGCTTACGTGGGATATGTTGAAAATGAGTTATTTGTGGTGGACTTTTTGAAGTCTACCAACACTCAAGAAATGTGTCTTTTCGGAAAGGCGGACTTGGGATGGTTGTGGCATCGCCGCCTATCCCATGTCAACATGAGAACTTTGCAAAGTCTTCACAAAGGTGGCCTTATTGTCGGACTAAAAGAAAATGTTTCCTTTGCAAAGGATCGCGTTTGTAGGTCGTGTGTTGAAGGAAAGATGCATGACAAGGTGCACAAGGCCAAGACTATTATCTCATCAAAGAGGATTTTGGAGCTTCTCCATGTTGATCTCTTTGGTGCCGTGCCCGAGGCAAGTCTTGGTGGCAAGAAGTATTGCTTGGTGATTGTCGATGATTATTCAAGATACACTTGGGTTTATTTCTTCAAGTGCAAGAGTGAAACTGAACAAACCATCATCGACTTCTCCAACGAAGTGCAACGTCAACACAATGTGCAAATCATGGCTATTAGGAGTGATAATGGTCCGGAGTTCAAGAACTACACTTTGAATGAATTCCTTAGGGAAGAAGGCATTAGTCATCAATACTCCGCCACTTACACTCCTCAACAAAATGGTGTTGCCAAAAGGAAGAATCGCACCCTCTTGGATATGGCAAGGACCATGTTGGCGGAGTACTCTTCTCCCCAATATTTATGGGCCGAGGCCATATCCACCGCATGCCACTCCTCCAACCGCCTCTACATCCGCAAAGGCTTGGACAAGACCCCATATGAGATCCTCACCGGCAACAATCCCAACGTCTCCTACTTCCGTGTATTCGGTTGTAAGCGCTTTTATTTGATCAAGGGTGTTAGGTTGTCTAAATTTTAATCCAAAAATAGTGAGGGTATATTTGTTGGTTACGGTGCCGAATCCCACACTTATAGAGTCTTTGAAAAAGCCTCAGGGATTGTCATAGAATCTTGTAGTGTGGCTTTCGAGAAAAATGATGGCTCCCAAGTGGCGCAATTTCATGTTTCTAATGTAGATGTTGAAATAACTCAAGAAGCCATAGGAAGGATGGGTGTGGGATTTTTCCGCCCCATTGAGGGACACCTTATGGCGACTCGAGAAGGACTACTATGGTCAACTAGAGGGGGGGGTGAATAGGTTGACTACCAATTTTTCTTTTCTTTTCCTTTTAAGGGGCTTAGTAAGATAAGATACGATTCTCTAGATGTGCAACTAAGTGAACAACCTATGTGAAGAGAGTAGTATGTGCAACGGAAGTAAAGCGTAAGGTAGTAAAGCAAACAACAAGTGTAAACAAGGAGACAAGGATATGTTTCACCGTAGTTCCTTCTCAAAGAGAAGTACGTCTACGTTGGAGAGGTGGGGAGCCACCTAGGCGCTCCTCAATAGCACGGTTGTGCACACCTTGTTCTCCTTGAGCTTCTCCGGTGAGGGAGATGCTCGTTTCCACTATGAGGTCGACTTGAAGGCGTTGACCAAACCTTTACAAGGGCTTGAGGTCACTCCACAAGGATGGAGGCTCTCAAGCAATCCGTAGCTTCTTGCAACAAGGTGGAAACTACAAGCACGAGATCTACTAAGGTTTCTAGGCCTCAAGTAGGATTCTAGATCTACTAGGTTGTGGTGGATGGATTTGAAATTCCTTTGGTGGAAGTGTGGATCTAGGTCTCCTCTAGCTCTCCACCAAGTTTGGGAGTGATTGGGTGGACGGAGAGAGAGATCTAAGAGGTTGAAGCTTTCATTAAGGCTAGGAGAGAGAGTGGAAAAAGCGTTAGCATTTATGAGGTAGGTGAAGGGGTATTTATACTCTTGGCCACGAAGTAGCCGTTTGCAGTCCAGTGCAACCGGAGGCTCCGGTGGTTTCACCGGAGGCTCCGTGGGTCTTCTTTGCACTGCGCAGTTGCGCAGTGCCTTATCCCTTTTGTGCGCTGCAGAGGAGGCCGGAGGCTCGGTAGGGACCCTGAGCGGGAGGGAGGTTCCGCCCACCGGACCTGCACCGGGGAGCTCCGGTGGGAACCTCCGCCACTTTCCAACAGAAGGGGGGGTGCCGAGCGGTAGCTAGCACCGGACCCCTTCACCGGAGGCCATTTGCCCTAGTCGCCAGGGAGGCCACCGGATGTCCACCGGAGGCTTCGGCAGGTGGAAAACCTCCGCCACTTTCCAACAGAAGGGTGTTTGGGCGGGAGGGACCAACGGATGCACACCGGATCCTTTTTGCACACAAGGCTGAGTGGCAGCAGCGGGCTGAGCTCCGGTGGATTCACCGGAGCCTCCCCGGTGGGATTTAACCGGAGCCTCCGAGTGGATTCACCGGGAGCTATCCGCCCCTGCATATTTTGGCTTCCTCCTGGGATCCTTTCTCTTAGCACTTTTCGAATATATTAAGCATTAGCCCCATAGATATAGTGAACCTAATAACCTGGGCATTTTCATCATTTGAACAAACATTAGATCCAACAATTATGTTGTCATATAATTACCAAAACGGACGATGATCTTTCAATAAAGATGTGGATCAAAAGTTGTATCGTTCTATGATTGGTTCTTTGCTCTATCTTTGTGCATCTAGGCCCGATATCGTTTTGAGTGTAGGTGTGTGTGCAAGGTATCAAGCGGCTCCTACGGATAGCCACTTAGTGGCGGTCCATAGGATCTTTCATTATTTGGTTCATACCTCAAGATTTGGTTTGTGGTACCGAAAGGGGGCACAATTTTCTCTCAAGGGCTACACGGATTCCGATTGGGCAAGTGATCAAGATGATAGGAAGTCCACTTCTAGGGCTTGCCAATTTCTTGGTAGGTCCTTGGTGAGTTGGTCTTCCAATAAGCAAAATTGCATATCTCTCTCCACCGCCGAAGCTGAGTATGTAGCCGCCGCAAGTGCTTGCACTCAATTGCTTTGGATGAGGCAAACTCTCAAGGAATATGGAGTTCATTTGGATAAGGTGCCTCTTTTGTGTGACAATGAAAGTGCCATCAAGATTGCATACAATCCCGTGCAACATACAAGAACCAAGCACATTGAGATCCGCCACCATTTCATCCGAGACCATGTGGCAAGAGGGGATATTGCACTATCTTATGTGCCCACCAAGGACAATCTTGCGGATATTTTCACGAAGACACTTGATGATGCAATATTCTTGTTCTTGAGGAATGAGCTAAATGTCATTGATTCTAGGAGTTTGACTTGAAGATCTTGCACACACCCCTATAGATGAAACGTGTTCGAGTTTAGGTGTAGGCATGGACATATGGGGAGTGTTATCCTAACACATTGGGTTCTCCCTCCCCCCCATTATGTCCAAAGCAAAAAATTCATTGATGTTGAATTGTGAGCTTCAATGTTGAGTAATGGCAATGCCCCCAAGATATATCTTCGCGGTTGCATACATGAACTCTTACATGGTGGCTTAGGCCACCAACCTCTTCTCATTTGAAGAGTTGGTTCTTAGTTGGATATCTTTTGGGTTATTGTGTTATCCTTCCGAATACCACTTCTAGTTTCTATTTCGATCTTATTTTCATCTTCCCCGAGAAGCAAGACTAGGAAATCTAACCCTTTGTGTTTTGCTCTATTTTGTCCCTCCTATGTTCATCTATGCATATGCCTTTCTCCACACAAAGTCACATCATTCCTAGGCATTCAAAACTGTCATCTCTGGAATAGTTTGGAGTCCTTCTGGTCTGCCCCGGAATTTTTCCGGCCGAACCCGGAATTTTTCCGGATATCTCGGATTGATCCGAAATAATTCCGGCAGCCGAAATTTTTCCGGGCTATTCCGGACGTGCCATTTTTCCTTATAAATAGACCCGCACACACGGGGGGCAGTTTCTTTCCACATTTCCCCTTCCTCCCGTGCCCTAGCCACCAAAACTCAACGAGTTCGTCCTTGTTGCCCTTAGGGAGGATTGTTTGATCCTCCTTTGGACAAGGACTCCCCCATGGACGGTATGTGTTTGGCATCTCTCTCTTTTTCGTTTTGGTTGGTTGTTTTTGGTTCTAGATGAAATCTCACCTAGGGTTTGATCTAGATCCGAGTTCTGTCAACTTGTTCATCATGCCAATCCCTACCTAGATGCCATGGATTCGTAGAACTAGTCTATTCACTTTCCAATCTAGACTTAGATCTATTTCATATCTTTGGTCACTCCCACGATTTCCAGCACGTAGATCTACTCTAGGATCATCTCTGTGGTACCCCTAGATGTTTGCTACAGTTGTAAGTCAAGTTTTCGATTTTTTGGGCTTTTTCTTGAGTCAGATCGAGGAGCCCGGAATAATTCCGGACGATTCCGGACCAGTCGGAATAATTCCGGATCATTCTGACCCAGTCGGAATAATTCCGGGCTCAGCCGAAATTTTTCCGGATGCTGCCAGAATTTCGAAAAATTGCGCTGTATCAAACCTTTCTGGAGTTCCTTTGTCCCGTTTGGCACATGCACTTATCTTTGCTATTCCTATGTCCTCTATTCACAGGTCTTGGAACTCGCACTGGTTTGAAGAGAAGTCCTCTGCTGGGAGGGGTGCTCGCCCTACAAGGGGTCGCTCCTACGGTTCTCATGGAGGGCATCGTGTTGATGATCAGACTGAGAGAGTGCCCGAAGGTGATCTGAAGGCCTGAACTATCCCTCAGTGGAAGCACCTCAAGAGAAAGAACCAGTACCGCTTTGTTGAGTCCACTTGTGAGGATCCTCGCTTCTGGACCAACCTTCAGCTCAAGTGTTGGGAGGATTTCTATTCTGTTCAGAAACCACTTGTCTGTGAGCAGAATTTAGCTTGACATGGACTTCTATCATAGGCAAAAAAATGGTGATCTCCGTCATGTGCATGCTTGCCTGTTGAAGATGGGTCTGATACCTCTTATGGATATTGAGTGTGAGTATTGCCCAGAGTTAGTTGCTCAGTTCTACTGTATTCTCCATGCCACGGGTGATGCCACGCGTACTATGACTTGGATGTGTGGGGAGCAGAAGATCTCGAGCAACTTGGGTGAGTTTGCTGAGGCTCTTGGATACAGGTGGCCTGCCACTTATGCTAATCATGGTTTCAAAATTCATGACAATCCAGAGTATGACAACTCAAGCTTGGAATTCTGCTATCCTCCTGATGCTCAGGGAAAGACTAGGCCCTTCAACTCCAGCATGTACCCCTACTACAACCTGCTGTGTAAGATCTTCCTGCCACCATTGTGATCAAGGCTGGTGACTACTCTGCTATCAGGGCATTTATGGTGAACCTCATGTTCATCACCAGGCCTTAGAACCATAGGAAGATTGATGTGATGGATTTTATTTACCGTGAGATCTGCATTGGAGTCATGGAGAAGAGGAAGCCCGCTTTTGGCCCACTGATTCAGAGGTTCATTAATGCCAAAGTGGGGATTGAGATCATGGATAACTACACTGTGGTCAAGGGCAAGAAGATGGTTCCTTCTCTCATTCGTGGTGTGGAGATTCCGGAGTACTCTAGGGCCAAGTCCAAATCTCCCATGGCCACTCCTTCTGCTTCCACGAGTGGTACTTCTGAGCGTCCTTCTAGTGGCATTGCAAAGTTCTTCAAGGCACTATTCAGTATTTGCAATGACACTAGGGCGATTGCACATGAGGCTAAGGAGTTGGCCAAGGAGACTCGGCGCATTCAGAACACTGACCGCAGAGCTGCTGGGGTTGCTTTACCCGAGGATCCTATCTCTCTTGCTGCTGCTGAGTATGTTCCTGTGGAGATGCCTGAGATCCATGATGATGACTTCTACTTCGGGGTGCCTCCAGCTGATGTTGATGATGAGGAATTTTCTGATGATGAGGATGACTTTGATGCTGCTGGGATGGGAGCTCGTGATCATGAAGCTTAGGAAGAAGAAGATGATGATGAGCACCATGGAGAAGATGACGACATGGAGTGATCCCTTGGGACGTTAGTTGGACTCTTTTTTCCCCTTTTTGGCGTCTTGATGCCAAAGGGGGAGAAGGAGTCCCCATATTAGGATTCCACGGGCTTTGCAAGGGTGGGAGCATGAGTCTTTTGCCTTTTTGATTTCGATCTTATAGGCTTGTGCTCCGTTATCTTTAGTTCGTTTTCTTCGTTTGAATACTTCGTTTTATTTGTGTGGAACCTTGTGACGTAATTGTGTCACCCTACCCGTGGTTATGCTACTATATCATGCTTGCTATTATCTCGATTATTATCTATGCATGTTGTATGAACTTGTTTAGTCGGCTTGGTGTCTAAAACATAGGGGGAGCAAAGCCTATGAAGTGTGTGCCTCACGACACACATCGAGGAAGACATCCGTCTATTTTTTGGACACCATTTCTTTAGTTCATATTCATTATCCCCGTGAAATCTTTATGTTTTCATCAAACACCAAAAAGGGGGAGATTGAAAGTGCAATTTCAATATCTCTATGTTTTGTGTGTTTGTTAACAACATAAAGAAGTTACTAATTGTATGTGCTATTCTGTCAAAGGTTTTGGTCTTAAATCAGCACACATATGGTATCGAAGAAATGGTGAAGAAATCGAAGATCAAAGAATTTTTTCCTGGCCTGAAAAAGCTTTTCTAAGTGTAGCCCGGAATTATTCCGGCCACAACGGGAAAAAGCTCTGTTGGAATCCGGAATATTCTGGGTGATTCCGGAAGCCGGAATTATTCCGGGCCATAACGGGAAAATGTTCTGTTGCCATCCGGAATTATTCCGGACCATTCTGGACCAATCCGGAGCAGCCCGGAATCATTCCGACCTCAAAGCAAAAATCTCTGTTGGCATCCGGATTGCTCCGGATTTATTCCGGGCCATTCCGGCCTGGTCGCAAATGGGCAGAAAAACGGCTAGTTTTAAGTGAGGGCTATAAATAGGCCCTCTCTTTCTTCCCCAAGGGTTAGCTCCACCAGCATTGAAGACTCCATTGATTGAGATCACCCACCAAGCTAGATCTCCCTCCTCCTCCACCCAAACTTGTTGAATCATTGAGGATTGAAGGAGAAGCCCCGGATCTACATCTTCACCAACCGGTTTTCCATTTCCCCCTCATTAGCTTGAGGGATCTTGGCCTAGGGTTTCCTCTTGTGGAGAACCTAGGCTTCTTGCTACTCTTGGTGACTTGTGATTTTTGGGAGCCCCTAATTAAGTTGTGGGTGTGTGCCCCAAGCTTGTTTGTAAAGGATTCGATCCCCGCCTCAAAGGGGTTCAATAGTGGAAGGTGAACTAGGCCTTTGTGGCGGAAGTTCATCGGAGAATAGGGTGAGGCCTTTGTGGCGTTGAGTAGGCCTTCGTGGCGAGCTCACACCCCTCCAACGAGACGCACTCCCTTAACAAGGAGGAACTCGGGAATACATCGTGTCTCTGTGTGCTTCCATCGGTTAACTCGTTCCCTTACTCTTTACTTACTCGTACTTGTAGCATTTATTGTAGTACTTGTTGTATTAAGTGTTGTCCTAGTTGCATTAATTGCTTGTCTTGCCATATAGGTAAATTCACAATTAGTTGCACTATCTAGAGAATTTACCTTTGTGTCAAACCTAAACTTTGTTAAAAATTAAAATTGGTCGTAGCACCTATTCACCCCCCTCTAGGTTCCCATACTTTACTTTCAATATAAGGGCTCCCCAGCCCTTTACCACAACAAGCAAGGAGATGGTACCGCTGATGGCCGTAATACCGGTCTGGTGCCGGCGTTAGTACATTTAATTATGAACCGAGGGCGGTTTGAGGCGGTAGTTGAAGCGGCAGTGGCGATAGTAGTGCTGACCCCTGAGACGGTAGTAGTCCCTAGAGTTGCGACGACACCAGTAGGGCTGCTCCTAGCGTCTAGGCGGTGGTACCGCTCGCTGAAGCTTCTAGCTCCCCTTTTTTGTCTCTTCCTCCTTCGCTGCCTAGTGTACACTCTAGATGGCTTGACTATTTGGGCTTCCTCGGCATCTCCCCTCACGTCCATACTCGTCATGTCAATCCTAACCTATCTATGGAAGGGGGTCGATGGTCAAATAGTATACCATCAAAATGCGTATTATATGGTCTCTTGTAGAAGAATGAGTTCACCTTTTAAATCCACGGTGACTTGGGATATGTTGGAGCACATGAGGTGAATAAGTCCATAGGGAATTTCACGCCAATAAAGTTCCAAAGAGCTGAATACTCCAGCTTCACACGTTAACTACATTTTTTCCTGGTGAAAGTTTTACGGCGAATACAAATACTCTCTCCGATCCATATTATGTGTCGGGAGAAATCAACAACTCATGTTCAACTCGTATATAGATGTGGCGACACTTTTTTCGGACCGGAGGGAGTAGTAAGTTGTTAGTGTCTTGATCGAAAGCTGCTAAATTTTTAGTCAAAACCTTTTGATTCAATCATTTCAAAATCGTTTATTTTGGTTAGTTTTGATTTTTTTTTTTCTCAAAAGAGTGTTGCCAACAAGTTAGAAATTCAATTTAATTTTTTTACCTGTCTTTTTCTGATCTCTCGAGGATATGGAAGTGATGGCCGCGAGAAACGATAGAAAGACTTCACAAGGGGGGTCTCAAGTCTTAAGCTCTCATGGCGTCTCTAACATTGGAATGAATGTTGTGGCATTGTGACTCGTGTGAATAAAAAACAAAACAATTTACTTTCATGAATAATCGTTTGGATTGATCGCATCGCCGTCTACAAGGGAGAGTGTACACATGACACATGTTGCTTCCAGTTAGCATGTAGAAACTCGAAGCACCACGTGTCATGTGTACACTGAGGTGAGGAGAAGTTCTAGGCTTATGCATATAAATAATGGTTTCAGGAAAAGCCCCTGTATGGACAGAAATTGCATTAGTTGCCATTCTAGACCTCCTATTATTCCTGCCAAAATAGTTAAAAATCTCAATGTTTCCTTCTGTAAGGTGGATCCTATGGAATGTTCAGATGAGGCTCTGCACAAGCAAGGAAAGAAAAAACAGAAGCAAGTGGGGGACATGGAGCAACAGTCAAGGGATGATTCTGGCTAGGAAGAATAGTTTCTTCTCCAAGTCCATCACCATCAAGCTTAGTTTAAATGGAGTCAACATCTCTTTTGTTGCTATCCCTAGTGCTATTTAGACTATCTTACCTAGGAATTTTGCTAAGTTTACCAGCTTATGTATAAAATAATCTATATCTATTTTGGGAGAGGAATGCATATGTAGTATCTCAAGCTTCTATCTTGTAATAACGAATCGACTATGGAGTATTTTGAACCGGAATATTTGAGGTATTAATGATCCTGACAAATGGCTTGTTGTGTTCAATAAGGTTGATGGACCTAGCTGTCTTATATTATGCCTTCAAGAAACAAAGAGGGAATTGTTTGATGCTTTATATGTTAGAATTTTTTCCTAGGAGATTGAACAAGTTTGATTACATCCTATATGTGGGAGCTTCAGGTGGCTTGTTCATTGCATATAATGATGCCATATTAGGGGGGGGGGGCGGGGAACAGTCTTTAAAAATGCTTTCTCTATTTCAGTCAACTTTTCATCAAATCCCTCCTTGGATTCTATCAAAAAATTATGAGGGAATTGCACATAACACCAATTATTCGGGCTTTTGTTGCACCAAACCACAACTCTAGTTTTTTTTACACAAAACACCAAGGTTTGGGGTAATTACTTGCACTGAACACAAAATACGTTTTGAGAGGTAATTAACTTTATGGTCATTTTCATGATGATTTTTTTGATATAAATTTGCAAAAAGCATCAAGCTAATTTTGTAAATTTCTAGAAAAAAAAGGCCACGGTGGTGTCCTGCATGGGCCAGACAGTTAATTACATCTCAAAACGTATTTTGTGTTCAGTGCAAGTAATTACCCCAAACATTGGTGTTTTGTGCAAAAAAAATGCTAGGGTTGTGGTTTGGTGCAGCAAAACCCCCAATAGTTGGTGTTATGTGCAATTTCCTCAAAATTTATGGGCCCTATCAACTTGAAGCAAGACAGGATTTTATCTCCTGGTTCAAAGACATTGATTGTCCCGATGACCAAGATTGGTTGATTGTTGGTGATTTTAATTATGTGAGATACCCCTCCAACAGAAATAGAGAAGGGAGCAATATTAATGATATGATTGCTTTCAACGATGCTATAAGCTCTCTTGCTTTAGTTGAAATCCCATTGAAGGGCAGAGAATTCACATGGAGCAATATGCAGAGTGCTCCTTTGCTGGAGAAACTAGATTGGGTGTTCTCTTCTGAGTCTTGGACAACCAACTTCCCCAATACCATGGTGCTTCCTCTTTCAAGGCCAATTTTTGATCATGTGCCACATATATTCCTAAAGCCAGTATTTTCATATTTGAGAATTATTGGCTTAATCGCCCCTCTTTTAAGCATGTAGTTCAGGACATTTGGTTTCAAGATGTGCAAGAACCTGATAGTGCCAAAAGAATCACTTCAAAATCTAAAATATTAAGAAAAGGACTCAAGATTTGGTCCAAAGACAAATCTCAGTTGGTTTCTACCATTAAAAACACTAATGAAGTCATTGAAACCCTTCATTATTTAGAAGAATTCAGAGATCTCTCCATTTGGGAATTTAATGTTAGGAACATTCCTAAACAACACCTACTCAAGCTACTAGCAAATCAGAATGCTTACTGGAAACAAAGGGCAACAATCAGATGGGAAAATTTGGAGCATACAGAGCATACTGCTAAAGCATCTATTTTGGAAAAAACATTCAAGTTGAGATTGGGTCATGCTACAGATACTGTTGATGACCTTGGACCTGCTGATTTAATTCCAAGAATGCATGACCTTGATGCTCTTGAAGTTCGTTCTACTAGAGAGGAGATTGATTTGGTCATTAAAGAATTGCCATTAGATAAAGCTCCTGGACCATATGGTTTCAACACTAACTTCATTAAAGCATGCTGGCCAATTATAGCCGGAGAATTCTATGATCTCACTGAGAATTTCTATCACCAGAATATGAATACACAGAGCATCAATTCTTTTTTATAACTCTGATCCCCAAGATTGATTGCCCTTCTACTGCTTCATATTTCAAACCCATTTCTCTCCTTAATTTTTCTCTTAAAATTATCACAAAGTTTCTTGCAAACAGGTTGCAAAAAGTGATGCCTAAGCTGGTCCATACCAACTAATATGGTTTCCTTAAAGCCAAATCTATTCAATATTGCCTCCCATGGGTATATGAGTATATTCATCACTGCAAATCTAGTAATCAGGAATGCATCATTCCTAAGCTAGATTTTGAAAAGGCCTTTGATATGCTTGAACATAAAACAATTAAGGAAATTCTGGTGGCTAAGGTTTTTGGCCTGATGGATTAAATGGATTGATACGATTTATGCTTCCAGATTTTTTTAGTTCCTCTCAATGGGATTCCTGGAAAGAAATTTTTATGCAAAAGGGGTGTTAGACAAGGGGACCCTCTCTCCCCCTTGATCTTTGTGTTAGCTGATGACCTGTTGCAATCCATGTTCAATGAAGCTATGAGAACTCATTTGATTCAACCTCTAGTGCACTCTCAATCCTGTCCTGATTTCCCTATTGTGTAGTATGCCGATGACACAATTTTGGTTAAGAAAGCCTTCTCCCTTCAACTGAAACATGCCAAGAATCTTCTTCTCCATTTTGATAATATCACTGGTCTTAGAGTGAATTATACCAAATCTAGCATCCTCCCTATAAATGTCCCCGATGACAGAATTTAAGAATTAATCACTGCAACTGGTTGCTATGTTGGAACTCTTCCTTTCACTTATCTAGGCTTACCATTGTCCATGTGTAAGCCAAAAGTGACCGATTTCATGCAATTATTGGCAAGGATAGGATCAATACTTTCAGGGTGTTCTACCCTACCACGGGTTCCGCCCGGTTCCGTCGAGTATGTTTTTTTGAGGCCATCAATTATGCCCCAATTTATTTGAGCCGTTGATTAAAAGTGTGGAGTTCACCGTTATTTTTTTTCCCAATGAAACCTAGGTCCGGTCCTTCTCTGGTATCCGATGCATATTGGAAAAAAACAAATTTCAATCTGAAACCACACGACCACTGTCGCCGCCTCAGACCACGCCCTCGCCGCCGCCTCAGACCACGCCCTCGCCGCCGGCGCCGAGGTTCCTCCCTCCCCTCCTCCCCGTGCACTGACGCCCGGCGCCCGCCTCCCCGCGCGCAACTCCGGCCCGACGCCGCGCTTCTGGCCCCTCCAACAAAGGTACGTGCATCTTGGGTTGTTTCCCCATTGCTCCCACTCTCCAAGCGAGTCGCCCGCCGCCGTGTTCCAGCTCCCCAGATCATCGCCGGGGCCGTGCTCCCGCTCTCCAACCAGGTCGTCAGCCGCCGTGCTCCAGCTCACCCAGCTCATCGCCGGGCCCTGTGTTCCCGCTCGCCAAGCGAGTCGCCGTCCGCCATGCTCCCGCTAGCCAAGCTCTTCCCTGGCCGATGTGCTTCTCCTTACCCAGGTCGTCGCTGGGGCCTGTGTCGCCGGTCCCTACGCCACTGCTTGCCCACCGAGTTGCCGGCCCCTGTGCTCCTCCTCGCCCAGCCCGTCGCCGGACCCTAAGCTCCAGCTCACCATGCTACTGCCAGACCCCAATTTCTTGACTTGACAAAATTCAACAATTTCTTCTAGGCTACAAAGGAGCAAAGAAATATATGGTTGTGTTGCATAGTTAGAATCCAGTTCATAATGTAACCTATTTACTCTGTTGCACCGGTTCTAAGAAACTTCTGGAGAAATTTCTCAAGAAGTACAGAGACCAATTAAGGTAGAAAGTAGGAGCAAAGAAGTACAGAAACTGAAACTACTTAAGCTAGCCAAGAATAGAAGAAAGAGTTCCAACTAAAAAAAGGAGGTGAACTTTACTTAAGCTCTGGAGACCAAGCAGCTATGAAGCTAGGTGTCAACAACGGTACGTTTCCACATAGTGCACCACTGGCAATCTATCTTCGCAGAGGAAGATGCAGCTACTATATATGCAAGTGTACCAAAACCCATGGCATGCTATATAGATGTTGCAGCAGAAGAGCAATGATGACTGCCACACAAATACACAACAGTAAAACACTGTACGTTCAAACACTATTACACCAACACTATTACACCAATACATATTTATGTAAGTGACCAAATTCTGAACTTCCAGAGTTTCGGGGCACATCATAAATCATACTAATAGAGGATAGCACCCGAAAAATCAAATCACCAACATTACACTGTTAGAAATTGATGCCATGTGGTATATTATGTATAAATCAACAAGTCCTGCCAACTCTGTGCGAGGTTGTGAACTTGAAATGATTGGGCAGCCAAACCAGGTTGAGAGATCTCCAGCCCATGCTTCCTAACAAGCTTAATGTACCTGAAGAAGTATTTGAATTATCTTCCCTGGAAGGAGCACCAGGGTGACAAGCAAAGGTCACAAGGATATAGTGCTTACTCCTCTGCATTAAAATGTTGAACACCTAGATCCTCATCCCAGATAAATATGTAGTCATAACGGGCAACGACATCAGGATGCAAAAATCGCTTGGCATACCCATCCAACCTTTTCATACTAGTTCAGTGAGACATATTTCTTTTTTATTTCAAGAAAACGCAAAGCTTGATTTTTGATGCAGTGATAGAAAGAACGTGTAGGCATTTGTTTCAAAGAAATTCTTGCCATACCCATCCTCCTTTAGTACCTTAAATAACCAGGGCTCTATTCCTCATTTTGATAAAACTTTTAACCGTCTATTTGTATGTGATACGCAGGAAGACATGGCCGTTGTAAGAGACGAGGCTATGGATGAGTACCTTGACATTCTTAGCAGGACGTTTGAGAGCGAGGATGAAGGGTTTCAGTTCTATAAAAATTATGCTCTAGAGAAAGGTTTTAGTGTGCGGAAAGGCTATGTTGAGTGGGACGTAGAAAACAAGGAGAAAGTTCTGAGGAAATTTGTCTGTAATCGTGAAGGTTGTCGTGAAGAGAAGCACATGAAGAGGAAGAGAGAAGATAAGAAGAGGAGGCCCCGGAATATCACTCGTGTTGGGTGTAAAGCCAAATTGGTGATTGCAAGAGTTGAGGAAACAGGGCGGTGGTTTGTGAAGGATTTCATAGATGAACACACACATCCTTTGGCCCCATCGGATCTCTCTTGTCTTTTGCGTTCACACAGAATAATCAGTGATGATCAAAAGGTCGACATTCTAGAGATGAGGCATGTTGGGGTGCGCACACACAAAATTATGGATGTATTGCGAACCAAGTGCGGTGGGTATGAAAAGGTTGGATGCACGGCGAGGGATATCTATAACTTCTGCCATGTGTACAAGAAGGAAGCGGCCCCTACCGATGATGCTCAAACAGTGATCAGTCACATGATGGCGCGGCAGAAGAAAGATCCACGGTTTTTCTTCAGGTACTTGGTAGATAAAGATGGGCATCTGGAGGGATTGTTCTGGTCCGATAGTCAACCCCGTCTTGACTACGAGGCTTTTGGCGATGTTGTTGTTTTTGATAGCACGTACAGGACCAATAAGTACAAAATGCCATTTGTGCCGTTTGTCGGGTTGAATCACCACCGGAGCACTGTTATTTTTGGATGTGGGATTATTTCCCACGAGACGACCGAGGCCTACGAGTGGATGTTGCAGACCTTTATTGATTGCATGTCCCAGAAGCGTCCGATATCTGTCATCACTGACGGGGACCTCGCAATGCAGAGAGCGATCAGGGTGATCTGGGCTACCTCGAACCATAGGCTATGTGTATGGCACATCCAGCAGAACATTTTTCGCCATCTGCATGATGACACGGTTAAGGAAGAGTTAAGATCTTTCATATATGATTCCTCTTCCATCGAAGAGCATGAGAGGAAATGAGTAGAGTTCTTAGAAAAGAATAAGGTCAACAACGAGGAGTCGTGGATGCATCAGAGGAGGAAGCTATGGTGTGCTCCATATCTGGTGGGGCGATGTTTCTTAGGATTGAGCAGTAATCAGCGTAGTGAAAGCCTGAACTCGGTGCTACATACGCATCTTGATGGTAAGATGACATTGCTAGAAATGCTGGAGCACTACGAGCGTTGCCTTTCGACACGGCGCCTTAATGAGGCCATCCTGGACATTGTGGCATTGGAGTCAGTTCCATTTACGGAGCCGGATGCATCAAGTCTAGAGAAACACGCTGCAAAAGCTTTCACCCCTTCTATGTTTGCTTTGGTAAGATGGAGCATAGATGCTGTGAGCAATCGTTGTATCGTCAGGATACTAAATGGACACGATTTGACTATATTTGTTGTGGCTAATAAGGATAGAAGAGAGAAGAAGTGTGAAGTGCGAGTTGAGGATAAAGAGGGTTCGTTGCAGAAGATCAGTTGCTCGTGCCGTAAGCTGGAATGCGTAGGCACACCATGTTCCCATATATTTTACGTGTTGGGAACATTATTAGAAGTAAAAGAACTGCCCAATGGTTGTATTCCTTCGAGGTGGACGATGAGTGCAAAGTCTGCATACCCTCCGACCAGAAAGAATGACATGTATGAGTTTTCTATATACCTGTTAAGGTACAGTGAGTTGCCGAAGCTGAGTAACGCGGCATGTTTCAGGGCAGCTCAATGTGATGAGTCGTATCAGAATCTGAAGATGGTTTTGAAGGAACAAGCTAACAGCAAGGAATCAACTAGTGGTGATAGGGAAAGCATTATGTTTGGTCCGGTGCTGCCACAAGTCACGCAACTTGATTCTGGGGATTTGGACAAGGTTGTTACACATTGGCCCATTTGCTGAATTCCATGCGGAACTTTAACGTACTCGATCAAATCTGTCTACAAGGAAATCTACTTTTGCTACAAGTAAGTGATACATCCTTAATTTAACTCTCTTTAACTATTGATATGATACATATTTCTCTATGACCGATGGACTAATGTACGATGTAGTGCTGGTACTGGGAGCACGTCTGTGCCGGATCTATTCTATATTCTACCTTACCCCCACCGCTCATTGCACGATGGAATGAAGAGTACGCAAAACTGAGAACCGAGGCTTACGATTCAGGCGACCTAGACACAGGAGTGGTACATTTCTATACTTGCTTTTTGATTTAAATTTTGTATTTAATTAAGACTCATGCATTCTACATTTTGCAAGGTTACCATGGACATGTGTAATTCGAACGTACCGACCAATGTTCATGCTACCAACAACTCGATGCATGCATATGAAGAGGTTTCAAATCGAACACAACCACGAGATCAGACTGTGAGCAGACAGGAAGTAAGCGCTTCAAAGACACATTATAAATAAATAACGCAGAAAGTTCGCATTGATAAAACTAGATTAGCTTTGTAGACAACTAATTGCTATTTATTTCAACAGATGGATGACCTTGACGAGCAAATTTCAAAACATGAGAAGAAGATGGCCACACAACTGCTAGATCGTGAGCACAAATTAGACGCCAAATTACTTAACATGAACGTGGCCTTGATAGATATTAGAAGAGAAGTTGGCGCTAAACCTAGGTTGTCAAATGAGTATGACAGACTTGGACTCCTGACAAAGGAAATTCAGGTATCAGATACTCCAACGTTGATTTTACACTAATATCTTACGGCATATTAGTTACATGTATTTCGTGACGCAGGAAATGAGATCCTTATTTCATCCCAACACACAAGCACCGTCAAATGATGCATATGCACACGTACATGTAATAATTATGGCACAACACCTTGATAACATAAAGAAATTACTAATCTATTACAACTGATGTATTATCAACCTTTTTTGTTAGGAACAAGTCGATCGAATCGCTGATACGTTCCCACCAACTCCTCTCTATGATTCGTCGGCTGCAATGTTGAATGATGATACTATAGCGGGATCAACCAGCCCAAAACAGGCCAATAAACTTATCCCACCTAAAAAGACTATATTCAACAAAGATTACAAATTGACAGAAGAAGACTTAGAGTTCGCACTTTTCATCCGCGGTTGTCACGGTCGTGCCAATGTGGCTCAAATCGGAGACCATGTACTAACAGCTGAACACCTTAAGAGAACTGTGGACAAGGGGTTCTATTTTGATCAGGTGAGCCCTTATACTCCAATCTCCATGAATTATAACAAACTTGTGGCATATTACATGCTTGCACCTATTGCAGGTTATTAATGCATATGCACTCATTAGCATAAAGGAGAGTGCTAGTACATCATTCCTAACAACCACGGAATCCAGGAAGCTGTTAGGCGAATGTGGGCCTTTTCCTCGGGAAAGCAAAAACCCATGGGTTGCACGTATAGCAAAGAAAATTGTAGGACGCCGAACGGTACGCATTTTTCCTAATTTTTTTATGTTGCAATATCATCGGTCCTATAAACCTGTCTTATGTTTTCTTGTACCGAGTCTGATTTAGTTTTACGACAGGTGCATATCCCACTGAATGTACACGATGTCCACTGGCTTCTACTGGTGCTAAATTTTGATAAGGAAGAGCTTCAGGTCCTCAACTCCCTCCAAGAATGTCGTGACGAGGCCAAGGAAACTGCCCTGGTGAGCGTGATGTTCCTGCCTCTTAAAATGGCACGTAAAGCACCAATGTACTAACACAACCCATGTACTACTCGTTGTACACCAGGTGAACTCTATTCAATCATGCGTCAACGATGCGGCCGAGGCTGGCTTGGTTATGGTACATAAGCCGTTCGACATTACAAAGTGGAAAACCAAGAACTATCCTAACATACCACAGCAGAAGGACGGGTAGGTATTGGATTGCTAAATTATCATTCATCTACATAAGATTACTAAATTTTAACTTTGCATTGCAGCCATTCCTGCGGGGCGTATACACTGAAATATATGTTGACATGGGATGGGGAAAGAATGACCGAACAATTCTCACAGGTAAGCGGATCAGAAAGCTCAATTTGCACTCAGACGCTATGCTAACATATGAGTACCTTTCAAATATAGACACAAATAGATATTTTTAGCTTCAAAGTATGTTCAAGGCTGTTGCGCTCTAATTTGAACCTTCTTCGAAAAGATTCGTGCACGAATCCTATCACGGTTAGTGCTACACGACGACATTTATTTCATCTATTTCCTACATATGACAATTGTAACTAACAAACCGCTTTCTGCTGCACAGAAGGAGGAGTACGAAGACACCATTTCGGAGGAACCAAATGGTGAAGAAGACGACATCATGGAAATCAAAGATTCTGATTTTAACATGGAACCAACTAAGGTACATCAAAAAACATCTCGGAAACGTGGACGTCCTAGAAATATAAAGCCTGCAGCTACTGAAGAAACTAAAGTCAAGACAAAGTTTGCCACGAATACTATAGCTGCACAAGTTGCAAAAGTTGCAGGACAACGCGAACGCAAGAAATCACACCTGAAGAAGAACCCATACAAGTCACCATAGAGTTTATAGGGCTGGCAGTTATACTTTTAAGCAATTGTAATAGTTTACGAATTCCTTTTGTGACCATGCTCCATCTTTAACACTATCATGTTTACATGAATACAGGTCATGCTTTAGTTCCTGTTGAAGGTGAATTGTGATGTATATCAAATCAAATTATTGATTATTCCAATGCCAGACTTAAAGCATTTGAATATTCTACATATTTCGTTCATATTTATGGATAGAGCAAACACAACCAGAGAAGATGATGCCAGTCATGAGATTCACTGTGCTCGAGGGATGCAGTTGCACACGAGCGCTGCACCAGTGGATTTTAAGGACCAGAAGATAGGACTTTTTGGGTTAGCTGTTGTATCGTGTGTAGGAGCTGGGCTTTATGTTTCTGGGGGCATTTTCTATACACCGAGGAGGACACTGATTATTTTCAAAATAAGTGTCAAGGCACTGTCAAGATCTCATGAACTGCTAGATGGCTTGTTCACTCTTTAGTTATAGGGTCCTGCGTATAGATTAAAATGTACTTCACATGTAGAGGTTTCTAAATGTAGGCCAATATACCCAGTAGCCACAGTAAGTGATACCCACTTTTATTCCCTCAGAAGTATATGCAACAACATTTTGAATCTTTCACACAATTTATCTTAGACAAGATAATACAAAAATAACTAATTATATGAGGTCTATGAATATGAGAGTGCATTGCATAAATAGTTTGTTGAATACACAGTTGTACATGGTACATCATTAGGTCCAGGTTTAACCTCAAGGCATCACATGTTGAGGCTATAAAAACTATTACAGAGCAGCACATGTTTAGGCTAGCTGAACCTACTGACCAGATCAGAGCAACACATGTTTAGGCTATAAAAACTTGATCTAGCACTAGCATATATCTCAGGAATTGTCTCAGGTAATGAACTAGCAACTAGAAAGACAATTTATGTGATCTTTCTCATGAATACAAATTTAAGCAATTGTTATAGTTTACAAATTCCTTGTGTGACTGCTCCAGCTTTAACACTTACTTGTTTTCATGAATACAAGTCATGCTTGAGTTCATGTTGAAGGTGAATTATTATGTACATCAAATTATTGCTTAACTCAATGCCCTACTTAAAGCAGTTTCACAAGTGTATTTGACTATTTCTATGATTCAACCACAGAACCAAGTTATAAAGACAAACTGACAAACTAATACCGCAGACAAGTGAACTGAATGATCAAGCAACACCATTCGCTAAGTGTATCACCAATGATTTCCTCTATGTTCTAACTGATTATCAGCCCCCATCTCCCTCTCTCCCATTCGATTGATGTCTCACATTTAGACTTTGGACTAGCAAAACTTGCAGAAATTTTGGTCCATAAAAAAACCAACCAGTTCTAAGTTCAATGTAAGAATTTGCTATATCATTGAGAGATTACTGTCACACACATACTATGTGCTCTCTGCTGTAACAGGATGTAACTATATTCAAGACCATTACTTCGAATACTAGAGTATCTTCAAATAAGCAGACAGAAATGTCTAAGTTCAGCCAATAGCAATTGGAGCTGGACAGCCCAAGTTCTCATGTTTAGGATGTGACTTAAAACAATCCTTCACTTCCCAACCTAGTGGCTTTAGTATATCGTCCAACACAGGGACTAATATGGTCAATACATGCCACTTTCTAGCTAATACTTTGACAGCTGAGCTGCTGCTCACAAAACATTGAGCACAAAGTATTATTGTAGCACCACTTGTTAGCTGTGGGCACTTCTTTTGGGCTTCTCCACTATACCGCCGGGCAGAAGAAGGGAAGAAGACACATACCGATGAAGATGGATGGCCGCGTCGATATCGGTGTCGAAGCACTCGCCGTCGTTCACGAGCAAGCAACACCTCTTGTACGCTGCGAGCCCGCGATGTCCGTGCCCAGTGCGCCGCCCTTCGTCGTGCCGTTCCCGTGCCCGGAGCGCCACCCGCCGCCGTGGTGATCGTGCCGCCCTCTCCGCGGCGCCACATGATTCCCCGCTGCCGCCGGCCTCATCGGAGGTGCTGCCCTCGGGGCGGATCAGGTCGATGGGGGCTTCGGGCGCAAGATGGAGGTGGCCGTCGCCTACACCAAGCCGGCACAGGCTCCACGCGGTGAGGCGCCCCCATCGAGCTCATCTTCCCGGAGATGCTGCGCCACAAGGGGCGTTGCCGAGATTCCCCGTCGCCGCCAGCCGCATCCCCCTCCTCCTCCTACTACTTCCTCCCCTCCCCATGCACCAGAGGAGATCCTCCATCCTCCCTCGCGCCAGCAGCTCCAGGGAGATGGGAGACGGTTGCCGGCGCCACCTAGCTTTCCCGTCGCTGGTGCCGCATCCCCCTCCTCCTCCTCTTTTCCGTAGCCGGTGCCGCATCCCCTCCTCCTCCTCCTACTTCCTATCCTCCACATGCGCCAGAGGATATCCGATGGGGAATCATGTGCTCGAGCGGGGTGTGGCGGCGACGGGGAATCATCTGGCTCGAGCGGGGTGTGGCGGCGGCCAGAGATGCGATGGGGAATGGGGAAAGACCGGACTGAGGAGAGTGGGAGAGAGTGCGGTACTGCGGTTCGACCGCGACGAATTTTCTTTTGGAGTGAGGTTGCAATTACAAAACTGCCCCCCAATGTTGGTACGCGTAAGTGTAAGTGTGCCACCTCGAAAAAAAATCAGTGTAACACAATTTTGGTACCGTCCCCACGCATTTTTTGGTACCGTCCCCACAATTTTTTTGGTTCCGTCCCCACGCTTTTGGTTCCGTCCGGTTCCGTCTATTTTACCACCGTTTGATCGAGTCGGATGGACGGTTTATAAAAATGCCAACCACCCTAAAACTTGTATCAATCCAAAAGCCTTCCAACAATTCCCGTTACTACAAGGTGATTTGCAAGGATTACAACTCTCCTTGGAACCTGATTCTTGGTCTTATAGATGGCATAACAACAATTTCTATGTCAAGAAAGCATATGATTTCTTGACCTCTGGAACCCCTGGCAATGTGATGTTCAAACAAATATGGAAATCTGCATCTATTCCCAGATACAATTTTTTTTTTCTGGTTCGTCCTTCATGACAGAATCAATACTAGGAATCATCTAGCCAGAAAATCATTCCACCTCCCAAGTTACCAGTGTGCTATCTGTGAAGAAGATATGGAAGAAACTGCTCTTCATCTCTTTTTGACTGCCCATTTGCATTGCAGTGTTAGTCTGCCATTGTCTCTAATAAGAAAAGAGGCATTTCTTTCTATGACGACTGTTGCTTCACTTTTGATTCCGATCTCAAGGACTTTGCCATGGATATTTGGAAACAGAAAAACGATTCCATCTTCAATAATATTATCCCAAGCCTTATCTCTTGGAAAATTCAGTTGAAGAAGGACCTTCTTATCCTTCTTCACAGAAAGAAGAATTCTCTTGTTAATAGTTTCAGGGAATGGATTGATTCCGATCTTATCTCAGTTTAA
Source organism: Alopecurus myosuroides (assembly GCA_028641055.1). Lineage (NCBI taxonomy): Eukaryota > Viridiplantae > Streptophyta > Magnoliopsida > Poales > Poaceae > Alopecurus > Alopecurus myosuroides. The sequence continues at coordinate 310,031,261 of CM054058.1, read as the reverse complement.
GCTTTCTTGTATCTATAATGTTAGAGAAAACTGGTGTGGGTTAGCTTTTTGAAGCGCAGTGTGGGTTTTGTAACTGTTTTATATATATTAATAAAAAATACCGTAGAACAAATTGCTCTATGGTGCAACGCTCCAAAAAAAAATGTTGCTTCCAGTCAAAATGGAAAAAAAGGAAAGGCAATGCAATTATGCAACATTGTCGCACCCGGACTTCTAAAGGATACTCGCCGTTCCGTTGAACAGTAGTAGATTGGATTACGGGGCTTACCGGCACCCGCGTCCTCTTACGAGTAGGCCAACACACGTATGTGTGACAACCAACCACTATCTGTTCAGCGTCGACGTAAACTATCCCATAGAAATCAGGACACTACCATTGACGTACTTCATACCATACACACATGGTACGTCAACGGTTTGTAACAGAATGATAGCACAACACATCTCTAAGACACAAAAGATTGAAATAAGTTGCAAATGGCTCTCACTAGAGCAGAGATAGCAATACAATCATCCAGAGGACACATGTCCCAACATAACATCATTACATCTCAGCGGAAGCATTCAAAGGGTCTGAGTACAGACAAATCCAAATAGGCTTAAGAAGCCGGGAATGAAAGAAAGACGGAGCCCATCCACGTAGTCTCGGATACTGCCCGGGTCCGCTACCTACTCGTCAGCAGCCTCGTCAAACTCCACGTAGTAGCCGTCACTGGGATCCTCGTAAGCGTAGTCTGCGGAAACCACAGCCCCAAAGGGGTCAGTACATAAACGTACTGGCAAGCAAGACTCACAGTTCACCAAAATGTAGCCCGTCAACACCAAGCACAGATGCCTTGGGTTCAACGGAAGAAAGGGGATATAAAAGATGCTGCGACTGGCTGCGCTAACCAACTACAGAACATGATACAACTTCCGGCTAACAGAAAGAAGATAAGATAGCGTATCGTAACCATCTATAGCTAACCACCAAACAAAAACCCATCCTGGATCTCGCCCCTTATCCAAAGAAGCAATCCGAGGATAACTCACACAGTTGGATTAATGAATAATGGATCAAGTTGTTGTGTCAATAAGCCTATTACTAGTCAGGTAGCGTTAGTTAGATGTAAGTTGTTCTGAGTACTTGTTAGCCAGTACTTTCACCAAGTTAACCATAACCGCGGAAAACACGGCTTCTCGAGAAGATTTATCCCTGCAGGGGTGCACCAATTTGGCCGTACACGTAAGAATAACCCGCCAGATCGGATGCCTCCCACCAAGCGGGGCACTCAACACAACTCAACTCTTCTTCGCATCAAGCCCAAAGCACCTTGGGCGCACGGCTAATCGAGCCCCGAAGAAAGGGGACCCTCATAGCACTCTAAGAACGTGTCCCCTTATATGCCGACTAAAAAAGTTCCACCCTGCGCTGGGCTCGCAAAAACATGCATGCGGAAAATGGAAAACACGAACTAAATGAGGCGATTTCGACGAGATGTGAATCGAATCAAATTGAGGGGGGCGCCCATACACGCTTCCCACATGCGGATAGTGCGCTCATCATGGATCAGTAGACAAGACCCTTTTCCTATTAGGGTCGACACTAGCAGGCCTCAAAACCACATAGGGCCTCCTGCCGGTGCCTTATCAGCATATCATTATTAACATTAGCATGATTGATTGATTAAACATCGAGCCCCCAGAACATAATAGAATTAGTAACAGAAAGTAACGGGTAACAGACTCGAGCAAAACAACCTAAGCATGCTAGTAAGACACTGGCTCAAACAATGGGGTTGTAGGAGTGGAGGTGAGGCAATATCAGGGTTAAGGGATTCATGTGATAGGTTTGTAGCAGAAGCAACGATACATATGGCTAGCATAAATAGGCAACGGAAAGTATCGGTAACCAATGTTGAAAGGAACACGATGGTTCATGTGAGTGATAACTTGCCTGCAAACTCAGCAGCCTGGTACTGAGCTAGATCCTCAGAAGGGGTGTCGTAAGTATCGTCTGTCTCAACGTCGTCGTCTATTCGAGAAGAAGCAAACAAACAATGCAGAAAGATAAACAATCAATATCATGGCATAGTGCACAATCATGGGATGATGCATGTCAAGTTAAATGGATGCATCAAAATAAACTAGTGGACTTGGTAACACAATTTAAATGGACACATATGCAATTTTGAGTTGCATATGAAAAGCCCATCAAATAAGGTTGGAATATTTGTTTTTCAACTAATCAACAGGTGAAAGTGGACTAGTATGATGCATGGATGAGGAAAACAACAAAATAACAACAATAGAACCAATTGGAAATAAGGGTTACCAATTTAGAAATTTATTTATTAAATTAGGGAATTTTTGGTTCCTTAAAGGGATTACACAAATAGTTGTTGTTTTCACCAATTTAAATTGTGCAAATTAAATAACAAAATTCATATTTGAAAAGAATACAAAATTTTAGTTGGATTACATGTTTCAAATATTGAAAAAGGAGTTAGGATGAATTTATTATGACTTGAACAAGATTAAACAAAGTTTAAATGAATTTAAACAAGTTTGAAAATTATTTGAATTTTATTTGTTCCAAACATAAATTCAAGTTCATATTAGAAAAGTTTATATTTTTCTAGTTTGAAAACATATTTTACATGTTCAAAAATAATTTAATTTGAGCAAGTTATGAATTTAGCAAATTTAAATGATTTAAACAAGGTTTAAAAATATTTAAGCAATTTTAATTATTCAAACCATGAAACAAAATTTATATTTGAATAGGTGGTTTGAAATAGCATGGAAAACATATTTTATTTGCATTATTTGGATTTAGTATGAATTAGTTATGGATTTTATCAAATTACAAATGAATTGTTTGAATTCAAATTTGAAATGCATTTGGAAAATTCAAAACAGAAAACAAATGTTACCAATAGGTAGATAATTGAATTTGGGGCAGTGCACATATTTTACTTTTATTATTTGAGTTTATAAAACAAAAGTTATTTGCAAATTAGTTCCAGGGGCCAATCTGTAAAAAGAAAGGACTTGTTTTTGAAACAGAAAAGTTAAAAAAAAAATTTATACAGCGCAGAGATCTACCCTAGGCACTGCCAGTGGGCCTAGGGCCAACGTGGCCCACGCAGATGCACGCGTGGCAACAGCAGTGGCTGACAGGGGGGGCCACCCTGTCAGCGCTGCGCAAAAAAGGTTGGGAATTTTTCCCCGTGCGAGAGCCAGGGATCGAACCCTGGGCTCGGGGGTGCGCGCGCTGCTCTGCTGCCAATACGGTGATCGAAACGTTTCTGTCAGTAACAAGGACGCAAGCAGGTTATCGTTCAGATGGTGTTATCTGAATTTAACTGACGCGCGCGTGACTGAACTTCGACAGCGAGGGACGTTGCCGGCGGCGAGCTCTGCAGCCGTGCTGCTCGCGCGTGATGGCGTGCGTATGCTTGCTGGGATACGGTGAGTGCGTGTGCGTGCTCGAGAACAGAGAGGAGGGAGTGTACGGTGGCGCTCACCGTGAGGTTCAGCAGGTGGTCGACGGTGAGGTGATCGCCGCGGGCAGTGGTGAGGATGGCGGCGGCGATCCAGACGGCGTCGAGCTCCACGAAGATGTCCAGACGGTCGAGGGAGAAGAGGTGACGCGATTCCCGCGGTCAGACGGGGATGAGGATGATGGCAACAGCGGTGAGCCTCTCGGGTTCAGTCAACGGAGTTCCGGTGAGGTGGGAGTTGCCGACAGCGGCGAGGATGGCGGCGTGGCTACGGGCCCTCTCGAGCTCAACGGAGATGTCGTCGATGACGAGGAAGGTGAGGCCGTGCGGTTCCCGTGGTCAGCGTGGACAGAGGTGCACGGGAGCGGCGGCGGCCATCGGAGATTCAGAGAGCGGCGGCGGTCGGTTGCAGTGGCAGAGGTGGTGGAATTCGCCGGGGAGAGAGAGAAAGACGGCGGCGCGAGGGGATGGAGTGGATGGCTAGGTCAGGGCGGCGCCAGGGGAGCCTAGGGCTGCTTTATAGGGGGCCAGAGGCGCTGCTGGCCGTCGGGGTGGTGTCGCTGCCGCCGTGGCACCCCCGGATGTGATGCCGTACGATTAGACGAAGGAGGAGGAGGTGCGAAGCGGTACGCAGGCCGCGCGGGAGGTAAGTGGTGGGCTGGCTCGCGCTGGCTGAGCCCACTGCCTCTCCCCCTCGTTTTTTTTTCTTTTTCTATTTTTGGTTCTGATATTTTTTTTGCAGAAATAGGAAATGGAAGAAAAGGATAGGTTTGGAGTTAATAAAAATTTTATAAAAATTTGGGTGTGCTATTTAGGTCAAACACAACCAAATGTTAACTTTGGTTTTGCAAAAATTCAAATTTAAATTACTGTTTGTGATTTAATTCAATATTTGAAAGAATTGCTTATTAATTGATTATTATTAAATGCAACATTTTTAGTAGGGTGGACCCTATTGGTTAAATAGAACAAATGATCAGGGTTATTTTGCTGATTTTCATAAGTTGAAATTGGGTACATGTTTGAATGTTTTTTATTTGAATTTGAAAAACCAACTGAATTAAGTTTGGATTAATTAATTTATTAAAAGCCATAATTTAATGGTTTGAACCTATGGATTAATTGGAAACAATTGGTTGTTTTTATTTGAACTTTTTATTTGAAATATTGTAACATAACAAGTATGAACAAATTGCTTTAGAAATTGGTTTGAATTTGAAATAGATAGCAATTTGAAACAGATGCATAACAACAGAAATAACAATGCAAAACAAATGCAAACAAGGCAATGAGCATGATGACATGATGCAAAACTTTAATTAAAGCAAGAAACAAACATTCTAGGGGTGTTTTCATACTTGGGATGTTACAAAACGCCCCCCCCCTTGAAGGAATCGCGCCCCGAGATTCCTTACTGAGAAGCGAAAAGGTCTGGATACTTCTTTCGAAGATCCTCTTCGGTCTCCCACGTTGCCTCTTTATCGGAATGATGCGACCACTGCACTTCCAAGAACTTGGTGCTCTTGTTGCGAGTCTTACGCTCGGTCTCATCGAGAATTCGAATAGGGTGCTCCTCATAAGAGAGATCATCTTGCAGTTCAATGGAATCATGATCAACTGCATGATCTGGATCTTTGAAACACTTCTTGAGCTGTGACACGTGAAACACATCGTGCACCTTTGATAGTTTTTCTGGAAGTTCAAGACGATAGGCATTTTCCGCACGTCTTGAGAGAATGTTGAAAGGACCAATGTATCTTGGTGCCAGCTTTCCTTTCACACCAAAACGATGAGTGCCTCTGAGGGGAGTTACACGGAGATATGCTTTATCACCAGGTGCATAGACCATGTCCCTGTGCTTGCTGTCATAGTAGCTTTTCTGACGAGACTGAGCAATCTTGAGATTGTCACGAATGATATGAACTTTCTCTTCGGCTTCCTTAACAATGTCAGGGCCTAAGAGTGAACGTTCACCAGCTCTAGACCAATTGATTGGACTCCTGCATCTGCGGCCATAGAGTGCTTCAAATGGTGCCATGCCTAGGCTTGCCTGGAAGCTGTTGTTGTAGGAGAATTCAGCATATGGAAGGCAATCCTCCCATTTCATGCCATAGGAGAGACCACATGCTCTGAGCATATCCTCGAGAATCTGATTGACTCTTTCGACTTGCCCCTGAGACTGAGGGTGATAAGCTGTGCTGAACAGAAGTTTGGTGCCCAATGCATCTTGAAAACTCTTTCAGAAATGAGAAGTGAATATGCTTCCACGGTCTGAGCTTATTTCCAATGGAACACCATGAAGGGGAACAATCTTTGTTGTGTAGAGCTCTGCTAACTGGCTAGCTGAGATTGTTTCTTTGACAGCAAAGAAGTGAGCTACCTTAGTGAGACGATCAATGACAACGAAGATTGCATCGTTGCCCCTCTTGGACTTTGGAAAACCAGTGACGAAGTCCATTTCAATCATGTCCCACTTTCACTCAGGAATTTTCAGAGGTTGGAGTAGACCGGCTGTTTTCTGATGGACTGCCTTAACACGTTGACAAACGTCGCATTCAGAAACGTATTGAGCAATTTCACGTTTCATGCCAGGCCACCAATACAGCGTCTTGAGATCCTGGTACATCTTTGTACTTCCAGGGTGGATGGAGAGAGGAGTTTCATGAGCCTCCTTGAGAATGACATCTTTGAGACTTTGAATCTGAGGAACTGCAATGCGTCCTTCGAAGAACACAGTTCCCTTGTCATCAATTGAGAAGGACTTGAATTTATCATTGCCTTCTTTGATGTGCTCTACAATCTTCATGATTTCAGCATCACGAAGTTGTTCAGAACGAATCTTGTCCTCGAGAGTTGGTTTGGCTATCAAGCTAGCAATATAACCTTGAGGAACAAGACCAAGGTTCAGCTTCTGGAATTCTTCATGAAGTGGAGGTTGGCTTTCCATGATCATGAGATTATTGCAATAGGACTTGCGACTGAGAGCATCGGCCATAACATTAGCCTTGCCTGGAGTGTAAGAAATGGTAAGTCTTTAATCTTTTCAATCCATCTCCTTTGCCTGAGGTTTAGATCTGGTTGAGTGAAGATGTATTTCAGACTCTTATGATCGAAAAAGATTTCAGTGCGGTTACCCAACAAGTATTGTCTCCATTTCTTGAGGGCAAACACGACTGCTGCAAGTTCAAGATCATGTGTGGGATAGTTATGCTCATGTGGGTTCAACTGACGTGAAGCATAAGCCACAACTTGACGTTCTTGCATAAGAACTCCACCTAGACCTTGGAGAGATGCATCGCAGAATATCTGGAAAGGTTTGGTAGTATCTGGGCCATCCAGAACTGGGGTGGAAGTGAGTTTAGTCTTCAAGAGATTGAAACTCTCATCACACTGTGGAGTCCAAACGAACTTCTTGTCCTTCTTTGTGAGATCAGTGAGAGGTTTGGCAATCTTGGAGAAGTTTTGGACGAAACGACGGCAATAGCTAGCCAAGACAAGAAAACTTCTGACTTGCTTCACCGTCTTGGGAGGTTTCCAATCAACAATTGCTTTAACCTTTTCTGGGTCAATGGCTATGCCTTTGGCAGAGATGATATGACCAAGGTAAGCAACTTCTGGAATCCAGAACTCACATTTGGAGAACTTGGCATATAGACGATGCTCGCGAAGTTTCATGAGAGTGAGACGAAGATGTTCTCCATGCTCTTCCTCAGATTTGGAGTATACCAGAATGTCATCAAGATATACCACAACGAACTTGTCGAGGTATTCATGGAAGACAGAATTCATGAGTCTAGAGTACGTCGCCGGTGCATTGGTGAGACCAAAGGACATGACGGTGTATTCATATAGACCGTACCGAGTGGTGAAAGCTGTTTTTGGAATATCTTCCTTTCTGATCTTTATTTGATGGTACCCCATCCTCAAGTCCAACTTTGAGAATATTGAGGCTCCAGCAATTTGATCAAAAAGATCATCGATACGAGGAATTGGATACTTGTTTTTGATGGTTTTCTCGTTGAGAGGACGATAGTCAACCACGAGTCTCTTTGTTTGATCCTTCTTGGCAACGAACAGAGTTGGGCAACCCCAAGCGGAGGAACTAGGCTGAATGTAACCTTTCTCCATGTACATATCGATTTGCTCCTTTAACAATTTCAGTTCAGGAGGAGCTATCTTGTATGGATGCTTAGAGATTGGAGCAGTACCTGGTTCAAGCTCGATCACGAACTCAACTGCTCTGTCCGGAGGCATCCCTGGCAACTCTTCTGGAAAGACGTCAGGGAATTCACAAACCACCGGAACATTTTCAAGTAGAGGTAGAGGTTTTGCATCGAGTGTGTATAGGTGAACAGAACTTGATTCATGTGGAGAATAGACTATCTGGCCAGCCGGGTGGAACAGAGTTATTGACTTCTTAGCACAGTCAATTGTAGCTTTATTGGCCTTCAACCAATCCATGCCCAGAATGACATCAATGTCAGAATTTCCCAGCAACATGAGTGAAGCAAGGAATATGCAACCTCCAATTAGGATTTGATTGTCCATACTTATCTTGGAAGTCAACATTTGAGATCCCGGAGAGTGAACAGTGATTTGATTGCTTAGTGGAACCAGAACTAGGTTGTACGTTGTTGCAAAGATCTTTGACACAAAAGAATGCGATGCTCCGGTATCAAACAACACTTTAGCTGGAAAAGAGTTTACGGGTAATATACCGAGAACGACGTTAGCAGCTTCCTCAGCTTTGTCGGCCTTGATATGATTCACCCTCGCGGTCCTTCCGACAGGCCTGTTGTTGGAGTTGAAGGCTTTAGCCGGGGGAGACCGCACCATTGCCTGGTTGGTGTTGGGGCGAGGAGGTGGAGGTAGCTGCCTCTGAGTGCACTTGTCAGCGTAGTGCCCCGTCTCCTTGCACTTGAAGCAAGTGACGACACGAGGAGGACCTGGCCTTGGCTGCCCCATTGGAACCCTCTGACCATGCATCTGAGATGGGTTGGGTGGGCGGGGAGCAAAGCCTGGAGAAGCTTGGGCATATGGAGCCCGAGTGACAACACCATTTGGCACCCAGATGCGGCGCTTCTGCGGAGGGGTGGTCATGTTGGAGGAGGAACCACCCTCACGCGAGTGCTTACGAGACTCCTCGAACGCCTTGCGCCCATTTTCCTCATTGAGCGCGGTGTTCACGAGCTCCTCGAAGTCTTTGCACTTGATGTTGGTGAGTGCGTACTTGAGTTCCGGGTTAAAACCTCGGCGGAACCTTGCCATCTTCTTAGCCTCAGTGGACACCTCATCACCAGCGTATCGAGCGAGGCGATTGAACTCATTCTGATAGCCAATGACGTCCAGCTTGCCCTGCTTGAGAGAGCAAAACTCCTCACGCATCCTTTCCATGAGACCATCTGGGATGTGGTGCTTCAGGAAGGCATCCTTGAAACAGCCCCAGGTGATTGGGTATCCAGCTCTCATGGTCTGGTAGTTCTCCCACCAAGTAGCTGCCTGACCCTTCAGTAGGTAGGTGGCATACTTGACCTTGTCTTCCTCGGCAACGTGAGCAATGTCCAGAGCCCTGGCCATCTCACGGATCCAGTCATCAGCATCCAGAGGCTCGCGTGTTGCCACGAAAGCTCTCGGCCCCAGACTCACAAACTCCTTGATGCTGACTCGTGGAGCATTCTGGTTGTTGTGCTGGTTAGTCTGAAACTGGGCCATCTGTGCCACGACCTGAGTCATCTGAGTCAAAAGCTCCGTGATTGGCGGTGGCTCAAGTGGGTTGTTCCTTGTTGGCGGCATCCTGAATAGACATGCATTTTAGCACAACAACAGAAAAGGATAGACTTGGTAACCCAAAAGAGAGATTATTCCGACGCATGAATAGATAACCAACAGGTACATCATCACATGTTCAAATACATCAGAATATCCAACACACCAATACATGGTTCGAAAGCCAAAGGATAACTAAACATAGCTAAGAATGGATACATCGGTACTCCCATGCTCATCACGCAGGACGGCGGTGAGTAGTACGACGAGGGGTACGGTGAGGAGCACGCCCACGAAAGTAGGTAGAACGACGATCCACATAGATCTGACGTGGCCTGAGAGCGACTCTAGGTGTGGTGAAGTACATAGCGTCGACTCCCTGTGCTCCAAAGCGTGGAATCCCAGTGTAACCAGCACCGAGGTTGAGGAGTGGACCTCTGATCGGCTCGTAACCTCCAGCATCTGGCAGACGACGACCAACTGGCTGATCGAAACGTGCAAAGCGCTCATCTCCAACAAAGTCTGTGGTGTACGTCGCCAGACGAGTCAAAGCAAGGTAGAGCTGCTCCCTGACCGAGGCCAACTCCTGAGAAAGTGTGGTGGCAGCTGCGTCACTGTGCCTCACGAACTAAGCGGTGGTGTGCAGCCTGGTGTTATCATGCTCGTAGACATCCAAGTTGTCGTAGAGAGTGAAGTGAGCTCCCTCCGAAGTGATGTAACCACGGGGAATGTGGCGATAGATAGAATCGTCAAACCCCCAGTAGTCAGCACGAAGGACGGTGAGACTCACATAAGCTGCCTGCTGCACAGCCATATCCACTGTGGAACCTACTGCCTCGTAGCGGTGGAGAACACTCATGCCATCATCTGACAGAATGTAGACGATAGCCTGGTAGTAGGTCTGGTCAAACTCTCGCTGCTGCTCGTAGACCTGGTACTCTGGTGCCCAACGGAACCCCAGATAAGTGACCATGTCTCTCAGCATCTCCGGATAACCGGCGGTGCTCTCACAATGAGTCATCCGAACCACCTGCGGGTAGAACCTGAGATCCATCTGCAGATGATTGGGGAAGTTTAGATTAGACGCCGGTAGAGAACTGAAGTGGAAAGCAACAACAAGGTTTCAACGGACGACAGGATGTTGAGAAGAACAGGATATCGAAGCAACACCGGGAAACACAAGACCAAAAATCCTGAGGTACTACGGAGAACCCAAAACACGTGAAAACCTAACTTGAAAGTTTAGGTGAGAAGAGAAAACGACGTTGCACTTCCTTACCGGAAAAGGGAGGGTGGGTGGGGAAAGAAGAAAAATGGCAGAATTCCTACTCTCACGTTTCATTTTTCCTATATAGCTACAAAATAGTTTCTAGACTCAACTGCGACCAGTAAAAGGGATCCTACAGGCAGACAGGCTCTGATACCATTTGTCGCACCCGGACTTCTAAAGGATACTCGCCGTTCCGTTGAACAGTAGTAGATTGGATTACGGGGCTTACCGGCACCCGCATCCTCTTACGAGTAGGCCAACACACGTATGTGTGACAACCAACCCCTATCTGTTCATCGTCGACGTAAACTATCCCATAGAAATCAGGATACTACCATTGACGTACTTCATACCATACACACATGGTACGTCAACGGCTTGTAACAGAATGATAACACAACATATCTCTAAGACACAAAAGATTGAAATAAGTTGCAAATAGCTCTCACTAGAGCAGAGATAGCAAATACAATCATCCAGAGGACACATGTCCCAACATAACATCATTACATCTCAGCGGAAGCATTCAAAGGGTCTGAGTACAGACAAATCTAAATAGGCTTAAGAAGCCGGGAATGAAAGAAAGACGGAGCCCATCCACGTAGTCTCGGATCCTGCCCGGGTCCGCTACCTACTCGTCAGCAACCTCGTCAAACTCCACGTAGTAGCCGTCACTGGGATCCTCGTAAGCGTAGTCTGCGGAAACCACAGCCCCAAAGGGGTCAGTACATAAACGTACTGGCAAGCAAGACTCACAATTCACCAAAGTGTAGCCCGTCAACACCAAGCACAGATGCCTTGGGTTCAACGGAAGAAAGGGGATATGAAAGATGCTGCAACTGGCTGCGCTAACCAACTACAGAGATTCTACCAATTCCGGCTAACAGAAAGAGGATAAGATAGCGTATCGTAACCATCTATAGCTAACCACCAAACAAACCCATCCTGGATCTTGCACCTTATCCAAAGAAGCAATCCGAGGATAACTCACACAGTTCGATTAATGAATAATGGATCAAATTGTTGTGTCAATAATACTATTACTAGTCAAGTTATCATTAGTTAGGTGTAAGTTGTTCTAAGTACTTGTTAGCCAGTACTTTCACCAAGTCAACCATAACCGCAGAAAACACGGCTTCTCGAGAAGATTTATCCCTGCAGGGGGCACCAATTTGGCCGTACACGTAAGAATAACCCGCCAGATGGGATGCCTCCCACCAAGCGGGGCACTCAACACAACTCAACTCTTCTTCGCATCAAGCCCAAAGCACCTTGGGCGCACGGCTAATCGAGCCCCGAAGAAAGGGGACCCTCATAGCACTCTAAGAACGTGTCCCCCTATATGCCGACTACAAAAGTTCCACCCTGCGCTGGGCTCGCAAAAACATGCATGCGGCAAATGGAAAACACGAACTAATTGAGGCGATTTGGACGAGATGCGAATCGAATCAAATTGAGGGGGGCGCCCATACACGCTTCCCACATGCGGATAGTGCGCTCATCATGGATCAGTAGACAAGACCCTTTTCCTATTAGGGTCGACACTAGCAGGCCTCAAAACCACATAGGGCCTCCTGCCGGTGCCTTATCAGCATATTATTATTAACAGGTTGATTGATTAACATCGAGCCCCCAGAACATAATAGAATATAGTAATCAGAAAGTAACGAGTAACAGACTCGAGCAAAACAACCTAAGCATGCTAGTAAGACACTGGCTCAAACAATGGGGTTGTAGGAGTGGAGGTGAGGCAATATCAGGGTTAAGGGATTCATGTGATAGGTTTGTAGCAGAAGCAACGATACATATGGCTAGCATAAATAGACAACGGAAAGTATCGGTAACCAATGTTGAAAGGAACACAGTGGTTCATGTGAGTGATAACTTGCCTGCAAACTCAGCAGCCTGGTACTGAGCTAGATCCTCAGAAGGGGTGTCGTAAGTATCGTCTGTCTCAACGTCGTCGTCTATTCGAGAAGAAGCAAACAAACAATGCAGAAAGATAAACAATCAATATCATGGCATAGTGCACAATCATGGGATGATGCGTGTCAAGTTAAATGGATGCATCAAAATAAACTAGTGGACTTGGTAACACAATTTAAATGGACACATATGCAATTTTGAGTTGCATATGAAAAGCCCATCAAATAAGGTTGGAATATTTGTTTTTCAACTAATCAACAGGTGAAAGTGGATTAGTATGATGCATGGATGAGGAAAACAACAAAATAACAACAATAGAACCAATTGGAAATAAGGTTACCAATTTAGAAATTTATTTATTAAATTAGGGAATTTTTGGTTCCTTAAAGGGATTACACAAATAGTTGTTGTTTTCACCAATTTAAATTGTGCAAAATAAATAACAAAATTCATATTTGAAAAGAATACAAAATTTTAGTTGGATTACATGTTTCAAATATTGAAAAAGGAGTTAGGATGAATTTATTATGACTTGAACAAGATTAAACAAAGTTTAAATGAATTTAAAACAAGTTTGAAAATTATTTGAATTTTATTTGTTCCAAACATAAATTCAAGTTCATATTAGAAAAGTTTATATTTTTCTAGTTTGAAAACATATTTTACATGTTCAAAAATAATTTAATTTGAACAAGTTATGAATTTAGCAAATTTAAATGATTTAAACAAGGTTTAAAATATTTAAGCAATTTTAATTATTCAAACCATGAAACAAAATTTATATTTGAATAGGTGGTTTGAAATAGCATGGAAAACATATTTTATTTGCATTATTTGGATTTAGTATGAATTAGTTATGGATTTTATCAAATTACAAATGAATTGTTTGAATTCAAATTTGAAATGCATTTGGAAAATTCAAAACAGAAAACAAATGTTACCAATAGGTAGATAATTGAATTTGGGGCAGTGCACATATTTTACTTTTATTATTTGAGTTTATAAAACAAAAGTTATTTGCAAATTAGTTCCAGGGGCCAATCTGTAAAAAAGAAAGGACTTGTTTTTGAAACAGAAAAGTTAAAAAAAAACATTTTATACAGCGCAGAGATCTACCCTAGGCACTGCCAGTGGGCCTAGGGCCAACGTGGCCCACGCAGATGCACGCGTGGCAACAACAGTGGCTGACAGGGGGGGCCACCCTGTCAGCGCTGCGCAAAAAAGGTTGGGAATTTTTCCCCGTGCGAGAGCCAGGGATCGAACCCTGGGCTCGGGGGTGCGCGCGCTGCTCTGCTGCCAATACGGTGAGCGAAACGTTTCTGTCAGTAACAAGGACGCAAGCAGGTTATCGTTCAGATGGTGTTATCTGAATTTAACTGACGCGCGCGTGACTGAACTTCGACAGCGAGGGACGTTGCCGGCGGCGAGCTCTGCAGCCGTGCTGCTCGCGCGTGATGGCGTGCGTATGCTTGCTGGGATACGGTGAGTGCGTGTGCGTGCTCGAGAACAGAGAGGAGGGAGTGTACGGTGGCGCTCACCGTGAGGTTCAGCAGGTGGTCGACGGTGAGGTGATCGCCGCGGGCAGTGGTGAGGATGGCGGCGGCGATCCAGACGGCGTCGAGCTCCACGAAGATGTCCAGACGGTCGAGGGAGAAGAGGTGACGCGATTCCCGCGGTCAGACGGGGATGAGGATGATGGCAACGGCGGTGAGCCTCTCGGGTTTAGTCAACGGAGTTCCGGTGAGGTGGGAGTTGCCGACAGCGGCGAGGATGGCGGCGTGGCTACGGGCCCTCTCGAGCTCAACGGAGATGTCGTCGATGACGAGGAAGGTGAGGCCGTGCGGTTCCCGTGGTCAGCGTGGACAGAGGTGCACGGGAGCGGCGGCGGCCATCGGAGATTCAGAGAACGGCGGCGGTCGGTTGCAGTGGCAGAGGTGGTGAAATTCGCCGGGGAGAGAGAGAAAGACGATGGCGCGAGGGGATGGAGTGGGTGGCTAGGTCAGGGCGGCGCCAGGGGAGCCTAGGGCTGCTTTATAGGGGGCCAGAGGCGCTGCTGGCCGTCGGGGTGGTGTCGCTGCCGCCGTGGCACCCCCGGATGTGCCGCCGTACGATTAGACGAAGGAGGAGGAGGTGCGAAGCGGTACGCGGGCCGCGCGGGAGGTAAGTGGTGGGCTGGCTCGCGCTGGCTGAGCCCACTGCCTCTCCCCCTCGTTTTTTTTTCTTTTTCTATTTTTGGTTCTGATATTTTTTTTGCAGAAATAGGAAATGGAAGAAAAGGATAGGTTTGGAGTTAATAAAAATTTTATAAAAATTTGGGTGTGCTATTTAGGTCAAACACAACCAAATGTTAACTTTGGTTTTGCAAAAATTCAAATTTAAATTACTGTTTGTGATTTAATTCAATATTTGAAAGAATTGCTTATTAATTGATTATTATTAAAAGCAACATTTTTAGTAGGGTGGACCCTATTGGTTAAATAGAACAAATGATCAGGGTTATTTTGCTGATTTTCATAAGTTGAAATTGGGTACATGTTTGAATGTTTTTGATTTGAATTTGAAAAACCAACTGAATTAAGTTTGGATTAATTAATTTATTAAAGCCATAATTTAATGGTTTGAACCTATGGATTAATTGGAAACAATTGGTTGTTTTTAGTTGAACTTTTTATTTGAAATATTGTAACATAACAAGTATGAGCAAATTGCTTTAGAAATTGGTTTGAATTTGAAATAGATAGCAATTTGAAACAGATGCATAACAACAGAAATAACAATGCAAAACAAATGCAAACAAGGCAATGAGAATGATGACATGATGCAAAACTTTAATTAAAGCAAGAAACAAACATTCTAGGGGTGTTTTCATACTTGGGATGTTACAAACATCCAATCAAGTTGATGGCAACCTTACCTCCGTTTTTGCAATCGCCTTTTATAAAATAAGACTCGACTCCTCCCTCCGTCTTTGACCTATAGAGGACAGCCGCTAGGGAAAAATAGTGCGCCGCCGCCGCTTCTTCCTCCTCCATAGTTGGTTCTCCCCTCCTCAGGTCGGCCTTGCCGGCGTCAGGAGGGGTGGGGAACCTGATCTATGGGTCGAGTTTCTACTAAAATTAGGCTTTTCGACAGATTAGTTTAGTCTTTTTGTTTGTCGTCTTCTTCATCCATTGAGATGGAATCGTCTACAATAAGTAATCTTTTACCCGCTGTCCGACGGCGAGATCTTCTTCTCGACGTTCATGGTGGTGTTGGAAGATTCAGTTTGTCTAGGTATGGTCTTTCAGATCTTGCTTCGCCCGATTGGTCTTGGATGTTTTCTCATGGTCGCCGCGAGGAGGATTGTCTTCGCAATATTTGTCCCGGCTGCTACGTCCTCGACAATGGTGATCCGTTCTATAGGCTCCCAGCAACGATGATTATTGTCGCACCCGGACTTCTAGAGGATACACACAGCCCGCTAAACAGTAGATAATTGGCTTACGGGGCCTACCTGCACCCGCATCTCAATATGAGTAGGCCAACACGTAAATGTGTGACAACCATCCTCTACTATTCATCGTCTGTGAAACCATCCAATAGGAATCCGAATACTTCCATTGACGTACTTCATAACATACACACATGGTACGTCAACGGCATTTGAACAAGTGATATCACAACAAATCTCTAAGACGCAAAGAAATAGAAATAAGTGGCAAAAGCTCTCACTAGAGAAGAGATAGCAAATACAGTCATGCAGAGGACACATGTCCCAACAAGTCATCATTACAACACAGCGGAAACATCCAAAGTGTCTGAGTACAGACAAGATCCAAATAGGCCTAAGAGGCCGGAAACGAAAGAACGGAGCCCATCCACGAAGTCTCGGATCCTGCCCGGGTCCGCTATCTACTCGTCAGCAGCCTCGTCATACTCCACGTAGTAGCCACCATGGGGATCCTCGAAAACGTAGTCTGCAGAACTAGCAGCCCCAAAGGGGTCAGTACGGGCGAGTACTGGCAAGCAAGACGCACAAGATACCAAAGTGTACCCGACAACACCAAGTACAGATGCTTTGGGTTCAACGGAAGATAGGTGATACAAAGGTGCGGCAGCGGGCTGCACTAACCAACTACAGAAACACGCTACAACATCCGGCTAAAAGAAAGGGATAAGATAGCGCATCGGGGCCAACTACCACCAACCTCAAACAAACCCATCCTGGATCTCGCCCCTTATCCAAAGAAGCAATCCGAGGATAACCCACACAGTTGTATTAATGAAGGTTCAGGTTATTGTGACAATATGCCTATTACTAGTCAAATTATTATTAATTAGGTGTAAGTTGTCTGAGTACTTGTTAGCCAGCACTTTCACCAAGTCGTCACATAACCGCGAACAACACGGCTTCTCGAGAAGATTCATCCCTGCAGGGTGTGCTCCAGTACCCGTACACACTCGAGCCATCAACTAAAACTCAGGTGGACTCAACACGACTCGAACCATCTCTACAACCTGTCCTAGGAGCCACGGAGCTATAAGGTCCTGGCCAGTCCGACCTAACCTAAGCGCAAGGGTGAAAACCACCCCCCCCGGCACCACATGCCTCGCCTATATGCATCATCATCATCATCATAATCATCAACCATGGGCGCGACCCATTCATGCGTATGCGCAAATGGAACACCCGAACTAAGTGTGGCTCTTCGGACAAACTGCGGATCAGGTCAAAGTCGAGGGGGGTTCCATACGACCACCCGGATGCGGTGAGCACGCTCATCATGGATGAGAAGACAAGACCCTTTTCCTAATTAGGGTCGACACTAGCAGGCTTCAAAACCCTAACCCGGGCCTCCTGTCGGTGCCTTATCATCAAATTATTATTACCCCAAACATTAACATGATATGGATTATAACAAGCCCATCTATCAAACTAAACAGGTGATAAGATAAATGACAACAAGACTCGAGCACAACAAACCTAAGAATGATACTACGACACAGGTTAACAAACAATAGGGTTGTAGGTGTGGGGGTGAGGCTATATTCATGGCTGCAGGATGACATGTGATAGGATCGGAACACAAGCAACGAATCATAAGGCTAGCAGATTAGACAACGGAAAGTATCGGTATCAAGTGTGGAAAGGACACAATGGTTCATGTGAGTGAATACTTGCCTGCAAACTGAGTAGCCTGGTACTGGGCTAACTCCTCTGAAGTGGTATCGTAAACCTCGTATGCCTCAACGTCGTCGTCTATTCGAGAAGAAGCAAACAAACAACGAAGAGAGACGGGCAATCAATAACATGGCATAATGCACAAACATGGGATGATGCATGACATTTTAATGCAAGCAAGAGATCATGGACATGATCATCAAGTTAAATGAGTGTCCCAAATAAGTTTGCATTATTTGGAAACCTCTCATATTTATCTTAGTGGCCTATTATTAATTTTAATAAGACCAATACATCAATAGTATTCCCACATGCATGAAATGATGCTTTCCTGTTATTAATTTAAGTTCTTTCCATTTTGGTATAGTTTCCATAATTTTTGGGTGAAGAAAATAATAAATAAGAATTAATTCTTATTGTTTTCATTTCTGCCATTTTTGGTAACAATTTAAAAAGAGGTACTTTCAGTTACAAAAGCATGGGAAATACTTGAAAACATGTGGACAATGTTTCACTGAACATTTTGAGATATTAAACATAATTTTTGGATCATTATTGAATTTATTATGCATTTTTTCATAAGCATTTTTATTCTGCTCCTTTTAGTAAACAGAAGGAAACATGTTTAAATTTAATTCAATTGTGACCAAATAAAATACCACTTTGTAGAGTTTGTTAAGACAAATTTTTAGAGCTCAAGTTTGCTCAATTTGGGTGAACAGAACTCAAGTTATGAATTTTGCAAGAAATCAGTTTTTATTCCATTTCCTGTATTTAATTATTTAGTGCGAAATTGTTAACAGAAACATATTGCAACTTTGACATTAACAGAAAGTGCTCCTCATGGTGAGTTTGTAGAAATTTGAATCACCACATTTGGAGCATGTATGAATTAGTTATTGATTTTACAATTAAACATTTGAAACTGCAATTCTGTCTTTTTTTTCAGAAAGAAAAAGTGGAAAAAAAGGTGGGTTTTATTCCGCTGCGGGGAGGGATCGAACTCGGGTCTCCTGGGTGTGCGCGCGGGTCGCTAGCCAGTGGGCCGCGGCTGCGTTTGTGATGGAACTAGAGCGCGTTTGGTTTTGAGGTGGCTCGGTCGGAAATAACTGAAAACTGAATCTACGTTCAGTTTCTGAACTGGAACGAGGACGGGGACGGACGGCTGGGACGGCACGGTGCCGGCGGCCGGCAGCTGCGGCCCGGCGCGCGCGCGCAGCGTGCGTGCAGACAAGAGACGGAGGGAAATAGGGCTCACAGCGGGCGGAGCGGCCGGGAGCAGGCGAGGTCGATGCGACGACCGGACGACGAACAGATGCAGAACCCTGATGACGACCTGAACTGCAGCACGCGCGGGCGAACGACGAGCTCGACGGCGGTCGATGTGGACGTCCTCCGGCCTCGGGGTCTTCAGCAAAGTTGTAGAGGGGAGTGTCTAGTTTCCATTCCCGCGAAGAACGGCCTCCCTCGACGAGCACATCATCCGCACCAACACCTCCAACTTTCGGCCAGAAATGGAGTTTTGGGTACAGAAAAGTTCAGTAAACGAAGGGGATCTGAGGGGAGAGGGAGTAGGGTGGCGGCGGCGGCTGGAGGAGAAAGGAAAGGGGGCTAGGGTTCTGCTTGTGGAGGGGAATAAGTAGAGGGGAGAGGGGAGAGGAGGAGGAGACGTGGAGGCATGGAGAACCACAGGAGCTCACCTGCTCCTCGTGCTGCCTGTTCCGTACGAGGAAGAAAAGAGCCAAGGGGTATTGGGCTGGATTGGGCCCAATTAGACTGCCACCCCTTTTCTTTTTTTTATTCCTTTTTTTTGTAGCAAAGAAAAGAGAAGGAAAAGAAGGGGTTTTGGGATTCAAAAACAATTTTGTGATAATTTTTATAGGTTCTTTATTGCAAAAGCCCAGTTGTACAAACTTTTGTTTTTCAAAATTTTAAATTTTGCTGCTGTTTGAAATTTAAATGAATTTGATTGAATTTTGGCAATAATTGAAATATTGAAACTTAAGCAAGTTAATTATATGAAAATTCAAGTTTATAGGAAACAAATAAATGGTTTGATTTGAATGTTTTATTTGAAAAAGTTGTAACAGACCAAGTGTGAAACATAATGATTTGCAATTTGATTTGAAATTCAAACTCAGCACATGAATGCATTATGATGACATGATGCATTGAATAAAATTCAAGAAAAAACCATGTAAAAGGGGAATTTTCATACTTGGGATGTTACAATTATGCTGTTCGGTTGTTTTTCCCTGCATTACTGGTGTTGGTACTCTTGCCGATGTTGGTTGATTACTTTAATGGCTACTTGCGTGCTCGTAGCCTTGGCATTGCGGCTCCAAAAAATTATGGGAGAACCCACATTGGTGTTTACAGGTTTATTGTATGGTCTCTATGTTCAATGGCCGCCTTCAGAAAAGTACAAGATTGTGTCATGGAAGAAGAAAGAGCTTGAAGATTCCGAAGATTTGCTAGTTTCTTTTAAACGTTATTTTTTAATTGCTGTAATCAGCTCATGTATCTCTACCATGTATTATCTGCTACCTTAAATATATGTGGTATTGATTGTCAAAAAAAAAGTCGATGGCAACCTTAGCTAGAAATGAGTATCCATTTCATGCCCACTGTATTCATTTTTCTGCAGAGGCTTCATAGCTAGAAATAGGCATGCTACGTATTACTCACTTCATTCCTTTTTTTTTGAAACATGGTAAAAGCTTTGTCTTTTCTATTGATATAGGAGAAGCAAATACATAGGACAAAGCCTAAAAAAAGAAAAATACAACTCGATCCACACCGGCCCCGAGGCCGCGCTCCACACGGGTCGACGACCAAGTTGCCTGAACAACCAAGGTCGACACCAAGACTCAACAACGCAGCACGGCGGAGTAGAGAGACCGGAGCCGCCGCTCCGACATCCACGCCGGCTCCAAAGCCGCGCACCACACGGGTCGACGACCATGACGCCCAAACGACCAAAACCGACACCAGAAGACTTGACGCCCCACAGCGGAGACGTAGCATCCGGAGCCGCCGCTCCGACATCCCCGCCAGCCCCAAGGCTGCGCCCCAAACGTGCCGACGACCACGACGCCCGAAACGCCCGAAGTCGACGCACCACCACCTCAACGCCGCGCGACGGAGGTGAGAACCCGGAGCCGCCGCTCCGGCATCCACGCCGGCCCCAGGGCCGCGCACCCCCAAGCCGAAGACGAAAACTCGCCGCCGCTAGCCACCATCACTCCACAGGTCCCGCTTGTCGGTGGAACATCCAAGGCGAGGCTCCAAGAGGCAAGCGACGCAGGAACGCCACCCTCGCCCGATCCCAAGGATATGGGGTTTTCCCCGGAGAACCCGGTGTGTAGAAGCGGGAGCACCACCCCGACGACGCGTCCAAGAAGGTCGCGGCGCCCAAGGGTGTCGCCGTCGCCGCCCAGCCGAAACCCGGGCTAGGCTTTCGCTCGGTGGTGTGCCGCAAACCCCAACGACCGCCCAACGGGGTGTTTTATGTGACGCCCCGTGATCGGGCACTATGCAGATTTCAGCATTCCCGCCAAAATCCACATAATAACCGATTCCAGGTTGCCACTTGTGATAACATTACAACAGTTCACGAATAATCCACAACAACAACAGAATAGATATATACAAGAAGACTCAAACGAGTCAAGGATACAACTGATACAATACAAAGATCCAAATAACAGTGGAAGAAACAACATAGTGTCCGACTACGGACAAGATACAAATTGGACTAAGAGTCCTGAAGATAACCGAGAGCGTCCAATCCCTGCCCAGGCCAAGCCGGAGGGATTCCCAAGCTAACGTCGTCAGACTTCAAACCTGTTGACTGCAATATTCAATATGCAGCCACGAAAAAGATTCGTGGGTCAGTACGGTTAAGTACTGGCAAGTGGATAAACCATACTCACAAGATACCGGCGTAGCCAGTCATCACAAGATACAAATACTTTGGGATCAACGGAAAGGAGGGATTATTGCAAATAAGCGGCAACGGGCTGCACTAACCAACTACAGAGACTCGATACAACATCCGGCTAAAAGAGGGAGATAAGATAGCGTATCGGAACCAACTACAACTACTCACCAAAACAATACCCATCCAATGTCACCCCCTACTAAGGAAGCAACCCAAGGATAACTCACACTGTTGGATTAATGATGTTCAACTTATTGTGTCAATAAGACTATTACTAGTCAAGTTATTATCATTAGGTGTAAGTTGTCTGAGTACTTGTTAGCCAGTACTTTCACCAAGTCGTCACATAACCGCGGACAACACGGCTTCTCGAGAAGATTCATCCCTGCAGGGTGTGCTCCAGTACCCGTACACACTCAAGCCACCAACTAAAACTCAGGTGGGCTCGACACGACCCAAACCATCTCTACAACCCATCCTAGGAGCCACGGAGCTATAAGGTCCCAGCCACGCAGCCGAATACTCAGCGCAGGTGTGCAAAACTCCCGCAGGACACAACACCCCGGCACTACAGGCCTCGACCTATATGCATCATCGTCATCATCGTCAGTAACCATGGGTGATCAACCCATTATGCAAAGGAGCAAATGGAACACCCGAACTAGGTGTGGCTCTTCGGACAAGCTGCGGATCAGGTCTAAATCGAGAGGGGTCCCATACTACCACCCGGATGCGGTGAGCACGCTCATCATGGATCAGTAGACAAGACCCTTTTCCTAATTACGTTCGACACTAGCAGGCTTCAAAACCCTAACCTGGGCCTCCTGCCGGTGCCTTATCATCAAATTATTATTACCCAAAACATTAACAGGTTGTTGATTGAATTGAAACCCAACTATCAAACTAAACAGGTGATAAGACGGACAACAAGACTTGAGCGCAAACAACACTAAGCATGCAACTACGACACAAGGGCCAACAAGGTAAACAAACAACAGTTAATAGGAAGTGGAAGGAAAAGGCAATATCATGGCTGCAAGGTAACATATAATAGGATCGAGACACAAGCATCGTAACAACAGGCTAGAATAAGAACAACGAAAAGAATCGGTAACAAGTGATGAAAGGCAGCCATTTGGCAGCAAGTGAGTATACTTGCCTGAGATCCAACAAGTAGAGGTACATCCACAGCACTTGCCGTTGCTCACATCATCTCAACGTCCTATCCGCGAAGAAGCAACGAACTAAAAGAAACACTGGATGCAACAATTACTACTACGGCAAAAGATCCAGCATGATCCTATTTTATATGCTTGGCATGGCAAGATGCAACGGAGAGGAAACAACTTAAGCAATTTAATCGGCACCGGAGTCCGGAGAAATAGGAATTGGTTCAAGTTGTTTATCTATCCATCAATTTAAATGTTGTTTAACATGGATAACAGTAAATAGGTGAGTTAAGCAATATTAAATGGAATAGGGCAACAATTGAATTAAATACCCCAACACATTCCATATTTAATTATTAGGTGACATTACTATTACCCGCACCCACAAAATGCAATGCAAACATGATGCGATGACATTGTAAATATAGTTGATATGTTATAGAAAATAGGGCATAGGTATAGGGGTTTTAGGGTTTGGGTTCGCACGTTGGAAAGAGGATCGCCGGGGTCAACGCCGGAAACTTCGGAACGTGGAGGAAGTAGTCGACGTCGAGGAAGTAGTGGAAGTAGTCGACGTAGGGGAAGTCGCCGTTCGTTCTCGTGTAGTCGAGGAAGTAGTTGTTCCGGGGTCGTAGTTGTGGTGGAATCGCAACATCATATCCGGTGTTCTCGAGTTGTCGTGGTAGTTGGCGTAGGTAGAGGAAGTAGTCGTTGTAGGCATTCTCGTTCCGTATTGGAAGTAGTCGTGGCCGAACCTTACATCGGCATCTCCGGGGTTGGTGGCGAACTTGACAGTTTCGGTCTTCGGGCGCGCATGAAGGCGGCCGACGCAAAACGGACACGGGGGCGGTGACAGTAGTTGTTCACGTATCGTAGTCGAAGTAGTCGTTCACGTCCGGAGTCGATATAGTCGTTCACGTCCGGAGTCGATGTAGTCGTTCACGTCATCGGGAAGATCTTGGCAGCTCCACGGTCATACACGATACGGCGCGAAGGCCTCAGCCACAACAAATAGAGCACGGGCACATACACAGTAGGCAAGCACATGTGCATACGGAGCCACGCCGCATCGGGTCAACGAGCATGAATGAGAGCACGGCGGTGAACTCTTGTGGCATTTGCTCGAGCACTTGGCGGGCGAAAACCAACGGCGCCAGGGCAGCTGCAGGTGACGGAGCGGTGGCCGGCAGCAGAAGGTCGGCAAGGGAGTCGACAGGGAGAAGGGGCGGAACCGGAGTTGCGCCGGCGAGCGGCGAGGCTGTGGCCGCGGAATCGGGAGGTCAACCAGCCGCCGGTTGCCACATCCAGGGGATCAGCCGCCCGTGGTCGTCCTCGACCTAGGAGGAGGGCACCGTGCGTGTGCCGCCGGGAGGAGCAAGGGCGACGGGAGTAGGGGACGATGGGAGCGAGCGCTGCTCGCTCTCTCCCGTGCGTGCGTGCGTGAGTTGCCTGGGAGGTGGGAGGACCTAACTGCAAATAGGAGAAACGGCGGGGGGGATTGAGAGGGAGAGGAATTAGGGTAAAGGGGGGTTCGGCTGGGCCTAGTTGGGCTGCTGGGTGGGCTGGCTGGCTGGCCTGGCTGGCTTGCCCAAACTCTTTTTTTTTTTGATTACTTCAGAAATTGTTAGTTACTATAAAGATAGCTCCATGCATTAAACAAAATTTAGAAAATAGAAGCTGATGAATTATTTATTTATTTATTTTAAAACAATTGCAAGTTTTGAAATGCATGAAAATGTGTGATGCCATGATGCACAAAAAGAAAAACAACACGCATAGCAATTTGGGGAAAATCCCCGGACGTTACAGACGACACCACTAACAAGGGATTGCGCCCTCGCAATCCGCTCACAAACACGGGAGAGGGAAGAAGTCGTAACTATCGAGTCTTCGGTCATCTTGTTGATCTTCTCGACACCACTAACAAGAGATTCTTGCTCACGTTGATGACGATGTTCTTCCGTCGAGAATTCTTCCGAAGATCGAACCTATTAGGTTAAAAGGCTAAGAGAACGTCCACCCACGTAGGATCCTAAAACGTTGAAAGATAGATACGAGAGTATGCTCCAAAACAAATGAGATAGAAGGAGAAGTAGAATAGAGATAAGGAGAAAACAAGAATCCTATTGAGATGTTTTCAAAATAGTTTAGCAGAAATAGTTTTTGACACTCTAGAAACAACGACTGTTAGCGAGGTTAACCTACAGGCTTTGCGGACCCGTTGCTTCGATAACCATTCGTATCGTAACAATCTCGGGAATCGGAACCAAGGCTCTGATACCATTTGTGACGCCCCGTGATCGGACACTATGCAGATTTCAGCATTCCCGCCAAAATCCACATAATAACCGATTCCAGGTTGCCACTTGTGATAACATTACAACAGTTCACGAATAATCCACAACAACAACAGAATAGATATATACAAGAAGACTCAAACGAGTCAAGGATACAACTGATACAATACAAAGATCCAAATAACAGCGGAAGAAACAACATAGCGTCCGACTACGGACAAGATACAAATTGGACTAAGAGTCCTGAAGATAACCAAGAGCGTCCAATCCCTGCCCAGGCCAAGCCGGAGGGATTCCCAAGCTAACGTCGTCAGACTTCAAACCTGTTGACTGCAATATTGAATATGCAGCCACGAAAAAGATTCGTGGGTCAGTACGGTTAAGTACTGGCAAGTGGATAAACCATACTCACAAGATACCGGCGTAGCCAGTCATCACAAGATACAAATACTTTGGGATCAACGGAAAGGAGGGATTATTGCAAATAAGCGGCAACGGGCTGCACTAACCAACTACAGAGACTCGATACAACATCCGGCTAAAAGAGGGGGATAAGATAGCGTATCGGAACCAACTACAACTACTCACCAAAACAATACCCATCCAATGTCACCCCCTACTAAGGAAGCAACCCAAGGATAACTCACACTGTTGGATTAATGATGTTCAACTTATTGTGTCAATAAGACTATTACTAGTCAAGTTATTATCATTAGGTGTAAGTTGTCTGAGTACTTGTTAGCCAGTACTTTCACCAAGTCGTCACATAACCGCGGACAACACGGCTTCTCGAGAAGATTCATCCCTGCAGGGTGTGCTCCAGTACCCGTACACACTCAAGCCACCAACTAAAACTCAGGTGGGCTCGACACGACCCAAACCGTCTCTACAACCCATCCTAGGAGCCACAGAGCTATAAGGTCCCAGCCACGCAGCCGAATACTCAGCGCAGGTGTGCAAAACTCCCGCAGGACACAACACCCCGGCACTACAGGCCTCGACCTATATGCATCATCGTCATCATCGTCAGTAACCATGGGTGATCAACCCATTATGCAAAGGAGCAAATGGAACACCCGAACTAGGTGTGGCTCTTCGGACAAGCTGCAGATCAGGTCTAAATCGAGGGGGGTCCCATACTACCACCCGGATGCGGTGAGCACGCTCATCATGGATCAGTAGACAAGACCCTTTTCCTAATTACGTTCGACACTAGCAGGCTTCAAAACCCTAACCCGGGCCTCCTGCCGGTGCCTTATCATCAAATTATTATTACCCAAAACATTAACAGGTTGTTGATTGAATTGAAACCCAACTATCAAACTAAACAGGTGATAAGACGGACAACAAGACTTGAGCGCAAACAACACTAAGCATGCAACTACGACACAAGGGCCAACAAGGTAAACAAACAACAGTTAATAGGAAGTGGAAGGAAAAGGCTATATCATGGCTGCAAGGTAACATATAATAGGATCGAGACACAAGCATCGTAACAACAGGCTAGAATAAGAACAACGAAAAGAATCGGTAACAAGTGATGAAAGGCAGCCATTTGGCAGCAAGTGAGTATACTTGCCTGAGATCCAGCAAGTAGAGGTACATCCACAGCACTTGTCGTTGCTCACATCATCTCAACGTCCTATCCGCGAAGAAGCAACGAACTAAAAGAAACACTGGATGCAACAATTACTACTACGGCAAAAGATCCAGCATGATCCTATTTTATATGCTTGGCATGGCAAGATGCAACGGAGAGGAAACAACTTAAGCAATTTAATCGGCACCGGAGTCCGGAGAAATAGGAATTGGTTCAAGTTGTTTATCTATCCATCAATTTAAATGTTGTTTAACATGGATAACAGTAAATAGGTGAGTTAAGCAATATTAAATGGAATAGGGCAACAATTGAATTAAATACCCCAACACATTCCATATTTAATTATTAGGTGACATTACTATTACCCGCACCCACAAAATGCAATGCAAACATGATGCGATGACATTGTAAATATAGTTGATATGTTATAGAAAATAGGGCATAGGTATAGGGGTTTTAGGGTTTGGGTTCGCACGTTGGAAAGAGGATCGCCGGGGTCAACGCCGGAAACTTCGGAACATGGAGGAAGTAGTCGACGTCGAGGAAGTAGTGGAAGTAGTCGACGTAGGGGAAGTCGCCGTTCGTTCTCGTGTAGTCGAGGAAGTAGTTGTTCCGGGGTCGTAGTTGTGGTGGAATCGCAACATCATATCCGGTGTTCTCGAGTTGTCGTGGTAGTTGGCGTAGGTAGAGGAAGTAGTCGTTGTAGGCATTCTCGTTCCGTATTGGAAGTAGTCGTGGCCGAACCTTACATCGGCATCTCCGGGGTTGGTGGCGAACTTGACAGTTTCGGTCTTCGGGCGCGCACGAAGGCGGCCGACGCAAAACGGACACGGGGGCGGTGACAGTAGTTGTTCACGTATCGTAGTCGAAGTAGTCGTTCACGTCCGGAGTCGATGTAGTCGTTCACGTCCGGAGTCGATGTAGTCGTTCACGTCATCGGGAAGATCTTGGCAGCTCCACGGTCATACACGATACGGCGCGAAGGCCTCAGCCACAACAAACAGAGCACGGGCACATACACAGTAGGCAAGCACATGTGCATACGGAGCCGCGCCGCATCGGGTCAACGAGCATGAATGAGAGCACGGCGGTGAACTCTTGTGGCATTTGCTCGACCACTTGGCGGGCG
The DNA here is from genome assembly GCA_028641055.1 of Alopecurus myosuroides. Lineage (NCBI taxonomy): Eukaryota > Viridiplantae > Streptophyta > Magnoliopsida > Poales > Poaceae > Alopecurus > Alopecurus myosuroides. The sequence continues at coordinate 310,003,515 of CM054058.1, read as the reverse complement.
AAAACCAACGGCGCCAGGGCAGCTGCAGGTGACGGAGCGGTGGCCGGCAGCAGAAGGTCGGCAAGGGAGTCGACAGGGAGAAGGGGCGGAACCAGAGTTGCGCCGGCGAGCGGCGAGGCTGTGGCCGCGGAATCGGGAGGTCAACCAGCCGCCGGTCGCCACATCCAGGGGATCAGCCACCCGTGGTCGTCCTCGACCTAGGAGGAGGGCACCGTGCGTGTGCCGCCGGGAGGAGCAAGGGCGACGGGAGTAGGGGACGATGGGAGCGAGCGCTGCTCGCTCTCTCCCGTGCGTGCGTGCGTGAGTTGCCTGGGAGGTGGGAGGACCTAACTGCAAATAGGAGAAACGGCGGGGGGGATTGAGAGGGAGAGGAATTAGGGTAAAGGGGGGTTCGGCTGGGCCTAGTTGGGCTGCTGGGTGGGCTGGCTGGCTGGCCTGGCTGGCTTGCCCAAACTCTCTTTTTTTTTTGATTACTTCAGAAATTGTTAGTTACTATAAAGATAGCTCCATGCATTAAACAAAATTTAGAAAATAGAAGCTGATGAATTATTTATTTATTTATTTTAAAACAATTGCAAGTTTTGAAATGCATGAAAATGTGTGATGCCATGATGCACAAAAAGAAAAACAACACGCATAGCAATTTGGGGAAAATCCCCGGACGTTACAGACGACACCACTAACAAGGGATTGCGCCCTCGCAATCCGCTCACAAACACGGGAGAGGGAAGAAGTCGTAACTATCGAGTCTTCGGTCATCTTGTTGATCTTCTCGACACCACTAACAAGAGATTCTTGCTCACGTTGATGACGATGTTCTTCCGTCGAGAATTCTTCCGAAGATCGAACCTATTAGGTTAAAAGGCTAAGAGAACGTCCACCCACGTAGGATCCTAAAACGTTGAAAGATAGATACGAGAGTATGCTCCAAAACAAATGAGATAGAAGGAGAAGTAGAATAGAGATAAGGAGAAAACAAGAATCCTATTGAGATGTTTTCAAAATAGTTTAGCAGAAATAGTTTTTGACACTCTAGAAACAACGACTGTTAGCGAGGTTAACCTACAGGCTTTGCGGACCCGTTGCTTCGATAACCATTCGTATCGTAACAATCTCGGGAATTGGAACCAAGGCTCTGATACCATTTGTGACGCCCCGTGATCGGACACTATGCAGATTTCAGCATTCCCGCCAAAATCCACATAATAACCGATTCCAGGTTGCCACTTGTGATAACATTACAACAGTTCACGAATAATCCACAACAACAACAGAATAGATATATACAAGAAGACTCAAACGAGTCAAGGATACAACTGATACAATACAAAGATCCAAATAACAGCGGAAGAAACAACATAGCGTCCGACTACGGACAAGATACAAATTGGACTAAGAGTCCTGAAGATAACCAAGAGCGTCCAATCCCTGCCCAGGCCAAGCCGGAGGGATTCCCAAGCTAACGTCGTCAGACTTCAAACCTGTTGACTGCAATATTGAATATGCAGCCACGAAAAAGATTCGTGGGTCAGTACGGTTAAGTACTGGCAAGTGGATAAACCATACTCACAAGATACCGGCGTAGCCAGTCATCACAAGATACAAATACTTTGGGATCAACGGAAAGGAGGGATTATTGCAAATAAGCGGCAACGGGCTGCACTAACCAACTACAGAGACTCGATACAACATCCGGCTAAAAGAGGGGGATAAGATAGCGTATCGGAACCAACTACAACTACTCACCAAAACAATACCCATCCAATGTCACCCCCTACTAAGGAAGCAACCCAAGGATAACTCACACTGTTGGATTAATGATGTTCAACTTATTGTGTCAATAAGACTATTACTAGTCAAGTTATTATCATTAGGTGTAAGTTGTCTGAGTACTTGTTAGCCAGTACTTTCACCAAGTCGTCACATAACCGCGGACAACACGGCTTCTCGAGAAGATTCATCCCTGCAGGGTGTGCTCCAGTACCCGTACACACTCAAGCCACCAACTAAAACTCAGGTGGGCTCGACACGACCCAAACCGTCTCTACAACCCATCCTAGGAGCCACGGAGCTATAAGGTCCCAGCCACGCAGCCGAATACTCAGCGCAGGTGTGCAAAACTCCCGCAGGACACAACACCCCGGCACTACAGGCCTCGACCTATATGCATCATCGTCATCATCATCAGTAACCATGGGTGATCAACCCATTATGCAAAGGAGCAAATGGAACACACGAACTAGGTGTGGCTCTTCGGACAAGCTGCGGATCAGGTCTAAATCGAGAGGGGTCCCATACTACCACCCGGATGCGGTGAGCACGCTCATCATGGATCAGTAGACAAGACCCTTTTCCTAATTACGTTCGACACTAGCAGGCTTCAAAACCCTAACCCGGGCCTCCTGCCGGTGCCTTATCATCAAATTATTATTACCCAAAACATTAACAGGTTGTTGATTGAATTGAAACCCAACTATCAAACTAAACAGGTGATAAGACGGACAACAAGACTTGAGCGCAAACAACACTAAGCATGCAACTACGACACAAGGGCCAACAAGGTAAACAAACAACAGTTAATAGGAAGTGGAAGGAAAAGGCTATATCATGGCTGCAAGGTAACATATAATAGGATCGAGACACAAGCATCGTAACAACAGGCTAGAATAAGAACAACGAAAAGAATCGGTAACAGTGATGAAAGGCAGCCATTTGGCAGCAAGTGAGTATACTTGCCTGAGATCCAGCAAGTAGAGGTACATCCACAGCACTTGTCGTTGCTCACATCATCTCAACGTCCTATCCGCGAAGAAGCAACGAACTAAAAGAAACACCGGATGCAACAATTACTACTACGGCAAAAGATCCAGCATGATCCTATTTTATATGCTTGGCATGGCAAGATGCAACGGAGAGGAAACAACTTAAGCAATTTAATCGGCACCGGAGTGCGGAGAAATAGGAATTGGTTCAAGTTGTTTATCTATCCATCAATTTAAATGTTGTTTAACATGGATAACAGTAAATAGGTGAGTTAAGCAATATTAAATGGAATAGGGCAACAATTGAATTAAATACCCCAACACATTCCATATTTAATTATTAGGTGACATTACTATTACCCGCACCCACAAAATGCAATGCAAACATGATGCGATGACATTGTAAATATAGTTGATATGTTATAGAAAATAGGGCATAGGTATAGGGGTTTTAGGGTTTGGGTTCGCACGTTGGAAAGAGGATCGCCGGGGTCAACGCCGGAAACTTCGGAACGTGGAGGAAGTAGTCGACGTCGAGGAAGTAGTGGAAGTAGTCGACGTAGGGGAAGTCGCCGTTCGTTCTCGTGTAGTCGAGGAAGTAGTTGTTCCGGGGTCGTAGTTGTGGTGGAATCGCAACATCATATCCGGTGTTCTCGAGTCGTCGTGGTAGTTGGCGTAGGTAGAGGAAGTAGTCGTTGTAGGCATTCTCGTTCCGTATTGGAAGTAGTCGTGGCCGAACCTTACATCGGCATCTCCGGGGTTGGTGGCGAACTTGACAGTTTCGGTCTTCGGGCGCGCACGAAGGCGGCCGACGTAAAACGTACACGGGGGCGGTGACAGTAGTCGTTCACGTATCATAGTCGAAGTAGTCGTTCACGTCCGGAGTCGATGTAGTCGTTCACGTCCGGAGTCGATGTAGTCGTTCACGTCATCGGGAAGATCTTGGCAGCTCCACGGTCATACACGATACGGCGCGAAGGCCTCGGCCACAACAAACAGAGCACGAGCACATACACAGTAGGCAAGCACATGTGCATACGGAGCCGCGCCGCATCGGGTCAACGAGCATGAATGAGAGCACGGCGGTGAACTCTTGTGGCATTTGCTCGAGGACTTGGCGGGCGAAAACCAACGGCACCAGGCAGCTGCAGGTGACGGAGCGGTGGCCGGCAGCAGAAGGTCGGCAAGGGAGTCGACAGGGAGAAGGGGCGGAACCGGAGTTGCGCCGGCGAGCGGCGAGGCTGTGGCCGCGGAATCGGGAGGTCAACCAGCCGCCGGTCGCCACATCCAGGGGATCAGCCGCCCGTGGTCGTCCTCGACCTAGGAGGAGGGCACCGTGCGTGTGCCGCCGGGAGGAGCAAGGGCGACGGGAGTAGGGGACGATGGGAGCGAGCGCTGCTCGCTCTCTCCCGTGCGTGCGTGCGTGAGTTGCCTGGGAGTTGGGAGGACCTAACTGCAAATAGGAGAAACGGCGGGGGGAGGATTGAGAGGGAGAGGAATTAGGGTAAAGGGGGGTTCGGCTGGGCCTAGTTGGGCTGCTGGGTGGGCTGGCTGGCCTGGCTGGCTTGCCCAAACTCTTTTTTTTTTTTGATTACTTCAGAAATTGTTAGTTACTATAAAGATAGCTCCATGCATTAAACAAAATTTAGAAAATAGAAGCTGATGAATTATTTATTTATTTATTTTAAAACAATTGCAAGTTTTGAAATGCATGAAAATGTGTGATGCCATGATGCACAAAAAGAAAAACAACACGCATAGCAATTTGGGGAAAATCCCCGGACGTTACATTTTACCTCTTTTCCACATTCACACGTATCTATATGTATCCAGACAACTTTTAGTTATATGTTCACTCATATTAGTATGTATCTAGACAACATGAACAATAACTACAACATGTTATATTTAGGAACGGAGTGAGTAGAAAATCATAACTGATTGGTAGTAACTTAGATGCACCAGGGGTTGTTAGATGGGTTAGGCTCTTGATTAAAAATATTAAATTGTGGTACCTGCATTATAGAGTAAATACTGTCAAATTATTTGTGATGATTTTCATGGCCTTTCAAATGGCATCGGTGGATACAAGTCATTTTTGGGGGGACTTAACTCCATATTACCATATATAAGCAAAGAACAAGAAGCAGCATACCTGCTGGGAGCCTGCGACTGCGATACATCAGTGCACAAATTTGACCATTTCAGAAGTTAAATCGTATACGGAATAATGATACACTAACTGACGGATGGTCTGGTAAGGGGTAAAGAAATACAGAGTGATAACGATCATCTTTCTCACGGATGCAGCGACCCACTGAAAATTTTAAAGTTCTGTAGCCGTTTTGGGAAAAGCAACAGGTTAACACATGCTGCCTGCTCTTCCATTTTGGGAAACGACGACGCGACTCGAACGCACTGTTGCCTGTGTTTTGAAGAATAACAGCAGCACCTCCCAGAGTTGATCAGCTGTATTTCCTCCGCCACCCGCCCGTGAGCCGGCGTCATCGACCACCTCCACGGCGACTCTCCGGCCACTCGGCCTTCGCCGGCCGTGCCGTCGCTGCTAGCTCCTCGCAGGGCAGCGAAGTAAGGTAGGAATCAGCTAGCCCACCGCCTGTAGGTCCGTTTGCTGCCGCTGTGTGCCATCCTCCGCACTAGAATCACCACCGTTGAGCATAAACTCGTGCTGATTTGCGTTGTTCTTGCACTGGTTTCCAAGTTCCGACCGCCTCATAAGAATTGCGAATGTGTGGAGCCGCACTTTCTTCTTTCAGTGTGCCGCGCCGTTCTTTTTTCTTTTTTCCCGTGCCGCACCAGTATATTCCAGTGAGCAAGCGAGCAAGAGCAGTAGATTCTCGCCGGCCGCGGGTCCTTTTTTCAAGGAATCCACGATTTGTCTCCCACCAAGCCACAGGGGCGCCATTCGTGTCTGGATGAACAGATCAAACCGTAGGTCATATTAAAACAACACAGTGTGAGTAACGTAGGTCGCACTCGCACCCAGCTAGTAGTTCTTAGGAACAAAAGTGCTTCCAAGATCATACAAACACGCGGGTACCTTTTTGAAGGGACTAACATCATACAGCCTTTACTTGCTTACAGAGGGCACTTCAAATGATGGTGAACGTGTGGCCTGCAGCAACGGTGTTGATTGTCGTGGCGGCTGTGCTCGCCGGGGCAGATGAACACGCGGTTCTGAGGCTCGAGCGGCGGTTCCCAAATGCCTCAACTGAGCAGCTGGTCAAGATGGATCAGATGAGACACACTAGGCAAAGTCTGGATGGAAGAATTGCGGAACTCTTTGTCACTGGCAAGAGCTATAGCTACCCGGACATGATAGGCGGGTAATAAGTCGTATCAATCTTATGATGAATTCAAAGCATTTTCTAGTTTGTTAGAGCATGTCTAACAGGCCCCGTATCACGCGAGCGCCCCGTATAATTCCGGCGGCATACGGGGCGCGGGCCAAAACGGCCGTCTAGCAGGACCCGTATGCCGCCTGGCCCGTAACAAAAATTTACGGGGCCTGCTCCACCGCCCCCTCCGCCCCGTACATATAGAGGGTGAGGGTTCGGGTGGGGGTCCAACCCCCCACCCGCAACCCTAGCTCCGCCGCGCGCCGCCGCCGCATTCGCACTTCCGGCGAGCAATTACGCACGCTTAGCCGCACAATTAGAAGCTCCACCACCGCCATGAGCTCCCCCGACGCCTCCGGCTCCTCCACCGCCCGCTCCAAGCGCCGCCGCGAGCCGGAGACGCTCGAGGAGGCGTGGCGGCTCCATTGCAAGCACTCTGTTGCAGGGAGCCGCCGGAGCGTGTGGAAGTACGTCGCGTGGCCGGAGGCAATGCCGGACACGCTGAAGGACTACGCCCCGGGAGGGATTTACTACACCGTCGACCCGCCGCCGCGGCCGATGAGCGGCCGCAAGTTCGAGAAGTGGCTCGCCGAGAGGGAGCTGCTGCAGTCGTGCAAGCGCGGCGGCGACGGCGCTAGCGGCAGCGGAGGAGGACGCGCGGCAGCGGAGGAGGAAGCGCTGCCGGCGACAGAGGAGGAGGAGGAGGCCGCCTTCGCGGCCGCGCTCGAGCTCTCGAAGCAGGAAGCAGAGGCGCGGGCGCGGGCGGAAGCGGAGGAGGAGGCGAAGGCCGTCGCCGACGTCGAGGCCTTCAAGGAGATGGAGGCGAAGGCCGGCCCCGTCGTCTTCCTCGACTAGTTATAGGTTAGATTTCTAGCAGTTCTAGCAGTTCTAGCAGTTCTTGTAATGGTGATCTGAACGAATCAATGAAATCAAGCTTCTTCTTCTCTCCCGCGTAGTTCGAATTTAAATATACGGGGCGGATTTAAGGGGACTGCTAGACGAACTCGAAAAACTGAGCAAAGATTTTCCTAATTTTCCTATACAGGGCCCTCTACACGCGATTTAGAGGGCCAAACTTTACGGGTCCTGTTAGACATGCTCATATTATGTTATATCTAGTCGAATTTAGATGGATATTTTGTAGAGTTGAGCATCTGATCAACTGTCCTACTTTGCGACCGAAAGATCTGGTGGAGATGTGGTTTAAATGGATAGCCGTGTCTGATTCCAAATAAAGGGAAAAAAATCCGCTAACGGTACTAATAATCAACTTAATCGTAGTTACCTTAACCGATCGATTCTGAAACTGGCCCATGAGTTATTATTGCATAGTGTGCATGTGCAGTCATCCAATCTCAAGAATATCAATGTGTTCTTATATAACAGGTCTGACCGTGATAAGACGAACTAGAGTCTTCTATCAGGCAGGCCATATTGGGAACGTTCTATGTAGTGCCCCTGGTTAAGAGATTGTAATCATCTGGACTAGATGAAGTGAAGTAGATATCTATATGATCAACGAGAAGATTAACTAGCAGTAGTGGCATTGGCAACCAATTCTAGGTACATTTTGGAATAAAGCAGCAACAACAAATAAAAATGCATAGTGTGTGGAGCTGAACTGTAGCAGCTAGGTCTATGCAAAACTATGCTGCATGTGTAATCTAAGAATAAAGAATCTATGCATAAACAGAGTAAATGTGGGCAATATCTCATAGATATAATAGAGGTTTGCAAAAATCAGTTTTTTTTTTTGAACAAGAGAAGGGCCTCGAAGGACCCCAAGGCTGCATTATTCCGCTGTCGGTGGAGTACAAAGTACATGAAGGACCAAAAAGAAAACAGAAATTACAGCTGGGTCCTTACAAAATACAAACGAGACCTTGGAACAAAAAGTAAAAAAGCGATCAGGTCCAGGCCTTCTTCCAGCTCCAGCTCCACCGAACAAAGCACGCATCGAAGCACGGTCAACCACAGCACCACCGGGGACAAGGCCACTTGGAGTACTGCAGCAGGAGCTAACCGTACCAGAGCAGAGAACCTCCAGCTTGGCATCTAGGCCGGGAGGATGAACACCGCAGCTCGGCGTACAGCAGGCGCCGAGCAGGGAGGGAGTGGCCGCCGCACGACCTGCAAGTTCAACAGCAAGACTGCCAGATGCAGTGCAATGAGCTGTCGAGAGGGAACTCCCAAGGATAGCCGCGGTTGCAGCCGCGAGACGCCATCCTCCTTCTGCGAGTAGAACAAGAGAGAGCCAGAACCCCTGCCCACCATGACCTCCATGGCTAACAAGAGATGGACTCCAAGCTTCTTCCAGCGCAGATGAAGAAACAACAGCATCAGCCCCCAAGACTTGAAGGTGATCTTCGCACTTATTCGGGAGAGAAGAGGCGGCTCCGTTCACTCCTTCCTCCAGCTCCGACCACCGGAGCAGCAAGAGAAGAAGCAACAAAGCCCATCCACCGGTGCGGCACGGTCGCACACGGCGATGACACCTCGGCGGCATGAAGCCAAACTGCACAAACACAAGAACAGCAACAAACTCACTACTACTAGAACCTAGACTACAGCTATACATGTTGCACCGTGCTCTTCCCCCATCGCAACTCCGGCCGGCGGCGCCGCTGGAGCTGATCCGGGATGGAGCCGGGCGACGGCGGCGACAGGGGTCGACTCTCAAAACCTTATCCGCTCAGAGAGGGGTGGGGAGAGGCTGCTGTGGGCGGCACAAAACGGTCGCCACAACCATTGCAAAAATCAGTTGAATGTGGCATCATATAACAAAGGGAGATGAGAAATTTGGTTTGGCACGAAATCCAAATTTCTTTAATTTTTTGCACATGACATACATCAATTATATATGAGTGTGGCAAGTAGCCCTCCCAAATTCTGTACATTCTGCAACAATTTTTTCACTTATATTTCAATTCGCGTTTCTGCAGGGCCTATCTAACCCGCATGCAACTGGGAACTCCACCAAAAAATTTCAGTGTGCTCATTGATACCGGAAGTAGCCTTCCCTGGGTTACTTGCCATACTCCGGAACTAAGTGTGAGGCATCTTTTACCCAGAAGCTGCTCTTCTTCTTCTTCTTACAAGAAAATGCCTTTTGTGATCAAAATAGTTGAAGTTGTCCTATTTGTTTTTCAGAGCCAGCAAACATCATTTGACCCAAGGTCGTCATCGACATCTTCCCTACTGGCATGTTCAGACATGACGTGCCAAGACATGGTCCGTACCGGGCGTGGAGTATGCGGTAAATCAAGCGGCTCATGCGAGTATCATATCGGCTATGGTCCTGGATCTACTGCGTATTCGGGAACAAGTGGATATTTCTTATCTGAAGTTGCTCAGTTGGAAACTCTCAACAGGGGAGTTGGGCAGAAAGCCCCTACTCGTGTCCCTGTTATCTTTGGGTAAGTTGACAGGACTTGCCATAATTCTAGATTTTTTTCCGCCAAATAACTATTATTTTCTTTGAAAAACATGCATACATCAACCTATCCATTTATTTCTAAGGGAAATATGTTCACCTATGTTTTTATAGAAGCATATATGTTTTCTTGTATATATGTAATTGTTATCTAAACATGAGATTTATTGTTTTTTGGTTAAAATGTACACCAATTTTTAGGGATTTCGGCTTAGAATACTGAGCATTAAGCCCAGCTATTTTAGTACAAGCACTGCCCACCTTTATTTAGGGGTAATTGAGCCCACCTAAGGCTACACAAGTCTATCCCCCGTGGAGTAACCCGCCCAAATAAAGTATTTTTTCTTCGCCAAAAATGACTCTTTGACGAAACTAATGCTGCATCTGGCCTCTTCACGAAACTATTTCCAAATCTGGCCCCTTTGTTCGGCGCCAATGAGAATGTAGCCGACGTTGTGCAGTTCAGCGCCAATGCAGTTTGACATTTTGGCGAGTTCGTGTAGGTCGGCTCCAATGCAAATGGCGTCGGCCCTATGTTTTTTTTTTGTGATTTTCGCAGTTGTCTAGTTGCACAACGTCGACTTCATCCTCGTTGGCGCCGAATAAGGGCCAGATTTAAAAATAGTTTCGTAGTTAGGCCAGATGTAACATTAGTTTCGACAAAGGGCTATTTTTTTGCAAAAAAAAAGGCAAATAAACTGATCGGCCACCATTGTATCAAGCTCAACTGTGTGGCCTTGATAGCCCAACACCAACCAGCCCTTTAGCCTTCCGGAGCCCCGATAGGGCTCCCTCGACAAAAAAGGGCCTGCAGCGACCATACGGAAAGGGGATCTGCTCGCACCAAGCACGCTAGCAGAGGAGAGACGGCGACCTCGGTCTTGGGGGCTGGTCACCTCGCGTCAACGGAGCCCGATGCTCCGATCTATGGGAGGCGCTCAGTCAATAGAGCTGATCAGCTGAGGCCTAAGGGGATAGAGCAGCCGCGAGCCCATGACCTCCGTGAGTTGAGTTCAATTCGCTTCCGCAATTTTATGTCGCAAATCAGATTAGTGATTCATAATTTCGTGTCCAGTGGAAAATGCAGGTAGTAGAGTCATGACCATGATAACCGATCGAACTTTTCGTTGTAACATTATTGTGATTCTGAATCTTTACGTTTTAACATTGAACAACCTGTGAACCGGTGTAACTTCTCACATCGAACAATTCCTAAACCTCTACATCACACGTTAGACACATCGATTAGTACCCAATGAAAAATTATGTGCCCGACATTACTGAGCTTTTTTTTTTTTTTAGACAAAAAGGGACCCCGTCCCTGGTTTCATTGCAAGCATAGAAACCAACATGGCCGGCGTTTACAGTGTTGGAGTAATTGTACTTGTACGTATACAATAAGGGACCCCGTCCCTGGTTTCATGTAAGCCACGCAGGGTGCTATTCCCTGCCCCTATAACACGCACCACAATCCCCCCTAAAGGGGTACGATCATTTCCTCCTCGTAATTCAACATGTTGAAACTAAAAACTGGGTAGAGGAGAGCTAACATGCTTCTCTTTTCCAGCACTAAAGGTTTTAAGGGTTCAACTAGGGGACTAAGCAGGCTAAGATCTCTAAGAGAGATCATATCCCTCCCACATGTAAAATTGGGATACAGTTCGAGTTTTGCCAGTTTTACACGTTGAAAACGCACCAACCGGAACAGAAACAGAAAAAGAAATTGTAAAACTGAATATTTCACGATTATTCCAACAGAAGCTTTTTTTTCCATACTCATCTTCTTCCCCAAATCACACGCAGAGGCAACCTTTCAGCACGCGTGCGTCTCCGGCCGGCTGCGGCCGCCGACCCAGCTCCTCCGGGAGGAGTTGAAACCTGTGAGCTAGCTAAATATTTAGATGAATCGTCCATCTGCGTACGAGCAAAGAAGTATACAAGAGTACTAGTTGAGATAGCACTACTTGAGCTATATATGCATGGATCCATGAGGTAGTACTACTAGTTGAGCTAGCGGGGAGGAGTACTAGTTGAGGGCTAGCACTAGTTGACGAAGCCCCGCGTCGGTGGTGGACGGAGCGCTCCCGTGACGCTGGCGACACAGACGAAACGGCCAGCTACGCTGGCACGTACGTGCGTGACGAGTGCTAATTTAAGTGGAAGGTTTAACATTTTGTCGGAGAGGTGAGAAATCGACGGCTGAAGTTTTAGGCACGGACGGCAGCGTGGGGAGAATTTCGAGTTTGGAGGCTTGCAATTTTCGGTGGCCTGTAAACCGGGTCCGCGGTCTTTTACTGTCTCTGCTATGGTCACAAAACTGGACTGAAACGGTAAGCCCACCGAAATTTTACGGGTTTGAGCATTTTACTGGTTATGTTAGAGATGCTCTAAGGAGGTGTGTGTGTGTGTCTGTCGACTCAGCACCATCAACGGTTCCCAGGTCAGCGATGGAGGCCTTGAGCTTCTTGAGCGGCTTGCCAGCTGGTTTTGGAGACCAGCAGCCATCGTCTAGCGGCGAAGCCAGGCTGAGCATGGGGTTCTTCTTCCCTCCAGAAGGGATCCGAGATGCGCAAGCCACGGATCAAGTCCGCACCTGTGGAGGACCTTCTGCCTAAGCCACAACCCAGGACAGGGGTCCCTGCTGTTGATCCCCCAACTATGTAGGGAGTAAAGGATCCTCCTCCAAACCCGTTTGATCTCAATCCAAAAAACATTGTTAAAGATCATGTGGTTCCTGTACTTCCAAATGTTCCACATGACAGCAGCACGAATGGTATTTAAAGTAGCATGTTTGTTATTGGAGATCCAAAACCTAGCTACAGATTCATAGGTACTGCCAATGTTACAAGCTGCAAAGTCAGAAACGACCAACCAAATATTTCTTGCAACTATACCGTCAAAAAGCAAGTGGTGGACAGATTATTTTTCCAAGCAGAAGATACATTCCCCTGAGCTATTTTCAGTTAACTGTAATGAATGATTTAATACCTCAGCAGGGGTAGTACATCAGCTCATGGTTTCATTATTTTTTTGCTGCAACAGATGTAGCACGGTACTGTGGGGTGGACTGGCAGGGGAGATATTTGATGGCATTTTTGGCTTTGGACCAAATCTAATGTCCTTCAGTTCCCAGATGCACTCGCAGGGTTTATCCTCCGGTGTATTCTCTTTATGCATGAAGAGTTCAGGTGGTGGCACCCTTGTGTTTGGCGAAATTTTAGAACCAGGACTTGTGTACACTTCACTGGTACCTTCACAGTAAGTTTCTCAGTCCAATATATGCTCCAGTACAGATAATTCTCCCACATGTGTGCACAATCCATAAGCAATGTAAAGACTGCACGAGTATTATGCGGCGATAGGATAACACATGACTGAAGTAAATGTCCAAGAATTTGTAGTGACTAACATTTTCTAGAGAGATATGCTGTCTGTCCTAAAACGTAGTACTTGCAATATTTTTTTCTTCTATTTTAACTAAGGTTGCGAAGAAAAATGTATCTATAGGGTATGTCACCGAGAGTAAGTCAAGTCAAGCGGACTATTGAACCACCATGTTGGGTACTCCCTTATTTTCTGAAAATTCATACACTAACTTTTAAATACATACAGGGATTATTATGAAGTGCGTTTGGAAAGCATTTCGGTGAATGGTCAAGTACTACCAATTGAGCCACGTGAACAGAGAACTGTTGCAGATTCAGGAACTAAACTGGCATTCCTTGCAGATGGAGTTTTCGAGCCATTTTTCGATGCGGTGAGATCAGCAATAGTACTTCATCTTTTCCTTGGCTATGATGAGAAGAATGTATCATGCCTACATTATTAAACTATTGCCTTCTATATTTATAGATAGCTGCTGCAGTATCTCCATCTGTGAGCCCAGCGGTGAAGAATGGGGATAGATGTTTTGTTACTTCAAGCAGGTATTTCCCCTATTTATGGAAAGAAATTAAGATCTCTTAATTTTCCTTTCCTATGGCGAGTTACTTTATATTTATATGCTTGGCCAGTGTTGACTTGTCATTTCCAACCCTAATACTGCACTTTGTGGGTGGTGCTGCAATGACACTGGAGCCAAAGAACTATCTCCGTTCTGTAAGTTGGAACGTTTTTCACTGTTAAATTTTTACAAATTTTTATATCTATTTTCTGGACTTTCACATATTCATGTTATGACAATATGTTCCACAGGAGGACAACATAATATATTGCATTGCATGGAGAAGGAACTATGGTAAACAAGTAACAATACTTGGAGGTTAGTCGAATGGAATCATAATATTATATCTTAGCTTTACATTGCATCTTTGATTTGTGAGTCCCTATGTTGATTTTTTCAACAACATTATTAACAAGGGTTAATTTGATAATTGCCACAGCTAACGCTGCATATTTGAAAAGTGACATAAAAAATCAGTTACTCCCTCCGATCCGAAAAATGTGTCGCCAGCTATACTACCAATTATACATACTCATTCCTTTTCTTACAACACATTATTCGAACTGGAGGGAGTAACAAAATTGTCACATGAACTATCGGGTGTCATCAGATATCATACGGTCGTTTTAACTCGAACGGACTAATTTACGACATGCATTTTTGTGTGTTTTCATAGACAACAAAATGCCCCCTGATGTATCATTATAAAAAAAAGGCAACCCAAACCCTTGTGTGCGACCTGACTCAACCAGGCAGCTATAAAATTCCATGCCTCATGTTGGCCCATATTTTAGTTGAGACGGACATAGTGGCATCTGAGGATATATAATAGTTGCAGTAGCATTTTGCACAAAGGAATTTGAGTACTGACATTTATCGAACACACATACTTGGTAGTGGTATATATCGAATTAACCCTATTAACAAGTCAACCCCCCTTGGGTTGTACTGCTAAATATTTACCTTTTTTCTCAGATATTGTTTTGATGGATAAAATTATTGTTCACGACTTGGAGAATATGCAACTAGGCTGGATGAATTTTAATTGTAAGCTCGAATCTTCTTCTGAAAATTTTACCGCTAATCCTCGACATTGCCATCTTTGCGACTAACAACTAATGTGTCTCTTTCAGGTTCAAGGTCGGTTAATGTTGTTATGTCGACTAGTAAGAAACATGTGAGTTCTGGGCACGTATCATACAAACTATCAGCACTTACTGGAGTTGCTATCATGCTCGCACAGACCCTCATCTTATGTGCCATTTCCACCGCTTGTTAGCGGGGTAGCACACAAGGTATGCCGTATAATGAACTGCTATCGTGATTTGGTGCTTTATTGGACTTGTGATTATTTTTGTGTCCTCAGTTAGGTAACACATGGAATTTTTTTAATAATTCCATATATAATAGCATTATGAAATCAAGGATTATGAGTCGTTTGGGGTACCGACTTATGGATTAGTTGATAGTAGCTAAAAATTAGCCTGGTATAATTGTTTACTACTCGTCTAATATTAAGTACTACTGTACTATACACCAATATTGCGCAAAATTTGCCTTCAGCAGCAGCAGCAATATGCCAAATCGATGACTAGCCACCCAGTGACGTGACTAGCTCCCTTAGTCGAGTCACCAGACCAATTCAAGCCCCCTGTTACGAGCGGATGATTAATCGATTATCGTTTAATTTAAATGTATGTCTAAAATTAGTAAAACATTGCCAGCTTCAATGATCTAAAAATGGTCAAAGAATCAGAGAACAATTGTTAGCCTCTAATTGTAATGATCAACTTCTAAAGTATTTATGAAAATATTTCCTGTTGCTTCATCAGATGGTCTGGGTTCTCTTGTTACAACGATGCAGATAGAATGCATCTTGTTTATGCACTGTACTGATCCATTTCTATTAAAACTGGAGAAAGCCATCCCAGATAATGGGAATACTATGAAGGAAAGGCGTCATACTCATAAGCATTAACAAAAGTAAAAATATGGCAGTTAGTAAAAATACTAAGTTATGGTTTGATTGTTACGACGGTAGATGGACACATGATTTCCTTGTTCCGAAACCACTCTGTCGTACATTTTCAGATTTCATGAAAAGGTATATATTAGATTATATATATACATATACATTTACCAAGATTCAACTAATTCTCATTCCAAAAAAAAAAAAGATTCAACTAATTCATGTCTTGCTTTAGCAGACTTCTGAGGAGCAGCATCAGTTCATATACCCTGGAATAATATAACTATTTCCATAGAACGCTTCTGTTGTTCTATATCTAACGAGATTATTGCCATACACAAAATTATCTTATATTGATTTCTTGTAGTGAGGTGTTGTATTCTCCTTGATGTATCAGTAAAGCATATTTGTTCTGAACACTCTTTTCCACATCTGGATGTTTAACAGAGATGATGTATGTGTAACTATGTATGCATGCTAGAAATACACCGTCCCCTGCTTGGATCATGTGGGTGGCTCTGGCCAAACCCTGCCCGTCGCGGCCCCATCTAAGGCATTGTCTACTTCTAGTGTATTTGGAGTGTATTCTATTGGATTGGAGGGGGATTATCCGGAACCCTGGAAAATTCTCAGTCCATTTACTAATCCAGTTTTGGATGGGATAATCACTATATATCCTCCACCAACCAGCTCATAAAGACATAAACTTAACAATGAACTTGGAGATAAAATAATAACCGATATTATTGTCTCTAGGCAGTCGGTTGAGGTGGGCCCAAGCAGTCGGGTGAGGTCCCGGCTAGGGAACGCACGCCGCCAGGGCCCAGTTTCCCGTCCCGGGGTTTGGCGCTGGTCCCGAGGGTAACCCGGCTCCAATCCCTGGTGATCACGGCCACAGAGGAGGACGATGAGGAGGAGAACGTCTCCATGGTCATCCGCCGCCGCCAGGACGGGCCTTCCTCGTCGAGCAGCGACCCTCACTCCCAGCCGGCATCCGCCTAGACCGGCAACTATCTGAGGAACTCCCGGGGACTCACCTCGCCAGGGGTACCCCGCACGGAGTGGGGCATCTCTCTGCACCGCCCAAGGGACGCACCCTTATGTCCTAGCCTCTTTCCTTACCACCCGCGTTTTTGCTGAGTCGCACTGCACCCTTTGTTCTTCGCAGCCCACCCCCGCGCCAGGCTTCAGGGAAGAGAGCCCACGAGGCGGGCGACGCTGCCGACCTGCCGCCGAAGAAGGACCAGCGGTCCCACCCAGGGGGCAGCCGTGGTTCTCTCCGGAGGAGTCCCCGAGCCCAGGGAGCCCGGAGGCGCCCCCGTTTCCTTCCCGAGGCTTCCCCGGAGAGGGAGCCACTGACAACGGTATACTTCTTTCTCTTAGCCGAGTCCAACTGGACTTTGTTTCTGGTGTTAACGTATGTGACTTCCTCTCCAGGGCGGTTTCCTTGGAGTGCCGAGGGCGCTCAGGAGGCCGTACCTTCCCAGGATCGAATGTCGGTGCGTCCGCCCTCCCGGAGGAGGCGTTATGGTTCCATCTGACATGCTTGCTCCGGTGATGTAGGGGCTCGCAGTCGACCCTCTGGTTGCTGATCTTGCCGGCATGATGCCGTACCCCGTTGTGATAGAAGAGTCGCAACGGGTGATAAACAACTCGGCCGAGCAGCAGCACCGCACCGCCGAGGCTATTTAGCCGCGCACGCGTCGAACGAGGCCTCTAGAAGACTGCTCGCTCAGCAGCGCGCATAACTAGAATATATCCACTAACATAAATATAGAATCATGTCCTCTTTTAGTCCTAGGCAATCCTAACACAAAATTCATACTAATATCTTCCCATGGTCTAGTAGGTTCAGGAAGAGGAGTATACAAACCATGGGGCTTCAATTTTGATTTAACCTTGTTGCAAGTGATGCAACGTTGCACAAACCGATAAAAATTACGTCTCATATGTGCCCAGTTAAAATTATCAGGCAACATAAGTAATGTTTTTGCTGAAATTTGGGATGGGCTTTTAGCCCATTAGGCAATTTCTATTTAATCCCTAAGGCCCATGCAGCCATAGCAAGTGGTGGGAGTTTAGTCCCATATTGCTAGTTGGGAGAGTATTGCACCAGTTTATAAGGTGAGCTCTCTCCCTATTAGTGTGAGTTGGTATGAAGAGAGAGGAGTTGTGGAGGTGTTCCACACGCGCGCTCCTCCTCCTCCGCCGCCCGCCTCGTCACGACGCGCCGCGGGTTGCGGGAATGAGCTAATCCGATGCCTTTATTTTGGCAGTCGGAAACGGGGAGTTAACAGACACGACAATAATATGAGACGTCATATTGATTGTTGTCGTATTGATCGCGTGTAATAACCGCACGCTAGTAAAACGCCGCCTTTATCACGTGGTAACGGCTGTAGTAAGCGCTAATTGAATTGACCGTTCTCCTACTCGGTCGTGCCTATAAATTGGAGGCTCGGGCGGACACAGAAAACACAACTCATACACGCTGCCTCTTTGCGCCCACTGTCGTTCCACCTCCTGTTGCTGCCGCCGGTGATCCTATCCCGTCTACCGCGTACACGACCGACGGGAGAGCAGGCCTCCGAAACCCCGCCTCTCCAGATCTTGTACGGGAGAGGGGTGATAAGGTTTTTGGGGGGAGTGTCCCCTACGCGACTGCTCGCTGTTGTACATCTACTTCGACTACTACCGCTTCACCCTATTCGTCAACACATCCACCGAAGCTGAACGCCCTGCTGCTGCCGCTGAGGCCGCCACTGCTGCCACCGAGGGCGCCTCTGCTGCTGCTGCCGCCACCGCTGCTGCAACCGCCGCCACCGCTGCCGCCTCTGCTACGGCTACTGCCAGTTTGCCGACTGCAGGGTGTAACACGTTTATCCATGTCCTTATTATTTCCATGTGTGCAACACTAGTAGTTTGCGTAGATTTATCTACTACAAATCTAGTATGCAGGAACATGGTTAAATATCAGTATGTTTACGTCATGTTCATGACTTATACTTGGATTAATTTAATCTGTAAATTGCCTAAATTCCTAACACTCCAAAAACCTAATAGGTGTAGGCAATTTTCGGTTCATGGTTTTGCTACTGCACTGAAACCGGACCCGTTTACGGGGACGTACTTTAAACGTTGGTAGACCAAAACAATCTTATGGCTCATGGCTATGAACGTGTTCTGGGTCGCCGGTGTCACTCCCACGGGAACGATTACTCCTGAACAGGAGAAGGCGTTTAGGGATGCCACCGTCGTCTTTGTTGGATGCGTTCTAAGCGTGATCGGAGATAAGTTTGTTGACGCATATTTACATATGCGGGTTGCCAAGGACTTGTGGGAGGCGCTCGAATCCAAATTCGGCGCAACCGATGCTGGCAGCGAGATGTACTGTATAGAGCAGTTCCATGACTACGTAATGGTCGAAAACCGTTCTGTATTGGAGCAGACTCATGAGATACAGTGCATCGCTAAGGAGGTTGAAATTCTTAAGTGCGTGCTACCGGGCAAGTATGTCGCGGGATGCATAATCGCCAAGCTGCCTAATTCCTGGAGGAACTTTGCCACTACTCTGAAACATCAGAGGCGTGAATTCTCGGTAGAGATGTCATCGGCCATCTGAGTGTTGAGCAGAATTCGAGGGCAAAGGACTCGCATGGAAAAGGGAACAGAAGAACTACAACTCCCACAACAACAAGGCGAGGACTGGTGTCCAGCAGAATACTGACTTCAAGAAGAAGGCTAAGAAGACCTTCAAGAAGAATAAGCAGAAAGATAATTGCTTCACTTGTGGTTCACTGGAACACTGGGCTGTGAAGTGCCCAAAGAAGTACGTGAAGCCAGGAAAGGATTTCAAGGCTATCAACATGATTGTGAACAACAATGATAATGGGGCATCTGGGTATGGTAATTGTTTACTGTAATTTCAGTTTGTCAGTCTACTGATTGGTGGATTGACATAGGTGCAAATATTCATGTGTGTGCCGACATCTCATTGTTTTATTCTTATCAGGTCACAAGGAACGGGTCTGGATTGATGGGGAACGGCGCAAGTGCTTCTGTACTTGCTGTTGGCACGGTCGATCTGAAGTTTACTTCGGGAAGGATCGTGAAGCTCAAGAACGTGCAGCATGTCCCCGCCATCAAGAAGAATCTCGTTAGTGGCTCTCTTCTATGTAGAGAAGGGTTTAAGTTGGTTTTTGAGTCCAATAAAGTAGTTGTAACGAAATATGGACTGTTTGTTGGAAAAGGGTATGAGTGCGGAGGTCAGTTCCGCTTTTCCCTTGCTGATTTCTGTAATAAAGTCGTGAACAATATTCATTCGAGTGTTGATGAAACAGAAGTTTGGCATTCACGTCTTTGTCACGTTGGTCTCAGTTGCATGACGCGGTTAGCAAAATTAAGTTTAATTCCAAGTTTCACTTTAGCCAAAGGTTCTAAGTGCCAGTCGTGTGTGCAAGCAAAGCAACCTCGTAAGCCCCACAAGGCTGCGGAGGAGAGACACTTGGCGCCATTAGAACTCATACATTCTGATCTCTGTGAGATGAATGGTGTGTTGACTAAAGGTGGAAAGAGATACTTCATGACGTTAATAGATGATTCCACTAGGTTTTGCTATGTATATATGTTAAACACTAAAGATGAGGCTCTACACTACTTTAAAATCTATAAGGCAGAAGTTGAGAATCAACTTGAAAAGAAAATTAAACGAATCCGGTCAGATCGTGGTGGAGAGTATTTCTCTAATGAGTTTGACTCTTTCTGTGAGGAACATGGCATTATTCACGAGAGGACGCCTCCCTATTCACCTCAGTCAAATGGGGTTGCCGAACGGAAAAACCGTACTCTAACAGATTTGGTTAACGCCATGTTAGATACATCGGGTTTATCCAAGGCATGGTGGGGGGATGCTATATTGACATCATGTCATGTCCTGAATAATATTCCGACGAAAGATAATAAGGTCACTCCCTATGAGCAATGGGAGAAGAGAAAAACAACACTCTCGTACTTACGTACTTGGGGCTGTTTGGCGAAAGTCAATGTGCCGATCCCCAAAAATCGTAAACTTAGACCAGAGACCGTGGATTGCGTTAATTTGGGATACGCTAAGAATAGCGCTGGCTATAGATTTCTAGTAGTGAAATCTGAGGTACCTGTAGAGCCCTACCTTTTAATAAAGGTAGAACACCTATGTATCCTGCTATTCCCGGGATCTCTGATAACATACACATGACAAAATGAAATATTCATTGCAATAGCATCATTCTACAACGTTGATCCAGTGGATAAGAAATAAAATAACCTTACAATTGGCATAGTCATCATGGACTAGCCCAATAACAAGGTTTCAAAGTAAACACAGCGGAAATAATACATCAATGAGCCTTCTTCATCTTCATGCGCCACAGTAAGAACATGTTGGCGATAGACTCGAGATCCTAAACGAAACCCTCACTCGTCTTCAAATTCATCTACACGTTGGAATATGCTTCCCCCACAGGGGAGGAAGTCCGTACATACAACGTACTGGCAATTTACACTTGTGTGGTGGTGATGCATGTAAAATGCATAGATGAATTTTGCATATTTTCATATGGTTTTCTATTACATATTGCATCATATAAGGGTATAATTTAATATTTTGTAGTATTTTGGGGTTAAATTACAAAGTCCCCCAACTTTTATGGAATTAACCCTGCCTGTCAGAAACCCCGTTTTCTATATTTTTGACGTTTCAGGGGGCAAACTTCCGCGAAATCACCTGAAAATCTGTGGGGGTCATTTTCTTGGAAGGAGAAGACTTGCGGGCGAAGGATCCACGAGAATTGGGCAAGGAGGCCCAAAAGAGGACCCTCCACGCGGCCAGATTCCTTGGCCGCGTGAGAGGCCCCCTTTTGGCCCCTGTGGCCCCAATTCCTTCCATCTTCGACTTACCAACTCATCTTGACCTAAAACCGACTATAAAAAGGGCCCCCGTACCCTTACGGAGAGGAGCGCCGCCGAAACACCGATACACCGAAACAGAGACCAGAAGTTCCAGATTGGAGGGGGAAAACTCCGGCGGGGCGCCGTCGGTGTGATCTCCTACCCCTCCAACGTAATCTCCATCGACATCTCCATGAAGAGGGAGTAGTCCACCCCAGGGCTATGGGTTTGTGGAAGTAGCACTTGTATCTCTCTCTCTCTATGTGCTTCACTAATTAGATCTGTATGAGCTGCCTCACATGATTACGGGCACCGTTGTAATTCCTATGTGGTGGATCTTTTCTATGAGTTATTGAATCTGAGATTGCAATTGTTTCTCTTGAGTTATTTGAGTAGATGTATCTTATGTACCCCGTTCTTATTTGCTAGCTTTGATCAATCTAGTTCTTGAGAGCGTGTGTGGGGTGATGGGTGCATCCACTTAGGTTTTGTTAAACCTTTCTTAGTTACCTCACTAGGAATAAAAAGATTACCTTGTTACCGGGGATTTGAAGTGACACTAATCAATCTCCATGACTAGATCTAGCAAGTTCTTACTTCAACTTCATGTCACATTGCTTAAAGCTATACTCTGGTTTTTCCTTAATTATCGAGGTGTTATGATTTATTTCGCATCTTGGTGGAGTATAAGAGGGATTAATATGACCGTAGAGATCTCTATTCTAGGACGTGATGCCCATATGAAAGTACTCAATGCTAAACATGTTATTGTAATCTCACATGTAATTCTTTATGTCCACCGTCTACCACTTTATTTGAGAGAATGCAAGTGTGAAACCATGAACCCCGGTCCTATTTTAATAATAAGAAAACACTCTAGTTACTTTGATGCAATTTACTTTACTTGCACTTTACTTTACTTGCATCTCCAATTCGAATTTACATTATCTCCATCACCACTTGCATCACAAAAATACAAAAACAATCCATTGCATATTTATTTTCTCAATTGCATTTAGTAGTACATTTAATTATTGCACATTTACTTTCAGTTTTGCATTGCAATTTAGAAGTCTCACACCTTGTGCTTGACAACCACTTGGTGAGGTCGAGGGCACAAAATTCTCTACTTGTTTGCAGGATCCTGGAGGAAGCTTGGAAGACAACTGCTGAAATACTGTCTCCCCAAGAGTTCGATATAAACCCTCGAGTCACCCTCGTGGGGAAGAAGGCTTGCCACTAGCTACACACTTTGCACTTGGAGTCTCAACCTAGCCATCAAGCGTTTTTCTGGTGCCGTTGCCGGGGAGCCATAGGTGAAGGAGTTGTCCAAGGGAGCTCACAAGAAGTCTTCATCACCAACAAGGTGTGCAAACACCTAAGCTTGGGGAGGTTGCACCTACGTGAGTACCGTCCTTTCTATCTCCACCTTCTTTCAAGTAGATTGTTTTGTTTCTTGTCTTGTTTTTGTTTTTGTTTTTGTTCTTGTTTTTGTTTCGTCTTGCATATTTTATTTTAGTTTGCATTTTAGCTTTGCATTTAGTTATCTAGTTTATTTTAGTATTTCGAATTTGCCTAGTTACTTTACTTTTCAGTTTTGCATAAAAAATTAAAAACTACATAAAAACTGTTAAAATGGGTGATAGAACTAAATTAAGTGACTACACAAATACACCCAATGACCAATTCATTGCTAGGCCAATTACTACACCTGAAATACAAGCTGAAAGCTATGAAGTAAGTCCTAGTTTATTGAATTTAATTACTAGAGAGCAATTTGGTGGTAGTGCTATGGAGGATGCCTCTATGCATCTTCATGATTTCATGGAAATATGTGATATGCAAAAATTTAAAAATGTGGAAAGTAGTGTTTTAAAACTGAAATTATTTCCTTTTTCACTTAGAGGAAAGGCTAAAGAATGGTTACTTTCACTACCTACAGCTAGTATAAAGTCTTGGGATGATTTAAAAGAAGTTTTCATTAAGAAATATTATCCTCCCGTTAAAATTTTGCAAAATAGGACTAATATCCTCTCATTTAGGCAAAATGATAATGAACATGTATCCATGGCATGGGATAGAATTAAATTAATGCTTAGAACATGCCCATCACATGGAGTAAATGAATGGACCATACTACACTCTTTTTATAATGGTCTAAACTACATGTCTAGAAATATACTTGATTCTACTGCTGGAGGTGCCTTTATGAGTAAAACTGTAGGTGAGGCTAAGAGCATATTAGAAAGCATATTGCAAAATTATAGACAATGGAATACTGAAAGAGCACCCAATCCCACTAAGAAAATAAACTCAATTGAAGAAAGCAATGATTTGTCTTCTAAAATGGACACTATTCTTGCCTTTATTAATGAACAAAATATGGAGAATGTGCCTTTGCAGGAGCTAGTTGGTAGTAATTATGAAAGTGTGGATATTAATTTTGTTAGGAATTATGGTAGCAATGGTTTTGGTAATGCTTACAATTCATATAGTAAACCTCCTTATGTGCCAAAAAAAACCTTTTGTTCCATATCCTAATGCTAATGAAAATAAGTGGAAGCCTTCTAGTGAAATTTCTGAATCTAATAAATTGCTTATGGAACAAGTTGCTAGTCACAATGTTATGATACATGAGTTAAATAATTCTATTGCATCCATTAGTAGTGATATTAAAGGATTGCAACTTCAATCTTCGAATTTAGATAAAGCATTGTCAAAATTAGCTGATAATCAAGCAACTCTATTGAGCATGTCAGCAGGAAAGCCACAAGCACAACCTAGTGTAGGAATGAATTCTATTTCTATTGCTGCTCCTATTATTGAAAATATTGATCATATTTTTGAGAATACAAGTGAGCATGTCCCTACTAGCTTAGAAGAAACTTTGAATGAAATAGTGAAGTACCCTGAATATTTACTTCCATATATGTCTTATCTTGCTAGCAAAGATGAAATTAGTCCTCATGAATCAAGCATGCTAGCTAAATTAGAGAGTAAAGTAGAGGAAATTATGAAGCTTACTGAAATTAAGGATCCATTGCTTGATTTAGAAAAGAGTAGCTTGCAAGAACTTATTGCTACTCTACAAAAATTTGCTAGTGATCCCACTATAAATGTTAATCAACCTGGCTTTGGATCTTATATTGCTAATCATGTCTTGCAAGAAAAAATTGCTAGGTACAAGAATGAGGCCATGATAACTCTTAAGCTTGGGGATGCATGGATCCCCAAGGTGCTAGTTTCAATTGGAAAAGAAATTCACCATGCTATGTTAGATCTAGGTTCTAGTATATCGGTACTCTCTAAAGAATTATATGAATTGCTAGAACTAGAAAATTTAGAAAAGTGCTCAAGTGAATTTGTCCTTGCTGATAACTCTACTAAACATGCTATAGGACAAGTAAAACATGTTATGATTGAACTGCACATGACTTTCGTACCCGTTGATTTCATTATTATGGATATGGGGGATAAATCCCCTAGTCCTATTATTTTGGTTAGACCTTTTCTTCGTACTACAGGTGAAATCATAGACTCCAAGGAAGGGAATGTCAATTTTCAGTTCCCTCACAAGAAAATCATGGAGCACTTCCCAAGGAAGAGGGGCACGCTGAAGAACAAGCTTCCACATGAGCTTTATCCCTCTTAATTATCAAGTAAGTAAAGCCTAGCTATATGGCTATAAAGAAAGCGCTTTACGGGAGGCAACCCGGTTGTTTTTGTTTGGATTTTCCTAGTGTCCTCTTGCTGTCTCAATAGATTATTTTTTTTGTTTTAATTCTGGAGTTTTCAATAAAGAGTCAAGTCAAACCCATTTGGACTTATAAGTTGCTATCCTAGTGCATGAAATTTCTGTTTCAGCTCGAGTCTGCTCACCGTATGATTTTACGTTTTTTATTGGTATGTCGGATTGAGATAATTGTTTAGTATGTTCTGCAACTTTTCATCCTCTGTAAGCACAAAAATTGGCTTAATTTTTTGACGAGTCTAGCTTAGCGAAAAACTTTGTTTTGCTGCTGTTGCTTTTCTGGACAGATTCTGCCTTCTTTTGTTTTATGCACTCTTTGGGCTTGGGAATCGAATTTCCATGATTCTTTCAAACAAGAGAGTGAACATACAACATAATGAAC
Source organism: Alopecurus myosuroides (assembly GCA_028641055.1). NCBI lineage: Eukaryota > Viridiplantae > Streptophyta > Magnoliopsida > Poales > Poaceae > Alopecurus > Alopecurus myosuroides. Next base: position 309,977,988 of record CM054058.1, on the reverse strand, counting down.
CTTATTTTCTATCTACTGGAGCATTTGATTTGGAATTTTTCACAACAAGCATGTGATTTGTTTGTCCTTGCTAATCTCACCCCACAGAAAAAGAATGGGAGAAACATGTTTTGTGAAGTTTTTTCACAGGGAATAGAGGAGCTGCGCCTCAAGACCTCCAAGAATGGTGAAAGCCATAAGCTTGGGGATGTGATGAACACCCCACTGGAGCTACACTCTTTTGGTTAGCACACGTCTACTTTCTGTTTTTCTAAGCAAAGCATTTATCGTAGAGACTTGAAGCGTCTAGTTTTTGTTTTTATTTTTGTTTTGATAAGACCACCACCATCATTTTATATGAGATTGAGCTACTGGAGTTTGGGGTTGGAATGTATTGGATGCTAGTATTATGACTTGGAATAGGGATGCCATGGTTGATTTGAAGAGCTACATATGTTTGCATGATTTATAGGCTTTTTATGTGTAGAAATTTGCAATAATGTTGTCTTGAGCTATCTCTTATTCATGTCCTTCATCTTAATTGCTGGTTTATTTAGTTTGTAATGAAATGAGTAGTTCTATGGACATATGCATGCATAGTAGCTGGTCAACTATCTCCCTCTTGCTAGCCCAAAAATTTAAAAATTCCAACAAGTAAAAACTTGTTTCCAACACTCCTTAGCCAAGTATTTCCAGTGAGTCCACCATATCTTCCCATTAGCTTCATTGCTATTCCGAGTATGTTCACCATGTTATTGTGTTATTTATGTTCTAAATTAAGATATTCACTTTATTAATTGTCATGGGTTGACCTTGGGATAGGACTCTCACGAACTTTTGAAGGCACACTTTACTTTTTATGCATCTAATAAACATGACCCAATAATGGGAGCCAAAAGTTTTGCGTTTGACAAGTGTGTGGTTGGGAGCTAGCTATAAACGTGTATCACCGGAAAGATTACAACATTGCACAAAAAATTTACATTTGGTTGATATCATGTACTTTTGTTTTTGGACTCCTGCCATGCCGAAATGAAATAGGGGAATAGTAAGTTTTGATGAGTAAGTATCTATATGACTAGAGAAACGCATTGGACCGCTAACCCAAGCCACGCTTTATCATGGTGGAAATTTACTTACAGCTTGAGTGACTCTACAACACATCCTATAATAAAATAAGAAGCTATGCATAATAGTGAATGAAAATAAAAAGGATGATGAGTCTACTTCGTTTGTTCATCTTGTCATTGTAACATGGGCTTGTTTCCATGTCATGGGGAAAGAGGTACCTCTTTGCGGTTCTCTATGATGTCATTAATACTTATTATGATTGTACAAACCTTATTAGGAATCTTAAGTTGAGTAATCATGGAGTAGGTTTTCACACTCACGAGGCATGAAGCTTTCAACCACCTTGTCATTCTCATTACTTCAATACTCACAATTTCAAGATGCTAGTTTTAAAGGGGGCAATAAGAGTCCTAGATCAATGGATACCACATTTCAATTAGTAATTTTAGTTGAATAATTTAGAGGCTAAATAAGACTTGATCATGTTTTACCTCTACTCAATTTTCTCCAAAGTGTCCACCATATTTTCTATTCTCCATTATGCTATTCTTTGACCAATATAGTATTTTATTTTTCATTTTGTGTATGCATTTGGTCCATAGTGCTTTTATTTCATTATACACTTTGTGAACTTTCATGAAGCATCTTTGCTTGCATATTTGCTATTTCTTACAACATGAATTGTATATTGCAACTCATTTCTAGTATTAATCATTTGATTATATGTAGCACGAATAATCCTCCTTGATATCCCATGATTGTTTCAATATGCAAAACCCATCTTAGTTTTATCACCTTCATACTCGAGGACGAGCATGGGTTAAGCTTGGGGATGTTGATGCATGTAAAATGCATAGATGAATTTTGCATATTTTCACATGGTTTTTTATTACATATTGCATCATATAAGGGTATAATTCAATGTTTTATAGTATTTTGGGGTTAAATTACAAAGTCCCGCAACTTTTATGGAATTAACCCTGCCTGTCAGAAACCCCGTTTTCTATATTTTTGACGTTTCAAGGGGCAAACTTCCGCGAAATCACCTGAAAATCTGCGGGGGTAATTTTCTTGGAAGGAGAAGACTTGCGGGCAAAGGATCCACGAGAATTGGGCAAGGAGGCCCAAAAGAGGATCCTCCATGCGGCCAGATTCCTTGGCCGCGTGAGAGGCCCTCTTTTGGCCCCTGTGGCCTCAATTCCTTCCATCTTCGACTTACCGACTCCGTCTTGACCTAAAACCGACTATAAAAAGGGTCCCCCGTACCCTTACGGAGAGGAGCACCGCCGAAACACCGAAACACCAAAACAGAGACCAGAAGTTCCAGATTGGAGGGGGAAAACTCCGGCGGGGTGCCGCCGGTGTGATCTCCTACCCCTCCAACGTCATCTCCATCGACATCTCCATGAAGAGGGAGTAGTCCACCCCAGGGCTATGGGTTTGTGGAAGTAGCACTTGTATCTCTATCTCTATGTGCTTCATTAATTAGATCCGTATGAGCTGCCTCACATGATTACGGGCACCGTTGTAATTCCTATGTGGTGGATCTTTTCTATGAGTTATTGAATCTGAGATTGCAATTGTTTCTCTTGAGTTATTTGAGTAGATGTATCTTATGTACCCCGTTCTTATTTGCTAGCTTTGATCAATCTAGTTCTTGAGAGCGTGTGTGGGGTGATGGGTGCATTAGTTGGAGTAACGGGGGGTGGCTAGTGCTGTGAAAGTGACAGAAGTTCAACGATCCACTTAGGTTTTGTTAAAACTTTCATAGTTACCTCACTAGGGATAAAAAGGAGTACCTTGTTACCGGGGATTTGAAGTGACACTAATCAATCTGCATGACTAGATCTAGCAAGTTCTTACTTCAACTTCATGTCACATTGCTTAAAGCTATACTGTGGTTTTTCCTTAATTATCGAGGTGTTATGATTTATTTCGCATCTTGGTCGAGTATAAGAGGGATTAATATGACCGTAGAGATCTCTATGCTAGGACGTGATGCCCATATGAAAGTACTCAGTGTTAAACATGTTATTGTAATCTCACATGTAATTCTTTATGTCCACCGTCTACCACTTTATTTGAGAGAATGCAACTGTGAAACCATGAACCCGGTCCTATTTTAATTATAAGAAAACACTCTAGTTACTTTGCTGCAATTACTTACTTGCACTTTACTTACTTGCATCTCCAATTCAAATTTACATTATCTCCATCACCACTTGCATCACAAAAATACAAAAACAATCCATTGCATATTTATTTTCTCATTTGCATTTAGTAGTAGATTTAATTATTGCACATTTACTTTCAGTTTTGCATTGCAATTTAGAAGTCTCACACCTTGTGCTTGACAACCACTTGGTGAGGTTGAGGGCACAAAATTCTCTACTTGTTTGCAGGATCCTGGAGGAAGCTTGGAAGACAACTGCTGAAATACTGGCTCCCCAAGAGTTCGATATAAACCCTCGAGTCACCCTCGTGGGGAAGAAGGCTTGCCACTAGCTACACACTCTGCACTTGGAGTCTCAACCTAGCCATCAGGTGGCAGTTTTGTGGAATAACTATCTACATGATATTTGGCTGGTGGAGTCTGGGCTATTTGCATAAAGCCAAATTTGTCCTATATTTTATAAATCATTGAAAAATCTTTGAAAACCAACATGGGTAGACACACCATGTAGTTTGGTAAAGGCATCATGGGTAGACACACTATGAAGTTTGATAAAGTCATCATGGGTAGACACACCATGAAGTTTGATAAAGTCATCATGGGTAGACACACCATGAAGTTTGAAAATCATCATGGGTAGACACACCATGAGTTTGAAAAGGTAGCACAGAGGGGTAGACACACCATGTGATCTAGGAAAAGGTTACTACCAAGTTTTAATTCATTCAGAAAAGATGAGGAGATCCTTCAGCGCCAACATGTCTAGTTTGCTCAACTGGCCCATAACCGGGGACATGGCTAAGATCTCAATTTTTTTTAAACTCTGCAGAGGTTGTGCACTTTCACCTTGAGACTCATTTTCCCCGAGAGAAAAATGAGACAATATCTTTGGGAAGAGGGATTCAACCATACCAGTATTGACTCGTTGCTCCTATAATTCTACCATCCAATGTCAATACAACAGGAGGAACCCCCACAACTTACTTAATCTTGGCAGAGCCCATATTACCTCAAGGCTGCACTGGAAGCTAACTATAGATGGAAGACCTACAGATCTCTTTAGTCCTGGGTGGCAATCCACAAGTGTACCCTCAGGTGACAACCACCACATCCATAGCCACTCAACATAATCCAAGCAATTACCAATCCACCCAGGTGTTTCATTGGGTTGTTAAATTTCAATTTTCAAAGTATCACAACCCAATAAATAGCAGCAGCAGTTGTGATATTGTTCTAGTATAGCTAAACTAGTACCTCGCAGTGGTTTCAGGTTGGATACACACTACTAGGTGCTCTGAGCATATCATATACTTGGAAAGTAATAATATCACCTATCATGCACACTACTGAAAAACACTAATGCAATAAAAAGTGGGACATGAGCATCACTTGCCTTGTGGAAGTTGGTATAGAAACTCTCTCTTCACAATTGAACGTTTCTTTCCGTACAATCTAAATAATACAAATGAATAACAATAAACAAGCAATATACCAACATACAAACAAATACAACAATACATACAATACGTAAGCATAACAAGTTATTCAATTTGATTGGTCTTAACATGGACAAGGTTTTGACACCTAATTCAATATGCAAAAAGAACTAAGTGTTTGGTCATGGGATTTGCCATTGGTGGTTAAGGGTTGTCAAAGAGTATCTCAACATACAAAAGAAGTGTATGTGATAAGGTTTAGGGATTAAGGGTTTTAGAAATCAAAACCATGACAAACATGATTTATTCCATGGCTTTGGGTACTAGGGTTTCAAGCAATTCACAATATGACTTGTAAATTTACAAAAGGTCTTGGGATATGGGTTTCTGGTCCAAAGTTATTTTCCACAAGATCAACATGGCATGGGTGTTGGTTTTGATCAAAATGATCATACCACAATTTTCCTAAAGGTGGTTTCCATCAAACAACACTTGATTTATAATGGCTGACTACTAAGGATGGTTTATATGAAAAGGGTTGCATGGAATGGGTCCTCTGGTTTCAAATGGTTTTTGTACTGGTTTCTCTGGTCTAGTGTTACTAAATGGAACAATTTTCCAGAAGAAAACTAATTAAAATTGTTTATAGAATTAAAACTAGGTGCAAAATACTCAAATGGTCATTTATATTCTAAACTCCATTTTAATTGGTTCAAATATTATTTTGGGACAAAGGGTGTGAAAGTACACATCCTAAGGATTCCAAAAATATTTTATTTGCAATTTTTGGATTGGTAGAATTTAAAATATGTCAATATTCATCAAACAAGCATATTTAAATTTGAACTAATTTAAGTTTGTCAAATTTGAAATTTTACAGTGCCAAAAGTTTCTACATGTTCAGGGGATTTCAAAAATACTAAGTTTGTAAGTTTGGCCTTATGGTTAAAAAGTTATGAACATTACAAGTTAGAGGGTCTTTTCTGCAAATATGCATTTGATTTTCTATTCGGAATAAAAATAGAATAACGGCCAGGCGACGTGGCTTCTTGTGATTGGTCAGGGGCGCTGACTGCTCGTCTACGTGGATGCTGACGTGTGCGTGCTGACTGGGTTAAGTGGTTGAATCTGGGCTGTTGGATCTAGATCCAATGGTTACTTACCCCTTCACTAGGGGATCTAATCTCGACTGTGTAAATTAAATAGGACGCCTAGAAAAAGTAAGAGGACTTCACCGGAGGGGATCTCGCCGAAATATGGCTACATGGTGGCGCTGAGCTCGGAATTTCGCCGGCGACGATGTTCCGGTGGCTCCCTTGGCTCGGGAAGTATACGACGAGCACGAGGGTGGCGACAGATGGCTTCCTCGCTTCCGGGAACGGCTGCACGACACGGACGGAATTGCGCGAAGCTCCAGCGTGGCGCAGAAGACTCCAACGCAACTTCTTGTCTGCATGAGATGAATAGGGGAAGAGTTCAGGGGGTAGTGTAGCTCTCGGAGAATTCCACGGAGACAGAAGGGGGCGGCTCTTGTTGGCATACCTCGCCGGAATCGAAGAGATGCGGGCGGCGGTAGAGAGAACTGCAGCAAGGAATTCGTGGCGATTGGCGGCGGTATTTTTAGAGGGAGTAGAGGGGAAAGTGATAGGGCGTTTACGGACACTTCTGGAGGGGGTTAGGAGGGGAGAGGAGGTCGTAGGGGTGGGAGATCGTGGGAGGGGGCGTGCGAGCGCTCGGGTGCGGGAAAAACGGGAGGTGGAAGATGAGTGCGTCACGATGACGTCGTGCTTAGGTCAGGTGTGCAGGGCCCCACCTGTCAGCGAGAGACGGAGAGGAGAATAGGTGCGGGCTCCTGGCGGGCTGCGCTGTTTTCTACGCAATGCGCGCGAGCGATAAATAAGGAGGTGGGCTCGGGCCGTCTACTGGGTTGGGTTCAGTCTAGTGGTCCACTTATTATTTTTTTCTAGGTATTATTCTTTTCCTTTTTCTTTTCTGTTTTAATTCTTTAATAACTTTTGCATAAAAGCTCCAATTGACTTCATTTAAATTTCTAAAATACTGAAATTAGAATATCTATCAAATAGAAACCTAATTTTGTTGTTTCCAACACATCTAAATTTTATATTTTGAAAATACAAATAAACCACTAATAGTACTAAAAATCATTTTTAAATAGAAAATAATAATTAATTGGGAATTTGGGTTTAATAAAATTAAGAGATGTGGTCTCAAATGTAAATTTTGGTTTTCAAGGTCTTTTACTTGGTTTCAAAATCAAAAAAAATTTATAAAAAAACACTTTATTGGTTATTACTTGATATAAATTTGAAAAGCCTTATGGAAATAGTTTTTATTCACCTGAAATAATTTTGGAGGCATGGAGACAATATTAGAGATTCTCATAGTAATGAATGGGTTGAAAACATGTTTGTAAAGAGGTTTGCTGCGAAGACATATTTTCTCTTTATAATGAAAACAAGATTTGAAATTGGCTTAGGGTTTAAGGAAGAAAGGTAATTTGGACTCCTAAATCCAATTTCATTGAAACGTGTATGGTTTTCTTTTGTTTCTTGCATCACATTTGGTTTTTGGTGACTTGTTTAACATGAAAACAAAAAGTTTCAAATTTTTGTGATTTTTGCACTTTCCAAAAATCAGGGATGTTACAGTACCTGACGTGAAGGTCGGTACGATTTTGGAGTCTAAAGATGCTACATTCTTTGAGGATATTTTTCCTATGAGAGATATGCAAAGCACTTCTAGACAGGAATGAGAGGAGACTCCTGAGCCTGCCATTCCTATGGAATATTATGAACAGACACATGATGAGAATCCCGAGAACGATGACGAGGAAACCCTTGGTAGGGGTAAGAGACAGAGGACTGCAAAGTCCTTTGGTTATGATTTCCTTGTGTACCTTGTGGATGATACTCCCACTTCTATTTTAGAAGCTTATGCATCTCCAGATGATGACTACTGGAGAGAAGCGGTTTGTAGCGAGATGGATTCCATCATGGCTAATGGAACGTGGGAGATCACTGAACGTCCTTATGGCTGTAAACGATTAGGACGTAAGTGGGTGTTCAAAAAGAATCTTAGGCCTGATGGTACGATTGAAAAGTACAAGCCTAGACTTGTGGCCAAGGGTTACTCTCAGAAAGAAGATGAAGATTTCTTCGATACTTATTCACCTGTGGCCAGACTGACCACCATTCGAGTATTACTCTCGTTGGCGGCCTCACATGGTCTTCTCGTCCATCAGATGGATGTTAAGATGGCTTTCCTAAATGGATAGTTAGACGAGGAAATCTATATGCAACAGCCAGATGGCTTTGTGATAGATGGTCAAGAAGTAAAGGTGTGCAAGTTACTCAAATCTTTATATGGGCTGAAACAAGCACCTAAGCAATGGCATGAGAAGTTCAATACAACTTTAACATCTGATGGCTTTGTTGTTAATGAAGCTGACAAATGTGTATACTATCGCCATGGTGGGGGCGAAGGAGTTATATTGTGTTTGTATGTTGACGACATACTGATATTTGGGACCAACCTCAAAGTAATCAATGAGGTTAAGTCATTTCTATCCCAGAACTTTGAGATGAAAGATCTTGGTGTGGCTGATGTTATTTTGAACGTCAAGCTATTGAGAGACAATGAGGCTGGGATTACACTGATTTTGAGTCGTTTTGGATATTCGGACTGCAAAATTTCTCCAACACCATATGATCCTAGTGTGCGGATTCGAAAGTTCAAAGGCACAGCTAAGGATCAGCTCAGGTACTCTCAATTAATTGGTTCACTCATGTACCTAGCCAGCGCTACGAGGCCGGACATCATGTTTCCTGTGTGCAAACTAAGCCGGTTTGTTTCCAATCTGGGTGATGTGCATTGGCATGCTATAGAAAGAATTATGCGCTATCTGAAAGGTACCGTGAACCATGGACTTCACTATAGTGGATATCCTTCGGTACTTGAAGGGTATTGTGATACGAATTGGATCTCTGATGCTGATGAGATGAAAGACACAACGGGGTATGTGTTTACCCTTAGAGGTGGTGCTGTTTCCTAGAAGTCTTGCAAGCAGACGATCTTAACGAGATCGACAATGGAAGCAGAATTAACAGCATTAGACACGTCTAGTGTCGAAGCAATATGGCTTCGAGATCTTTTGATGGACTTGCATGTGGTTGAAAAGCCAGTACCAGCTATCCTTATGAACTGTGACAATCAAACAGTAATTTTCAAGGTGAAGAGTTCAAAGCACAATGCATAGTCCACAAAGCACATAAAAATGAGATTAAAAGTTGTCAGACATTTAAGAAACTTCGGAGTGATAGCGGTGGATTATATCCAGTCGGCTAAGAATCTGGTAGATCCCTTTACTAAAGGGCTATCACGTGTTGTGATAGAAAGTGCATCGATGGATATGGGTATGAGACCCACATGAGTTGCCATGGCAGTAACCCAACCTATGTGATCGGAGATCCTGTGAAGTGGGACCTGGGAAAAAAAGCTAGTGGTTAACTGAGGAGAGTAATTTTTACTAACCCACTCCATTAGAGATGCAGTACTCTCAAAAACAGTATGGCAAGTTGACTTTTGTCTTAATATGTTCCAAGGCTTGTATAAGCAAGATGCTATCCTATAGAGCGATCTTTGGAGGAACACACCTATATGAGCCTGACTGCTGGTCACAGTCTATGAGACTGGGTGATCTCTATTAAGTTCATGAATAGGCCAGGAGTATGACCAATATGATCCACCCGAGGGGTCAGCCTTCGGCAGTCTAGTACTGGCAAGACATTTAGTGAAACTATTTTACGCCAAACTGACAATTCAAGGCATAGTCCATTGTTCAGTTGTGATGTAGTGTAGCTACTTGTTCTAGGTGGATGTTCAACCTTAACGGGTCTCCACTGAAAATGTCGGTATATAAAAACAGTGAATGGAACAGAGGACAACACCATGGGTCTTCGGGATCTGGTGGGGGATTGCTGAAATTTAGGATGGGCTTTTAGCCCATTAGGCAATTTCTACTTCATCCCTAAGGCCCATGCAGCCATAAAAAGTGGTGGGAGTATAGTCCCATATTGCTAGTTGGGAGAGTTTTGCACCAGTTTATAAGGTGAGCTCTCTACCCACTAGTGTGAGTTGGTATGAAGAGAGAGGAGTTGTGGAGGTGTTCCACACGCGCGCTCCTCCTCCTCCGCTGCCCGCCTCGCCTCGTCACGACGCGCCGCGGGTTGCGGGAATGAGCCGAGTCGATGCCTTTATTTTGGCAGTCGGAAACGGGGAGTCAACAGACACGACAATAATATGAGACGTCATATTGATTGTTGTCAGTCGTATTGATCGCGTGTAATAACCGCGTGCGGTAAAACGCCGCCTTTATCACGTGGTAACGGCTGTAGTAAACGCCAACTGAATTGACCGTTCTACTACTCGGTCGTGCCTATAAATTGGAGGCTCAGGCGGACACAGAAAACACAACTCATACACGCTGCCTCTTTGCGCCCACTGTCGTTCCAGCTCCTGTTGCTGCCACCGATGATCCCATCCCGTCTACCGCATACACGGCCGACGGGAGAGCACGCCTCCAAGACCCCGCCTCTCCAGATCCTATACGGGAGAGGGGCGATTAGGTTTTTGGGGAGCGTCCCATACGTGACTGCTCGCTGTTGTACATCTACTTCGACTGCTACCGCTTCACGCTCTTTGTCAACATGTCCACTGAAGCTGAACGCGCTGCTGTTGTCGCCGAGGCCGCCACTGCTGCCACCGAGGCTGCCTCTGCTGCTGCTGCCGCCACCGGCTGCTGCAACCGCCGCCGCGGCTGCCGCCTTTGCTACGGCTACTGCCAATTGGCCGGCTGCAGGGTTTAACACGTTTATCCCTGTCCTTATTATTTGCATGTGTGCAACACTAGTAGTTTGCTTAGATTTATCTACTATAAATCTAGTATGCAGGAACATAGGTTAAATATCAGTATGTTTACGTCATGTTCATGATTTATACTTGGATTAATTTAATCTGTAAATTGCCTAAATTCCTAACAGTTTTCTCACGTCCAAAGTATCCCATCAATCCACCACTGTGAGATTCCTGCAATAGCATCAAACGCAAAGAACACTCGGGAATACATAATTTGTTAGCTATAAACAGAAATCCATCATGTATATGATATTTATCCCAAGCCTTCACATTAGAACAATTAGCATATTGTGTAGAAAACTCATTATCTTCAGCATATAGAGGTTTCAAACTCTCCAAACCCGAAACTTGGACATCCAATTTAGTGAGTTACGTGTTTTTCTAGACAAAGCATCAGCAACCGCATTATCTAATCCTTTCTTATGTTTAATAATCTATAGGAAAGATTCAATAAATTCTACTCATTTAGCATGTATTTTATTGAGATTTGATTGATTCTTAAAAGAAAATCAAGCCTCATGATTAGAATGTATAATGAACTCTTTCGGCCACAAATAGTGTTTCCACACTTCTAGATCTCTAACAAGTGCATATAATTCCTTATCATAGACACAATAATTCAATTGAGCACCATGCAATTTTTCAAAAAAAAAAAGGCAATAGGTTTTCTATCTTGCATTAACACACCTCCAATACCTATGCCACTAGCATCACATTCAATCTCAAATTGCTTATGAAAATTAGGTAATATCAATAATGGGGCGAAATCAATTTATTCTTCAAAGTATCAAAAGCAATATCTTGAGCAACCCCCACTCGAAATTTACACCTTTCTTAGTCAAATCATTTAAAGGGGCAGCAATAGTAATAAAGTCTAAACAAATCTTCTATAAAATCTAGCAAGTCCATTAAAGCTTCTTACTTGACTCACATTAATGGGAATTGGCCAATTTTTAATTGCTTCAATTTTAGACTCATCCACTTCTATCCCATTTTTAGATACAACATATCCAAGAAATGTGACCTCATCCTTGCAAAAAGTGCACTTCTCTAAATTACCAAACAATTTATTTTCTCTTAGCACATGCAAGACTTGCTTAATCTGATCAATGTGTTCATGTTCATTGTGTCTATATATGAGAAGATCGTCAGAATAAACTACCACAAACTTGCCAATAAAATCTCTCAAAACATGGTTCATTAATCTCATGAAAGTACTATGTGCATTAGTTAATCCAAAAGGCTTCACGAACCATTCATATCAACCAAATTTTGTTTTAAAGGTTGTTTTCCACTCATCACCCTCTTTCATCCTAATTTTATGATAACCACCACTTAATTCATCTAACATGTCTTCTAAACGTGGTATAGGATGGAGATAACGAATAATGATGTTGTTAATTGCTCTACAATCTACACAGATGCACCAAGTACCATCTTTCTTAGGGACCAAAATAACAAGAACAACACAAGGAGAGAGGCTTATTCGAATATACCCTTTATCTAGAAGATCTTGTACTTATTTATTAATTTCCTTCATTTCTTGGGGATTTGTCCTATAGGGAGCTCGGTTTGCAAATGATGATCCAGGAATTAAATCAATTTGGTGCTCAATCCCTCTCAATGGTGGCATCCCCGAGGGTATTTCTTCTAGAAAAACATCATCAAATTCTTGCAGAACATTAGAAACACCAATAGAAAGAGGACTCATGTCGTTAGAAACTAAAATTCCCCCTATGCATGAGCACTATAGGTACTAAGCTAGGATCCTCACTAAACTCTTACAAGTCATCTTTGTTGGCTAACATGGTTAAAAGGCCCACTCCCTTATTTTTTTCCACTCGGCCTAGGCTTGTTTTCACCCACAAAATTTGTGTTTTCACTCTTCCCATCTCTCTCACTATCTTTCTCTAGATTTACTTATATTTTCTGTCTAGACTCATTCACAATCTGTTGTGGTGTCATAGGCCTCAAGATAATATCCTTGTTATTCCAATTCAATTGATATGTGTTTGCTCTCCCGTTGTGTATAGCCTTCTTGTCGAATTGCCAAGGTCTTCCCAATCACATGTGGAAAACTATCATGGGAACCACGTCACACTCAATTGTATCCTTGTATGGTCCAATCTAAAATTCCACTCTCACAATATGTCACACCTTAATCTCTTCTTTGTCACTCAACCATTGAATATAATAAGGGTGTGGATGTGGTATATATCTCAACTTGAGCTTTGCACATAAATCCTTGCTTGCTAAATTTCTACAACGCCCTCCATCAATGATCACCTTGCAAGCCATTTGAGGACCTATAGATTCTTTGGTTTGTAACAAATTTCATCTTTGGCTCTCGTCACTTGGAATAACACTCAAAGCTTGTGTGCAAATAATAGTTGGATAATTTGTAGCATATGCATCAATAGGACCATCTTCATCATCATAAGTATCCTCCTCACTAGGATCAGCATCATATTTACTCTCACACTCCTCATAAGCATTAATAAACATGATTATTTTTTGTTAGTACATTCTCTCTTAAAGTGTCCTCTTCCTCCACAAGTATGGCATGCCATGTCTCTATGTCTTGTTGTTGATTGAGTACAATCACTTTCACTACATGTTGGTTGTATTGTTTTCTTCGAATTAGCATTCCTTGTCTCGGGTTTGGTAGAAGTAGTAGCTCAAATTTGTGAAGCTTGAGGTGTAGGTGGTGCGAAAGCTGGAGTTCTTGATGGAAAATTCGTTCTAGGATCCATTTGAACCTCCAATGACAGCCTCTTTTCTGCCTCTCTTGCTTGATGTAACAATTGATTCATATCCTCATATCGCACATGCTTCACAATACTCCTTATTTTGAATTGCAAACCTAAAGAAATATTTGCATTGTCTTTTCTGGTTCCTCTCTAACCCGAGCCCTTTGTAATATCAACTCCATATCCTTGTAATATTGATCCACAGATTTTGTACCTTGATGCAATTTGTCATAGAGAGTCCTCACATAATTTTTAGGAACAAATCTTTTCCTCATTAGTTGCTTCATAGCTCCCCAAGTGACAATTTCGGGATCACCATTCCTTTCTCTCAATTGTGTGATGCCATCCCATCACAAGATAGCATAGCCATCAAATCCAGAAGATGCAATTCTAATCTTCCTCTCCTTAGTGTAATCATGTAATCTCCACAGCTTCTCAATCTTCAATTCCCACATCAAATATTCCTTGGCATCTTCAGCATCACATGTGAGAGGTGGAATAGAAAATTTTGGTTTCCCAAGGCCATCGTCTTCCCTATTGTTTTCTCCCACGGCCACTCTTCTAACATCAAATCATCCACGGCCTTCTTGTAAACTGGCTCGTCCAGCATCAAGATCAGCAACTATATTAGCATTGGGAGCTCTTTGTTGGACCAAAGTGGCCAAATTTGCAATCTGCCTAGTCATGTTGTCCACAACCTCTTGCAAAACATCAAGGGATTTTTGAGTAGCATCTTTCTCCAGCTTTCTATCCACATCTTGTAAATCTTTTATGAACTCCTCATCATATTCATCAATTTTCTGTTCAATCATTTTAGCAACCACACCTCGAAATTTGGCAAATTCTCTTCATGTAAGCACATCATCAGCAGCCTTTTTGGTAGGCAACACATCCTCGGCCTTCTTACCCTCCATACCATCAACATCACTACAAGTACTCATGATTAGTCTGTTAGTAAACAAAATAATCAATGGGTTGTCGTGTTCTCTCATAACTCACTCAAAACCAGCAAAGAAGATGTATCTTACCGTTCCAAAGTGAATAGGATTTACTTACCAACAAGTAGCAATGAAAAGTGTACCAAGTGTGAGACGAGAATAACCAGGATACCAAATATCACAAGACAAAACAGGTTATTTGGTGGGGCTTGGTTGGGAATCCTAACAACACCAAAACAACAACTTCTATTTACTATCTAACGTGATGAAATCTAAGGGAACACACACACTTTGGGAGACAAATGTGTCTTAGAAATTATATGGTAGAGTTATTGCAAACACTAGAAAGACACTAGCAAATAATCTATGAAAACATGCACAAGATTGCTCAAATAATGTCCACAAAAATATCCAAGATAATATGTATCAAGCTCCACTAGTGATATAGTAATGGCTCGGACTCTTTTTTTCTGTCTTTCTATTTTTTTTATACTTTTCTCTTTTCTATTATTTTTTATACTTTTCCAATGGCCTTTGAATCAACTAGGAGAAACAAGTAATAGAAAACAGAAATATGGACACTTAGATGATCAAATGAGCAGCCTGTTAGAGCAATTAAAACAGCTAGTCTTATGGGTGGGTACCTAATAATCTTGTTGTAGAATGGCTGTGGCTAGGCTTAACAATGATCAGACTAGAATACCTAGTGAGAAAACATGAGAAAACAACGAAAAACTAGAAGCAGAGAAAAATGAGAGAAACTGTCTCACTGTAGAGAAACGGGCGGTTTGTACCGCGACGGCAGCGAAAATTGCACAAAAACTCTGCCCGACAGCGCGCGTGTGTGTTGCGGGAAACTCACGGCAGAGGGCAGTGTGCGTGCTGCGGTGGTGTGCTCGCGGTAGCGCTGCGGTGTCGATTTGTATCCACGGTAGCGAGTCCGAGAGGGACTAGGGCGATCGCGCGCAGCAGCGAAACAGCCGATTTTTTTGTGCCTGGCAGCAATTGGATACCAATCAGATAGGAACTAGGAGTAGGAGTGTGTGGAAGAAACTTGCAAAATGCGTGCATGGTTGCGCTCGGTTTGGATTCCGAGTTAGACTAGGTGTGGGCGCGCACATACGGCAGGGATACGGCGAGATTTTTGTGCCCGGTAGAACGAATCCGAAGGAGACTAGGAGCACTTGCGGCAGCACTTGGCAATTTCGTTCTTGCCCAATATGATGCACCCAAGAAACCCGAGTGTGGCCAGGTGATCCACGGCAAGATCTATAATTCCCGTGGTAGAATCAATCCTACCACAAACAAAAACCAACAAGAACGACCCGGTAACAGATAATTTTGTGAGATTTTCGAGATTGATGGAAATAAAAAGTAACTAGATGAACCCTAACCCTAATAGATGAAAACTAAAAATAGAAAAATAGGAACGCAAATCAACAAGAAATAGCAACTAGTAGATGCAAATTGGTGTTGATCTAGGCTCTGGCAATTCTAAACCTAATATTTTTGTATTGCTTTTTCTGGATAGGTAATAAAAACAACTAACTACAAGATGGAATTTGCTCACCGAGTAAACCCGAGAATCTGATACCAAGATGATATGGGGTGGACTGATCTTCGCTTGTGATCTCTCTCGAAATTATGGTGGACGTTTTGTGGATGATAGATAACTAGTGCTACACTAAGAACTCTCATTGGATAATCCTGTTGCCAGTGCAACAACAACCAATCTCTTTGGATATTCTCAACTACACACTCTTGCACACACAATCAAAAATCACGAGTGGTCCTGTATCCCCTTATTCCCAGTGGAACATCAAGATATCACGTAACTTTGCAATGGTTACTTCAAGATGAATACTTAGCAGCAATACAATCTAGAGGCTAGAGTTTTTTGGTTTAAACTTGTTCTACCTAAACCACACGCAGGTGCTAGCTATTTAAGGAGGAGGGGTGCGGCCACAAGGCCCTTGCACAAGCACCTCTAGTCCAACTAGGACTAGGAATCCTACTAGGACTAGGAAATAGATACCAACCGACTCATTAAGGAGTTCGGCCACATATGGCATACAAGCCATGTCCTAATAGGGTAGGACTAATTATGTGGCGCATTAATCTTCAATGGGGCGCCCTCCTCATGTTTCCTTGCATAATAAATTGCGGAAAACATGTGTATGCTTTCTTTCCACACTTGCACCCTTGTTTTCTCCATTTGTAATCTTGTTTTCCACACTTGCACTTTTGTTTTCACCACTTTTACTCTTGTTTTCCAGCATCTCCAGCTTGTTTTCTAGCTCCTCCTTGTTGTTTTCCACCTCCATGTTTGTGTTACCAATAACCCTGATCATACATAAATTCATAGACTTAGGGAGTATAAAATTCTCACTATCACAAACATCATATTCAATAAGGAGTGAGTTCACCTGTTGTTGTAATAACTTGCCCCTTGATCTTGTTATTGGTCCAAGTCTCACTTCATCATTCTTCTCTTGGATAACAAACTCCTTATGTGGTAAAGAACTAGGGATGTCCTCATTAGGAGGGGATGCTTGATGACGGAGAAATGGAGATAGAAGATGATCCACGTCAATACCCTTGCACCGCCATAGCAAGAATTGATGTGAATCTGAACCGTTTTCCACTAAAGAAGGGGCGAGGATCTCAACAAGTGGTAAAATTCCTCGCATAAACTTAGCTAAAAGAGTTCCTCTTCCACTTACCACATACCCTTTCTCTACTTCACTTCATAGCCACCAATTTGAAAATACTCTCGTGGGAGAATTGCCTTCTTTTTGGAACATGGATCGTTCTGAGCATGCAGGAAGAGGAAGTTTTTTACCAGAAGTCGAGGAAGAATGGGTGAATTCATCCAAGAGCTAGTATTCACCTTTTGACCATCTTATGATCCGTACTGAAAATAATTCTGAGATGATTCGTAACCTGAGATTTCAATTTTAAAGATCTTAAAGAGACCATCTAGAAGTTTATTAAGGCGGACCAACGATCATAAAAAGACTAAGCTTAATTATCTTGGGTAACGACACTCCATCCGCTTGTTCACTTTAGAGTCATGTGTCATATCATGATTAGGGAAGTTATAATATAATATCGTTGTTTGCAATATGGGTTGTCACTCCTTCATGAGTGAGCTTTGTATACAGTGGTGTGAGTCTATTTATGATGGAATATTGATATGAGTTTTCTTTTGTACTTGGTTGCACTTTTTATTCTATCTATTGCAATAATTCTTGCATGCTTGTATTGTGAGAAGTATTGATCTCACGTTGGGTGTAGTGCTAAAAATTTATTGGGTATTGACAAACATAGCAACAACTCTTAAAGACTTAGAACAAAGAAGACAAATTTCACATGCAGACATATTACCCCATAGATATTTTATGCATGTTCGCTTTCAAGATGTATATTCTTATGATTAAATTGTTATGATGACATGGAATACAATTGCAATGCTTCATGTTTGATATGATCGCATGGTTTTATATCAGTTTGTATCACAACATTATTTGTTTGTTTAAGCAATTGCTATCCTAAAACCCCGTACCGAGTATGATTACTACTCATACATCCGATCATGAGCCAAAATCTTGCACAAGTGTCCACCATACCTTCCTATACATCGCATTTCACCGCCACTCCAAGTATATCTTGCAAAGGGGTGTGCAGTCCACAAAACATAAGTTGGAACAATCACAATCAATCTCCTCACAATTTGTACCTGAGAAATCAGTCGAACATAGCTTGTGTAAACAAAGCAGAAAAGGAACATACTCGTTTCTCTATGGGAGCCTCTCTTAAAGGTTCGGTCAACATGGGAAGTGGTGAACTATCTAGTATCATTAGTTGACGAAAACAGACACCACTCAAAACTTATCTTCACACCTCTTATATGTTTTCAAAACTGAAAAGCTCTAACACATGAGTAATCCTTGCTTCCCTCTACGACGGGCATTTATTTATTGTTAGGATTAAGTCAGTTTAGCCATCCTTCCTATTCTCCACAAGCAAACCTATGGTGGTGAAATGAGATGGTTCTTATATATTTCAGCGATGTTAATAATCATATCTTATTGAAGTTGACATTACCATCAAGGTACATCTTCCTATGTGTCTTTCATTTCCTTTATAAGAACATACTCTTAAAAGTTTTCCATTCATTTAAATACTATTTGATAATTGAAGCATGTGTTATTTGCTAATAGCTCTCACATAGACTCTTTCGGAAAGATAAGATGAATTTGTTAGTTGTTCTTTGACCAATAACATAGTTTGCCATTACTCAATAAGGTTTCACCTTACTGCGCCTTTATCTCTCGAGAAGCCTTATAAGAAAGGGTTGATGTATAGACTTATTAGTGTTTGCTGCCTCAGGTTCGTATTCTTTATTATCGACACTTCACTCCATAAAACCCGTGGTCATGTTTTTTTCGAGCTCAGTTTTTGCTTGGGGACAAGCGGAGTGAAATATTGGGGGAGTTGATACGTCCATTTTGAATCACTATTTTAATGATAATTCTCCTTTATTCATTGATATATTTCATATTAGAGTGAAATACTAATGTTATTTTGTAGTTTCTTATGTGTTTTAAAGGTTCCCAGAATTTTTTATCAGAGTCAGAAATCAGAGGTAAAAATCACTTGTCAAGTGGGGGATCTTTAGGAATTTAAAAAGCTCAAGAAAAATCATAAAATGAAGTTTTATGAGTAATCACTGAGGGAGACCAAAGGGGGCCAGGAGGGCACCCAGGGTCCCCCAGGCGACCCCCATGCGCGGGCCCACCCCAGCCGCGCCTCATGGTCGCCTGTGAGCTATGGGCCCTGCCCTCGGCTTCCCTTTGGTGTACTTACCCCCCTTGACCTAAATTATCGGGAGGCACTTCATAGAAATTTTCCTCCGCCTCTTCGAGATGAAAACGAGACAGAGAGAGAAAGACCTTATTAGCGGGGAGATTCCGCTTGGGAAATTCCTCTTGGAGGGGGAAATTGTCATCGTCATCACACCGTTCATCATCGTGATTATCGTCAATATCATCCACACCATCAGCACCACCACCACCACCATCATCATCATCATCCCATCTCATCTCGTTGTAACAGAGTTGTATCTTATGTTATTTCCCCGATATCTTTAGCGGTGTTGATTACCCCTTCGTAGTTGATACTTGGGAGAATTATCGGTGAATACTTGTTATGACTAGATTGTTATTCATCATTATATCACCTCTTATCATGATCCATATGATGTGTTGTGATTAGTTCGTTTAGTTCTTGAGGACATGGGAGAAGTCTTGTTGTGAGTAATCATAACTCGTTGAGTAATATTTACCGGTTTGATATTTAAGTTATGTTTCTATTTCTCTAGTGGTGTTATGTGAACGTCGACTAAATATCACTTCACCTTTATGGGCGTAGAGGAATGCATTGTGTACTGGTTTCATTATGGAAGGTTACTGGAGTGACAGAAACTTGAACCCTAGCGCTAAACTTTACATAAGGGAGTAGTAGATACCAGGAGTTTATTGCTACTGTTAGGTTTATTTCTTAATTACTATCTTATAATTGTGGACTCTTGCAAGTAGTGTAATCGTAAGTGTGCATTTGGCTTTGATAGGACGGTGCACTAGCATAGGTCTACTGATGGTGCAGATCTTGCACTCGTCGGGAAACCCCAAGAGGAAGGTATGATGAGCATATCAGCAGTTTTATCTCACTAAGAAACCAAGGTTTAATCGACCAGTAGGACGAAGGAGTAAATTCAGAAGGTTAAAGCAGCTGAGATGGAAAGTCGCACTACCGGTTCAGAAGCAACATGGAACCTACACAACACAATCAAATCACTTTTCCCCGAAGCAGTGAGGTTGTCAATCTCAGCGGTATTGCTGAACACAAAGAGGTTCAACGTATGGTGTGGAAAACAGTAGGAAAACTGTATGCAAGCAGTAGCAGCAGTATGAAAGCAGTGTGAAAACAGTGTGTGTGTTATCAGAATGAGGGATCAGGGTGCACAGTTCACTAGTGGTGTCTCTCCGTGAAAGATAAATAACATGTGTGGTGAACAAATTACAGCTGAACAATTGACAGAAATGAAGGTTGCACCGTAGTGCATATGCAAGACATAAAGATTACTATGTGATTCATGCGGGCATTACTGCTGAAATTCGGATGGGCTGCAGAGCCCATTAGGCAATTTCCATTTAATCCCAAAGGCCCATGCTGCGATAGCAAATGGTGGGAGTTTAGTCCCATATTGCTAGTTGGGAGCGTTTTGCACCAGTTTATAAGGTGAGCTCTCTCCCCACTAGTGTGAGTTGGTATGAAGAGAGAGGAGTAGTGGAGGTGTTCCACACGCGCGCTCGTCCTCCTCCGCCGCCCGCCTTGCCACGCCTCGCCTCGTCACGACACGTCACGACGCGGGTTGCGGGAATGAGCCGAGCCGATGCCTTTATTTTGGCAGTTGGAAACAGAGAGTCAACAGTCACGCCAATAATATGAGACGTCATATTGATTGTTGTCTATTGCGTCATATTTATTTTGGTAATAGCCGCGCGCAGTAAAACGCCGCATTGATCACGTGGTAACCGCGCGCAGTAAAACGGCACATTGATTACGTGGTAATGGCTGTAGTAAACGCCAAATTAATTTGTGAGCTGACCGTTCTCCTACCCGGTCGTGCCTATATATTGAGGGCGCAGGGCGGACACAAACACATAACTCATACGCTCTGCACCCATTGTCGTTCCTCTCTCTGTTGCTGCCGCCGATGATCCCATCCCGTCTACCGCGTACACGGCAGACGGGAGAGCAGGCCTCCGAAACCCCGCCTCTCCAGATCCTGTACGGGAGAGGGGCGATTAGGTTTTTGGGGAGCGTCTCCTACGCGACTGCTCGCTGCCGTACGTCTACTTCGACTACTACCTCATCGTCCTCATCGTCAACATGGCCACCGAAGCCGAACGAGCTGCTGCCGCCACTGCTGCCACCGAGGCCACTGCTGCTGCTGAGGCCGCCATCGCTGCTGCTACCGCCGCCGCGGCTGCCGCCACTGCTACGTCTACTGCCAACTGGCCGGTCGCCAGGGTATAACACGTTTATCCCTGCCCTTGTTATTTCCATGTGTGCGATACTAGTAGTTTGAGTAGATGTGTCTACTGTCAATCTAGTATGCTTAAATATGGTTAATTATCAGTATGTTTACGTCATGCTCGTGATTTATACTTGGATTAATTTAATCTGTAAATTGCCTAAATTCCTAACAATCCAAAAACCTAATATATGTATGCAATTTTCGATTCATGGTTTTGCTACTGCACTGAAACCGGACCCATTTACGGGGACATACTTTAAGCATTGGCAGACCAAAACATTCTTATGGCTCACGGCTATGAACGTGTTCTGGGTCGCCGGTGTCACTCCCACGGGAACGATTACTCCTGAACAGGAGAAGACGTTTAGGGATGCCACTGTCGTCTTTGTTGGATGCGTTCTAAGCGTGAGCGGAGAGAAGTTTGTTGACGCATATTTACATGTGCGGGTTGCCAAGGACTTGTGGGAGGCGCTCGAATCCAAATTCGGCGCAACCGATGCTGGCAGCGAGATGTACAGTATAGAGCAGTTCCATGACTACAGAATGGTCGAAAACCGTTCTGTATTGGAGCAGGCTCATGAGATACAGTGCATCGCTAAGGAGATTGAAATTCTCAAGTGCGTGCTACCGGGCAAGTATGTCGCGGGATGCATAATCGTCAAGCTGCCTAATTCCTGGAGGAACTTTGCCACTACTCTGAAACATCAGAGGCGTGAATTCTCAGTAGAGGATGTCATCGGCCATCTGAGTGTTGAGCAGAATTCGAGGGCAAAGGACTCGCATGGAAAAGGGAACGAAGGGACTTCTGCGGACAATATGGTACAGAAGAACTACAACTCCCACAAGAACAAGGCGAGGACTGGTGTCCAGCAGAATACCGACTTCAAGAAGAAGGCTAAGAAGACCTTCAAGAAGGATAAGAAGAAAGATGGCTGCTTCACTTGTGGTTTACTGGAACACTGGGTTGTGAAGTGCCGAAAGAAATATGTGAAGCCAGGACAGGATTCAAGGCTGTCAACATGATCGTGAGCAACAATGAGAATGGGGCATCTGGGTATGGTAATTTGTTTACTGTATTTTCAGTTTGTCAGTCTACTGATTGGTGGATTGACACAGGTGCAAACATTCATGTGTGTGCTCACATCTCGTTGTTTTTTTCTTATCAGGTCACAAGGAACGGGTCCGTATTGATGGGGAACGGCGCAAGTGCTTCTGTACTTGGTGTTGGCACGGTTGATCTGAAGTTTACTTCGGGAAGGATCGTGCAGCTCAAGAACGTGCAGCATGTCCCCGCCATCAAGAATAATCTCGTTAGTGGCTCCCTTCTATGTAGAGAAGAATTTAAGTTGGTTTTCGAGTCCAATAAATTAGTTGTAAAGAAATATGGACCGTTTGTTGGAAAAGGGTATGAGTGCGGAGGTCTATTCCGCTTTTCCCTCGCTGATTTCTGTAATGAAGTCGTGAACAATATTCATTCGAGTGTTAATGAAACAGAAGTTTGGCATTCACGTCTTTGTCACGTTGGTTTCAGTTGCATGACGCGGTTAGCAAAACTAAATTTAATTCCAAGTTTCACTTTAGCCAAAGGTTCTAAGTGCCATTCGTGTGTACAAGCAAAGCAACCTCGCAAGCCCCACAAGGCTGCGGAGGAGAGACACTTGGCGCCATTAGAACTCATACATTCTAATCTCTGTGAGATGAATGGTGTGTTGACAAGGTGGAAAGAGATACTTCATGACGTTAGTAGATGATTCCACTAGGTTTTGCTATGTATATATGTTAAACACTAAAGATGAGGCTCTACACTACTTTAAAATCTATAAGGCAGAAGTTGAGAATCAACTTGAAAAGAAAATTAAACGAATCTGGTCAAATCGTAGTGGAGAGTATTTCTCTAATGAGTTTGACTCTTTCTGTGCGGAACATGGCATTATTCACGAGAGGACGCCTCCCTATTCACCTCAGTCAAATGGGGTTGCCGAACGGAAAAACCGTACTCTAACAGATTTGGTTAACGCCATGTTAGATACATCGGGTTTATCCAAGGCATGGTGGGGGAGGCTATATTGACATCATGTCATGTCCTGAATAAAGTTCTGACGAAAGACAATGAGGTCACTCCCTATGAGCAATGGGAGAAGAGAAAAACAACACTCTCGTACTTACGTACTTGGGGCTGTTTGGCGAAAGTCAATGTGCCGATCCCCAAAAAGCGTAAACTTGGACCAAAGACCGTGGATTGCGTTAATTTGGGATATGCTAAGAATAGCGTTGGCTATAGATTTCTAGTAGAGAAATCTGAGTTACCTGACGTGAAGGTCGGTACGATTTTGGAGTCTAAAGATGCTACATTCTTTGAGGATATTTTTCCTATGAGAGATATGCAAAGCACTTCTAGACAGGAATCAGAGGAGACTCCTGAACCTGCCATTCCTATGGAATATTATGAACAAACACATGATGAGAATCCTGAGAAGGATGACGAGGAAACCCTTGGTAGGGGCAAGAGACAGAGGACTGCAAAGTCCTTTGGTGATGATTTCCTTGTGTACCTTGTGGATGATACTCCCACTTCTATTTCAGAAGCTTATGCATCTCTAGATGCTGACTACTGGAGAGAAGCGGTCCGTAGCGAGATGGATTCCATCATGGCTAATGGAACGTGGGAGATCACTGAACGTCCTTATGGCTGTAAACCATTAGGATGTAAGTGGGTGTTCAAAAAGAAGCTTAGGCCTGATGGTACGATTGAAAAGTACAAGGCTAGACTTGTGGCCAAGGGTTATTCCCAGAAAGAAGATGAAGATTTCTTTGATACTTATTCACCTGTGGCCAGACTGACCACCATTCGAGTATTACTCTCGTTGGCGGCCTCGCATGGTCTTCTCGTCCATCAGATGGATGTTAAGACGGCTTTCCTAAATGGAGAGTTAGACAAGGAAATCTATATGCAACAGCCAGATGCCTTTGTGTTAGATGGTCAAGAAGGAAAGGTGTGTAAGTTACTGAAATCTTTATATGGGCTGAAACAAGCACCTAAGCAATGGCATGAGAAGTTCAATACAACTTTAACATCTGTTGGCTTTGTTGTTAATGAAGCTGAAAAATGTGTATACTATCGCCATGGTAGGGGGCGAAGGAGTTATATTGTGTTTGTATGTTGATGACATACTGATATTTGGGACCAACCTCAAAGTAATCAATGAGGTTAAGTCCTTTCTATCCCAGAACTTTGAGATGAAAGATCTTGGTGTGGCTGATGTTATTTTGAACATCAAGCTATTGAGAGACAATGAGGGTGGGATTACACTTCTGCAATCCCATTATGTTGAGAAGGTTTTGAGTCGTTTTGGATATTCGGACTGCAAAATTTCTCCAACACCATATGATCCTAGTGTGCGGATTCGAAAGTTCGAAGGCACAGCTAAGGATCAGCTGAGGTACTCTCAAGTAATAGGTTCACTTATGTATCTAGCGAGCGCTGCGAGGCCTGACATCATGTTTGCTGTGTGCAAACTAAGCCGGTTTGTTTCCAATCCGGGTGATGTGCATTGGCATGCTGTAGAAAGAATTATGCGCTATCTGAAAGGTACCTTGAACCATGGACTTCCTACAGTGGATATCCTTCGGTACTTGAAGGGTATTGTGATGCGAATTGGATCTCTGATGCTGATGAGATGAAAGCCACAACGGGGTATGTGTTTACCCTTGGAGGTGGTGCTGTTTCCTGGAAGTCTTGCAAGCAAACGATCTTAACGAGATCGACAATGGAAGCAGAATTAACAGCATTAGACACGTCTAGTGTCGAAGCAGGATGGCTTCGAGATCTTTTGATGGACTTGCCTATGGTTGAAAAGCCAGTACCGGCTATCCTTACGAATTGTGACAATCAAACAGTAATTGTCAAGGTGAAGAGTTCAAAGGACAATGCACAGTCCACAAAGCACATAAAAATGAGATTAAAAGTTGTCAGACATTTGAGAAACTCCGGAGTGATGGCGGTGGATTATATCCAGTCGGCTAAGTATCTGGCAGATCCCTTTACTAAAGGGCTATCACGTGTTGTGATAGAAAGTGCATCGAGGGAGATGGGTATGAGACTCACATGAGTTGCCCTGGCAGTAACCCAACCTATGTGATCGGAGATCCCGTGAAGTGGGACCTGGGAAAACAAGCTAGTGGTTAACTGAGGAGAGTAATTTTTACTAACCCACTCCACTGGAGATGCAGTACTCTCAAAAACTGTATGGTAGGTTGACTTTTGTCTTAATGTGTTCCAAGGCTTATATAAGCAAGATGCTATCCTACAGAGCGATCTTTGGAGGAACATACCTATATGATCCTGACTGCTGGTCACAGTCTATGAGATTGGGTGATCTCTAATAAGTTCATGAATAGGCCAGGAGTATGACTAATATGCTCCAACCGAGTGGTCAGCCTTCGGCGGCCTAGTACTGGCAAGACATTTAGTGAAACTATTTTACGCCAAACTGACAATTCAAGTCATAGTCCATTGTTCAGTTGTGATATAGTGTAGCTACTTGTTCTAGGTGGATGTTCAACCTTAACAGGTCTCCACTGAAAATGCCGGTATATAAAAACAGTGAATGGAACAGAGGACAACACCATGGGTCTTCAGGATCTGGTGGGGGATTGCTGAAATTCGGATGGGCTGTAGACCCATTAGGCAATTTCCATTTAATCACAAAGGCCCATGCTGCCATAGCAAATGGTGGGAGTTTAGTCCCATATTGCTAGTTGGGAGAGTTTTGCACCAGTTTATAAGGTGAGCTCTCTCCCCACTAGTGTGAGTTGGTATGAAGAGAGAGGAGTAGTGGAGGTGTTTCCACACGCGGCTCCTCCTCCTCCGCCGCCCGCCTCGTCACGACACGACACGACACGTCACGACGCGCCGCGGGTTGCGGGAATGAGCCGAGCCGATGCCTTTATTTTGGCAGTTGGAAACGGAGAGTCAACAGTCACGCCAATGATATGAGACGTCATATTGATTGCTGTCTATTGCGTCACATTTATTTTGATAACAGCCTGCGCGCAGTAAAACGCCGCATTGATCACGTGGTAACCGCGCGCGGTAAAACGGCGCATTGATTACGTGGTAACGGCTGTAGTAAACGCGAAATTAATTTGTGAGCTGGCCGTTCTCCTACCCGGCCGTGCCTATATATTGAGGGCGCAGGGCGAACACAAACACACAACTCATACGCTCTGCACCCATTGTCGTTCCTCTCTCTGTTGCTGCCGTCGGTGATCCCATCCCGTCTACTGCGTACACGGCCGACGGGAGAGCAGGCCTCCGAAACCCCGCCTCTCCAGATCCTGTACGGGAGAGGGCGATTAGTTTTTTGGGGAGCGTCTCCTACGCGACTGCTCGCTGCCGTACGTCTACTTCGACTACTACCTCATCGTCCTCATCGTCAACATGGCCACCGAAGCCGAACGAGTTGCTGCTGCCGCCACTGCTGCCACCGAGGCCGCTGCTGCTGAGGCCGCCACCGCGGCTGCCACCACTGCTACGTCTACTGCCAACTGGCCGGTCGCAGGGTATAACACGTTTATCCCTGCCCTTGTTATTTCCATGTGTGCGATACTAGTAGTTTGCGTAGATGTGTCTACTGTCAATCTAGTATGCTTGAATATGGTTAATTATCAGTATGTTTACGTCATGCTCGTGATTTATACTTGGATTGATTTAATCTGTAAATTGCCTAAATTCCTAACAATTACAACAAAATACATAGACCGGCATCCAAATGCATCTGTGACTAATAATCCACCCTCCGAATATCATCGAAGAAACGTTGGGTATTAAGTTGCAAGCAACAGATTATCGCAGTAAGACAAGTGTGTAATGTAAACAATGTAAACTAAGAAACACCGTTGTTTTCTCCCTAATGGCAACAACACATTCTCCATCCATGACGTTTCTGTCACTCGAGCACGGATGCAAAGGAGGCATGAACCCACTATCGAGCATAAATACACCCTCTTGGAGTTACTAGCATCTACTTGGCTAGAGCATCTACTAATAAAGGAGAGCATGCAAGATCATAAATAACATATGCATGAAGATAACGTGATAGATTGATAATCAGAAGACATAACATTCAACATTCATCAGATCTCAGCAAACACAACATGTAGCATTACATAAATATGATCTCGATCATGTAGGGTAGCTCACGAGATCTATACATGAGGTACAAAGTGGATAAGACAACCATCTAGCTACTGCTATGGACCCGTAGTCCACGGATGAAATACTCACGCATCACTTCGGAGGAGGGCATGGTGGTGTAGACCCCTCCGGTGATGAATTTCCCCTCTCGACAGGATGTCGTGGAGAGCTCCAGAACCCTCCCGATCTCGGGATGACAATGACGGCGGCCTCGGGTGTTTCTCAGGACGAAATGGTATATTTTTAGGGTTGATATGTCGAGGGGTATAAATAAGCGATGGCGGTGGGTGCCCGAGGGGCCCACACCACCCCCAGGCGCGGGCAGGGGGCGCGCCCGCCCTATGGTGTGCCCCCCTGTGGCCCCCCTTCCGGCCTCTTCAGGACTCCATGGAACCTTCGGGGATTCTAGGACTTCCGGACTTCGAATTTTCCAATTCCGAGAATATTTCCAGAACAACTTTTCAGAAAGTAAAAAACCACCTATCAACACCTTCTCCTCATAAATGGGTTCTACACTCTTACTTGTCGAAAAGGCCATGATAGATCCCATATACTTGTGGGGCATCAGTCTTTTCTTGAACAAACTCTTCGCGGAAAGGCTTTGCGCCATAGTGGTCTCAATGGGTTGTGAGGTTTTTTCAAGAAGGAAGCATTGTGATCCGTGTGAATGACAATATTCGTAACTATTTCCTGATATTGAAAGGCTTGAGACAACAAGATGCACTATCTCCTTTTCTTTCCAACTTAGTTGTTGAAATGTTGGCTCTCATTTTTGCACGGGGAAAGGAGAATGATCAAGTTGTGGGTCTCGTACCTAGTGGAAGGAGGCGTATCCATCTAGAGTATGTTGATGAAACTATTTTGTTTCTCAAACACAACCTAGAGAAAGCCGTTAATAAGAAACAAATTTTATATCTCTTTGAGAAATTATCTAGATTAAAAAATTAATATTCACAAAAGCGAGATATTTTGTTTTGGAAAGTCTAAGGACTTAAGGATGAGTACCAACACATCTTTAGTTGTGCGATTGGTACTCTTCCTTTTAAATATCTTTGTATTCCAATTCATTATAGCAAGCTTCTTAACAAATAATGGAAAAGAGTTCAGGATCATTCAAACTTAGCTCTTGGATGGGAAATATGCTCCCATAAGGAGATCGTCTTGTCGTGATCAATTACGTTCTCACAAGCTTTCCCGTGTTCTTACTATCTATTTTAGATACCTAAATGGGTACGAAAAGATAGAATTGTATAGATCTCATTTCTTTTGACAAGGTGATCAATCAAAAAAGAAACAATGTCTTACTAAATGGAACATTATTTGTTGTCCCAAAGACTAAGGTGGTTTATGGATTCAGGTACTTGATAATAAGAATAATGTTTACTTAGCGGATGGCTTTTTTAAATTTAACAGGGAAAGGGAGTGTGGAAGGAGCTACTATACAACAAATACATAAGGGGCACAACTATTGAGATCTCAAATTGAGGTTAAGCCTATAGATTCTCCCTTTTGGAAGGAAATTATGGGGATGAAGTGAGAGTTCTTTGATCGCATTTCATTTTCGCTGGTGAAAGGACAAGATACTAGATTTTGGGAGGACCCTTGATTAGTAGATAGACCTTTGTTGGGAACAGTACCCTTAGTTATATAACATTGTGTGTCCGAAAAATTGTTTTAGTCGCACATGTTTTAGCACGGGCACATCCAAACATTAAGTTTCGGCGGTCCTTACCGTGGGGACAAGTGGGTGGTGTGGCTTCTCCTCGTTGATATACTTGTGACTATTTATTTATCAGAGGATACAAATTCTTTTAGTTGGAAACTAATGTCATCGGACGTGTTTTCCGTTAATCTTGCAGCGCCAACCTTATGAATGGTAATGATATATTTCTGCGTCAGTATCTCTCTAAGTTTAGGGTACCTACAAAAACCAAGATCTTTATGTGGTTCTTTCATCAGAGAGTTTTGTTAACCAAGGAAAATCTTGCAAAAAGGCGTTGGACGAATGTAAAAAGATGTGTCTTTTGTGATATGAAAGAGTCGGTAGAGCATCTTTTTATATCATTGATTCCTTTAATATCACTCCACGAACTAATATTAAGGATGTTTTGGTAAGTGGTTGCATGGGGTTCACAAGTACTAAAGCCAATAACATATATGTGTTTGTGCTTTTCTTTGAACAATTTGGAATTGTCGAAATAACATTGTTTATAACAAGGCTAGAGGTGGCATTTTTTACACGCTAGTCATCGCGCTACTTATTGGATCTACATGTCATCCTATCTCCCCCCAAGAAGACTAGCA
This sequence comes from Alopecurus myosuroides, assembly GCA_028641055.1. Classification (NCBI taxonomy): domain Eukaryota; kingdom Viridiplantae; phylum Streptophyta; class Magnoliopsida; order Poales; family Poaceae; genus Alopecurus; species Alopecurus myosuroides. The sequence goes on along the minus strand of CM054058.1, from coordinate 309,948,102 downwards.
AGGGAATTGCAACTCTGGATGCACTCGGTTGATTGCGGTCGTTGGAGATATCTAGAATCATGGTAGCTCGTTGCATATTATGCAAGACACGCACAATAAACCCAGTAAGAAAAAAAGCACCCGCAAGATAATCCCCTCAAAACAATAGGAAAAGAAGAGCACATTCAAAGAATCAACCAACCGTCGATGAACAAGAGGAAGGTCTATGAGAGGCAGAACAAACAGAGACAACGAAACATAGGAAAAAAGAGCAACACAAACGAATATGTCAAGAGGCACACCAAAAAACTGCATAACTAGAGATCAAAAAAAGCAGCAAAACCTAGCACGAAGATTAGGAAGATAACATAAAAATAAGCTACCAACAACAACCAAAAAGAAAAGAAGACATGAATAAATGACAACCAAATGAAATGGGCTCGAGCAGGTAATACATGCCAACGAAGGTAACAAAAATGGACGCGTGTTGACACCGAACAATACACGTGTCGCCAAACAAATGTTTTGGAAACCCTTGGAACCGAAACGTATCAACATATGGCCAACATGTGGCAAAGCCATCGGTCCGGAGCCGGCCCGATCACGAAATCTAGGACGAGCGGACCCAGCCTCACATGAATCGCCCTCCACAAATGAGGGGGACACATGTCGCATGCGTGGAATACATGATCTATGAATGGCAATGCACACGTTAATATCCAAAAATGAATCGGTACGATTTACGGGTGGCATCGCGGGTAATTATCAGCCGTATTGGATGGCCATGAAAAATCGCCGAAGGCCAAAAAATTGTAGAAAAAGATAAATCCACGCATCTTAGTATATTATTAGGAGGTTTCCTTTTTTTAGAAATGGGAGCCGCGCCCCAGCCTCTGCATCAAAATGATGCACACGGCTGGTTTTATTAAAATATAAACGTCAAAAGTTAATCTCCTTACAACTCAAGGGTCACATAAAGTGACCACAAACATAAGCCACAGAAAAAATGAGAAAATTATGCATCTATGTGTTTATGTGCCTCGAGTTAAGCCACCCACACTGGATGATGTAGGATTGGCCTCTTGGGTGGCCCGATCTTCACGGATTGACGCACGAGAGGTGGGAGATTGGGAAGAACGCGAAGAACACGAAGAACACGATTAACTCACGCACACAAAAGGGGAGATAACTCGTGAAGCCTACGAGGGATCGCATCCCCAAGTCAACAACACGCTAATTGGAACCGATTCCTCTCACCGGCCAGTCCACCGATCCAACAGAAGTCACAAGGAGAAGGTTGGCAAGAACTACTATAATCACAAGGTGAAAGAGTAGCTACTTGGAGAGATCTTGATACAATCCAATAGATGAATCTATGGAGTAGCCATGGATCCCATGGGGGAGGTTCTCCACATGGGAGGGGGAGCACAAAGCCCAAATCTATCTCAAGTCAACTCTATCCTATGAATGAGGGGGAGGGGTCCTATATACTAGTAGAGGGTAGGTAGAGGGATACAAGGGAATATTCCATGTCTCTGCGCGTAGGGGGAGCCGGCCTGGCCAGGCTGATAGGCCGAGCCGGTCTGTAGGGGCGCCGACCTGAGGGGCGCAGGGAAACCGGCCTAGGCCGGGCTGCCTGGCCGGACAAGTACCCGAGAGCGCCGGCCTTGGGAGCCGGCCAGGCCGGGTCTTTAGGCCGGCCTTCCTGGTTAGCTTCCTCTTCGTCTTCTCGCTTCTTCCTCCTCTTCCACCCGTACACCTTGGACGGCCTTGAGTCCTGGGCTTCCTCGGCATCTCCCCTCGCATCCGTACTCGTTGACTCATACCTAGCAATGTACGGGGGTAGATGGTAAAGTAGTATACTGTCCAAAGGGGTACGAAATGGGTTATAGAAGAGGAATGAGTTCACCTTTTGAATCCGTGGTGACTTGACATATGATGGAGTGTGAGACATGCCCAGTGGGATGGGTCGCGCTGCATCATTTCCCCCCACTTGAAAAAGAGTCGTCCTCGACGTTAACTCGTCATGAACGTGTAGAGGAGGTAGATGGATTATCGTAGAAGTCGAGGTCACCATGCGGGCATTCTTGATGGAAAGGGTATGACAGCTCTTCAATGTGCCTTTGGCCTTCATGTAATCTACCAAGCTCACAAGAAAGACAAAACGACACTCAAAGAGTAGCCAATTCTTGAATCTCATGGCATGGGTTTCTAAGTAGAGGGAAGACACCTTAGCAAGATATCGATTTGGTTGTCTTGTAAGATCCTCCGTCATAGAAAGGTGGTGATGTAGCCACGCAAGCCATCTCATCCAAAGGTAGAACCTACACACCAAAGACCAAGCAAACCATGTGTGTGCAAGATAGAGGAGCACATCATTCATGACATGTCCTCTCTTCTTCATAGCACCATTAGCACAACACAAGTATATGGAACCTAGTGCATATGCAAGGTCAAGGTGCAAGAAATTCATGGAAACATCTCCAAAATATGAGAACACGAAATCTCCATGAAACTTTGAGGGGTTGCGCACAAAGCTTTGGAAATGGAAGTTTGTCAAAATCCTTGGTGCAATAAGAGGAGACATTGGCAAAAACACAAGATAAAGAATGTCCCAAACATTATCATCATTGGTGCAAGCAAAGCATAGGAAAGAGCAATTTGTCGACATTTTTGTTGCAACACCAATGAAAGGGAAACCAAAACACTCATGACAAGACATGCTCAAGATATCATTGTGGTTGCAAGCAAGCCATCGGAAAGAACAATTGGTCATCATACTTGTTGCAACACACAAATCATCTATGTGAAAGATCAAGGAAGCATTATTGTCACAAAGAAGAAAAACATCACAAACATGTTTGCAAACAAAACAAAGGAAAGAGCAATTTTTCAACATGTTTGATGCAAAACATGAGAAAGGTATTAGAGCCGGGTTCCATCCGCAACACAATTTTATTATGCTCTCAAGAGCTCGTTTTGTCAACTCATGTTCAATTGAGGTTGACATTAGCATGTGGGTACTCAAACACACAAAAGACCAAATGAAGAAATTTTGTTTGTGGTAAATGAACACATCATCCATTATGACATGTCTCTTCATGTGCAAGTCACAAAAGGATCCAAAATAATATGGCAAATTCGAAATATGGAAATTGGTAACATGCCATTTGAAGAATGCGGAAGTATCAACATGGGCACAAGAAAATCTCCAAAAGTTGAGGATGCTACGGGGGAAAACTCATTTGAAAGCATAGCAACATTATTGCAAACCAAGCATTTGAAAGAACAATTGTTCAACATTTTGGTTGCAACAATGGGAGAAAAAATTAAGCACTTTGGGTAAAGCATGTCAATGGCAATATAATCACAAATAGCATCATCCATAGCATGCAAGAAATCATCATTCATCATGTCCACAAGTGGGAACATGGTCACATCAACACTCATACCTTTGTCATCCTTCTCATATGAAGTAGGTGTTGTGGTAGTAGGGGCCTTCAAGTAGACGACTTGTCCGTGTTCATGTAGACATGGGATGGTATCACCTTCATCCACCATGTACATCTTCTTCTCCATAGGAAGCACCGTCTTTAGGAGTGGCGTCTCATCATCCATGGAACCTAACACATCATGAGTAAGCACACTAGAGGTAGAGGGTGAGTTGTTAGAATTCGAAATGGTCTCACATGACCTATCAACTACCTCCCTCAACTCATGTGGTGTATCACTCATGCCCTCAAAGTGGATGCACTCAATCTCACATATAGTGGAGTCACTCATCTCACATGCTCTCTCACTCATGTGGGTTAAGTGGCTCTCATGCTCACATGGGATTGGTACCCTCTCATAACACATGCACATAGGGGTAGGCTCGATATTCTCAACTCCATACGCCTCCTTGGTTGAAGGGAAAATCTCATGCTCAACCTCATCAACCGTATCGCCTCCAAATGTGTGAGCCATAAGATTGGCATCAACACTCGCCTCCATTGCCGAAGGGAAACTCCCATGCTCGGCTTCTCCACTTGACGCACCATCTTGGTCGCCGCCTTGGCAATCCCACATTATGTGACCATGGCCCTTGCAAATGGGGCATAAGAGGTCTTCATCTTGAAGGAGAGGGGAAAGTAGGCTCATAGCATCATCATATATGGGAGGGCCTTCTCTTCCTCCATCTTGTTGTAGGTCTTCATCAAAGATGGGTAGTGAAGTAGCATGTTGACCAATCCCACTTGGTTGTTGTCGATGGTGGCGCTCAATGGGGTCTTCCTCAAAGATGGGAAAAGACAAGCCATACGGAGCATTCTCACTTGCTTGGCGTTGAGGAGGTCTCTCATGAGGGTCTTCATCATAGATGGGTAGCGGAAGCTCATGTGTGTCATCGAAGAAAGGTAGCGGAAGATCATGTGGTTCATCCTCATTGGCTTGGCGATGGCGGTCATGATGGAGAGGATGGCGCCGGTGGTCATTGTGGTGGAGTTGAGGGAGGCATTCACTAGAAGCCATGTCGAGGGCACCTTCTTGATAATGGCCTTGGTCTTGGTGGTCATTGTGGTGGTGACACACATTTTGCCTTGGAAGCCTTGAATGTGGGCGAGCACCATCCATGAAGGCATGTAGACCATAGTCATGAGTCGAGCTTGGAGAAGGTGGGTGATGAAGAATATCTGGTCGTAGAAGGTGATCTTGAAGAGGGTCACCACGGCCTTGTCGGTGTCGAGGTCGAGGTAGTGGTGATGGCGAGCAATGCTCAAACCAATGTTGTGGCGGAGCTTGTGGTGTAGGATGCGGTGAGGTGGGTGTACCACTCTCTCCCATATGGCGGTGATGATCATGGCGACGATCTTGGTGATGAGCGGGGTGATGATCATGTCGACGGTGTTGGTGATGAAGCTTGTGGCGTTCCCACGCTTCATGTGTGGGATGACTCCGAAAGTCATTTGGATGCCTTGGCTTCTTGGCCTTCCCGCTATATGGGGCCTAGATGATGTCCTTCTTGTGGCGCCGTCTTGATGTTGAAGGAGACAATCTTGATGTTGCCAACTTGTCGGATTTCTTGTCGTTGCACCATCTTGAGGTTGAAGGGAGTTGTCTTGTGTTGGCCTTGGCATTCTCCTTGAAGTTCCTTGGACTTGAGCATGAACCATATGACATATGATATCTTGGCCCTCGAAGCTTGGAGAGGAAGTTCTTGCAAATGAGCTCATCCATGTCGGAGTCGAAGTAGGTGTAGAGGTCCATATTGTCCCTCATGCTTGTGGAGTCGTTGTCGGTGTCGCATGACTCCATATCATCATCCAAGCTTGTGGTGTCATAGTTGTAGTAGTGGTTCATGTCGTTGGAGCTCATGGAGTCGAAGTTGTCGTGGTTGGTGTGGTGCTCCTCCATGTCGATGATGCTTGGGGAGGAGTAGTCGGTGTAGAGCTCGACGTCGTGGTCATAGTAGTGGTGGTGATCCACCATGTCATGCTCGTAGGAGTGGTCGTCCACCATGTCGTGCTCGTAGGAGTGGTGGTCCATGTCTAGCTCGTTGTAGTTGTTGTCGTTGTTGTTGTCGTAGTGGTCCATCATGTACTCTTCATGGTCATCATGGCCTTCATATGCTCCGCTCTCGCTACACATGGTTACTCACAAGCACAAGTGTATATATAGAGTGTGAAGACCTAAGAGCTCAAACCTCACCTTTTAGCAAACATTGGAACTAGTGGACCATGCCAAGAGAAACCGATAACAAAAGGAATGAAGTGACTTGAGTTCGAAAGATCCAAAAACACGCTCCAAAACACACATGGATTATGGGTGGATAGGTATGGAAAGTGGAAAGCAAATGGAACAACCGGAAACCAAGGTATTGCAATGGCAAGTAGAGAACCGCAATGATCACAAAGCAACACCAAGTCGATCTCCAAAAGGTATGGAAACGCACGCATGGAGATAAATGGGACTAGTGCAACCAAAATGTGAGCTAAGGAACCAAATGATCCTAGCAAAGACTATAAAGCTCGTGTTGCACAAGTATAAGGAGAGCCGCTAGTTCGATTGCAATTTATTGGTGGGCTACAAGATTTGCACACAATGCACCACCTACGAGATGTTCATCGAGCTTGCGCGCTTCCTACAAGTGGTATGGCAAGTGGTAGCTTCCTTTTTCTCTCTTATTCTTTCTCTTATCTTCTCTCTCTTTTCTCTTTTTCTCTTCTCTCTCTTTTGAATTTTCACTTTTTGCTCACTCACTTTGTGCCAACATATGAAACTATATGAATTAGCGCATACAACGGTTGCTCGGAAACTACATGGTACAAGTGTGCAAAGCCCAGGCAATCAAAGATGAACTAGCCTCAATAGGTAAGGTAATCACAAGGTAAGTTGGCTCACAAAGGAATGGCAAGAGGGAGAAGATTCGGGATGATTATACCTCTCTCCGACGATCTTCACCCTATAGGCTGGAATGTTTCGTGCTTTCTCACTAAATTAGGCTTCAATGGATCATGGATCTCCTGCAATGGTGATGTAGATGATGTAATTGCCTACAAAACGAGCTAAAGATAACTCAAAACGCAGTCCCGAGTCAAAAGTTATGGCCAAAACGGTGAAGGAGCGCGGCAGTTTTTTGGGAGGACGGCCTGGCCGGGCTTTGAGGCCGGTGTGGAGGCCGGGAGGCTCAGGTAGGGGTCCGGCCTGGGGTCCTTTGAGGCCGGCCTGCCCTGGGACACGAATTTGACCCGATTTTGACTTTTTTGGGCGGAAAAAGGCTCCGAAAAACACCAAATCGAAGGGGGGAAAGGTGGAATTGAGCCACGAAAACGCAAGGGAAGGTAGATCAACAAGTTTAGCAATAGATCCACGGATCAAAACCTACCAAAACGCACTCAAATCACAGATCGGTTCAAAAGCAAATTGGGGCTATTTTTGGTGAAAATTTTCGAATTTAGGCAAAATCAAGAAAAAAATTGTGGGAAAGAGGGTGTCAAATCCGTGGCAACCTTGCTCTTGATACGAGATGATGTAGGATTGGCCTCTTGGGTGGCCCGATCTTCACGGATTGACGCACGAGAGGTGGGAGATTGGGAAGAACGCGAAGAACATGAAGAACACGATGAACTCACGCACACAAAAGGGGAGATAACTCGTGAAGCCTACGAGGGATCGCAACCCCAATTCAACAACACGCTAATTGGAACCGATTCCTCTCACCGGCCGGTCCACCGATCCAACAGAAGCCACAAGGAGAAGGTTGGCAAGAACTACTATAATCACAAGGTGAAAGAGTAGCTACTTGGAGAGATCTTGATACAATCCAATAGATGAATCTATGGAGTAGCCATGGATCCCATGGGGGAGGTTCTCCACATGGGAGGGGGAGCACAAAGCCCAAATCTATCTCAAGTCAACTCTATCCTATGAAGGAGGGGGGAGGGGTCCTATATACTAGTAGAGGGTAGGTAGAGGGATACAAGGGAATATTCCCTGTCTCTGCGCGCAGGCAGGTAAGTCGCAGGGGAGCCGGCCTGGCCAGGCTGATAGGCCGGGCCGGCCTGTAGGGGCGCCGACCTGAGGGGCGCAGGGAAACCGGACTAGGCCGGGCTGCCTGGCCGGACAGGTACCCGAGAGCGCCGGCCTTGGGAGCCGGTCAGGCCGGGTCTTCAGGCCGGCCTTCCTGGCTAGGTTCCTCTTCGTCTTCTCGCTTCTTCCTCCTCTTCCACGCGTACACCTTGGACGGCCTTGAGTCTTGGGCTTCCTCGGCATCTTCCCTCGCATCCGTACTCGTTGACTCATACCTAGCAATGTACGGGGGTAGATGGTCAAGTAGTATACTGTCCAAAGGGGTACGAAATGGGTTATAGAAGAGGAATGAGTTCACCTTTTGAATCTGTGGTGACTTGACATATTATGGAGTGTGAGACATGCCCAGTGGGATGGGTCGCGCTGCATCACTGGATGTAGATAGCCCGAACGACCGCCATCATTCGAGCACATCCTGAATTCATAAGTCCTTGCTGCTCCACAGCAATGAGGAAGGACCACGTGTGAATATAGGAAATCGTCATGACCTCCTCGTTGAAGAAGTTTCGATGTCGGTACGGAGAGCTTGAAGGGGGGTTGTGGCGGGAGTTTTGGCGATGTGGCGAAGGGGTGAAATAGGGATAAGAGGAGAGAAATGGTGGACGCTGACGAAATTTCTTCACCTAGGCGCACGGGCTCGCACCATTTCCAAACTGACATGAGCGCCTGACGCGAATGGTTCTAAGAAAAGCGTCGATTCAACCGTCACTCCAGATCCTGGCTACGAGGTGTCTTCCATGCAGACCAAAAAACGTGGCGGATGTAAGACAAGTAAACGGGCCAAATTTACATCCTCGGATCCAATAGGGAGGGCTCGTTATCAACAAACATGTCATTGATCTGCGGCTGTACGGATTGTTTTGTTTACTACCGACCAACACCATCTCAACCTAACTTTGGATTGCAGGTTTTCCCGTTTCTTCAGTCGCTAATCAAACGATGGTGATTTTACGTTTGTACATTCCACGGAAATGCAAGGGAAAGAAAGGCCCGGAAATCTATAATTATATGGCAACACGCAACACTTCACCCTACCCCGCCCCCCTCCCGCCACCGCCACAACACTCGGTGGTGATGTTTTTTGCGAAAAGGCAAACCAATGTATTGATCATCAACAACTATACAAAGAATCCCAAAATCAATAAAATTACAAATACGTCTTCGGGCCACCTAGCGACGACTACTAGCACTAAAGCGAGCCGAAGGCGCACTGCTGCCCTCACCCCTCCTTATCGAAGCTGCTAAAGCTTGTCGCAGTAGACAGACAGGAAGTCATCATGCTAAGGTCCCAAAAGACTAGCACGACCGTAGATCAGAAGAGTCGGACATGCAATCACGCGGACGAACACGAAAACGGACCAGATCCCACGAGATCCGCCGGACAAATGCCTCCACACGCTCTCTGCCGGCGCTAGGTGCACCACCAGAGCGAGGACGGGACGAGGAGCACCTTATTCTGATTTCAAGGTGTAGGCCACCGGCTCAACATCTCGAGAAAGACACGGAGAAAAGACCTAAACAAAAATGGAAACCCTCCATGATCTGCAACACTTCCAAAGCCCTAAGCATCAGAAACGGAGCGGACCAGCGACGTTGAGGGGGGAGGGGGGCATAATGTTTTTTTTTAGATCGCCTGGTCGCCTTTGCTCTCCTCACGCACGTACCGTTTCACAGTCGGTGGTGATGTTGCACCGTAGATCTTGGCTTGCAGTACTTTTCTCGGAAACTTCTCGGATTATATGACCGTTATGTATGCAAATCATGTGCGCTTAACAAATCACTCCGAGGTCCCGTGCACTGAATCCTCACATGATCCGGTGCGCGTAGCAATATTCCTCTCTGAGTCTCTCTCTATCGCTGTAGAATTGTACCGCCACAAGGAGCACTGAGCGGTGGGCACTGTTGATGTAGGAGTAGGAGACCCCTGCGCTCGCTGGAGTGACGTCGCTTTTCTCTCTCTCCCTCATCCTTTCCCCGACACACGTCATGTCGCCTCGCCTCGCCACGCACAAACCAACGGCCCCTTTTCCCTCTCAACTCACTTTCTTTCCAGGCCCAGCCGCCTATCTACACTTCACTTACATGCGGTCCCGGAACTCGACGGGCCCGGCGAGTCAGCTGCCATGCCAGCCAAGGCACAGCTGTTCCCGGCATGGATGGAGCCCCGGAGGAGGAGGAGAAGAACGAAAGGAAATCGAGCCTCGCTTCTTTCTTATGTTGACGCCACCCACGCGCGTGCGCAAGCTCGCGTAATCGCGCTTCTCCATCTGCTGCTGCTGTATCTTATGCAGAATTAGGCCCTGTTTGCGAGATTACAAGGACGAACCGTAGCGTAGATCTATGCGGACGAATTTTGTTGCTTTGTCAAGAGACAAGCAAGCAAGCAAAGGGCAAAGAAATTCATATAAACTATACTCCAATAAATCCACATACAGTGTGAAAAACGAAACAAAAAAAAACTCTCCGCCCATCAAAACGACCAAATCCAGATCTTGACTCGGAGCTTACACTTTGCGTCCGTCGTCGTCGCCCCGCTGCCGCCAGACGACGAGGACAGCCTGATTTTCGACCGGATCGGCGCAGGCGCCGCCGCCACGATGATCGGCGCCGGGGAGGGCGCGGGCGGCTTCGCGAGCCCCGCCGTGAACCCGCCGCACAGGACGCGCACGTTCAGCCGCTTCGACTTGAACCGCCCGATCTGGAACCCCACCTTCGAGTCCATTTCCACCGACATGGCGTGGGACTTCTTGGATCTGAGCCTGGCCGCCTGCACGGGATCCACCGTCGCCGCCGTCGCGGACGCCGACCCCTTGATCACGGTCGTGTTCCCGGCGACGTGCACGAACCCCGGCACCGTGCCGTCCCCGATGTCCGTGCCGTCCGCCGCGAACGCGGCCGCGATGTCGCCGTACGAGAAGGCGATCTTCTCGTTGGTGTTGCGCGCCGTCACCGTGAACTCGATGCGGGAGGTCACGGAGTCCGAGTCGGAGACGTTCAGCGCCGCCAGCCGGAGCGACGTCACGGCGAAGCTCGGCAGCTGCGGGTGGTATATCACGTAGAACACCCCCAGCGCGATGGCGCCCAGGAACACCAGCCCCACCAATACCAGCGTCAGCCACAGGCAGCACGCGCAGCACCACCCTCGCCCGCTCCGCCGACGCCGAGCCGGCGGTTGCATCGGCTTCGGTCGGTACATCGGCGGGGGCGGGACGCGGCCTGGAACCATGGGCGGAGGCCGAGGCGGACCTCCGCCGCTGCCGTTAGCCGTGCCGTTCGCGCTCCGCGCCGCGGCCACAGGGACCGCCTTCGAGGACGGCGCGTACGCCCGGTCGCCCATTTCTTGGCCGCTGCTGCTGCTTTCTGCTCGGTTAGCTAGGGGAGGAGTAAAACAGAGAGAGAGACTGTGGGGGAAGAAACGCGGAGAAGAGGGGCGCAATAAGTGGCAGCATTTATATATGTACTGTATATTGTTGCTGTTTCTTCGCTTGCTCGTCTCACGCTTCATTTTAACGAGTCATGTTTTCTTTCTAAAAATCAGTGAGCTTTTTTCTTTTTTGATCATATTTTCTTTCTTTCTCGTAATTAACTTTTCTTTTTCTTATGGGGGCGAGAATTTTTTTTACCGTATATGTTGGTCAAAGCTTATGCATGGTCTGGGTTTCTTGCCTTCTTGCCTTGCATGGTCAAAGCTTATGCTCACTCCATTTCAAATTAATTGTCACAAAAAATGATAAAATTAGATGTATCTATGACTAGATACTAGAGTACATGCGAGTTATATCGGCGTTTGTTGCTTTTGCCACTCCCTCCAATCCGAAATTGAGATGTGTTGACAGTTTTATAAGACCTTGTACTAGCACAGTATTGTTTCCCCAACACTTAATTCGGAACTCCCTTGTACAACTCCCACTCATCATCTTCCCTGCTACATCAGTAGACCTTATCTCTTCACCACTTTGAGTCGAAACCACCGCTCCGCCGCTTCTGCGGCGCCGCTGCCTGGTCTGGAAGGGATGATACAGCTTGGCTTGTGCATAGTAGGACTAGTTTTCTTTTAGCCGTTGTGCTTGTTATCGTCGTTATGGCGTCGAGGCTTCGTTGGTGGAGGCGTCCGAGCAGCACCACCGCGTTGGCGTTCACCTTTCTCCTTCTTCTCGTGCTCCCATGGTTGGAGCCAGTGGAGGAAGAGATGGATGGCGCCACCTCCCTTTTCCCTCATAAGCTCGAAGGTCAGCTCCTTCTCTCGGGAGTTGAAGGTGCTAGTTCTATGGAGATGGGAGAAGCAGAGGGGATTTCATCGCTGACCAGCCACGGAGGTTGTGGAGGTAGGCGCTGCTCCCTCCTGTTCTTGCTCATATTTGCAGAACATGGATTCGATCTGAAGCTGCAGCTCGGAGCGCATCACACGGAGGCCCTGGTCGCCTGCGTGATCTTAGGTCGGCATGGCGGACCTCTCATCTCCTCCTGTGCGGAGGTCATCTGAGTCGTGTACTGGGGCTCGATGTTGGGGAGAAGACAAGTGGTTTGTAACATCCCAAGTATGAAAATCTCCCCCTAGAATGTTTTATTTCTTGTTAAGTTATTGCTTTGCATCATGTCATCATAGTCATTGTTTTTTGTTTGCAATTGTTTTGCATTTGATTTCAGTTGTTTCCATCTGTTTTCTATTTGAATTCCAAACAAAAATTCAAACCTTTATTCATACTTGTTATGTTACATGTTTCAAATAAAAAATTACAAAACAAACAAATAATTTGTTCCACCAAAAATTGGAATAAAAAACTTTAAATTTTGGCTTAGGTTCATTTATTCTTTTGATACTACAATTGCTCAATTCATTTAATTTTCCAAACAACATCATCAATTAAATTTATTTGGAAAACAAAAGTTTGTTTTAAGGTGCTATTACAAAAACAAAACAATAAAAATTTGTCCCAAAATTTTTGCTAACCCCTAAACCCATCTCTTCTTTCTCTTTTTCCAAAACTGCAAAAAAAAAAAAAAAAAAAGATAAAAAAGAAGGAGAGGGGAAGAGGGCAGTCAGCCCAATTGGGCCAACCTTGGCCCGGTACCCCTTCATCCCCTACCTCCGTCCGTACGCTGTCGTCACCATGGACAGCGACAGGTGCTGCTCCACCCCACCCCTCCCTCCTATTTCTACTCCTCCCCCCTTAGAAACCCTAACCCTAGCCCTAGCCTCATCCGCCTCCCTCCTCTCTCCCCTCTCCGCCGCCATCGAGGGGAAGGGCGCCGCCTCCGTTACCTGTGCCACGGCCGCCGCTCGCCGGCACGCCGCCGCCGTCTCCGCCTCCTCCCGGCCGTGCCGCGGGCACCCCTGCGAAGAGGGTAACCTCCCCTTTCCATTCCCCTAAACCCCCTCTTGTTTCCCTTCCGTTTGCACCGCGATTTCTCCGGCCGTTGCTTGCAGCCATGGCTCTGTTACGTGGACAGGAACGAACTGCCGTATTGCGTGCGCTTGCAGTTGCAGTTAACAACGTTTGCTACACTCAAAACCAACTAGATCCCGCTATGTTTCAAACAGCAGCAGCAGCCCAGTTGGTTGCTGTTCCTTGCGCGCAAGTCTCAGGTCCCGAGTTCGATCCCCCCCCCCCCCCCCCAGGCAGAAAAGCAACACCCTTTTTTTCTGTTTTTTTTCTTTTTCTGCCCGAATTTCAGAAACTCAGATCTGAGCACTTAATTCTAAAATCCATATAAAATTGAATATTACTCCAATTTGAATGATTCAAAATCCTGTGGATTCATAATCTTGAGCCCTTTCTGTTAATGTCAAGTTTGCAATATGTTGCTGTAACAATTTTTGCACTAAATAATTAATTACTGAAAATGCAATAAAAAGTGGAAACTTTGGAATTTCATAACTTTAGTTCTGCTCATCCAATTTAAGCAAACTTGGGCTCTAAAAATTTGTCTTAACAAACTCTACACATTGGTATTTTATTTGGTCACAATTGAATTAATTTTGAGCATGTTCCCTCTGTTTACTAAAAAGGGCAGAATAAGAATGTTTATGAAAAATGGCATAATAAATTCAATAATAACCCAAAAATTATTTTTAATAGCTCAAAATGTTCAGTGAAACATTTGCTACATGTTTTCAACCTTTTCAATGCAATTTGTTTAAAGCTTTCCTAATTAAAAGTGGTGCAATAATTCAATGCTTTAATTAAACCTTTTAAATTGCAAAAATTCATAACTTAAGCAATTCAAATTCAAATCCAACATGTAAAATATGTTTTCCATCCCATTTTTCATGAACTTTGCAAATATCAACTTTGTTTTCTATTTTGAATAATTTAAATTGCTGAAAACAAATGTTTCTTATTTAATGCAATCAAAATTGCCAAATTAATAACTTGCTCATTCTAATTCCTTTTTCAACAAATGAGACATGTATTCCACCTAAAATTTTGTGTTCTTTCCAAATATGAACTTTGTTATCTATTTTGAACAATTAAAATTGGTGAAAACAACAAATGCTTGTGTAACACCTTTAAGGAACCAAAATTTCATAACTTAATAGATAAAATTCCAAACTTGGTAAACCTTATTTCAAATTGTTCCTATTGTTGTTATTTTTCTGTTTTCTTCATCCATGCATCATACTAATCCACTTTCACCTGTTGATTAGTTGTAAAACAATTATTCCAACCTTAATTCATGGGCTTTCCATATGCAATCCACATTGCATATGGGTCCATTTAAATTGTGTTACCATGTCAACTAGTTTATTTTTGATGCATCAATTAAATGGTCATGCATCATCCCATGATTGTGCATTATGCCATGTTATTGATTGTTTGTCTCTTTGCGTTGTTTGTTTGCTTCTTCTCGGATAGACGACGACGTTGAGACAGACGAGCTTTACGACACCCCTTCTGAGGATCTAGCTCAGTACCAGGCTGCTGAGTTTGCAGGCAAGTATTCACTCACATGAACCATTGTGTTCCTTTCAACATTGGATACCGATACTTTCCGTTGTCTATTCTGCTAGCCATATGAGTAGTTGCTTCTGTTACGAACCTATCACATGTATCCTTTAACCCTGATATCGCCTCACCTCCACTCCCATAACCCCGTTGTTTGAGCCCGTGTCTTACTAGCATGCTTAGGGTTGTTTTGCTCGAGTCAGCTGTCAGTTACTTTCTGTTATCATATTTCTATTATGTTCTGGGGCTCGATGTTAAACAAACAACCTGTTAATTTTGAGGTAATAATAATTTGCTGATAAGGCACCGGCAGGAGGCCCGGCGTGGTTTTGAGGCCTGCTAGTGTCGACCCTAATTAGGAAAAGGGTCTTGTCTACTGATCCATGATGAGCGTGCTCACCGCATCCGGGTGGTAGTATGGAACCCCCCTCGACTTTGACCTGATCTGCAGTTTGTCCGAAGAGCCACACTTAGTTCGGGTGTTCCATTTGCGCATAAGCATGAATGGGTCGCTCCCATGGTTACTGTTGGTGATGATTATGATGATGATGATGCATATAGGGCGAGGCCTGTGGTGCCGGGGGGTGTGGTTTTCACCCTTGCGCTTAGGTTAGGTCGGACTGGCCGGGACCTTATAGCTCCATGGCTCCTAGGACAGGTTGTAGAGATGGTTCGAGTCGTGTTGAGTCCACCTGAGTTTTAGTTGGTGGCTCGAGTGTGTACGGGTACTGGAGCACACCCTGCAGGGATGAATCTTCTCGAGAGGCCGTGTTGTCCGCGGTTATGTGACGACTTGGTGAAAGTACTGGCTAACAAGTACTCAGACAACTTACACCTAACTAATGATAACTTGACTAGTAATAGGTTTATTGACACAATAACCTGAACCATCATTAATCCAACTGTGTGAGTTATCCTCGGATTGCTTCTTTGGATAAGGGGCGAGATCCAGGATGGGTTTGTTTGGAGTTAGTTGTAGTTGGTTACGATACGCTATCTTATCTCCTTTTCTGTTAGCCGGAAGTTATAGCATGTTTCTGTAGTTGGTTAATGCAGCCCGCTGCCGCATCTTTTGTATCACCCCTTTCTTCCGTTGAACCCAAAGCATCTGTGCTTGGTGTTGACGGGTTACACTTTGGTGAACTGTGAGTCTTGCTTGCCAGTATGTTTATGTACTGACCCCTTTGGGGCTGTGGTTTCCGCAGACTACGATTCCGAGGATCCCCATGGTGGCTACTACGTGGAGTACGACGAGGCTGTTGACGAGTAGATAGCGGACCCGGGCAGGATCCGAGACTTCGTGGATGGGCTCCGTCCTTTCGTTTCCGTCCTCTTAGGCCTATTTGGTTTTGTCTGTACTCAGACCTGTTGAATGCTTCCACTGTGATGTAATGATGAATTGTTGGGACATGTGTCCTCTGGATGATTGTATTTGCTATCTCTGTTCTAGTGAGAGCTATTTGCAACTTATTTCCATCTTTTGTGTCTTAGAGATATGTTGTGCTATCACTTTGTTCAACACCGTTGACGTACCATGTGTGTATGGTATGAAGTACGTCAATGGTAGTATCCTGATTTCTATGGGATGGTTTACGTAGACGATGAACAGTAGGGGTTGGTTGTCACACATACGTGTGTTGGCCTACTCGTAAGAGATGCGGGTGCCGGTAAGCCCTGTAATCCAATCATCTACTATTCAACGAAACTGCGAGTATCCTCTAGAAGTCCGGGTGCGACAAATGGTATCAGAGCCTGTCTGCCTGTAGGATCCCTTTTACTGGTCGCAGTTGAGTCTAGAAACTATTTTGTAGCTATATAGGAAAAATGAAACGTGAGAGTAGGAATTCTGCCATTTTATTTCTTTCCCCACCCACCCTCCCTTTTCTGGTAAGGAAGTGCAACGTTGTTTTCTCTTTCTCATCTAAACTTTCAAGTTAGGATTTCACGTATCCTGGTTTTTCTAGGATGGTTATATCTACTAGACCATAGGAATGGAGGTGGTTGTGACATGATTTATCATGTTGCCTACTCACGATTGAGAACGGAGGTGTGTAAGCCCCGGAAGCAGATCCTCTATTCCTTAAGCAGTAGATATTGATCCTTTAGAAGCCCGGATGGGTTTTCTCCGTAGTACCTCAGGTGTTTGTGGTCTCCTGTTTCCTAGTTGTTGCTTCGATATCATCCTTCACAGATCTTCTCTTCCGTTGTAACAACTTATCTGTTAATCCGTTGTTAACCTCCATCCTTATTCTATGCTGTCGACTTACCGTCTGAAGTAATCCTTTTAAGCACTTATATTGGATTTTGTTATCCGGTTAGTGTGTTAATCTTGGTATCCTCTTCAGGATGGAAAGTGGTGACGAAGAACCCACACTGCCACCTGAGATGGGGAAAGTGCTGTCTCAGATGACACAAGTTATAAAGCAGATGCAACAGAACCAAGACCTTGGGAGTAATGGCAACACCCGGGTGTCTATTCGGGAGTTCCTTGAGCTCAATCCGCGCACGTTTGATAACTCCTCCGAGCCATTGGATGCTGATGACTGGCTCCGTGAAATGAGCCGTACTCTTATGGTAGCTCATGTGGCTGACGAGGACTGTGTTCCTTACGTGACCTACCTTCTCCGTGGACAATCAATGTCTTGGTGGGAGAACTTCCAAGAAATGAGAAGTCCTAGTGTGGCAATCACATGGGAGGATTTCAAGCAAGCCTTCGTGCGCCATCACATTCCCGATGGGCTCATGGAGAGAATGCGTGAGGAATTCTATTCTTTCACACAAGGCAATCTGGACGTTCTGGAATACCAAAGAGAGTTCAATCGTCTGGCTCGCTACGCCGGAGATGAGATCTCCACGGAAGCGAGAAAGATGGCAAAGTTCCGCAGGGGTCTCAACCCGGAACTCAAGTATGCTATCACCAACGTCAAGGCCAAGAATTTTGAGGACCTCATCAACATCGCTCTAAATGAAGAGCATGGGCGCAAGTTGGTTGAGGAATCTCGTAAGCACTCTCGTGAACAGGCTAATCTCTCAAAAGCTATCATGCCTCCACAAAAACGAAGAGTTTGGGTTCCATATACCAATCCAACACCGCCCATCTGCTTGCCAAGCCCGGCAGAATTTCTTGCCCGCCCTCCCACCCCAGTGGTATCTTCGGGAGGTGCTCCATCTCAGCCAGGTCCAACAACTCCTCGTTCTGTTGTTACATGCTACAAGTGTGGACAGCCGGGCCACTATTCTGATAAGTGTCCGCAAAGGCACCTCTTTCCACCTCCACCTCGCCACAGGTCGACCCCGACAAGAATACGTGGTCCTCCGTTGGGTTGGTACAACAGCAACGACCTTGGCGTGAGAACCGTTAAGGTGAACCATGTCAAGGCCCAGGGAGCAGAAGAATCTCCAGAGGTTGTAATGGGCACACTTCTTGTGAACTCGTTTCGTGCTAAAGTCTTGTTCAATTCTGGTGCTTCACACTCTTTCATCTCTCAATGCTTTGCAAACAATAGTGGAATCAACTTCGAACAGTTGTCTATCCCTCTCCTAGTGAAATCACCGGGAGCTAGCTGGCAAAGCAATAAAGTTAGCCAGAACATCGAGATCACAATTGGAAACCTTCCATTCCAGGCATCTCTGATAGCTCTCCACTCTTCAGATATTGATGTCATTCTTGGGATGGATTGGCTGATAACCAACAAAGCAGTCATTGATTGTCCTGCTAAGTCTGTCAAAATCACACACCCTTCTGGCCAGATAGTCTACTTCCATGCTAAAAATCCAGTTGTTCAACTCTACACCCTCGATGCTAAACCTCTACCTCTACTCGAAAATGTTCCGGTGGTTTGTGAATTCCCTGACGTCTTTCCAGAAGAGTTGCCAGGGATGCCTCCGGACAGAGCAGTTGAGTTCGTGATCGAACTTGAACCAGGTACTGCTCCAATCTCTAAGCATCCATACAAGATAGCTCCTCCTGAACTGAAATTGTTAAAGGAGCAAATCGATATGTACATGGATAAAGGTTACATTCAACCTAGTTCCTCGGCTTGGGGTTGCCCAAGTCTGTTCGTTGCGAAGAAGGATCAAACAAAGAGACTCGTTGTTGACTATCGTCCTCTTAACGAGAAAACCATCAAAAACAAATATCCAATTCCTCGTATCGATGATCTTTTTGATCAACTTGCTGGAGCCTCAATATTCTCAAAGTTGGACTTGAGAATGGGTTACCATCAAATAAAGATCAGAAAGGAAGATATCCCAAAAACAGCCTTCACCACTCGGTACGGTCTATATGAATACACCGTCATGTCCTTTGGTCTCACCAATGCACCGGCGACATTCTCTAGACTCATGAATTCTGTCTTCCATGAATACCTCGACAAGTTCGTTGTGGTATATCTTGATGACATCCTGGTCTACTCAAAATCTGAGGAAGAGCATGGAGAACACCTTCGTCTCACTCTCATGAAACTTCGCGAGCATCGTCTATATGCCAAATTCTCCAAATGTGAGTTCTGGATTCCAGAAGTTGCTTACCTTGGTCATGTCATCTCCGCCAAGGGCATAGCCATTGATCCAGAAAAGGTTAAAGCAATTGTTGATTGGAAACCTCCTAAGACGGTGAAGCAAGTAAGAAGCTTTCTTGGCTTGGCTAGCTATTGCCGTCGTTTCGTCCAAAACTTCTCCAAGATTGCCAAACCTCTCACTGATCTCACAAAGAAGGACAAGAAGTTCGTTTGGTCTACACAATGTGATGAAAGTTTCAATCTCCTGAAGACTAAACTCACTTCTACACCAGTTCTGGTTGGCCCAGATACTACCAAACCTTTCCAGATATTCTGCGATGCATCTCTCCAAGGTCTAGGAGCAGTTCTTATGCAAGAACGTCAAGTTGTGGCTTATGCTTCACGTCAGTTGAATGCACATGAGCAAAATTATCCCACACATGATCTTGAACTTGCAGCAGTTGTGTTTGCCCTCAAGAAATGGAGGCAATACTTGTTGGGTAATCGCACTGAAATCTTTTCCGATCATAAGAGTCTGAAATACATCTTCACTCAACCAGATCTAAACCTCAGGCAAAGGAGATGGATTGAAAAGATCAAAGACTTCGATCTTACCATCTCTTACACTCCAGGCAAGGCTAATGTTATGGCCGATGCTCTCAGTCGCAAGTCGTATTGCAATAATCTCATGATCATGGAAAGCCAACCTCCTATTCATGAAGAATTCCAGAAGCTGAACCTTGGTCTTGTTCCTCAAGGCTATCTTGCGAGCTTGACAGCCAGTCCAACTCTCGAGGACAAGATTCGTTCTGAACAACTTCGTGGTGCTGAGATCAAGAAGATCGCAAATAACATCAAAGCAGGCAATGTGAAGTATGAGTGCTTCTCAATTGATGACAAGGGAACTGTTTTCTTCGAAGGACGCATTGCAGTTCCTCAAATTCAAAGTCTCAAAGATGTTATTCTCAAGGAGGCTCATGAAACTCCTCTTTCCATACACCCTGGAAGTACAAAGATGTACCAGGATCTCAAGACACTGTATTGGTGGTCTGGCATGAAACGTGAAATTGCTCAATACGTTTCTGAATGCGACGTTTGTCAACGTGTTAAGGCAGTTCATCAGAAAACAGCCGGTCTTCTCCAACCTCTAAAAATCCCTGAGTGGAAGTGGGACATGATTGAAATGGACTTCGTCACTGGTTTTCCAAAGTCCAAGAAGGGCAACGATGCAATCTTCGTTGTTATTGATCGTCTCACTAAAGTAGCTCACTTCTTTGCTGTCAAAGAAACAATCTCAGCTAGCCAGTTAGCAGAGCTCTACACAGCAAAGATTGTTCCCCTTCATGGTGTTCCATTGGAAATAAGCTCAGACCGTGGAAGCATATTCACTTCTCATTTCTGGAAGAGTTTTCAAGAAGCATTGGGCACCAAACTTCTGTTCAGCACAGCTTATCATCCTCAGTCTCAAGGGCAAGTCGAAAGAGTCAATCAGATTCTCGAGGATATGCTCAGAGCATGTGGTATCTCCTTTGGCATGAAATGGGAGGAATGTCTTCCATATGCTGAATTCTCCTACAACAACAGCTTCCAGACAAGCCTAGGCATGGCACCGTTTGAAGCTCTCTATGGCCGCAGATGCAGGAGTCCAATCAATTGGTCTGGAGCTGGTGAACGTTCACTCTTAGGCCCTGACATTGTTAAGGAAGCCGAAGAGAAAGTTCGCATCATTCGTGACAATCTCAAGATTGCTCAGTCTCGTCAGAAAAGCTACTATGACAGCAAGCACAGGGATATGATCTATGCACCTGGTGACAAAGCATATCTCCGTGTAACTCCCCTCAGAGGCACTCATCGTTTTGGTGTCAAAGGAAAGCTGGCACCAAGATACATTGGTCCGTTCAACATTCTTTCAAGGCGTGCGGAAAATGCCTATCGTCTTGAACTTCCAGAAAAACTATCCAAGGTGCACGATGTGTTTCACGTGTCACAGCTCAAGAAGTGCTTCAAAGATCCAGGTCGTGCAGTTGATCATGATTCCATTGAACTGCAAGAAGATCTCTCTTATGAGGAGCACCCTGTTCGAATTCTCGATGAGACCGTTCGTAAGACTCGCAACAAGAGCACCAAGTTCTTGAAAGTGCAATGGTCGCATCATTCCGATAAAGAGGCAACGTGGGAGACCGAAGAGGATCTTCGCAAGAAGTATCCGGACCTTTTCGCTTCTCAGTAGGAATCTTGGGGCGCGATTCCTTCAAGGGGGGGCGTTTTGTAACATCCCAAGTATAAAAATCTCCCCCTAGAATGTTTTATTTCTTGTTAAGTTATTGCTTTGCATCATGTCATCATAGTCATTGCTTTTTGTTTGCAATTGTTTTGCATTTGATTTCAGTTGTTTCCATCTGTTTTCTATTTGAATTCCAAACAAAAATTCAAACCTTTATTCATACTTGTTATGTTACATGTTTCAAATAAAAAACTACAAAACAAACAAATAATTTGTTCCACCAAAAATTGGAATAAAAAACTTTAAATTTTGGCTTAGGTTCATTTATTCTTTTGATACTACAATTGCTCAATTCATTTAATTTTCCAAACAACATCATCAATTAAATTTATTTGGAAAACAAAAGTTTGTTTTAAGGTGCTGTTACAAAAACAAAACAATAAAAATTTGTCCCAAAATTTTTGCTAACCCCTAAACCCATCTCTTCTTTCTCTTTTTCCAAAACTGCAAAAAAAAAAGGAAGAAAAAGATAAAAAAGAAGGAGAGGGGAAGAGGGCAGTCAGCCCAATTGGGCCAACCTTGGCCCGGTACCCCTTCATCCCCTACCTCCGTCCGTACGCTGTCGTCACCATGGACAGCGACAGGTGCTGCTCCACCCCACCCCTCCCTCCTATTTCTACTCCTCCCCCCTCAGAAACCCTAACCATAGCCCTAGCCTCATCCGCCTCCCTCCTCTCTCCCCTCTCCGCCGCCATCGAGGGGAAGGGCACCGCCTCCGTTACCTGTGCCACGGCCGCCGCTCGCCGGCACGCCGCCGCCGTCTCCGCCTCCCCCCGGCCGTGCCGCGGGCACCCCTGCGAAGAGGGTAACCTCCCCTTTCCATTCCCCTAAACCCCCTCTTGTTTCCCTTCCGTTTGCACCGCGATTTCTCCGGCCGTTGCTTGCAGCCATGGCTCTGTTACGTGGACAGGAACGAACTGCTGTATTGCGTGCGCTTGCAGTTGCAGTTAACAACGTTTGCTATACTCAAAACCAACTAGATCCCGCTATGTTTCAAACAGCAGCAGCAACCCAGTTGGTTGCTGTTCCTTGCGCGCAAGCCTCAGGTCCCGAGTTCGATCCCCCCCCCCAGGCAGAAAAGCAACACCCTTTTTTTTCTGTTTTTTTTCTTTTTCTGCCCGAATTTCAGAATCTCAGATCTGAGCACTTAATTCTAAAATCCATATAAAATTGAATATTACTCCAATTTGAATGATTCAAAATCCCGTGGATTCATAATCTTGAGCCCTTTCTCTTAATGTCAAGTTTGCAATATGTTGCTGTAACATTTTTTGCACTAAATAATTAATTACTGAAAATGCAATAAAAAGTGGAAACTTTGGAATTTCATAACTTTAGTTCTGCTCATCCAATTTAAGAAAACTTGGGCTCTAAAAATTTGTCTTAACAAACTCTACACATTGGTATTTTATTTGGTCACAATTGAATTAATTTTGAGCATGTTTCCCTCTGTTTACTAAAAAGGGCAGAATAAGAATGTTTATGAAAAATGGCATAATAAATTCAATAATAACCCAAAAATTATGTTTAATAGCTCAAAATGTTCAGTGAAACATTTGCTACATGTTTTCAACCTTTTCAATGCAATTTGTTTAAAGCTTTCCTAATTAAAAGTGGTGCAATAATTCAATGCTTTAATTAAACCTTTTAAATTGCAAAAATTCATAACTTGAGCAATTCAAATCCAATTCCAACATGTAAAATATGTTTTCCATCCCATTTTTCATGAACTTTGCAAATATCAACTTTGTTTTCTATTTTGTATAATTTAAATTGCTGAAAACAACTGTTTCTTATTTAATGCAATCAAAATTGCCAAATTAATAACTTGCTCATTCTAATTCCTTTTTCAACAAATGAGACATGTATTCCACCTAAAATTTTGTGTTCTTTCCAAATATGAACTTTGTTATCTATTTTGAACAATTAAAATTGGTGAAAACAACAAACGCTTGTGTAACACCTTTAAGGAACCAAAATTTCATAACTTAATAGATAAAATTCCAAACTTGGTAAACCTTATTTCAAATTGTTCCTATTGTTGTTATTTTTCTGTTTTCCTCATCCATGCATCATACTAATCCACTTTCACCTGTTGACTAGTTGTAAAACAATTATTCCAACCTTAATTCATGGGCTTTCCATATGCAATCCACATTGCATATGGGTCCATTTAAATTGTGTTACCATGTAAACTAGTTTATTTTTGATGCATCAATTAAATGGTCATGCATCATCCCATGATTGTGCATTATGCCATATTATTGATTGTTTGTCTCTTTGCGTTGTTTGTTTGCTTCTTCTCGGATAGACGACGACGTTGAGACAGACGAGCTTTACGACACCCCTTCTGAGGATCTAGCTCAGTACCAGGCTGTTGAGTTTGCAGGCAAGTATTCACTCACATGAACCATTGTGTTCCTTTCAACATTGGATACCGATACTTTCCGTTGTCTATTCTGCTAGCCATATGAGTAGTTGCTTCTGTTACGAACCTATCACATGTATCCTTTAACCCTGATATCGCCTCACCTCCACTCCCATAACCCCGTTGTTTGAGCCCGTGTCTTACTAGCATGCTTAGGGTTGTTTTGCTCGAGTCTGCTGTCAGTTAATTTCTGTTATCATATTTCTATTATGTTCTGGGGCTCGATGTTAAACAAACAACCTGTTAATTTTGAGGTAATAATAATTTGCTGATAAGGCACCGGCAGGAGGCCCGGCGTGGTTTTGAGGCCTGCTAGTGTCGACCCTAATTAGGAAAAGGGTCTTGTCTACTGATCCATGATGAGCGTGCTCACCGCATCCGGGTGGTAGTATGGAACCCCCCCTCGACTTTGACCTGATCCGCAGTTTGTCCGAAGAGCCACACTTAGTTCGGGTGTTCCATTTGCGCATAAGCATGAATGGGTCGCTCCCATGGTTACTGTTGGTGATGATTATGATGATGATGATGCATATAGGGCGAGGCCTGTGGTGCCGGGGGTGTGGTTTTCACCCTTGCGCTTAGGTTAGGTCGGACTGGCCGGGGCCTTATAGCTCCGTGGCTCCTAGGACAGGTTGTAGAGATGGTTCGAGTCGTGTTGAGTCCACCTGAGTTTTAGTTGGTGGCTCGAGTGTGTACGGGTACTGGAGCACACCCTGCAGGGATGAATCTTCTCGAGAAGCCGTGTTGTCCTCGGTTATGTGACGACTTGGTGAAAGTACTGGCTAACAAGTACTCAGACAACTTACACCTAACTAATGATAACTTGACTAGTAATAGGTTTATTGACACAATAACCTGAACCATCATTAATCCAACTGTGTGAGTTATCCTCGGATTGCTTCTTTGGATAAGGGGCGAGATCCAGGATGGGTTTGTTTGGAGTTAGTTGTAGTTGGTTACGATACGCTATCTTATCTCCTTTTCTGTTAGCCGGAAGTTATAGCATGTTTCTGTAGTTGGTTAATGCAGCCCGCTGCCGCATCTTTTGTATCACCCCTTTCTTCCGTTGAACCCAAAGCATATGTGCTTGGTGTTGACGGGTTACACTTTGGTGAACTGTGAGTCTTGCTTGCCAGTACGTTTATGTACTGACCCCTTTGGGGTTGTGGTTTCCGCAGACTACGATTCCGAGGATCCCCATGGTGGCTACTACGTGGAGTACGACGAGGCTGTTGACGAGTAGATAGCGGACCCGGGCAGGATCCGAGACTTCGTGGATGGGCTCCGTCCTTTCGTTTCCGGCCTCTTAGGCCTATTTGGTTTTGTCTGTACTCAGACATGTTGAATGCTTCCGCTGTGATGTAATGATGAATTGTTGGGACATGTGTCCTCTGGATGATTGTATTTGCTATCTCTGTTCTAGTGAGAGCTATTTGCAACTTATTTCCATCTTTTGTGTCTTAGAGATATGTTGTGCTATCACTTTGTTCAACGCCGTTGACGTACCATGTGTGTATGGTATGAAGTACGTCAATGGTAGTATCCTGATTTCTACGGGATGGTTTACATAGACGATGAACAGTAGGGGTTGGTTGTCACACATACGTGTGTTGGCCTACTCGTAAGAGATGCGGGTGCCGGTAAGCCCCGTAATCCAATCATCTACTATTCAACGAAACTGCGAGTATCCTCTAGAAGTCCGGGTGCGACATGGTTTGTCCCCGCCTTCTTCGCAGCCGGTGGCATCGACTCTTTGCTGGTTTTGGAGAGTGCTCGAGCAACCTGCTCTCGTACCTCGGCATCCGCGCCTTGAGGTCGCGGGCGAGCGGCGGTGGAGAGGATCAAGGACCGGATTGCTCTGTTTTTCTTTGTCCTAAGGTCCTTTTTGTATTAATGTTGGCCTTATCTTCAAGTTCCAAGGTTCTTAGTGTGATAGTTGTAAAACGGCCAACATGTAATTTGTACCTACCACCTGGAACTTTATGAAGGCAGCACCCGGGTCCTCGAGGCCCTTCTCTTGTTAAAAAAAAAACACTTAATTCGAATCGAAGGTAGTATTTATAAACTATGAAATTATTGTATTATTAAGTACCACATCGGGAGATAAATCTTTATAAATCGGATTTACTTTAGATGACCCCACGACACCTCCAATAAAGAGTTTGTTTCAATTCATCCGAACCATAGTGAATAAATTGAGTATTTACTTTGCATCATCTTGAAGGTGCAATTAAAAAAATACATGAAAATTGAATTACTCGTATTTTAGAATTCGGCCGTTATTTATGTGACACCTCGTAAGACATATCTCGCTATAAAGAGCATATTTGTAAAATTTAACTAGAAAAGAGCCATCATATTGGCGCGACACTAGATCTATCAACCTTATAAGATCTTTTGTGTCCCTAACACCTTCTTTCTTAGGTCCTTAAGAACTTGCTATTGGCTGCATATCTTAACTTATTTAAATAATAATATTAATAAGAGAAAATAAGTTGATTCTCATCTGACATCCTCATATAAACTATCTTCTAGGATTGACAAAGGATCTCACATCAATTATATATATATATTTAGTGTTTGTTCCATCCTCCGCCATTGAATATTTTCATGTCACAAATTACATCTCACTACAAATGAAAAGAGACAAAAAAAAGAATTGCAAATGGGAAATAATCCTTGTGATTTTTTTATCAATAATAAATACACTTGAATAAACACCATATGAATTCAAGTAAAATCATATCTTATTGACTTCAAGCACTCCTACAAATTCATAAAAAAGTACTTAATGATACAATAGCGGCAATTAAAAAAATATACACAACTAATAGTTTGCATGAGGTTAACACAAAGCATATATTTTGAGTTGGAGTACTAAATCAAGCACAACTTGCAAGTTAAGGCACAATACAAATTGCACTAGAATGAAAGCGCAAATTGTGTTGTGAAAGTCCAAACTTACTCCAGTTTACTTGTTTCCAAGCCCATGAAGTTTCCAAGAACTAGAAACTCTTGACCACATCTTCACCATAAGTTTCTAAATAGACACAGCTAAATAACTATTCATGTTTCAACATCTATAGTATTTCATAACTTGTTGTCTTCTAGTTTCATTCTTTTTAAAAAGTATATTTTTCATGCCACCTTCATCAATACGAGCAAAACAACATGTAAATACCTGGCACCCTTTTTTACCAACAGGATTAATGGAGCTAAGATGCCATCTAGGATTACTGCTGATGTGGAGCAGAGAGAAACGGACGGATGTCTACGTACATCCGATTTGGCGACAATTAATATGCATCGAGTGAGTAAGAACTATTTCTGCATTAGCTTAGTTACATGTTTTTTTCTATCTTGCCATAATTTAAGAAGCATGAAAACAATGATTATTAGAGATAACGCTAAAAATGTATAACATGTTTCCTTTTTCTTCTAAAGGTACGTTTTGTTTGTCTTCTCTAACAACAGTTGTAAGGGTTTGATTCCCATCAGGACCTAATCACCAAGGCGAGCTTTTCTTTTACAAAGTTTAACAGGACAATTTTTTAATGACTTACAATGTTTAAGATAATATAATAGTAATATCTTATCCGTCATTATACATGCCTTCAAGAGCCTACATAGTTTGGGCAGTATTACTCTAGTAGCTCTCGGTGATTTCACTAGGCCCGCAGTGGATGTGCACAACATATATATTTCCTCGGTTCTAAAATATTTGACTTTTAACTGAGTGTATGTAGATAAGTTTTTTTCTATCTATATACACTCATTAGGAGACAAATTATTTTGTAATCGAAGTAGACATTTCTTTTTGTCTATATACACTTATTGGGAGCCAATTATTTTGTAACCAAGGGGAGTACTGATAGGTGTACCACGTACAAGCCAATGATGTGCATGGCGTCACGTAGTACAGCCAGGCTATGCAGACGGAAGGATTCCCTTATCCATGCACGCGCGCGCACATCCATTTCATCGCCGGTCTTCTTCTTTCCCCCCCTCCAGAACTCGGTGTTCGTTTTCTCGGTGTACACTGACTATTGACGTCGCCGCAGCTTGGACATGTAGCGTAGACGTAAGGGTAGCGATCGAATGAACGGCTGCGATGTCTTGAGAATTGGTGGCGATCAGCACGGTCCATTGGTGACGTGGTGGGACCGATCGAGTTTACGGATAAGCATCTACATGTGGGGGGGAGAGCGTTATTAAGCACAGAGCGTCAGTGGGTTTTGGTTGTCTGATCGGGACATCCAGGCATTGCCTGCGGCGTCCGCTCTGGAGCCCCGCCTGCAGCGTCCGCTCACCATGCAATTGTTTTCTGTCAATGCGGACTTTTGAGCATCTGCACAAGGCAGTGCAGATAAGAGCAAGTACAATAAGATACAGTCAGCAGGCTGCAAGCATTTAACTAATATATTTGTGCTTAGGTGGAGGAGAGAGGAGAGGAGAGAGAATGGAAGCGGCCTCTCATGCAAGAGCCAGCTGCAGCGCGTGCTCCTAGGCACTATGTGAGAATGGCATATGGGCAATGCATTAATAAAGTAGCACATTCTTATAGCTAATTGTTGTACATGTTGGCTATAAGTAGGCTATAGATGACATGGCGTTTTCTTATAGCCAAGAGCCGGCTGTGCTATTGTCCTTGCTCGCAGAAGCTAGATGTCCATGTCGTCTTCCACGCCATGCTCTGAGCACAGAGGATCCTTTGCCACGCGACATGGCAGAGGCCCATCAGGCCGTTGTGCTCACTGATGCGCATCCCGTTAGACTGAGCGTTATACTAATCATTTGGACTAATTTGGCCAGAAAGGAAAGAAAAGAAAATCTGCTCGATGTTTTGTTGCCTTCCCCCATGGCCACCGCAGGGATAACATAAACATGCATGGACGGTCCACCTCACAGACAAGCCTACCAGGCGATGAAGACTCGATTGTGTCCAAGTCCAACCAACCAAGTTGAAAATATTTGATTCTTTTGCTTGCAGATGTTCTCCCTCTTATTCCGCCGAATCACGACCTGGACAACTAAGGCTAGTGCGGTGTGTGTCTGTAGCTAGCTTAGCAACTTATCTCTACAGAAATGCACTCGATCGGCCTAACTTGTTAATTACGAGCCTACGGTACGTCCCTTTCGCAACTTGTTGTATGTCATGCTGCCAAGTAATTTTAGAGCTGTGAGATGTGGTGTCATGTTTTGATCTGTCCCCGTCCTCTTCGTTTCCGGGATTTCAGGATTTGTTGTACAGGAGGCGGCCAGTCACACGTCCAATTCTCACAAGCATAATAGAATTGGCAGGGTTCACGGTTCCTTGATAGTGTCGAGTTTCCCTCTTTCTAGGCATACTAGTGAATGCAAAAAAGAAAAAAAGAAAGAGTTTCCCTCTTTTCTAAGCATGGCTTTACCGCGTTACGACTTGTGTATAGCTGCTAAGGAGATGAAAAGTCTGTGCATCAGTGCGCACATATTATCCTTCCTCCAGTTTATGCAAGCCTGGGCTCCGATCGGGACGCGTCAACAGCCGCGCGCGCGCGCGACGTATAGTATACGTGCCTACGTGGAGCGCCTCCTGTTTTTGTTTCATGTTTGGCAGGATCAATACATGCATATACCTATATTCCTCCTCCAGCTGTACCGGACCTATTCGCGACAGCTCTGTACGTGTCTCGCGTACGCCCCGTAATTGAGCTGTCGTACGCGGGAATTCCTCAAAGTCTCAACCACCGTGCACTAGATACGTATACCTGTCGAAATCAATCAAAGATGCACACGCACACTGCTGCCTACGTTGTCAATCTCGGCCGTTGATTCGGGCTAATACAGACCAAGCAATGCCCAGCGTACTGCTCACCTCTACTACTGTATTAGTGTTCATCTAAGCAATGCCTGGTTGCTCCCACGTATCCATCAGTCGTGCGCGCCATTAACTCGGTGCTGTCGCTAGCTAGAAAGCTAGCTGCATTATCTGCTTAATATCGTGTGTAATAGCTAGCTCGCTGCAAGTAATTCAAGTGCTAATGCGTGTGGCCTTCCGTAATGCATTGTATCTTATCGCATTATCCTAGGCAGAAGAAAAATATAAGAAACAACCACCCCTAATGTATTGTATCTTATAGATTGTATCTAAGTCAAGTAACATTTAATGATTTTAGCCTAATACTTATTTGTGATTGGCCTAGCAATGTTTTTTGTCTATGATCTCGTGCAAGGGTTGTATCTTATATAAGATACAACAACAATCTCTTTCATCATTAAATATGGTGCCACGTAAGCAAATTGCCTATGATACCGCGCTAAGATACCCCCATTACGGAAGGGCTAATCACTGTGCATGCTGTATATAATCCTAATTAAACCTAACCATTGACGGGAATATATCCAGCTGCATATTGTTTTTAGGTGTAATGTAATCCAGTCAGTCTATTGATGTGGCAGAAGATTGTGAGGTACGTCTGTTGAAGAAACCTCTTGCTGATAACGACGGGCTCCTAAATTAGTGAGGGTAAATAATTTGAAACAGAACCTGAAAGCGACGGGCAAAGAAATTGGTTTACAGTTGGCGAAACGCACTGTGACAGCTACGAATGAAGGACAAAATACGACCTGCGCGCGCAGCAAGTCACTCGAATTAAGCTACGGCGTCGTGCAAAACAAAAAAAGAGTCCTGAAAAAAAAAAAAAGCTACGGCGGGGCTCGTCTTCTGGTCCGGGCGATAGAGGCGCCGAATGATGTTAAAGGACATCTCCTATGCTACCGGTTAATTCGGCCGAAGCAAGGCCCCTACGGTGCTGACTAAACAGACCGTGATCTGTTTTTTCTTTGTTTGGTCGATCAAATCCTGCCCAATTTGATCCAGATTTGAGCATCGTCCGGACACGTCGGGACAACGCTCGTGTCCTGTATTTCTTGGCCCTGTCCCGCCCAACAGAGGCACAAACCCAACATTTCCTTGCCCACCGGTTGTTCCTCTCCCACCCCCGAGCCACCGCCCACTTGCCCTAGCCATGGCCGACGCGCACGATATCACCCAAGTTGTGCCCGCACCTGGACCTGCTCCGCCGGTCCCGGCGCTGTCGCAGACGACGTCGAGGGCCCCGCCCCCTAGAGGGCGAAGAGACCCAAGGTTGTGCTCTCCGACGCGCAGAGAACCCTGGAGTCGGCGAAGAGGGCCGTTCGGAGGGCGCGGGTCAAAGCCGCCACCGAGGCCGAACCGCAGGCCACGGAGGACACGTCCGCCAGGGACGCCAGGATTGGCCTGGCTGCTACGCAAACCGCCATGATTATGATGGGCATGCAGGCCGGTGCCCCCATGTTCCTTCCCCACTGTCATGACCCCGGACCCAAAGGTATACATACTGTTATGGACCCACAAGGGCTTCAGGGTTACCAGCCCCGGCCGAATGAAACAACGACAGGCAGACTGGATTCATCGGCACGCAGGCCGGATCACCACGGTACTACTACTCATTGTGTCCATGTTAGTCATAACCAACTATGCATATCAAAGCGTCCACGAATCATATGCAACTGAAGGAATGGGACCAAAGCTATACGAGATGCTATGTGTACAGAAAGTGCAACAACAATCGAGAGTTACTGGTGTTACCAAGCCCTAGGCCGAATCACATCGGCAGGCGTGCTCGGAAATGGATCATCGGTTCCACAACCCCTCGACTGCGACAACTATGCAGGCATAGCGAAAACTGTATAACAATGAGCTCGACACCAACAACCGATCAAAGCAGCACTCTAGACATGAAAACTTTATTGAACAAGTATTACTAGAGTATAGCTTTACAATCAGAGGTCACATGGCCCAACATTACATCAGACAACGGAAGGCAAACTATGTTGCTAATCAACAAGAACCAAAAGGCCTAAGAGGCCGCAACATAAGGCGGCGTCCCAGCCCATAGATTCCAGGCTGCTACCTGGGAACCCCAAACTACTTGTCGCTGTCCATGTTGAATCACCACCGATGTGAGATCTTCACCTGAACCAAAATTAAGCCTTGCTGAGTACGGGAGGTACTCAACAAGGCTTAGTTAACCTATTACATATCTGCTATTTTCAGAAAGGGTTTTATGGAGGCTATTTTGCGCAAAGCCATCTTTTTTTTCCAAGTTGAGGAAGAAATAGCATGTCTCATGGAGTATTTTGAAAACATATGAGAAAACTACTCAACTACTGAACTCATCATCTCTTAATCCACCAAAACATTTCAGCACCTCGTGCTTCAAAGATCACCACCTCCAGTTGTTCCGGTACCTCATGCTACAAGGTAACCCCTCTCGACATCTCCGAGTAGGCATCCTTCATTCGTTATCAACAAATTTTAGTCATTCCGTTCAAGTTATCTATGATCACAGAATCCATCACCAAGTCGTCTTTAACCGCAGACACGGCTTTTCGAAAAGATTTAACCCTGTAGGGGTGTACAACTTTACCCACACATACCAACCGACTCTTAGGGGGTAGTCGATTCCTAGCCTTTACCTTGTCGAACCATATCCTTGAGTCAACCCAAACAGGGCCACCCCGTCAACATGGAGTTGGCCACCTCCTGACGTCACCTGTTCTGTGAGTCGAGATCAAGATCCGTGTACGTCCATCACTTGTCCCGGTCACGGCCTAATTTTCTCCAAAACATTTTCCGACTCACACACAGATGGAAAGCTCAAACTACGTGGCTCATGGATACGGTTAAACAATTTAGTTAGACGAACGAGGTTCATCGGCCCACATGTGGTTGTACGCTCAGTCTTGGCTCGAAGGCGAGAACTCGCTCCTAGGGGCATGAACAGGACAAAACGCCACAACCCATTGTGGCCACACATCCATGTCGTTATTAGTCAAGTTATCAAAGATAATCAAATTCACAACAACCTGACATAGTAGATTCACGCATTGACAGATTCATCAACCGGATGGATCAGATCACAACTAGGCATGGCTAAGCAAAACTCACAGGGTTTAGCAGAGCGCGCACAAACAAACCTATAGCTGTTAGATGCACTGAATCAGGTAATGTGGGCCTGCAGTATATAGGAGAACTCTATCTACTGACATCAAATAGTTTGGAACCGAATGCAAAGTACGAGATTCAAAACATTTTGAAACCATATATGAGCAGATAAGAGGTTATACTTTCCTTGGTTATAAGAAAACCAGATAGAGGCTTCAGGGATAAATGCTTGACTTAGCGGTTAGGATCAAGTATTCGCCATTGTAGTTGTTGGCCTCCACTTCGGAGTCGGATTCTACCGAGGGGGAAACAACACCGAAAAGAAGAACAACAATCAACACATGGCATCGATGCAATGCACAAAATGTATGCATGAGAAAGTTAATGCGCTGAAATAAAGCACTAAACATGTTCGATGGGTTGCTACGGTTCGTATGGCAATTAAGCAGTTATGTTGAAATTATCCCGAAATAGACCCCGGAGGGCAATTCGGGTGATTATGAACGTGAGTACAATTTTAATTGCTCAAATGGGTTTGAATACATCATAAATGGATTGCATTTGTCATTTTTGAGAATTTTGGTATATAACTTTTAATTTTCTAATTTTACTGAATAAAAACTTATTTTCTTTATTTTTAAATGAATTAACAACATTAAAATAATGGTCCAAAAACAACTTTGTCAAACATGTGTGAAAATGACATATTCATGTAGAGTTTATTTTTTGAACAACTCCATATTTTTATTTTATTTTTCTAATTAATAAAACAATAATTGTTGAATTTACTAGATCAAACCATTTTCTGTAATTTTAAGGAGGTGGGGCCCACGTGTCAATTCAAATTCGTTTTATTTCCAAAAAGGAAAACTGGCTGACAGGTCGGGCATAGCTGACGCCACGCTGACG
This sequence comes from Alopecurus myosuroides, assembly GCA_028641055.1. Lineage (NCBI taxonomy): Eukaryota > Viridiplantae > Streptophyta > Magnoliopsida > Poales > Poaceae > Alopecurus > Alopecurus myosuroides. The sequence goes on along the minus strand of CM054058.1, from coordinate 309,914,522 downwards.
TCATGGTAACGTCAGCGGATGGCCGGAATGCCACCGCCGGCGAGCAATTGCTCGACTGCGGCCACGAGAGGAAGCGCAGATGGGTGCGTTCGACTCCCCACGCTGCGGGCGACCTTCCTGTGGCGGCGGCGCCCCGGTATGGTCGTCGGAGGCTCGCCGGCGTCCACGTCCGACGGCGGCCGGAGGCATAACGCGGCGGCAGAGAGGTACAAAGCGCGAGGAGGTGAGCGATGAGCAACGGGGTGCTCAGGAGCTCACCATGATCTCGTTGGTGATGTCGGGGTAGCCTGGGGAGGCCAGAGACGGCGGCATCGAGCGCGGCGGAGCTCTGCCGGAATCGAGGACGAGGCGTCTGATTGAGCTTCTTCCGGCCATCCCGTCAAGCGCGCGTCATCGAGGAGGATGCAAAGGGTGCGGGGAAGCTTCCGAGAGGCACGGCGGGGCTCGAGGACGCTCATAACGCCGGCGGCGAGCGGCGGCCGCGGCAGTTGCTGTTAGGGTTTTCCTCCGGGGAAGATACAGAGAGCGAGGGGGGTTGAGGCGAGGAGGAGAAGTGAGGAGCACGGCGCTCCCGGGCCTTATCCGCGCGAGGAAGGAGCAGGAGGTGGCACGGCCCTCTACGGCGAGGTGCCTACCTTCCTGGCGACGGGGAAGAAGACAAAAGGCGAAATTTCAAAAAAACCCCTGCACTTTGAGAAAAACACAAACAGTTCCTTTTCTATTTTAAAATAGGACAGAAAACATTGTTTTGAGGGCCTTTTTGTAAACAGAAAATTTGGCAAAAATAGTTTTTGGAAACCTTGTAAAAGTTTCAACCAAACCATGTTTTTGTTTTCCAAATTTGAAAATGTTTTTAAAACAAATTTTGGGTGACCACTTTAAGTGGTTTTTGGTCAGTTCATTTGTTATTTTCAAATGCAAAATTTTAACCAATGTTTTCATGCATGTATGAGATGCCAACAACACACCACCACCCTATTGTAGCAAAACAGGGATGTTACACCCACGGCCCCGCCGCGAGCTCCAACGCCTCGGCGGCCCAGCCAAGCATAGTTCCGGACGCTGCGTCACCTTCTCTTGCGCCGACGTACGGTTTCTTGCCGGGACGCACGCCGTTGGCGCCCATCGACGTTCCGGACGTGGGCAAGTCCACGCCGCCGGCCCCCAGGGCCCCTTTCGACCTCAACACCGCGCCGGTGTCGGGCGTGTCCACCACGCCCGCGAGCAAGGGAGCCCGCGCAATCCCTCCAGCCAACTTTCCTGCCGCCCGCAACCTGTTCGACGAAATACTGTCGTCGACCCAGGGCCTCACCAGGGAGGACATGGGGTGTGTCGGGGGGTTACCCCCGAGTAGGGTAAAGGCAAGTGCCAAAGGCAAGGTCAGAAGAGAAGTTTGGTCGAGTAGCCGCCTACCCGGTACTCGCTACCCGGTCGACTGCTACTCGGTCTCACTCGAAAGATGATCAGAAGGATGAAACAAGGAAGTTATGCTCCTTCGAATAGAAGAGCTGGTCCGAGTAGAAATGGCGGGAACCTACTCGGGCCAGAAGTCAAAGGAGCCGTTCTGACACCGGATCCCGCGTATCCCGGGTCCGTACTTGGCACTGTTCACAGCACTGTTCATCTGAGGACGGCGTGCCTGACAGCGACAGTGTGTCAGCAGGGCGTCGCAGGATAGGGGGGCCCTACTCTGTGTTTGGTGCAGTGATACCAGACTGATCACTTGGTTTTGCCCAACGACTTTCCGCATCAGGACAAGCTTAGAAGCCAAAGCTGTCAGCGGGAGCTCGTAAGAAGGACGGTGTGCACACAATGTCGACATATGTCTGTATTTGGCTGTATCCGGCTGGGCACCGGGTATATAAGGTGCCCCGCCGCCTCCTACGCGAGGCGCGCTAGACTAGAACTACATTTCTTGACCTAGTTCATCACGTAGAGAGAAGAGTGGCTACTCGGTAGCAAGAACCATTGTACTGTGGCTACTCGGTGAGACATCAGAATACAGAGAGAAAGGCAGGAGTAGGGGTTTTAGCTCCTCACGAGGGCCCTGAACCTGGGTAGATCGTGTTGTTTGCAGTGCTAGTTTCATCCTTCACGCGTCCACTCGTCGCGTGATCCCTCCCCGAGCGCCTCCAGCGTCCTTCGTCCCCACATCTTTAGCCATCCTATGGCATCTGCCGTGACACCACCACGACAGTTGGCGCCCACCGTGGGGCAACCAGCGGCGCTGGCTGGAGTTTCCGTTCGGACGGGATCGATTTCTGCTACCGGAGAGCGCGTGGTCTGCGGCCTTGTCCATAGATTCGGCTCCTTCGACTTCGTCACCGACAACGCCGGCGATTTCGGCGGCAGGGCCATGCCGGAGGGCGGCACGGTGCTTTCTTTCGGCGCGCACCTCGTCTACGTCGCCACCGTCGTCGACCGCGAGTACCCCGAGCTGGTGCATGACGCGGAGGATCCACCCGCCGTTATCGCCGCACGCGGGAGGCCGCTGGGCCGTTCCGCGGACGTCGCGGAGGTGATGGTAGCTGGCCTGGCTGCAGACGCCGGGAAGGGCGCGGCTGCTACCACTGCGGTCGTCGTCGAGGATCTCGCTGGATCTAGTGCTGGCGGGAAGACGCACAAGCCTTACGAGAAGGAGTGCAACCTTCCGCTCTCCACTACTCCGACGATCCCTGGGTCTGCTGCGCGGACGGGCATGCCGCCTCCCACCGACCTCGAGCTCCTAACCATGAAGGCGCAGCTCGACCGGCAGCGCCAGGAGCTGCTCGCTGAGCAGGCGGAGTTGGACAAGATCAGGCTAGAGCTTAGCTTAGATCAGCTAGAGTACAACAAGGCTCACGGTTTCACACCAGTTGTTAGGAGAGCTAGCAAAGTAGGCGCTACGCGTCGCAATCTAGGTGCCGAGATGGCAACTGTTGTAGAGGCTCCCAGTCAGTCCGCCACCGCAAACACCTCCACTAGACCCAGATACAGCACACCCGCCAAGACACTTAGAGCTGCTGAGGCCGTAGCTGCCGAGTTGCCACATCTAGTAGGCGACGCGCGCGTTAGGCAGAAGGAGAGGCTGAATGAGTTGGTGCTAGAGGCGGCTAGGCAGAACGAGGAGTTCCGGAAAGCCAACCCGGGTGCTGGCGCTTCTCAGGTGGTGCACTCGCACGTGGCCAGATCTAACGATCAGGCTTCATCTCCGCATCCTAGCCGTGAGAAGAGCCGGAGTGGGCATTCCGGCAAGGATAGGCAAATGCAGGTGTACGACCCGGCTGTCGCCGCGAAACAGCTCGCTGTGCCGCGACAGTCCGGTCAGAAACACAACGCTGCAGGAGCAGGCTCTCAAGCCCATAAAGCTCAAAGCCAGGCCCGAGCTGGAGAGCGTCCAGGTCCTTCTCAGCATCCCGTCGCTCAGCCTACTCGGCAGAGGCAGCAGCCGCGTGCTGTGGCGCCAGTCGCCAACCCGGTGGAGCAGCCTGCAGCTGTGCAGGTGGACAGATATGATGACGGCTACTCGGCTATGGAGATGGCTGGCTATGATATTCTGGATCGTGTTGGCGAGCGCGTGTTGGCGCCTGGAGACGCAAGGCACCAGCTGGACCGGATCAGCTTGTCGGCGCGGCTGGAGAACACGGGTCCTCCTGGCCCCGAGTGCTTTGGCCCGCGCATCATGAACGAGCCGTCCGTGAAGAACTTCCAGCTCGCGAGGGGCACCAAGAGTTACAACGGCAGCACCAAGCCGGAGGATTGGCTCAATGACTATGTCACTGCGGTTCATATCGCGAACGGCAACCGGAGATGGGCGGTGCGGTACGTCCCGCAGATGCTAGAGGGTCCAGCTCGTACTTGGCTCAACAACTTGCCCAAGAACAACATCAATTGCTGGCTGGATTTCTCGGACGCCTTCATCAGCAACTTCACAAGCACTTACAAGAGGCCGAATAGGCCACAGCAGCTGTCCGCTTGCAGGCAGCGAGAAGACGAGACGGACCGCGAGTATCTTACTCGGTGGAGCACATTGAGGAACACCTGTGAAGGTGTGAATGAAGCCCAGGCCATTACTTGGTTTGCGCAGGGTTGCAGACATGGCAGTATGCTGTGGCAAAGGTTGCAGAGGGAGATGCCAAACACTCTGGCGGAGACCATCAAGATTGCGGATCAGTACACACTCGGTGATCCTACTCAGCCTCTGATGGATTCCATCGAGCCGAGAAGAAACTTCAACAGCAACAAGCGCAACGAGTTCCGCAACAAGCGCAGGGGTGACCGAATAGATGATCGGTATGACCCCGAGGAGGTGAACGCAGTGGCTGTTGGAGCTGGGGGTAGCCAAAGGCAGAAACCTGCTGGAGCCTACGGGTAGAACCAGAACCAGGGCCAAGGCAACAAGAAACCATTCCGTGCCCCTCAGTCGGGTAGCGGCAACACCGAGCAGCCGAGGAAGTTCGTCTTTGACGACATGAAGGATGGCCCATGCAGTTTCCACACTCAGCACCCCTCAAGGCCCGCTAACCACACTACCCGACAGTGCGAGTGGTGGGATCTGATCAAGAGTGAAGGCCTGCCTCCTCCTCCTCCTCTGCCAGCGGCAAATGCCAATGTGCAGCCTGCTCGCACACCCGCAGCTCGGCCACCAGTGTTTCCGAGGAGAGAAAACGTGAACCAAGTGGCTTTAGGAGCCAACCGTCACTTCAACAATGAAGGCTACCGCAACAACAACAACAACTACAACCGCAACAACAACAGAGGCAGCAACGGCTACCAGGGCAACAACAACAGCAACAATGGGGGCGGAGGCTCCAACCAGTACCAAGAGCACCATGAGAGCTACATGATCTTCACTTCTGAGCCAGTCGACAAGCAATCGCAGCACAGGCGTGCCATGGAGGTCAATGCCGTGATCCCCGCCGTTCCTCACTATATGCATTGGTGCAGCCAAGAGATCAAGTGGTCCCGAGTAGATCATCCCAAGGTGATGCCCAACCCGGGTAGCTACGCTTTGGTGGTGGATCCTACCTTCTTGGGTCCCGAGAAGAACGTGAGGTTCAGCAAGGTGCTGATCGACAACGGCAGCAGCATCAACATTGTGTACAAGGACACACTCGAGAAGCTTGGGTTGGCCGAGAACATGCTGCTACCCAGCAAGACCACCTTCCATGGCATTGTGCCGGGAGTCTCGTGCAACCCGATTGGTCGAGTGTGGATAGATGTGCTATTCGGCACAAGGGAGAACTGCCGTACAGAGCGCCTGCAGTTCGAGGTGGTTGATCATCAGAGCCCTTATCACGCTTTACTCGGCAGGCCTGCTCTGAGCAAGTTCATGGCCTCTACCCACACGACATATCTGAAGATGAAGATCCCCGGCCCCAATGGCGTGATTACCATCTCTGGTGATTACAAGAAGTCCATGGAGTGTGCCTCGGCTGGTTCTGGCGGGGTCCATGGTGATTGCTGCCAAGAAGAAAAAGATGTACGAGGTGGTGGCTATGGCGCAATCCGCGCAGGCTGGTGCGCAGGGCGTACCGAGTACGCAGCACGGGACCGCGTTCCAGGCATCTCAAGAAACCAAGAAAGTTCAGGTCGACCCTGAGTTCCCCGACCGCGTAGCCATCATTGGCTCCGGGTTGGCGGAGAAATAGGAAAGCGAGCTCATCCACTTCCTCCGTGAGAATCGGGACGTATTCGCCTGGTCCAATGAAGATCTACCAGGAGTCCCGAGGGAGTTGGTTGAGCACTCATTACATGTGCGTCCTGACGCCAAGCCAGTGAAGAAGGCTATGCGCCGCTTCGGAGAAAGCCATTGGCGACCAGATCACCAAGTTGCTGATAAGCAATTTCATCATGGAGGTGCTGCATCCAGATTGGCTAGCCAACCCGGTCATGGTCGAGAAGAAGAAGGAGGATCCCAAGGCTGCTACTGCATGGCGCATGTGTGTCGACTACACCGACTTGAACAAGGCATGCCCCAAGGATCCCTTCCCGCTACCTCGCATCGATCAGGTGATCGATTCCACTGCTGGTTGTGAACTGCTGTCTTTCATAGATGCCTACTCTGGTTTCCACCAGATTGCACTCAATCCTGCTGATCAAATAAAGACTGCTTTCATTACCCCGTACGGGGCTTATTGCTATCGTGTCATGTGTTTTGGCTTGAGGAATGCGGGTGCAACCTATCAGAGATGCATGCAGAAATGCTTGCATGATCAGCTCGGCAAGAACGTGCAGGTGTACGTAGATGACATTGTCATCAAAACGAATAAAACACATACTCTGCTTGCCGATCTTGAGGAAACCTTTGCTAACCTACGCAAGTATAAAATGAAACTCAATCCGAGTAAATGCACTTTCGGCGTCCCGGCTGGCAAGCTATTCGGCTTCCTGGTCTCTAGTCGGGGCATTGAAGCCAATCCATCAAAGATAAAAGCTATTGAGAGCATGTCTTTGCCAAGATCCTTGAAGGATGTGCAAAAATTCACTGGTTGCTTGGCATCTCTGAGCCGCTTCCTGGGCCGAATGGGCGAGAAGGCCCTGCCTCTGTACCAGCTGATGAAGAAAAGTGACAAGTTTGTCTGGACTCCGCAAGCGGATGTGGCATTCAACGAGCTGAAGGCAATGCTGGCTAGCGCTCCCATCCTGGCTAGTCCGCTACCCAAGGAGCCAATGCTGCTGTACATTGCTGCCACTAACCGAGTAGTCAGTGTGGTGATTGTGGTGGAGCGAGAAGAAGAGGGCAAGAGTGTGCAGCGCCCAGTATACTATCTCAGTGAAGTGCTATCCAGCTCCAAGCAGAACTACCCGCATTACCAGAAAATGACCTATGGTGTGTACCTGGACGCCAAGAAGTTAAAGCATTACTTCCAAGAGCATCCTATCACGGTTGTGAGCTCTGCTCCCATCTCGGATATCATGGGCAACAAGGAGGCGAGTGGCAGAGTAGCCAAGTGGGCAATCGAGCTGGCCGCGTATGCTCCCGCGTATACGAGAAGAGAAGCCATCAAGTCTCAGATTCTGGCGGAGTTTCTGGTGGATTGGGCTGAGGTGCAGTGCGAACCTCCTGCTCCAGTTTCCAACTATTGGAAGATGCACTTTGATGGCTCAAAGGTGAAAGAAGGCCTTGGCGCTGGCGTAGTGCTTGCGTCACCCAAGCGAGATCAACTCAAGTATGTGCTGCAGATTCATTTCAAGGCGTCCAACAACGTAGCCGAGTACGAGGCAGTGGTGCATGGCTTGCGGGTAGCCAAGGAAGTTGGCGTGCAGCGTATTATATGCTATGGCGATTCAGATCTGGTGGTGCAGCAAGTCTCTGGCACTTGGGATGCTCTAGATGCCAACATGGCATCATATCGCTTCCTGGTACAGTCTATGACTGGATTCTTCGAAGGCTGCGAGTTCCAGCACATTCACCGAGCAGAGAACGAAGCGGCAGACGAGCTGTCCAAGTTGGGATCTTCTCGGCGATCCATCCCGGCGGGGGTTGCCTTGGAGCACTTGAGGAAGCCATCCATCAAGCCTTCTCCCAACTCGGAATCCATATTTGTTCCTTCTCTGCCAAGTGAAGAATCTGTTCCAGTGGAGATTGACTGGGAGAATGCAACAGAGAACCCGGGGACTGCCGCTCCCTACTCGGGGACTGCCGCTCCCTTCTCGGGGACTGCCGCTCCACACTCGGGGACTGCTGTCCTTAACCCGGGGACTGTCGCATTCATTGAAGAGGTCCTTGCCAATCGTTCTGGGCTCCAGAGAAGTGCTCCCAACCCTAAAGAGCAGCCAGAGATGTCTGTCCCAATGAAAGTGGACGAACCAGTGTTTCCCACACGGGAGACACCGAGTTGGGCCATGCCCATATTATCCTTTCTAAGGGACGGTACTCTGCCAGAAGATGAGATGGCTGCGAGGCAGATTCAGAGAAGATCCAAGGGCTACACTATATTCAGAGATGCGCTGCACAAAAGAAGTGCCACCGGCGTGCTGCAACGTTGTGTGGACCCAGAAGAGGGAGGAGAAATTCTGTTGGAAATACACCAAGGGGAATGCGGGCACCACGCTTCTTCTCGGGCATTGGTCAAGAAAGCTTTTCGGCATGGCTTCTACTGGCTCACAGCTCTGCAGCAAGCTGAAGACATTGTGAGGAAGTGTAATGTCTGCCAAATGTTCGCGAGTAAGATTCACATGCCTGCTTCCGAGTTGAAGACAATTCCTATCACATGGCCGTTTGCCGTATGGTGCCTGGATATGGTTGGCCCCTTCAAGCCGGCTAAAGGCAACCTGACAGGCTGACACACATCTTAGTCATGGTGGACAAGTTCACCAAGTGGATTGAAGTGAAGCCTATTCGGAAGTGCGATGGAGCTACAGCCGTGAGATTCTTAAAGGATGTGATCCTGAGATACGGCTACCCGCACAGCATCATCACCGACAACGGCACAAATTTCGCAGAGGGGGCAATGGTACGGTTCTGCAGAGATAAGCACATCCGACTAGATGTTGCATCTGTTGCGCATCCCGCCTCCAATGGGCAAGTGGAAAGAGCAAACGGCATGGTGCTGGCAGGCATAAAGCCGAGGCTGATTGAGCCGCTGCTGAAAACACCTGGGTGTTGGCTAGACGAGTTGCCAGCGGTGTTGTGGAGTCTAAGGACTACCCCTAACCGGTCAACCGGCTACACGCCATTCTTCTTGGTATACGAGGCTGAGGCCGTGTTGCCAATAGACTTAGAGCATGACTCCCCTCGAGTAACCCTCTACACTGAGGTAGAGGCGAGAGAAGCTCGAGAAGACGACGTTGACCTGCTCGAAGAAGCAAGAGAGGTTACTCTGTCACGTTCGGCTATCTACCAGCAAAACCTGCGGCGTTATCATAGCCGAAAGGTGAACCCAAGGGTTTTCCGAGAAGGAGACATGGTCCTCAGGCTTGTGCAGCGCACAGCCGGGATGCACAAATTGTCTCCTCCATGGGAAGGGCCCTTCATTGTGAGTAAAGCGCTGCACAATGATGCCTATTATCTCGTGGACATGCGTCCATCACAGGCGAACAGGGCAGATAAAGCTGGAGAGGAAACCAAGCGCCCTTGGAATGTAGCCCTACTTCGTCGCTTTCATTCGTGAGGAAAGATGTGTATGTACTCTCTTATCCGAGTTAAAATTCTACCCTGCAATCTGAAATTCAGCTCGGGGACTGCCCTCGCCTAAACTTGCTCTGTGTGTTTCTACCCGGCTTTACTTTTGTCCACGCGGTTGCTTTGCTTAAAATTTCACGAGTACATCTAGTACTGTGTTTAAACCTACATGCCAACTCTTCGACTCTGCTGCTGTCCGAAACCCGGCTTCATGGCAAGCAAGAGAACAAGCAAAAGGTCAATGAGCACAAGAAAAATTACTAAGGAAAGAAAAAGTGCATGAACCGGGTAGGATGTTTTTTACTGTCGTTTCTTGTTAACTCCTTCTCGGCTAAGTGGTGGGCTGCGTTACTATGAGTATTTCTAAGTGGCTAAGTATTTGCAACTCCAACTTTGAATTCTTGTGACTCGAATACCAAAAAAGCAACAAGTTGCGGGTAAGAGCTGAGATAAAAAGGAGGAGCGAATGAGAAATGCAACTCGGGGACTCGCATGATAACGCAACTCGGCATTCGAGCCAAAGTTGCTCAAATTGACTAAGTTAAAATATCAAATGTGAATAAAACTGAGTAGCAAACGACAAGGATGATTGTTTCGATACATCTGCACCCGGCATCCCGGGGATCTGATAAGTGTTTGAAGGATAAGATTGCAGGAGAAATCAGGTCGAGGTAGCGGCGTTCTCGGTGTTGGCCTTGGCTGCTTCATCTTCAGTACTGGCCTTGGTAGCATCCGTTTCCGAGCTGGCGACATCGGTCCTCGTGGCGTCTGCATCTGTCTCAGTGGCAGCCTGATCTGAAGTGGCTGTAGCCACCGAGATGGGCGCCGTCGCCGAGGTGGAGGCAGTCGCTTGGGCGCGGAGGCTAACTGTGTCGTCGAGGGCAGCTCCTAACGAGGTGCCGAACTCGAGCGCGGTGGTGTCAATCGACATCTTCTTGTTCTCGCCTTCCTCATCGCTACCCGCGACGAATGCGGCCTTCCCCTTCCCGGTATCATCGGCGGGTCGGTCGAAGAAGCTCAAGTCCATCTCCTCCTCGTCTGTCTCTTCGTCTTCGCCCTCCTCCTCGCCTTCGTCCACCTCGGTGTCGGGCTCGGTGAGGCCGTCGATGAAGGTCGCGGTGTCCGCGTACTGGGCGACCTCGTGTGCAACGAGCTGACGGATAGCCATGCAGTCGGAATCCTTCTCCCACTTGGAATCCTCGCGCATCTCGCGGACGACTTGCAAGTTGAGATTTTCGTACCAACTGGTGATGAACAGCAGCATCATGTCGGCGCCTGCCCGAGCTCCAGATGCCCGCCACTTCTTCAGCTCGGCCTTCACGCCGTTCAGCTTCAAGGCGAGTCCATGGATTGTTGTTGGTGCGGAATCCTGAGGCCAGAAGAGGTCGTGGAGCTTGAAGGCAATGCGCACCAGCTCGGTGCCCACTCCTCCTAGACGTTGAAGCTGACCTTGCATGACGAGGAGGCATTCTTCAATTTCTGCCTTGGTGTCCGTGGGCTCGCCCTTCTCGGCGCGAGCTGCTCGGGCCTTTGCCAAAGCAGGCTTGCACGAAGACTCAAGGCCGGGGAAGACTCCTGAAAGAGCTATTGAGAAGATCAGAGACAGAAGCAGAGTAGAAAAATGAACCGAGTGACAGAGACGCAGAAAAGAGGGCACTTACTGTTCAGATCGTAGAGTAGCCCCTGAAGCTTGCTCTTCCACAATTCCTCGTCGGCTAGGTGCCTTTCTTCAATCAAGCGGAGCCCGTCCAGCTGAGCGAAGAGGTTAGCATTGGTCTTCTTCAGCACCTCGCACTCCTGCTCAAGGGCTCTCTCCTTGGCCTTAGCCGCTGCTTCGTTTTTCTCCTTCTCGGCAACCAAACTCTTCTTCTCGGCTGCTAAGTTGAGGGCATCTTGGAGCGCAGTCTGCAGCTGGGTCTGGAGAGCTTCCATCTCGGTAGCATGCTCTTTCATTAGCTCGACAGCTTGGCTGAACAGTTGCTGCTGCACCTCAGCAGGCTTGAGACAGTCAAGATGCTCCTCGACGAACTTCTTGTGATCTTCGGCGGAGAGCAAAGCATGGTCAGCAGAGTAGCGAAGGAAGAAACATAAAAACAAGCCGAGAAGACGGCAACATACCTTCCAGTCTCTTGATCGTGGCTTGGCCACTCTCAACGAAGTCACGGCAGTTCGAGTGCTCCTCGGCCAGGGCCTTTAACTTCCCTGCAGAGTAGAAACGGTTAGCGCAAAAAGCAAAAGCGGGCGTACACACGAAACGCAAGAACCGCGTAGCTAAGAGCGTACCTTCAACTTCAGAGAGTCTAAGGGTGCTGTTCATGACATCCTTCTCGGCTGCCTCGTCGGCTATGCGCGCCTCCTAGCAATGCAATGGTTCCAGAGTAGCCGACGATACAGGCCAGTCCTCTTCAATAAGCTATTCTGAGAAGCAAAAGAAAAAAGAATCAGACAAAGTGATGAAGATTCAACCCGAGAAGGCGGCAACTCGGTTGAGCATCCGCCTACTCGGTCAGAATCTCGGGGACTGGGTGATGGGTAAGGAAAAGAAGAAGAGTAGAGGAAAAGGAAAAGGCAACTCGGGAAGGATGAGCAAGACTTACTGCATAAGATTGCTCAAGGTCCTCTGCAGCCTTGCGGTGGACGAACATCTTGGCGGCAAGCGTGCTGGTGTTGGAGGAGATGGTCATGGGTTTGTAACCCATGTACGCCTTGTTCCAGTCGATGCGCATGTGATCCAGGTCGCCCAACTCCACGTCGTCCCAATTCGGGTTGCCAAGGACCTTGCTGTCCCACTTGGCGACACATGGATGGAGGTAGGACATAACATGATCGTCGGGGCCGAGATGAAGGGCAACGCGTACTGGAGACGCATGTACAAGAACTACCATGAAAGGGAACTACTCCCGCCCTACTCCATGGTCACAACACGGTAGGAGATGTCCATTCAAAAAAGGTTTGGGCTCATCTCGGCCGAGTGCAACAAGTTTACTAGGTCCTTCGAGCACGCGGCAGCGCGGCCGCAGAGTGGCCATGGGGTCGCAGACTTGGTGAGTCCCTGGTTCATGTGTGCCATTGTCCCTGGCTCATGTGTCCCGGCATCAACTTGCCCCATATTTTTTGTAGGCGTTCCAGGCGTTGGACCTGTTCAAGACCGAGCATGGGGGAAGGTCCTTCAACTTCGCCCATTGCTACAACGTGATCAAGGACAACCAGAAGTGGAAGGAGCTCCACAACCTCCTCAAGAAAGGCCGGGGACAGCTACCGGTCCCTGGAATGACTCCCGACAACGGGGACGACACGACAACTGAAAGGCCAAGGGGCTGGACCAACTCGAAGCTGGACTTGACGCGCGACGCCATGACAATCGCGCTGCAAGAGACCCTCAAGGGCTTCATCACCCATAAGGACAAGACCAGCGAGAAGAATGGTGAGAGGGAGGAGAGGAAGCGCCGGGAGCGAGAGAAGATGACGAAGAATTTATTCATCGTCCAATCCAAGAAACTGGAGATAGAGAAGGAGAACGCGAGGATAAGGGCTAAGGGAGCCGAGACAAGGGCCAAGGAGGCCGAGATCAAGCAGACGGAGCTCGAGATCAAGAAGAAGAAGATCGAGCTCACGCTGGCCGCCCAAGAAGCCCAGATCATGGCCATGGATTTGAGCTCGCTGACCCCGAGGAAGAAGGCCTACTTCGAGAGAAAGAGCATCGGTACATGGACGGCGAGGAGTGGACCATGGCCGCGTGCCCTTTTGTATGCCGGCCGGCATGACCTGAGCCGTGGCTTGCATGGCTTGGATCGTGGCCAGCATGGGATGGCATGGCCTTTGAAGCCATGGCATGATTTTGTAATTTTTTTGCCACCAAGTAAACATCCCCATAGGGTGCACTGCCCAGAAACGGGCGGACAGTGCCCCGGACGGCTGCTTATACGGACCAAAACGGAAAGCGCTCCCGTTAGGACATCTCCAGCGGGGCTGCTCAAATGCGGACCGATTTGGTCCGCATTTTGTCTGTTTGAGCAGCCGTCCGCTGTCCTCGGACACGGCCCGGACCAGGTGCCCCCAGTGGGGCTGCTCATACCAAAAGGGACATTGCATAGATTTAGTAGGGCCCATAGGGGCCCATAGATTTACAACCTAAAAAAAAAAAAACATAAAAAAAACGTCTAGCTAGGGCTAGACGGCCACTGGCCAGTGGCATGGCGGCGGCCGGAGTTGCCCCCGGAGCTCCTAGTCATCTAGGATGACGTAGTCCGGGGTCTCGGGGGCGAGGTGGGGTGGCAGTGGGGCGGCCCTGGCCCCCTGCGGCGTGGGGGGCTGGGTGCGCGGCGGCGGCGTGGCCGGCCGGGGCGGCGGCACGAGGTGCTCAGGTGGTGGCGCCTCCCACCTCCAACGCATGCCCACAAGGGGCTCGAACCAGGCCGGCACCGGGGCGTTCTCATCGCGCCCGTCGTCGTCTACCTCCTCGTCGTAGGGGTAGTCGTCCACCTGCTGGGCGTGGATGGCCGCCACGGCCTCGTCCACAGCCCGCGCGCCGGCTGCGCGGGCCTCCGCCTCCTCTGCGGCCTGGTGGGCGGCCACCGCCGCCAGGGCGTCCTCCAGCGCGCGCGCCTCCGCCGCGGCCGCTGCTTCTGCCTCCCTCCTGGAGGCCTCGATGGCCATGGCCAGTTGGAGCTCCTCATTGGGCTCTGGCTCGGCCATGTCGACGTCCTGGTCGTCCTCCTCCTCGTACCATTGAGGAGGTTCCTCCTCTGGTTCGTCCTTGACGACCGGGGCGCGGCCGCCAATGCGGAGGGGGCGTTGGGGGGCGGCTCCACGCCTCGCCTGGCGTGGAGGTGACGGCGGCGGGAGCTGGGGCTCCCCGCGGGCGCGGCGCGCACCGAAGTACGACCTGCGGCGCAGGTCGTGCTCGTCGGTGAACCACGTGTCCCAGTGGGGACTGTTCACCGCGAACGCCGGGTGGGCACGCAGGTCCGGTGGCAGCTCGTCCCGCCGGCGGTGGATCTCCACCTCCCGCGCCGCGCCCGACCGCGGTACCGGCGGCACAGGGATCCTGTCCCTGTTCAGATGCCAGCCATCGGGGAGGTGGACATCTGGCCATGGCACCGGGATCGCACGATCCCAGTACCATTGGCAGCGTACCTTGTTGAGGTACGGCCGTTCTCGCACCCTGGCGGGCACCAGGCGGAATGGGGCCGCCGGGCCCTGAGAAGAAGGAGGGGGAGATGCCGGCGGCGTGCGCGCCTGCTCGGCTTGGGCGCGCTGGACGCGGGTGTGGGGTGGAGGAGGTGGGAGCGGGGGAGAGGGCGAGGGCGAGCGGCAGCGGCGTGAGCCGCCGGCCTCGTGGTCGTTCTTGGCGCGCCCCCAGTTCAGCCAGCTGCGGCCCATGGCCGGCGGCGAGGAAGCCGAGGGGGGAGGAGGTGGCGACTGCGAGGAGACAGTGATGGCGTGGGTGACTGCGAGGAGGCGGTGCGCGTGGGGAGGGACGCGTGGCCGCGGGGCCCATTTAAATAGGACCCCGTGGGTAGCCGAGCCGTCGCCGCGGTCGCTGGCCGGCGGGCCACCCCCTTTGACCGAAAAGGGACACGACCGAGCGCGCGCGTCCGTTTCGTGTCCGCGGGATGCTCAAATCTGACCCAAATTTGGTCAGGATTTGAGCATCCGCGGACTGAAAAGGGACCAGGCCGTGGGTTGAGCAGCCCCGCTGGGGCCTTGTTTTGCCCGGGCCTGCTCAAATCCGGCCAGTCCGGGCCTAATGAGCAGCCCCGCTGGAGATGTCCTTAGGAGATGTCCTAACTTTCATGCATGTGCACATCCAGCATCTGATCAATCTGGTCCGGACTTAAACAGTATAGCCAGATGCATGAGAGGAGGAGAGCATGCAACGAATGGAGTACTGCCCATCTTCACCAGCAGCTAAGCTAGCTGCAACACGAAACCACTGTACTAGCAGTACTACAAGGATAACACGGATCAGTGAGCGGGCATTAACTTCTTCACTGGCGGTACCTTCATGTGTCCTTCCCATTCCCATGGTAACCATGGCCGCTGGTTAATCAAGCTGCTGTTTTTCTTGGTCCCGGCGACATGACATGACTTGTCGTCTCAGATCAATCCAACCATTGGAAAATCCGAGTACCGCTAGCTATATAGCAGTACTATGAGCCTGAATTTATCGGCATTAAAGATCCTCCCGGACTGCTTAATAATCAAGAAACAACTTAGGGGAACTCACAGCAATTTGAAGTCGTGCACCGTCGGATCTTACTCATGGACGCGCAGGATCTTCCCATCGTCCGACCAAGCACCGATTGGGGTTCCCTTTTTTTTTGAGCAAACCGATTGGGGTTCCCTATGAGTCGCTTGTAGCGAGGGCTACAAAGGCTCGCCCGCATGGGCCGGCCCATTATGACGAGGGACCGATTGACTGATCCGCTTTAGTTTTTTCTTTAGATATCAACTATTTTTATTTTTGAACAAATTTTAAGTTTGAACAACGGTTTCAAACATGAAAAAAATTACATATAACAATTCTCAACTTTGAACAATTTTAAATTTAAACAGATTTTAAATTTGAACAATTTTTAAATTTAAACAAATTTTAAATTTGAACAGTTTTTTATTCGAATAAAATTCGAATTTGAAAACATATAAATTTGAACAAAAAAAATCAAAAAAAAAATAAAACAAAAAATAAGAAAAAAGAAGACGATAAACTGGTATGAAAGAGAAAACTTATAGAAACGTGTTGTGCCTAATTGGCTTCAGTGTTGCGGGTTGTAGCAAGAGGTCTCAGGTTCGAACCCTCTGGATGCGCTTATTTTCGCTGATATTTTCTTTAAATGGGTCGGCCCATCAAAAAAACATTACACGGCGAGTCCTATTAGAACTCGCATTAGGCGATATATAGAGTCTGCGCCGATTGGGTCCTTTTTTTTTTACCAGCCACCGCGCATCCTAAGTTTTTCCTTTTTGAGTATCACGCGCATCCTAAGTGGTTCGACCTTTATGGGTTGCTGCTCCGAAGATTGACCAGGTCGGATTATGGTGAACAGTGTCGTTCTATCGTTAACCAGGCCTCTGCATCTGTTCAATGTGTGAGCCAGGCCCAAAAAAATGTCTCGACACCTCCCTGTTCGCTGCGCACGGACACGGGGCATTACTTCGAGTAAATTACATAAATCTAGCATAACTTGGGCAGATATAGCATGTTAGTACCATTCTTAATTATTTTTCTCTAAAAACTATCAAGATACGGGCGGCACGAACACTTAGCTTGCAACTGATATTTGATATTTATTTTATTTTCAGGAGAGAGATTAATCTATTAGACAATTTGTTATGTCGCTCGCTCTCCATTTTTTTCATCCGCTGTTCCTAAGAAAAAGAAAACAATGACAACCATTGTTTTGTATCAAGAAGGCCTAGCACAAAATTTCAAAAAAAAAAGAAGGCCTAGCACAATATAAAGGCCCATGAATAAGAAGGGCCAACTGGCCAACTAAGACATGAAGAGGCCTTGTTGCCGTAGGAAAGAGACCATGCGTTGATGAGGAAATCCTTCCTAAGTCAGAAAATTTGTCCTAAATAACCACGGTAACATCAGACAGCTGAGAATTAACTAATTCTCAGTCGACTGAGAGCTAATCATTACCCATTTTCTATGCGTAAGACAAGCTAAGCCTAAAGATTCAGTTCCATGAATTCGGTCATTCCTTTCAGCAGGAGCGCAGAAATTAAGCACGGCGATCACAAGTACCATGAAGCCCGTGAAAACTAACTTTGTTTCCTATGGAAGCAAATGGAAGCCCATTTCCGTCTATACAAGAAACTCATCCATTGCATAGTCCGTGGGCCTAAACTTACGATTCGAGCAGCCTTCGTACCCTGGAAACAAGCCCAGAAAAACGAGAGTGCTGGTCTGGTTTGGCTCCAAGGTGTGCCTTGGAAGTTGGAACTGGGTAATAAAAAAAAATTACATTTCAAAAATAGAAAAACTGAAAAACAATCCCACATGTACAGTACGTAGTGCGCATACCTCTAAAATGTCAAAAAAAAAAAGTTGTGCAGCGCACAGAAACAAAATATGTTCATTTACAACAACATTTAACCCAGAAATTAATATTTCTTTACATGTAAAAAAAATATTAATGAAATTTTACAAATACAAAGTGATCATCTATATGTAGTCTTGAAAATATTTACTCCCTCCGTATCGAAATGAATGTTTTAGCTTTTCTTAGACAAAACATATCTAGACATATTTTATTGTGTAGATTTATATACATCTTACATTAAAATATGTCTAACTACGTTTTATCTAGGAAAAGATAAAACATCTTACATTTGATACGGAGGGAGTATTTATTTGGAACTCCAAGGAGCTTGGGATCATGTTGTGTTTTCCCTAGATAAACCCACATCGGGGCTATACAATGCTTGGTTGTTTTGATGCCAACATTACCGCATGCCAATGTTATGTCGAGCCAATATTTAGCACCACCGAACCTTGCTATATGCTCTCTCCGTATCGGAATTTAAGATGTTCACACTAAAACATGTCTAGATAAGTTTTGTCTATAAAATACAAAAACATTTTATATTTTGACATGGAGGGAATATGACAACTTTGTTAGAGCATGACAATTTTTTTTTTTGACAAATTGAAAGCCATCTTTCTAAATTTTCCTAAACATCGGTATTCGGTAAGCCAAATGTTGGCAATCCGAGCATGCAGCCCCTATCAGTAGCGGTTCTGTTATGTCAATTCACATCACAGCTTCTGTAAATCAATTTTAGTTTTTTTTTATTGAGGGAAATTCGTACAACTACGAAGAGTTTTAATGGATTGATATGAATATTAAACCTAAAATGAAAATAATACAATGTTATATTTAAAAATACAATGTCCACAAATAGATCTTTTGTTTTGTTTTAGGCCTAAGTGCCATTAGGTACCTGCAGGCACACCCGTTCGAAATTAGATGTAGTTGATTTAGTATAAAGTTGTCCTAAATCAGCTGCAACTACTTTGAAATGGAGAAAATTGGTCTAGCACCGCGCTCAGCTTCTAGCTAGCAGGCCTATATATTAACTTCTCACACCTTTGCATTCTTTTTGTTTTTTGAGATCACACCTTTGCATTCGTGTAGGTATGTTTCCTCAACAGCAGTCAATTATGCACATATCCACCGACCACCATCTGTTCTTTTGTAAGAGCACTTGCAAAATTTATCGAATGAGCATGTTTAATTGGTTTGGAAATCGCACATATAGACAAGTGATCGCGGCGGAGAAAGTTTAGCTAGAAGTTTAAACTAGTTGCTATTGCCAGAATTCTTATCCAGAAAGTACTCGTATTTGAACTTATCGGTCAATATGAATGATGTTTTCCTTATTAAAGCAAAGGCTTTTTTGGGGGTATTTCGGCCACTCATGCAATTGGAGAGAAGTTAGCATAAAACTACCAGATTTGTCGAGAAATTACGGTTTAGTACAACTTTATGTTTCCATATCAACATATTTTTTTCAATTCTTTCTCAAAAACCGCTAAACTGAATCTGATGACGGATTGACACGGAAACTGACATGTGGCACACACTAGTCAGACTGACGTGTGGCACAGAAAAATGAATTGCTAATTGAGGTGAATGTGGTTCCCGCTTGTCTTTTCCTTTTCCTCTGTCTTGCTGGGTGACCCGTCCATAGTCTCGTCCCGATGCGGTAGGATTGCACGAGGCGACCTCGCCTCGTCGGGAGGGGGGAGGGGGCGTCCTCGACGTCATCGCCGTGTGCTCGTCCGTGCCGCCGCGCTCCCAACTGCAACTAGCATCCCGCCATGGACGTTCTCGTTTTTCCTCTCTGTGGCGATGGAATTCAGAGTAAGGGCCAGGAGGAACAGATGCAGGCTACATCGGGCTGTCCTTCTCACGGGCGCCTCCATGCTAATGCGATCCGGAGAGCGTGCGTCGTCCGCCGCGTCGGGGTCGAGTCCTCCTCAGCCTCGTGCCGAAGGATGCGCCGATGATGACGTCAAGAGCACAGGGGTAGGCAGTCCTAGTGTCGGCTTCGAAGCAGCAAGCCCTGGTGGCGCCGTTCCTGCCAGTCACGCTCAACTTCCTGTGCTCGCTCCTTGATAAGGGCACCATGACCTCCATCGCGAAGGACGGAGTGTGCGGACGGCTGCATCGACGCCGTAGCTCCCACAATGCACGGGCTGGTGGTGGTGGTGTCGTCAACCATGGAGTTGGGCGCGCGCCAGACCAGGCTCATCGTGCGCAAGATGCTTCAGATCACCAGCTTCGTCAACCTCAAGATCGAGAACGTGGTGCAGCCCTCGCTCATTGTTGGCTTCGTCATCACCTACGGCCTCGACGACTTCAACGCCATCGATCTCAGCGTTAGGGCCCGCCTGACCGCGCTCAAGAACCAATTAAGCCTCGTGCTGAAGGATTAGGATGCCGTGCCGCAGCTTCGCGAGGAGCCTGGTCGAGGGCCGTGGGGGCCTCAACCGCTTAGCCCCATACAACTGGGTCTTTAGGAGGAATGTGGGAGGAGTAGCGCGGGCGCTGCCGCACCAGTTTGCTGCGAGTTGACAATCGCGGATGGCCGCTCCCGCCTCTCCTCGCAATAGATATGCTAGGAGATTCATTTTTCTTTTTAATTTTATTTTCCTTTTTTCTGAAATTTATTTTGTAGGGATAATTATTTCTGCCTATGACATGCGGGCCCAGGCCATAAGATTTGGTCACGTCAGACTGACCGACGGGTCCCATCCATCGGCTTCTATGTCAATTCACCATCAGAGTTAGTTTATTTTTTTTGAGAAAGTCTAGAAAAAATCTGGAAAACATAGAGAGGTACCAAATTGCAATTTCTGTATAAAATTGCTAATTTTGCACTAACTTCTCCGCAATTGGACCAGGCGTGCAGAAAAAAGGTCGCCAAAATACGAAACCTTGTGCTGATCTGCTGGACTATGACATGTTCCCGGATATTATGTGAGATAGTACTATCATGTATTGCACTCATTTCGTTCCGTACTATAAGATGATTTAGATATTTAGGCGTGGACTAGATACAAATGTATATAGTCGTATTTTAAGTGTGGACTAGTTATAGATGTATAGAGTCGTATTTTAAGTATAGATTAACCTATTTATCCACAGCTAAATATCTAAAACATCTTATAAATTGAAATGGATGGAGTAGTACTTTGTATTTACCATATTTACGTCTATTTTTATATCTCACGGGATGTCTATTTTTATATCTCACGGGACATGGTGTCAAGCTACTTTTTTTTTAAGGTAGAAATCACTATGTAAGGCTAGCAAACCGACTCATTAAAAATCTTCCAAACCCCTTAGGTACCCTGATAAGGCAAATAATGCTTCTAAAACTTGCTGCCCGAAATCAAACAATTGTTACATCGTTTAAGAGTTTACATAGAAGAAAACTTAGCTAGCTAATGGGCAACCTGATTAGCCTCCCTCGGACAATGCTTGAAGGTTACAGTTCCAATCGTCGACTTTAGATCCACGCAGTCCGCAAATATTGCCGCCGATTCATTCCACCAACGTGTTTCGTCAGAGCAACTGAGCAAGCATT
Organism: Alopecurus myosuroides; assembly: GCA_028641055.1. NCBI lineage: Eukaryota > Viridiplantae > Streptophyta > Magnoliopsida > Poales > Poaceae > Alopecurus > Alopecurus myosuroides. The sequence goes on along the minus strand of CM054058.1, from coordinate 309,893,812 downwards.
GACAACTTCCATCGAATCTGATTCAGCTTTGTGTCAAGCTACTTCTATTTTCGTAACCATCGGTGAACAATTGATGTCCAAGTCTGGTGCCACCGGAAGAGATCCATCAGTTAGAAGCTAGTGTTAATTCGGTAAGTTCAGACATGGATAATGCTGAAGTACGTGTGGTGCCTTCGTGCCTAAGGTGGCAAGAAGCGTCCTCCTGAATCCTGATTAAGGTTGGGTAGTCTGTTTGTAGATAAACTTTGTGTAGCGTAGCGTGTGCCCTTGGTTACAGGCAGTGAGAGATGAAGACCGGCGCTACCTACATGGGACCGGCGTTGCTTCTCAGATCGGTGCAGCAGACCATCAAAGCGAAGAAAAATATTTAAACTGGCCTAGTTACCAGTTCGTTGCTGAATCTGGCTTAGCCTGATTTGAGCTAATTTTTTTTAACACTGCTTGCTGATCCCAAGGCCTGTCTGGGAGCTGACAATCTTGACGTTGCCACGCGCGTGTGGTCACACAGTTTGCCGTTTGCATGTGCGGGCGTTGCTGGATCACGTGCTGGTTGTCGCGGTGAGGGGACGCGGTGCCATCGGTAACCGAGCGAGAAGATCTGCGCTCACACACGGCTCCCATCAGATTTGTCCACATCTGCCTTATTCCATCTCGCATTTCTCCTGGCCTCATGTGCTTGTCGTCGCATCATCATCACTTAATCACTGTTCTAGACGTAGATGCCCATATTAAAACTTACGGTGATCTCAGCTCCAACGTGCTATTACTCAGCTTGCGAACGGAGGGGCTAGCAGAGAAAAGCAAGAGAATACTCCGTACTAATTATAAGAAGAGTTAAATTTGACGTGTCCGCGGACAGGATCCAGAAAATACTAATCTTCCAGTTAGGACATATCTGCGGGCCTGCTTAAATCCGGACCAATTTGGTCCGGATTTTGTCTGTTTGAACAGCGGTCCGCGGCGCGGACAGGGACCAGGCCAGGTGCCTCCTACGGGTCTGCTCATTTCAAAAGCGGACATTGCATAGATACGGTAGGGCCCAGAAGAGCCCATAGTTTTTACAATATTTAAAACAAGAAAAAATAAACTAAACCCTAAACTAGGTGGCCACTGGTACCCCGGAGGATCCTACTCCAGGATGATGTACTCCGGGTCCTCCACGAGGTGGGCGGGAAGCGCGACGGCCCGCGGAGGGGTGGGCGGCTGGGTGACGGGCAGCTGGGGCGCTGCGGGCAGCTCCGGTGGTGGACCTGTCCACTGCCAGTTCATGCCGACGAGGGGCGCGGACCACGTCGGGATTGGCTCGTTCTCGTCCCGCTCGTCCTCGTCGGCCTACTCCTCGTGGGTGTATGGCGCGGGCGGAGCGCGCATGGCCGGCACGGCCTCATGCACGCCCATGGCCTCCGCTGCCTCCTGGGCGCCCACCGCCGCGAGCGCCGCCGCCACGGTCGCCTCCTCCGCCTCACGCGCAGAGGCCTCGATGGCCATGGCCAGCTCCAGCTCCTCGTTGGGCTGGGCCATGGCGGGCTCCTCCTCGTCGTCGTTTTCCTCCAACCACTGGGGTGGCTCGTCCTTGATGACGGGCGCAGGGTCCCCGATGCGAAGGGGAGGCGCCGCGCGTCCATGCCGCACCGGGCGTGGTGGAGAGGGCGGCGCGTCCTGGGCCGCGCCGCGCGCCTGGCGCGCCCCGAAAAACGACCTGCGGCGCAGGTCGTGTTCGTCCGTGAACCACGTGTCCCAATTGGGACTATCCACGGAGAACGCGGGGTGGCCGCGCAGGTCAGGCGGCAACTCGTCGCGGCGGCGGTGGATCTCCACCTCCCGCTCCAGGCCGCTCTTCGGAACAGGCGGCACCGGGATGCGATCCCGGTTGAGATGTCACCCGTCCGGCAGATGCACGTCGGACCAGGGCACTGGGATCGCGCGGTCCCAGTACCACTGACACTTCCTCTTACTGAGGTAGGGCCGGTCGCGGACGCACGCTGGAGCGATGTGGAAGAGGGCGGCGCGCCCGTGAGAGGGAGGGGCGGCAGGACCTGCTCCGCCTGAGCGCGGGCGGCCCGAGTTAGTGGTGGTATGGGACGGGTGGGGGAGGAGGCGCGGCGGCGGGAGCTGCCGGCCTCGTGGTCGTTCTTGGCCTTCCCCCAGTTGAGCCAGTTGCGGCCCATGGCGCTAGGGTTTTGCGACCGCCGGCGAGGGGAGGCGAGAGAGTGGAGAGTGAGGGGGCGGGGGAGTGTGGGGACTGGTGCACGGGGGGACGAACGCGTGGCGGCGGTCCCATTTAATAGGACCGGTGGGGAAGGCCAGCCGTCGCCACGGTCACTGACCCATCGGCCATCCCCTTTGACCAAGCAGTGACGGGGCCGCGCGCGCGCGTCCTTTTTCTGTCCGCGGGCTGCTCAAATCTGGACCAAATTTGGTCTCGGTTTGAGCGGCCACGGACCCAAAACGGACCGAGGCGAGGGATGGGCAGCCCCGCAGGGGCCTCGTTTTGTCCGGGCCTGCTCAAATCCGGCCTGTCTGGGGCAATTGAGCAGCCCCGCAGGAGATGGCCTTACAACAGCGACGCTTCCCCTCTCGGTTTCCTTCGAAGGTAGGAGGCGAGCATCCTCGCCGCCGTGGGTCCGATGGGTGCCTCTCGTGAGGTACTTCCTCTTGAGCTTCGGGGTGCGCCTTTTGCATGGCTGATGAACCTTTCAGACAACTCCATGTGCTCACGGGAAGCGCTGCGCATGTTGTTCGTCCGCCGCTTCCGACACTACAACCGTTCCCTCCACGATGAGCCCTAGGGCCACACGGTCCTGTGGCGCTTCGCCAAAGGAAATGGTGGAGCGGACTCTCCCGAGGAGGGCAGCGCCAACTCGCCACGTGGCGTGCATCTTAGGTGACTCGCTGGCCCCACTCTCCATCCGCCACATCAAGAAAACCTCACAAGAGGTCAATGTTGTCCATCAGAAGGACGGGGCACCTCCGCATCCCCTCAAGTGGTCCCAACAGGAGATCTCCTTCGACATCACTGACCACCAGGTCGACTGTATTCATGGGCGCCATACCTCTGGTCTGCATCCCCACGATCAACAACATCACCGTCTCCAAGACGCTCATGGACGGGGGTGCAGGGCTCAACGTGATCTCACTGGAGACGTTCGAAAAGCTACGTGTCCCCCGCGAGCGCCTGTTGACCACAAGGCCGTTCACCGGCGGCACCACGGTTCCTCTGGGGCGGGCGCGTCTTGCGGTCACGTTTGGCACACGCTAGAACTACCGCATAGAGATCATCGACTTCGACGTCGCTCATATCTGGCTCACTCATAACTCCATCCTCGGCTCCCCCGCGCTGGCCAAATTCATGGCCGTCACGCACCATGCGTACAACCTCGTAAAGATGCCGGGAGCAGTGGAACTCTCGCCGTCCACGGAGATGTCAAGGACGCGGTGCGATCCATGGAGGACGCCTACAAGGAGGTTGCGGCATCGCACCCCATCAACGAGGACAGCGTCGAGCACCTCGTCGAGCCTCCAAAGAAGAAGCAGTTGTTCTCTCAAGTGAGGGCAGCCACGAAGAAGGTCTCCATCAACCCTGACGGCACGGGGGCTACCCTCAACATAGGAGTAGGGTTGCCTACCAAATAGGAAAGCACGTTCGTCGCCTTCCTCCGGGCAAACGTTGACATGTTTGCAAGAACATCATTAGACATGCCCGGTGTACCGAGGGAGGTGATCGAGCACCACTTGGCCGTGTGCCCAGACGCACGACCCGTGAAGCAGAAGGCATAATGCTAGGGTCCTGAGAAACAAGAGTTCATCGTCTGTGAGGTGGAGAAGCTGTTACACACGAAGATCATCCGCGAGGTCATTCACGCTGAATGGATCTCCAACCCCGTCGTGGTATCCAAGCACACTGGTGGCGGACGGTTATGCATCAACTTCACGGACCTCAACAAAGCATGCCTCCAAGGATCTGTACTCCCTCCCAAGGATCGACCAGATGGTGGACTGCACCGCCGGGTGTGACCTCCTCTGCTTGCTAGATGCTTTCTCGGGGTACCACCAGATCAAGATGGCCAAAGAAGATGAGGCGAAGACCGCCTTCATGACTCCATTGATACTTCCATTTTGCATCACTATTTTATATTGTAATTTTCTGTTATTCATCGATATATTTCATATTATGATGCATTAATTATGTTGTTTTATCTTATTTTGCATGTTTAATAATTATTGGAGAATAAACACGGGACCAGAAATCTGATGGAAAAAGCACCATCAAGATACCCTATTTCAAAAGATGAGAAGAAGAAGGGGGGTATCGGAGAAGTCTTAGAAGTCCAAAAAAGGGAGCCATCTCGAGGAGACCCGGAGAGGGGCTACCATGGCCCCACACTACTAGGGGGAGCGCCCCCCTTGGCCGCTCCTGGGGTTGGTGTGGCCACCCTAGCCCACCTCTGGCCACCTCCTTTCGCGTACTTGACCCCCATGGAACCCTAAGACCAAGAGAACCATCGAGGAAATATTCCGCCACCTCCTCTGGGCGGAAAACAACAGGGAGAGATAAGCTCTCCGGCAGGGAGAAATATACCGAGGAAATCATCACTATCGTCACCGTCATCGCTCCGGGCATCATCAAGATTGTCATCGTCATCATCATCACCACCAGCACCATCACCCTCACCATCCATCTCCATCTCACTTTAACAATTAGGATTTTATATCGTTGTTCTTCACTGGATCTCTCTCCCGGTGTGGATTACTTTTTAGTAGTTGATGCTTGTGAGATTTATCGGTGTTTGCACTTTATGAAAAGATTGCAATTCATCATTATATCACCTCTGATTATGATCCATATGATGTCTTGTGAGTAGGAAACTGATGCGCGAGGGAGTGTAGGATCCCAGAGTTTAAGGATGTGCTTAGATTTATCTTAATAACTTTCTTGTATTTGCGGATGCTTGCAAAGGGTTTAATCACAAGTATGTATTAGTCCTAGTTGGGCGGTGCATTAGCATAGGTTCACCTACACAATACCTATCAAAACAATAAATATTAATCAACTGTATGAAACAAAAGCGTTTGACGGATTTCCCATGTCTCCTCGAGAACGTTTGGTAATCATAAGTTGAACAACCGGCTTGTCCTTTGCTCTCAAAAGGATTGGGCCACTCGCTGCAATTATATTTACTGTCTTTTATTTACTCGCACTTTATTTATCTGCTATATCAAAAACCACCAAACATGTTTGCTAGTGTTACAGTGAATCCTCTATCCAACCTGTTTGTCAACACCTTTTGCTCCTCGTTGGGTTCGACACTCTTATTTATCGAAAGTACTACGATACACCACCTATACTCGTGAGTCATCAAGCCTATTTTCTGGCACCATTGCCGGGGAGTGAAGCGCTATTGGTAATTGGATTTGCTAAGAGAAACTTTTACTGTGAGTGTTGTTTTTTTATTTCTGTTTGCTGGTTTATTTCATTATGGAGAATCCTTTTGGTTCTCTATTTAGGAGTACTACTACTATTACTTCTAGGGTAGTAGACGACCCGTTATCTGGTGAATTGGATCCTTTTAAAATACCTTTGAAAATTGTTGGCCGTGTTATGGATAACTACTATTTTGGAGATGGAACTGTCCATCCCGGTGATCATTTGCTCTATATACATGAATTATGCGAGTTATTCAGGTGTGCAGGTATTACAACGAATCAAGTTAAAAGGAAATTATTCTTATCACTTAAGGGTAGAGCTGCGGAATGGTTTAAAATGTTGAAGAATGGTCAATCTATTGGATGGGAGGAAATTGTACCTCTCTTTTATTCTAAATTTTATCCTCCCAGTGAGATTCATAAAGATCGGAATCAAATATATAATTTCTAGCCTCTTGATGGAGAGAGTATTACCCAAGCTTGGGGGAGATTGAAGTTATTAATGCTCAAATGTCCCGTTCATGAGCTCCTTAGTAATATTGTTATAAATAATTATTATGCAAAGCTTTCTCTTCATGATAAGAATTTATTGGATACTTCTTGTTCTAGATCATTCACACGTATGAAGGAAGAAGCTAAATGGGATCTTCTTGACCGTATTCAAGAAAACACTAAAGGATGGGAGAATGACAAAGGTAGAAAGTCAGGTATAAATTATGATTATGAATGCATTAAAGATTTTATGGGAACTGGTGATTTATATAATGTTAGTGTTGTTTGTGGTCTTGATTCTCCAATCTTTGCAAATTTTTTAAAAGCCTTTGCCTCCTATCTTTATATTCCCAAAAAGGAGTTGAGCAAGTACCATACACCTTATAAAGATATTGTTCCTGCTAGAAATATAGAAGTGCATGTTGTTAATCCTACTGTACCTGAACCTTATATTGATAAAATGCCTTTCCCTGCTAAGGTAAAGGAACATTCTATTGTAGCTAGTGTGGTTAAGAAGAGTATAATGAAATCTATTGAACCTGATGAACAAATGGCTTAAAAACCTATAGTAGCTATAGTAAAATACCTTGGCTCTGGAAATGTAGAGGATGAACACATTGTCTTCTGTGAGGATGCTTCTAATATTGTTTCACATCCAAATAGACCTAAGAAAACTAGTGTTCATGTGCTTTCTGTGAGGATTGGTGACCATTGCTATTATGGTTTGTGTGATATTGGTGCAAGTTCTATTGTTATTCCTTAGGAGCTTTATAAAACAATCATGCATGGAATTGGTTCTTGTGAACTTGAAGATATTGATGTGGTTATTCAGCTTGCTAATAGAGAAACCGTTTTTCCGATTGGTATTGTTAGAGATGTAGAAGTTTTATGTGGTAAAACTAAATATCCTATTAATTTTTTAGTACTGGGTAAAGCTGCTAGTAAATCTTGTCCTATTATTTTTGGTAGACCTTTATTGAACACTTGTGGTCCTGTTATAGATTGTAAGAAGGAGAAGATATTGACTAAGTTTGATGGAAAATCTTATGAGTTTAATTTCTCCAAATTTTCTAGAGCTCCTTATGAATCTGAATTGCCTAATGAAAATTTTAGAGTTGAAAAGCTAGCCTCTATTTCTCTTGCTCCTAGCAATGCTTTGCAGCAATATATGGAGGACCATGAAAGTGAGGTCTTTATGGAAGAGAGAAACGAGATTGACGATATTCTTCTTCGTCAACCGACGATACTGAAACACAATTTACCTGTGGAAGACTTGGGTACCTGATACGTCATAAACGTATCCTTAATTTCTGATGTTCCATGTTGTTTTCTTATTGTTTCCCACATGTTTGTTATACACTTTATGTCATTTTTATCGATTTTCCGGACTAACCTATTGACAAGATGCCACAGAGCCAGTTCCCTGTTTTCTACTGTTTTTAGTTTCAGAAAAGTTGTTCTGGAAATATCCTCGAAATTGGAAAATTTGAAGCATGTATGTCTTAGAATTCCCGAAGGTTCCACGGAGTCCCGAAGAGACCCGGAGGGGGGCATCAAGGGGCCCACACCATAGGGCGGCGCCCCCCGGCCGCGCCATGGGGTGGTGTGGGCCCCCCGACCTCCACCGCCTTTGCTCTTTCGCCTATTTATACCCCCGAGACGTAAACCCTAAATATATCCCACTTCTCCGCGAAACACCTGACGCTGCCATCATCGTCATCCCGAGATCGGAGGGTTCTGGAGCTCTCCCCAGCACCTTGCCGGGAGGGGAATTCATCACGGGACGGGTCTACACCACCATGCCCTCCTCCGAAGTGATGCGTGAGTAGTTCATCCCTGGACTACGGGTCCATAGAAGTAGTAGATGGTTGTTCTCTCCACTTTGTACCTCATGTTTAGATCTTGTGAGCTGTCTAAACTGATGAAGATCATCTTTATGTAATGCTACATGTTGTGTTTGCTGGGATTTGATGAATGTTAAATGCTATGTCTTTTGATTATCAATCTATCATGTTAAATTCATGCATACGTTATTTATGATCTTGCATGATGTCCGTTATTGGTAGATCCTCCAGCCAAGTAGATGCTAGTAACTCCAAGAGGGAGTATTTATGCTCGATAGTGGATTCATGCCTCCTTTGCATCTGCTCGAGTGACAGAAACGTGACAGATGGAGGATGTGCTGTTTCCATTAGGGAGAAAACAACGGTGTTTACCTAGTTTACATTGTTTACATTACACACTTTTCTTACGGCGATAATATGTTGCTTGCAACTTAATACCGGACGTTTGTTCGGATGATATTCGGAGGGTGGATTATTAGACATAGATGCAGTTGGATGACGGTCTATGTATTTTGTTGTAATGCCCGCATGAATCACATAGTAATATTTATGTCTTGCATATGCACTACGGTGCAACCTTCATTTCTGTCAATTGCCCAGCTGTAATTTGTTCACCACACATGTTATTTATCTTTCACGGAGAGACACCACTAGTGAACTGTGGACCACGGTCCTTTTTCCTCATACTGATAAAACACCTACTGCTTTCATACTGCTGCTACTGCTTTCATATTGTTTTCCTACTGTTTTACACACCGTACGTTTAACCTCTTTGTGTTCATCAACCGGTGAGATTGACAACCTCACTGTTACGTTGGGGCAAAGTGATTTGATTGTGTTGTGTAGGTTCCATGTTGCTTTTGAACCGGTAGTGCGCCCTGCCATCTCAGCTGCTTCAACCTTCTGAAGTTACTCCTTCCTCCTACTGGTCGATTCAACCTTGGTTTCTTTTCCGAGGGAAAATTTTCTGGTGCACTCTTCATAACCTTCCACTTGGGGTTTACCAACGTTTGCATCAAGAGTTTTCTGGCGCTGTTGCCGGGGAGGAAGAGAATTTCTGCAAGGGGAGTCTCTCACTTCTAATCTCTTTACTTTGTTTTTGGTTTCCTTAGTTTATTTTATTTTGTCTTGTTTGCTTCTCTTTATCAAAATCACACACAAAAAAAATCTTATTCTAGCTGTAGTTTTATTCCTGTTTTTAGTCTTGTTAAAATGAATACTCCTGTTCATGTTACCTTGTCGCATGAGGAGATTATTTCCACTTTCAGAAAAAGAAATGATGAGAGTTTCAAGGAAGCTTGGTCTAGAGTTTTTTATTCCTATTGCAAAACTGAACCTAAAATGACTCTTAAGCCTGTTTCTGCGTAGCTTTTATTTGGGTCTTGTTCTTTACTACAGATATTCTTTGGATACTGTGGTAGGAGGAGATTTCCTTCATTTTGATGAAGATCAAGCTTTTGATGCTACAAAAAAAATTCACCTACAACTCACCTAGTAGCTCTGGTAAGGCCTTTGCAAATATTTATGCTAGATTGAGAACACTCTTGAGACATGTGTTTCTTGTTTAAGTGAGGGTCATAAACGGATTCGTGAACACCTTGATCATGTTCCAATAAAATCCGAAGCCACAAATATAATCCCAACTGTGAAGGTTACTATTAATGGTACAACTTTTCGTGCTCGCTGTGATATTATGTCTGAATTTTGTCTTATGCCTAAAGAAATTTATGAATCTTTGAATACTTGGAGACTTACCGGGGGAGGAGAAGAAATACGTCTCACTAATAACACCACTATATTTACAAAAATCCTAGGAAGAATGGTATCCACTGATTATCTTGTTATTGAATATGTAGGAGAGGGCCAAATTACTCTTGGAAGATCTCTGTTAAAGCTCTTAGGAGCAACTATTGACATGGGGAAAGGTACCATGACTTTTAATCCAAAATTGTGTGCAGACAATCAGTTCCTTAAAAGCAAGAACAAGGGTAAGAAAGGTAAACGTAATCCTCGTAACAATTTGGATGCTTCTTCACTTGGAAATACTTGATTCCACTTTTCTGGGCCTAGCTAAAAGGCGTTAAAGAAAAACACTTCTTGGGAGATAACCCGTGGTTTTATTTTTTGCTTTGTTTTTCTCTTTTTTCTTTGAGTCAAGGGTTTGTATACTTCTATAGAAACTCCTTTGTATCTTTCTTTTCATGTTTTAGTAGTGTCAAGTAAGGTTTCTCACGAGAGTTGGAGTTGGTTTTCGGATTTCTGCACAGGAAACAGATTTCTGGTGTCCACCGTAAAAATTGTATAAATCATAGAAAAATCAGAATGACCTGAAATTTCTTGCACTTATTCCTCGTCTAATTCTGCAATTTTTTTAGTTCTTTAAGTTTTTTGATCTGAGCAACGTAAGTGCCTCGAAAAAATTCGTCTTTACAGACTGTTCTGGTTTTGACAGATTCTGCCATTTTTCTTGCATTTGCTCTTTTGCGATGTCGAGTGGGTTCCTTTGCTTCACGAAACATCAGTGGTTGTAGATAATGTTTAAAAGTATCAATATCACTTGTGCCATACAGAACCAATGGATTTTTAATTGTTGCACTAACCCTCTAATGCGAATTACTGTTTGAGTGTGGTGTGAAGGAAGTTTTCAAGGGTCAAGAGAAGAGGTGATATCTGTGATCAAGAAGAGTGCAAGGTCAAACCTTGGGGATTCCCCCGTGGCTAATACAAGCATATTTTTAGAAGACTCGAGCATCTAAGTTTGGGGATGCCCAAGGCATCCCCTTCTTCATCAACTATCTATCAGGTCACTTCTCGTGAAACTATATTTGTATTCGGTCACATCATATGAAGTTTACTTGCAGCGTATGTTTGTTTTTCTTTTGTTTTATTTTGTTTTTCTTTGTTTTATTTTGTCCTTGTTGAAATAATATATTTGGATCCTCGCACTGTTTGTTTGGGAGAGAGACACTCTCCGCTTTTTCGTTTGAATACTTGCTATGTTAGTATTCTTAGTTTTTCTTCTAGTTGCTGCAAAAATTCCTGTTTAGCTCTTGTTTCATTGCATCTCTTGTTCAGAGTTGTTAGTTTTAGTAGTGTTATGTGAGTCCTCTCATGTTTGGTTTCTGTATAATTTAGAGAGTTTTTGTTAAAACATGTTTTGTATGGTGCTTGTTGGGAAAAGAAACTGCTGCTTGTACTAGAATTTATAACGGTGTAAGTAGAAGCTTGTATAGACTATGGGTAGACTTTTTCATATCATGCTAGATGTTATTTTAGTTCTAAAGCCTTGTGGTTATTTAGTAGCATGATTAGCCTCAAATATCTGAGAGTGTTTAATGTGCCATTGAAAGAATCATGAGTTGTTCTTGTCATATTGAATCATAAATTTGTGGTGTTCTCCATTGAATGTTTTATTTGGTTGACTTGGCGCATGCTCACACCATGTTTATGACTATGAACCAGTCACGAATAGCCTCCATGATTATTTAGTTTTTGAACTTGTGATACCACTTATGCTTTGATTAATGATGTTTATGTCGCTATGCATGATTATGGCTCTTATGCTCTCTTCATTTGTCGCTCCCAGTCTTTTGCTAGCCTCCACCTGTACTGAGTATGAGCTCTACTCGTGCATACAACTCCCCAAAACCAAAGTTTTCCATTGTGTCCACCATACCTACCTACATGTGGTATTTAACCACCACTCCAAAGTAAATTTCTCATGTGTTACCTTTAAAACTTTCAAAATTATTCCTGTTTTGTGCTCCTGTTTTAGCTCATGAGGATGTAAATAGAGAATCTTTGTCTCACTTGTTAATTGGACTTTCACAACCTGGACTAGTGGCTTCATCCGCTTATCCAATTATAGAAGAGCTGGCAGTGGGGTGCCCAGCCGCAAACTAATAACACAAATTTTCTTTGCTTTTTTCTTCCCCTGATTTATCAGTCAAAGCATAATTGTGTAAACAAAAGAGAAAGAGGTATGACCTTCTACCCAGATGCGTCCTTTTTTGGGAGCCGCTCTTGTGAATTCTAGTTGGCTTCTGACGTACTCTATTTTCCGTTTACCATTCATTGACATAAGAATACACCTCTCTTAAAAATATAGACACTCCTCCACGGTATGTGATTGTTGGCAGGCACCCGAGGATTCGGTTAGCCATGGTTTGTGTAAGATGGTTGGGAGGAGTGTCAAGCTTTTTATACCTCTGTTTAATAAAATAAAAGCTCTAGCACATGAATGATCCATGCATCCCTCTGCGAAGGGCCTTTCTTTTACTTTTATGTCGAGTCTCCATCTTCTAACTTTATGCACAGTTGAGAGAGCATAGTTGCCATTCTGATTTTTATCTGCATTTGTCCCAGAAACATTATTAATTTATTCATGATGGGTTATTGCTTGTTCTCTAATTATTTGTTCTAGTCTTCCTCATGAATTTTGAAGGTGTCCTGGCATTTATGTTTTTCCCCACTCTTAAGGACTAGCAAAATATCACTTTGCCATGTTTTCTCTATACTTGAAACAAACGTACATCTTTCGTTGCATTCTTATTCATAATATTTTATTTGAGTTACTTCTCATGATGCAAGGTGATTGCTATGCTTTATTATTAAAGTTCTATTCATCATGCTCGTGTTAAAGTTCTATGATCTCAGCTTACTTATGCTTTTACATTTTTTTTGTGATCAAGTTTATGTTGGTAGCATGTCACCTCAGAAATTATGTGTTTTTATCATTTACCTACTCGAGGACGAGTAGGAACTAAGCTTGGGGATGTTGATACGTCATAAACGTATCCTTAATTTCTGATGTTCCATGTTGTTTTCCTATTGTTTCCCACATGTTTGCTATACACTTTATGTTATTTTTATCGGTTTGTCGGACTAACCTATTGACAAGATGCCACAGAGCTAGTTCCCTATTTTCTGATGTTTTTAGTTTTAGAAAAATTGTTCTGAAAATATTCTCGGAATTGGAAAATTCGAAGCCCGGAAGTCTTAGAATTCTCGAAGGTTCCACGGAGTCCCAAAGAGGCCCGAAGGGGGGCCTCGGGGGGCCCACACCATAGGGCGGCGCGCCCCCTGGCCGTGCCATGGGGTGGTGTGGGGCCCCGGCCTCCACTGCCTTTGCTCTTTCTCCTATTTATACCCCCCGAGACGTAAACCCTAAATATATCCCACTTTTTCCCTAGAAACACCCGAGGCATCCGTCATCGTCATCCCAAGATCGGGAGGGTTCTGGAGCTCTCCCCGGTACCCTACCGCTTGGGAAATTCATCACCGGAGGGGTCTACAACACCATTCCCTCCTCCAAAGTGATGCGTGAGTAGTTCATCCCTGCACTACGGGTCCATTGCAGTAGCTACATGGTTGTTCTATCCACTTTTTACCTCATGTTTAGATCTTGTGAGATGCCTAACATGATCAAGATCATCTTTATGTAATGCTACATGTTGTGTTTGCTGGGATCTGATGAATGTTGAATGTTATGTCTTCTGATTATCAATCTATCATGTTATCTTCATGCATATGTTATTTATGATCTTGCATGTTCTCCGTTATTAGTAGATTCTCTGGCCAAGTAGATGCTAGTAACTCCAAGAGGGAGTATTTATGCTCGATAGTGGGCTCATGCCTCCTTTGCATCTATGCTCGAGTGACAGAAACGTGATGGATGGAGGATGTGTTGTTCACATTAGGGAGAAAACAACGGTGTTTACCTAGTTTACATTGTTTACATTACACACTTTTCTTACGGCGATCATCTGTTGCTTGCAACTTAATACCCAATGTTTGTTCGGATGATATTCGGAGGGTGGATTATTAGACATAGATGCTGTTGGATGACGGTCTATGTATTTTTTTTGTAATGCCCGCATGAATCACATAGTAATATTTATGTATTGCATATGCACTACGATGCAGCATTCATTTCTATCAATTGCCCAGCTGTAATTTGTTCACCACACATGTTATTTATCTTTCACGGAGAGACACCACTAGTGAACTATGGACCCCGGTCCTTTTTCCTCATACTGATAAAACACCTACTGCTTTCATACCGATTTCATATTGTTTTCCTACTGTTTTTCACACCATACGTTTAACCTCTTTGTGTTCAGCAAACCGGTGAGATTGACAACCTCACTGTTACGTTGGGGCAAAGTGATTTGATTGTGTTGTGTAGGTTCCAAGTTGCTTCGGAACTGGTAGTGCGCCCTGCCATCTCAGCTGCTTAAACATTCTGAAGTTACTCCTTCCTCCTACTAGTCGATTCAACCTTGGTTTCTTTTCTCAGGGAAAACTTGCCGCTGCACTCTTCATAACCTTCCACTTGGGGTTTACCAATGTTTGCATCAGTACCACATTACCACCCAAGGAGGATCATGTTTTTGATTAAAAACCTTTGCATGATGATCTAAAAAATGCTTATATTGATGATAAGAAATCATATCCTATTAATATTAGTTCTAAACTTTCAGGTGAAGAAGCGGAAAGGTTATTGGAAATATTGAAGAAACATCGTGGAGCTATTGGATATACTCTTGATGATTTGAAAAGGATTTCTCCCACTATATGTCAGCATGTTATTAATATAGAACCTGATGCAAAGCCAATAGTTGAACATCAACGTCGTTTAATTCCTAAGATGAAGGAAGTGGTAAGAAATGAGTTATTAAAACTCCTTGGTGCTGGTATTATTTTTCCTATTGCTGATAGTAGATGGGTAAGCCCTATGCATTGTATCCCTAAGAAGGGAGGAATGACTGTTGTGCTTAATGAAAAATAACGAGCTTATTCATCAAAGAGTAGTAGTTGGTTATAGAATGTGCATTGATTTTAGGAAAGTCAACAAGGTTACTAAGAAAGATCATTATCCTTTACCTTTTATTAACCAAATGTTAGAGAGTTTGTCTAAGAAAACTCATTTTTGCTTTCTTGATGGTTATTCTGGGTTTTCTCAAATTGCTGTTAGGGCACAAGATCAAGAGAAAACGACTTTTACTTGTCCTTATGGAACTTATGCTTATAGACATATGCCTTTTGGTTTGTGTAATGCTCCTGCTACGTTCCAAAGATGCATGCCTGCTATTTTTCATGGTTTTTGTGAAGAAATTGTGGAAGTATTCATGGACGATTTCTCCGTATATGGAACTTTTTTTATAACTATTTGCACAATCTTGATAAGGTTTTGCAGATATGTGAGGAAACTAATATTGTTCTTAATTGTGAGAATGCAACTTTGTGGTGAATGAAGGAATTGTTCTTTGGACATAAAACTTCTGAAAGAGGTATTGAAGTTGAGAGAGCTTAAGTGGAAGCAATAGAGAAAATGCTCTGTTGAAAGTACATGTTTCCTAATCCTAGTTTTTGATGTTTGATTACAACACTTGGAAATATTTGACCGTTGTGTTTAAGTGTTCTAGGAAACGAATGACAAATATACAAAGCTATAAGAGCACAAAAATGGAGAAAGGAAAACAAGTCGAAACACTTGTTTGTTGAAGAAAAGAGTCAAAGAAAGAAGGAGGAAGAACAAATCGAAGGGGAAGAAGAAAAGGGGGGAACTGCCTGGCCGGCCTGGCTGGGCCTCAGACCGGGCGCGTCTCTTAGGTGGCCAGCCTGGTGGCCAGCCCAGGCCGGGCTCTCCCCTGCGTAGGTCGGGCGCTGCCTAGCCGACCCGACAGCCGGCCCAGGCCGGGCTCGAGGCTGAGGTCGTCGATGTGCTGGCCGGCCTAGCTGTCGGTCCAGGCCGGGCTCCCTACACGACAGGCCGACCTCCCTGCCGGCCAGGCTGGGCTCCTGGCCGGGCACTCTTCCCAGCACAAGATACCCCCCCCCAACGGCCACTTTCTTCCCCCCACTATAAATAGGACTTGTCTCCTACCTTTTGGAGGTGTCAAACAAGCTTTCTCTCACCTCCATTGTTGACCACCTCCAAGATTCAAGGTTCTCCCCAAATACCCAACCAAAGTCATTGATCTCTTGGGATTTGGAGGAGAAGATCTAGATCTACAACTTCACCAAGCCGATTCGTCATCAACCCACTCATACCCTAGGGATCTTGTTGTTCTTGGTTCATTGGAGCCAAGAACCTTGTTTCTTATAGCTCATTGGAGCTTGGAGCCTTGTTGTTGTCCCCGAGGCTCTTGTGCTCGTGGATCTTGCTTCCCGGTGTCTTGGTGGCTCCGGGGATTTGGTGAGGACCCTCCAAAGTTGTGGAGTGTGCCTCATCCTTGTAAAGGCTCTAGTTGTCAACCTCAACGGCAACATAGTGATTCGATCCTCTCCACATTGGTGGAAGGACTCGAAGGAGATACGGTGTGCCATTTGAGGGCTACTCGGTGTTCCACATTGGTGGCACCGCACTGCTCCAACGGATATTAGCTTCCATTGGGAAGTGAACTTCGTGATACATCTCCGTGTCATTGTGTTCGGTTATCCCTCAACTTACCTTTAATTGTTGCTACTAGCTTAGCTATATATATACCTCGTGCTAGTTGCATTTGCTCAACATATAGGATTCTACACCTAGTTGCATAATCTATACAATATATATTTGAGCACTATCTTGCTAAACCGAAAAAGAAGCTAAAATTTGTAGTTAACCTATTCACACCCCCTCTAGTTAACCTCTCGATCTTTCAATTGGTATCAGAGCCTCGTCTCTTTATTAAGGGCTTTACCGCCTAAAGAGGAGGAAAGGATGGCTAATGATCCCGTCACCGTGGAGGGGATTCAAAAGCTAATCCAAGCTATGACTGATAGATCCGAGAAAAAGATGGAGGGACTAATAAAAGAATTAGCATCTTCATCTAATCAATCTAAAGAGAATGTTGCATTAGATGAAAATGGAAATCCCATTGGGTCGAAGGAAGCATCCGTAACTTCGGCACCTAGAAATGGTAGTGGTGGAAATTCCTTTTGTTTTGCTTATAACAATGCCCCTAATGTTCAACATCCACATGTGAATCATGTTGGTGCACCTCCTATGGTAGATAGGCACCGTTTTACTAATTGTAAAGCTTCCATGAAGTCTTATATGTGCAGCTCTTCAATGCAAATATGGAGAATTGTTGATAAGGGGTATGAGCCAAAGGATCCCTTGAACTTAAGCTCAAGTGACATCATAGATGAGAAACTCAACACTCATGCCATGCACATGTTGGAGAAGGCAATGGAAAAGGAAGGAGTTGAGCACATCCGGTCCTTCTCAAGTGCAAATAAAGCTTGGGATTGCCTTGTTGATATGTATGACAGATCCATCAACCTTCAACGATCCAAGAAGTCAATCATCCAAAGACAAGTTGAACACTTTCATTTGGGTGATGGAGATAACATTGAAGACATGTTTAGAAGACTCAAGGCTCTCGTAAATGACATAAGAGATTGCGGATTCAAGGATTGCACGGAGGATTGGGTCAAGGAGAAATTCCTACTCACCTTGATTCCATATAATGAAAACATGGTGATGAATGTGCAATCAAGGGCCGATTACTTGGACTTATCCCCCAATGATTTGTTGGGTCTCTTCATCACTCTAAAAGTCATGAAGCAAACCTCCGATGATGTCATGGCCCGTGTAAATGGAATGAAGAGACCCTCTCTTGCCTTGAAGGCCAAGGCCACTCCCCATGAAGAAAATGACTCAAGTGATGATGGTGGATCCACATATGAGATCTCCGACAAAAGAAATGAGGACATCACATGATTAATACTTGGCCCTTGCTCAACACAAGTGGTGGAAGAAGGGAGATTTTAGATAAAATTCCACCAAGAACAAGGGAAAGGAAGTCTCAAGCATGAAGAAGGCAAGAACTTGCTTCAATTGTGGAGATACTGAGCACTTTGTTGCCGAGTGCCCCTTCAAGAGTAGAATTGAAAATGGTGGAAGACTTATCAAGAAATCTATCTTCATTGCCAAGTCCAAGAACTTCATAAAGAGAGGCCCTCCTAGGGCATTGATTGCAAAAGAAGTTGAGTACATGTCCGGTGGTGAAGAGAGTGATGGTGATAATGAACAAGTAGGTATGGCAGCCATGGCTAAGGGCTACCTCCTAACTTAAGCTTTCTCTTATCCAACCCTAATGACAACAAGGGTCCCTCGAGTCACAAGTGCTTCATGTCCAAGGGTATATCCCCAAAGGTGACTCCTACACTCAAACTTGCAAACTCTTCTACTCCTTCACTATTAAATTGTGTTGAGGAAAACCCCTTGACAAACTTTGTGGAGAAACTAGAAGGAGAAACTAAATCTATCTTTGTCTCTCTCATGGATAAATTAAGTGAGGCACATGGCCTCATTGATGAACATGAGGAGAGAATAACATTGCTTCAAAAGTTTGCTCGTGATGATGCTAGTAAAATTGAGGAGCTTGAGAAAGATCTAGATGAATCACATTGCTTTAGAGAAAGATTAGAGGATACCTTTGCAATTGACATATATAAAGTAAAACTTGATTGTGAGCATGCTTTTGCTAAGGTAACGGAATTCATGGCCTTAAATGATGCAACTAACCAAGGTTACAATGAACTCATTAAGGATTTTGATAAGCTTAAAACTGATCATCGAACAATTTCAAATGAGCTCAAAACCTTAAAAGGGTTAAAAGATGTAAATGCAAACTTTTATGCTACTAACCCTTTGTGTGTCAAGGAAACTCTCATTGAGGAGAACAATAGGTTGAAGGCACAACTCAACAAAGGTCTTTCCACATGCATTCAAGGGCAAAAGAACCTTAATGATATTTTGAGTAGTCAAAGAGAGTTATTGGCAAGGAAGGCCTTGGTTTTGGTTCCACCTCCGAGGTGGCCTACAAGAATAAGTCAACTCCCTCCACTAACTCTATTTTCTTTGTGAAGGAGGGGGAGTTGGCTAATGATGAAGATGAGTTTGATATAATTTCTAAGAGTATTGTTCCTAGGAACACTACTACTCACAACAACTTTGCGGGAAAGTACAACCCATCTTATGTGCTTCTTAAATCTATTGATGGTCATGTTTATGAAAAACATGTTGGCACCTCATATGGTGATGATTACAAGCATTCTATTTGGGTTCCTAAGACCCTTGTGACTAACAAGAAAGGACCCATCCAAAAATGGATACCTAAGACAAGAAGTTGATTCATTGTAGGGTTGTGCTTCCGGTGGAACATCATGGATGATTGATAGTGGTTGTTCCGCACACTTGACCGGAAGCAAGGAAGTGTTTGATGACCTAAAGCTCCAACTTATCAAATTTTCTCATGTAACTATTGGTGATGGTTCACAACTTAAGGTATTGGGACATGGCAAGGTGGTCATTTCTCCGGATTCATCCATTGAGAAAGTCCTCCTTGTTGAGTCTCTTGGCTATAATCTTCTTTCCGTCTTGCAACTTTGCGAATGCAACTTTACATGTGTATTTGGGCGTCATCACGTGCTTGTCCTTCACATTATTTCTCTTAAAGTAGCCTTTGTTGGATTTGTGGAAAACGGTATGTAGATAGTGGATTTCTCGAAAGAAACTACACATATCACCACTTGTGTAATGGCTAAATCCGACGTGGGTTGGCTTTGGCATCGCCGCTTGGGCCACGTCGGTATGAGAAACCTACAAACTCTTGTGAAGGGTGAGCATGTGGTAGGACTAACAAGTGTGAATTTTTCCAAAGATCGCCCTTGTAGCTCTTGTATTGCCGGAAAGATGCATGAGAAGAATCATCCCAAGACACCAATCGTCTCCACAACAAGGCCCTTTGAGCGTATTCACTTGGACTTATTTGGGCCTCCCACATATGTTAGTCTAGGTGACAAAAAGTATTGTTTGGTGATTGTTGATGATTATAAAAGATACACTTGGGTATTCTATATCAAGAAGAAGAGTCAGACTCAAGAAAAGTTCATATCTTGGGCCACAGAAGTGCAACGCCAATATGACACCAAGATCTTGTCAATTAGGAGTGACAATGGGTCCGAGTTCAAGAACTACACCATGGATGAATTCTTGAGTGAAGAGGGCATAAGGCATCAATATTCCGCTGCGTACACCCCTCAACAAAATGATGTAGAGGCGAGCAAGAATCACACACTTATTGATATGGAAGAACTATGATGGTTGACTTCAAATCCCCATATAACTTTTGGGACGAAGCGATCAACACCGCTTGTCATCTATCTAACCGACTCTTCCTTCGTCCGATGATTGGTATGACTCCATATGAACTCCTAACCGGTAACAAACCAAACCTCAAGTATCTTTGAGTTATTGGGTGTAAATGTCAAGTTTACATTAAAGGGACTAGATTGTCTAAATTTGATCCTAGAACTTTTGAAGGTATATTTGTTGTCTATGCCACGAACTCTCACACTTATAGAGTCTACAACATATCCACCGGGTGTGTTGAAGAATCTATGAATGTGGAGTTTCATGAGAATAATGGCTCCCAAGTGGAGAAAATTGATTGTGATGATGTAGGTGATGAACCTTCCTCCATAGCCATAGGAAGAATGGGTATAGGTCCACTTATACGCATTGAGTGACACCTTGTGGCAAATGTGGATGGGACTAGCTCTACGCAAGTGGAGCCCTCTACATTAACCACCAATCAAATGGTATACCAAGAACACGAACAAGACCTTCAAGTGGATACCTCTCATCAAGAAAGTGATCAAGATCCACCCAATGATAATGGTGGAAATGATTTTGGTGACTCTTCACCAAGAACTCCACTCCGGATAGATCATGGTCTTGATGAAGGAAATGATGAGGATATTCCCCCAAATGAGAATGCCGATGATGCAATAATTCGCATAATGACTCGTCAAGCCTCAAGATTGCAACAAAATTCACACTGCCAAAAGAATATTATTGGTGGCTTGGGAACAAGTGTCTCCACTCGTGGACAAGTGCTCAAGTTTTGTGGTATTCACTCATATCTCTCTCATTTTCAACCTATCAAAGTGTATGATGCTCTTGAAGATGAAGATTGGGTTCAAGCCATGCATGAAGAGCTCCACAATTTTGAAAGAAACAAATTATGGTCCCTAGTGGAAAGACCCAAGGATCATAATGTCATTGGAACAAAATGGGTATTCAAGAACAAGCAATACTCTCATGGACAAGTGTAACATCCTAGTGTTTGGGAAGTTATAAGGATCTAAATTTAATATGTGCATTTGCAAAGCATGCATCTAAGTACGGGAAATTTTGGCGCGAAAGTTTAAACGAATCAAATTGACCAATGATTCACTTGACATGATGAAATAGGTCTAGTTCATCTAGTTAAGAGTACATTTGGAGTGATCTGTATAACATAGTATCTCTAGAAACCAAATCATCTGGTTACTCAAACCATAATTGGTTGTGACCAATACTAACTCTTAACAAGTCTAACCTCAAGTCTATAAGTGACTTGGGATAATTCACTAGGTATCTAGAACTCAAAGAGGGGCGAGTATCCAAAGAACATCACTGATAATCATACTTCCACCAATGAGTAATACACAGTTGAACCATCTCATTGATAGAGGTGTTATGTCCTCTCAAACAATACCTCTTTAAATTATCAATTATTCACATACACCTCTCATAAATTATCTCATAACTACTAAGTGCACTTTCACAATCAAATAACAAAGGTTCAATAGAACACAACAGATACAAACTAGTGTTAACTCAAACTCACAAGTGGGAAATGACATAATAATTGTATTAACATGTTTATCGAATATGCACATATCTCATCAACCATAAAATAAATATCTTAAAGAAGAAGGAAAAACTTCCTAACCTACTGTTAAACCTTTATCATTACTTATTATATTCCCAAACCTCTATATCTGTATTATGAATGACAAAGGTAATAAAGTGATGAATATAAAGTAAATCATTCTACCTGTTTCAAATCTTCTCTAAATACATTATGCAAGAGAAGCAACCCACAAGAAAGGAGGAACTACCACAAGAAGATCTACAGAAGGATTCTTTAGGTTGTCTTAGAAGTGCTAACTCAATCTATCCTGAAGAATTTTGGAAAATCATACACCAAGATCAATCCTTATTAAACTATCTAGAAACAATGTGGTATTCTAATGTTGGTGTTATATAGAAGTAGTTTGGTAACAAGTTTGCAACCTTGTTAACAAACCACTTTTGTAAGCTCTAACAATTGAGTGTCATATACAAATAAACATAAGGTTTTATAACCTTGGATCTATCATCCATTTGTATATGAAAAGTAATTTGAGGGCAAGCCTTGCAAACTTTTCAACAAATTCTTCTTATATGCATAGGGAAAGTTGATGTTATGAAATACACCTACATTCTGTTATATATAAAAACATGATCCATAAAAGGAATAGAATAACAAGGAGAAAATAATAAACCACATTATAGCGAACCATTTATAAGTAAGGAAGAAACCAAGATAAGGGAGAAAACAAGCAACATGTTGAAATCCAAGTGTTTGATGTTATATAAGAATAATTTGATTACAAGGTCAGATCAACCTTGTGAACAGAATATTCATGTAAGCATTAAAACAACTGAGTTTCAATAAGCTAATCTTCATCATAATTGAATACACCACAAGAATGAAATGGTTATGGAGATAAGTAAATTCATTTCATCATGAGTCACAAATTGCTACTGAGGTCCCTATATCATATCAGCTCTAGTGGTGATTTTCTTAAGTCAAGAGACCATCAAGGGTTGATATCACTTACAAAGGACCAAGGCAATGTCTGAAGACAAGTGGCAGCTAGAGAGAAGAACGTCAAGCAACAAAACACCACAAGAAGCAACACTGCCTCAGTAAGGGAGTATAAGAGATTATTCAGTGAAGCATTAGGTAGTCTTAGAAGATCTATAACTGCTATGCCTTGTCAAGCCCATCAGAAATGAGGAATTCATAATCATATCTTTATTGGAAATAATTATCAAGTATAAAATACTATCAAGCCATTGCATCCACATGTCTTGATATGTGGAGGTAGATGAAAACAAGCTTAATACCTTGTTTTCCAAATCCTTTTCATACATAAGATTAACAGATAACGACAAAAATTCATCTACATATAACCATGTACATGATTACAGGTTCTAAAACAAACATGGGATAATATCCATATTGGAACCTGGTGGAAAACAAACAAATAAGATTTCAAAGCCACTCAAGTTTCCATTTCATCAAGTACTAAAAACAGGAACCCTTTCATTCACACACTTAAGTAAATGCCAACCAAAAATGAATAAGAGTTACAACTATGAAACTAACAAAGCCTCATAAGAGAACACAAGTTCATTACCTAATAAAAAGAATTTGGTATGTCATGGAATACAATTCTCTATTAAGAGATTTTCATTTCCATACACAGAAACAATACCAAATAATGTTACCAAATTATTTTCTAAAAGAATTTGTATCTAAAATGGTCCAATTAGAACACACCACTTCGTGAATCATATGTGTATGTGTGAATGTGATATTCATGCTTAATTGTTTTTTTTAAGAAATTTAATAAATTAAATAGAGTGAAAACAATAAAATCACTTAATGTAGTACCCTAAATAAAAAAATAAAAATATTCTTCAAATTCACCAAAACAAAACATGGTGAGATGCAAAATTTGATAAGGAATCCAAATATGAATTTTAATAATTTTTATCTTTGCAATAAGGCCCTAAAAACAAGGGTTTCTTTTCTGTTTTTAAGACAGAAGGACTAGAATGCAATTTACATAAATCTTAGGGGGTTATTGGAAGATGCCAATTCTTTTTCTTCTTCAACCTTGAGCCAGAAGGCACAGGAGGGTCGCCGTGGCCTCACCGTCACTGCCACGACCTGCCTACTTGCCTCCTCATCGAGGATAAGAAGAGAGGAGACGTCCCCATCGATCATTCCTTCCTCCTCTTTCTCACTGCCTTCCTCTCTCTCGTTGCTTTTGTGAAACGAAACCCTAACCCTAGTCATCCACGGCCGCCATCGTGCGCCGTCGATTCTGGCAGCCCCGGAATCAACCGAGACCACCACGGGGTGCGCGGGATCCTCCTCAACCTCCTCGACCAAGCGCACGGTTGGAGGTTCCTCAAGAAGTGCGAATTCCGCCCCCGTTCTCAAGTACGGCCGCCGCGGAAAGGAGCACGTCATAATTTTTTTTCTATTTAATTGAATTACAATTGCCACGTGGACCCCACCTGTCATTTTAAAATGAGTAAATAATTAAAATTTTGTTAAATAAATATCTTTTATTCTGTTAATCAGAAAAATATGAAAAATATATAAAAATGTTTAGAAAAATAAACTCTATATGTTTATCAACTTTTTAAACATGTTTGAAGAAATTGAAAATTAAATATTTTCTTTAATTGAATTAAATCATTTAAAATTGAGAAAAATAATAAAATAAAAAAATACAAGTTATATACCAAAATGCTCAAAATGACAAATATAAATCATCTATGATGTTTTCATAGTCATTTGACCAAGTTTTCATGTATACAATATTTTGCCTAATCACTTAATTCATTTAAATTTAATAAATTAATATCTTATTCAAATCTTTTCAGAAATTTCAAATGATATACCAAATTAAAGAGAAAAACATTTCCAACTAAAATATGACAAACATAAAAAAATTTGTTTAAGTTATAAAGTTGTTTCTATAAGTTTAATGAAATTCTATAGTGTTCCATTATAACCAGAAAACAATTACCACAACAGTATTTTCATTATTAATAAAACCCTAGTGTTTTCACACCTACCGAACCTATCATCACAAGTTATTAGTAAGTTATGTGATGATAGAGTTAGCTGTATTAGTTCATCATTTTAAACTAAACTCTTTGTCATATGCTCTACACTTTTTGAATATAAAACAAAATGTGACTATTATCTTTTCAATAGTTGTTTTCCATGTGTCATGGTCTTATTGCCTAACCAAGTAATAAACCACTTCTAACTAAACATGATAACAATTGTTTGCTAAGTAAAAGTGAAACATATGTAAGTCTAAAAGAACTAAAAACCACATCACCACAAGTAATGAAACATTTCACCTAAAACCTGTGTGCTTAAGATATCGTATCAAACATGGATTACACTTGTAAGCTGGGGTTTTTCCAGGGTAATTCACGATGCATATCATTACTATGCATGTATCATCTTGCCATTGTTTTCTGTAGTCCTTACTGGGACTACTTTGCTATCTTTCATATACCGGGATTTTCTACGAGACCCTTGAACCCGAAGACCTGGATTATTATTGTTATTTCAATCTCAGGCAAGTTCATCACTTGCTCATATCCTTTGCAGTACTTCATAACAAACTAATTGAAAAAACTCTATCGTATTACCACCTAGTCTCAAAAGAATGCATGATCCTATTTTTATAATAATATGACTAATTCAGTGACTACCCAAGTGGTAGTGTTCTATTTGGTGGGCGGATGGAACCATGGTAAGATGAATAGGTCAAAGGAAGGTTCCATCTTCATGGGAAAGTATTACCTAGGATTAATCACAACTGCCGTCAGGATTCTTGCGCCATAAATTTGCGTTAACCATGGGTCTTCTATGGGGGGGGGGAGTAAGTCAGCTGTGATCTTCTCTCGTTCGCATGTCAACGGACTGCCAGAGACGTACGCTTTAGGTTCTGCGGGACTACATGCACATGGGTGGGAGCCCTTACGTCCCACGGACTCTGGGGTCTATGAGTGTCTTCCAGGGGCGCGTAGATCTCCATCGTGAGGGGTGGAATTAGGCGTTCAACCTGCTGGCAGAAATGGGTGGGCATGCGTTGTGCGGAGAAGCACGGTTTGGCTTGCACCAACAACTGGGCCCCACACCTGAGTGGGAGTGGACAGGAATGTACACCTGGTTGTGCAACATGGTCTTGGCCGTCCATGGGTAAAGTAACACACCTCTGCAGAGTGTAAAAGGATGTGACATGTTACCCCTTGTTCCGGGAAGGAGCTGCGAACGCCGCAGGAAAGGCAACTCCATGAAGTTCTAGTCCTGTGAAGATCTGGCAGGCATAGTCTTCAGAATTAAAAGCAACCTCTAGAAGAAAGATTTACAAAAACCTTTCATTAGCTTATGACTCTTTTGAGTCTAAAGCGGTAGTTAGTGCATCAAACTATCCCCTATATATCATGAACTTGCTGAGTAACGCTCGTTACTCATTCATTCCCGTTTGACCCCCTGCTTACAGTTGAAGCCTGATGGGAGTCGTCATCGTGAAGCATCACCATCAACAACGCTGATGGAGGAGAAGCTATCAAGGTGTAGGTGGAGTCCATTCTTGGAGGTAGACGTTATAAGCCATAGATTAGGGCTGACATCAGCCATAGTAGATTTAGTTCTGAGCTAGAGTTCTTCTCCAGCTTGGATCTTCGCATTGCTTCTTCTGATGTTTCTTTTGCAGGAGAACTTCTTGATTTATCAAAGATATTCTCAAGATTTTGTAATGAAGTTTGTATCCTATAGTTTTGCCTGGACCCGCTGTATTTCTATTGTACTACTCTGAGGGATGTAATATTCACCTATAAGTCCTTCCGTGAGTATTATGCCATCGACTTGCGCACTACACATGCAGTGGTGTGCTAGGTCACCACAAATGGTATCAGAGCGAATCGACCTTAGGTTTAAAACCTTTTAGGAGATCTGTAGGTTGGTAAAGATTATAGGAAGCCATCTTATCTAAACCATATTTCCTACAACTATGATGATCATCCACTTGGGAATGATACGATCATACTTGTATAGAATCTTCTTACTCAACTTGTGTAAAGATACTTATCTAATTTCTTAATACGTAGGTATGAATAGTTAGAAGTCTAGCATGTATCAGTTTTATTGAGAAATGGAGTTCTGAGATAGTCAAAGATGATTAAGTCACAATGATGATTACCCCATTCTATGAATGAATAGGATGGAGTAGAATATGGTATAGATTAAGTATAGGAGTTATGAAGAAGGGATAAATTGAGAATCATGAAGAGTCATTAGACTATGGTAACTATGGGGTATATACCATATCCTTAGTTATGAAGTCCCGAGGTGAATCATCATAATATAGTATAGAATTAGGAGAAGGCATAAGCATTGAGGGAAGCTACATTACTACTCCTACGATGTGATCAATACCATGAAGGATCAACAGATGCCATGAGAAGCTTATCATCATCAAGATGAAGTAATTAAATTGACATGGTACTTAGCCCTATATGGAACAAAATTAGACAACAACTACTATAGAATCATTTTTTCTTGGTTTATTCCATTGTAGTAAGGCATGCAATTGGAGTAATTACCTGGGCAAGGAGTGGTTGTGTAAAAATAGAATTACAAGGTAATATATACCTACTTGTAGTGTATAGCATTTAAGAGCCTTGGTACTTGAGATGTTTTACTCTAAGTACTTCTATTTCACAGGCTTTTAATGCATGAGTGATAACTGCATTTGGGATTTATTGGATCTTATTTGGATCTTTGATTGACTAGATCTGTGCATGAAGTTGGAACTTGATGTGCATATGCATGTGAAAACACTGCGTTCTATCTTGATGTTATTGTTCTAGAGGGTATAGGATTAGAATGAGAGCAGTCTGAGTTATCAACAGATTGATACAACCACCAAAGCTCTGGAAGACTAGGAAGTCAAGAAGGAAGATGACAATGAAGACATTGATGGGAATGGACCACATTCCACATCTTGTTTGGAGTTGGTGGTATACTTCATCAACACATGGAGATATACCACAAGTGATGCCAAGAAAGTCACATGAGTAGCTATGTTTGAGAAGGAAATAGGTAGGAGTTGAGAAATCTGATCATAGAGTCACCCTGTAGAAGTTGAAACCCAAAGATATAGGAGGACCATAGGAAGTAACCAATGGAATAGGTTATAGTCACCTGTAGGAAAAGGTTAAAACTCGAGGAAACTCGAAGATATTTTCACTAATAATTGAGTCTAAGTCAATGTACACTATGTTGTACAAGTTTCCTTGAGCAGTATTCCTCTTGAGACCATTAGATTGAACCAAAAGGAGTCCTACACATAGAAAATATCCAGTGTACCGGAAGAATCTTATTGGTTATTCATCACTTGGTGGATGTACCAAATGTTCTTTAGAAAGTGGTGAGAGATAGGAAACCATACCTATTCATCGGAGAATGAAACTTGGTATCCCCTATGTGGTGGAAATACCACATGTTATTCGTGAGTCAGGATGCAGGTGGGAGTGGGCTCCCCACGGAGCCCACTACCCAAGCCCACATAATTTCGTTCGTGGGTGTCCACGGGTCAGAGAAAAAACCATCTGGGATATGTGGGACTGCCCGCTAGCCCACTTCTAGCCCACGTCAATCCCACATCGAGGGTGAGGAGCCGCCGGGCGCCCATGGCCAGCCGATTCGCCTCCAACTCCGGCGGACAGGGGCGAGGATAGAGGAGCCACCCGAGCGCCGCCGGCGAGCACGGCCATGGCAGCCCCTCCTCGTCCGGCGAGCACGGCCATGGCAGGATTGGCAGCCCCTCCTCCTCCGGCGAGCACCGCCATGGCAGCCCTTCCCTCCTCCGCCGGCGAGATGCAGACTCTCCACCCACCTCTCTATCCCTCCCATGGTGGCTTACCGGAATCCTCAAGATCCCAAGATCCCATGGTGGTCGGCGACGGAGCGGTCGTCATGGGCAAGGAGTCCTCAAGATCCCAGTCTGAAAAGAGGAAACACAAGGTAAATTCGTAGTAGCTTGTTGTTTGCAGTAGCCGTGGCGATGTGTTTGCTGGATCCGACAGTTGCTGGTTCACTGTGAGAAGATACACAGAGACAGAGTGGTTGTTCATTGTGTTTTAAACTTCAGTTAAACACGAATTTACGATGTTATTATAGTGTGCTCTTCTTATTTGAATAAATGTAGTTGCTGTCATGGATGTTTATATCAATTTATACGGAGCTTACACTGCGTTCATAGCCTTATCATTGGCCTTTTCAGATATCTTGGATGTCATCCATGTGTGTATGTCGTTTAGTATCGATGACCACTCAGTACATCGTTGTCTAAAAATTAAACTTCATTCAGCTCCATTTTGCTACCAAGCTCGCTGAAATGAAATCGAATCTATTGCTGCCATGTTAGAGTCGATAGATGTGTTGTTTAATTTGATTTTTCGTCCACTGATTCATACCTTCATGGGTCAATGTTGAGGACAGGAATCTGTAGTCATTTAATAAGCAAGTGTTATCATTTGTAAATTCGAACCAGTAATTGCAAAAACTATGCATGAATATTGAAATGTTTTTTTTTGTCTAAATGAACTTGTGTGACACTGATGCAGATCTCCCTCCTGATAAGGAACCTTTGGACTGTAACACTAGGATGAAAATCGCAGCAGGTGCTGCTAAAGGGCTGGAATACCTTCATGACAAGGCACAACCACCTCTTATATACAGAGACTTCAAGTCATCAAATATTCTACTGGGTGATGATTTCCATCCAAAGCTGTCAGACTTTGGTCTTGCTAAACTGGGTCCTGTTGGTGACAAGTCTCATGTCTCTACGCGTGTGATGGGAACATATGGCTATTGTGCTCCAGAATATGCTATGACAAGGCAACTTACAGTCAAGTCAGATGTGTATAGCTTTGGAGTTGTGTTGCTTGAGTTGATTACTAGCTGGAAGGCTATTGACAGCACCAGACCGCATGGATGTCTCAGTTTGCTGTCAAGTTTTGGATTATGGTTCAATGTTGCTCTTCTTAAATCATATCAATGGATGCTACGTAATTATGTCTGTCTTCCTTCTCTATTGTGGGGTTAATTTGGGGGGCATCCCACGAAGCCCACTTATCCCACATAATAATATGTGGGCTTAAGCGGGTGTCCCACTTAGTATATGTGGGCATATGTGGGGTGGGTGCGGGACTCCCGCCAACGATCCCACCTGCATCCTGATTTGTGAGACCATTAGGAAGGTTTAGTGACAAAACAAAGTTATCATAACAACAGGTAAAGTGTTAGATCATTGTGCAAGGCAGTGGAAGGTGAGCAATCAAGACAAGATGATACACATGCCAAGGTCAACACAAGAAAACAAATGTGAAGATTTAACGGTCTACATAAGTTCTCTCTACCTATCTTTACGTGAGAGAGGTTGAACTTCGGGACGAAGTTCTTGTTAAGGGGGAGATACTGTAACATCCCAGTGTTTGGGAAGTTATAAGGATCTAAATTTAATATGTGCATTTGCAAAGCATGCATCTAAAAGTACGGGAAATTTTGGCGTGAAAGTTTAAACGAATCTAAGTGACCAATGATTCACTTGACATGATGAAATAGGTCTAGTTCATCTAGTTAAGAGTACATTTGGAGTGATCTTTATAACATAGTATCTCTAGAAACCAAATCATCTGGTTACTCAAACCATAATTGGCTGTGACCAATACTAACTCTTAACAAGTCTAACCTCAAGTCTATAAGTGACTTGGGATAATTCACTAGGTATCTAGAACTCAAAGAGGGGTGAGTATCCAAAGCACATCACTGATAACCATACTTCCACCAATGAGTAATACACAGTTGAACCATCTCATTGATAGAGGTGTTATGCCCTCTCAAACAATACCTCTTTAAATTATCAATCATTCACATACACCTCTCATAAATTATCTCATAACTACTAAGTGCACTTTCACAATATAATAACAAAGGTTCAATAGAACACAACAGATACAAACTAGTGTTAACTCAAACTCACAAGTGGGAAATGACATAATAATTGTATTAACATATTTATCGAATATGTACATATCTCATCAACCATAAAATACATATCTTAAAGAAGAAGTAAAACTTCCTAACCTACTGTTAAACCTTGATCATTACTTATGATATTCCCAAACCTCTATATCTGTATTATGAATGACAAAGGTAATAGAGTGATGAATATAAAGTAAATCATTCTACCTTTTTCAAATCTTCTCTAAATACATTATGCAAGAGTAGCAACCCACAAGAAAGGAGGAACTACCACAAGAAGATCTACAGAAGGATTCTTTAGGTTGTCTTAGAAGTGCTAACTCAATCTATCCTGAAGAATTTGGAAAATCATACACCAAGATCAATCCTTATTAAACTATCTAGAAACAATGTGGTATTCTAATGTTGGTGTTATATAGAAGTAGTTTGGTAACAAATTTGCAACCTTGTTAACAAACCACTTTTGTAAGCTATAACAATTGAGTGTCATATACAAATAAACATAAGGTTTGATAACCTTGGATCTATCAGCCATTTGTATATGAAAAGTAATTTGAGGGCAAACCTTGCAAACTTGTCAACAAATTCTTCTTATATGCATAGGGAAAATTGATGTTATAAAATACACCTACATTCTGTTATAAATAAAACCATGATCCATAAAAGGAATAGAATAACAAGGAGAAAATAATAAACCACATTATAACTTGAACCATTTATAAGTAAGGAAGAAACCAAGATAAGGGAGAAAACAAGCAACATGTTGAAATCCAAGTGTTTGATGTTATATAAGAATAATTTGATTACAAGGTCAGATCAACCTTGTGAATAGAATATTCATGTAAGCATTAAAACAACCGAGTTTCAATAAGATAATATTCATCATAATTGAATACACCACAGGAATGAAATGGTTATGGAGATAAGTAAATTCATTTCATCAGGAGTCACAAATTGCTACTGAGGTCCCTATATCATATCAGCTCTAGTGGTGAATTTCTTAAGTCAAGAGACCATCAAGGGTTGATATCACTTACAAAGGACCAAGGCAATGTTTGAAGACAAGTGGCAGATAGAGAGAAGAACATCAAGCAACAAAAGACCACAGGAAGCAACACTGCCTCAGTAAGGGAGTATAAGAGATTATTCAGTGAAGCATCAGGTAGTCTTAGAAGATTTATAACTGCTATGCATTGTCAAGCCCATCAGAAATGAGGAATTCATAATCATATCTTTAATGGAAATAATTATCAAGTATAAAATACTATCAAGCCATTGCATCCACATGTCCTGATATGTGGAGGTAGATGAAAACAAGCTTAATACCTTGTTTTCCATATCCTTTTCATACATAAGATTAACAGATAACAAAAAAAAATCATCTACATATAACCATGTACATGATTACAGGTTCTAAAACAAACATGGGATAATATCCATATTGGAACCTGGTGGAAAACAAACAAATAAGATTTCAAAGCCATTCATGTTTCCATTTCATCAAGTACTAAAAACAACAACCCTTTCATTCACACACTTAAGTAAATGCCAACCAAAAATGGATAAGAGTTACAACTATGAAACTAACAAAGCCTCGTAAGAGAACACAAGTTCATTACCTAATAAAAAGAATTTGGTATGTCATGGAATACAATTCTCTATTAAGTGATTTTCATTTCCATACACAGAAACAATACCAAATAATGTTACCAAATTATTTTCTAAAAGAATTTGTATCTAAAATGGTCCAATTAGAACACACCACTTCGTGAATCATATGTGTGTGTGTGAATGTGATATTCATGCTTAAAATAAATTTTAGGAAATTTAATAAATTAAATAGAGTGAAAACAATAAAATCACTTAATCTAGCACCCTAAATAAAAAAAATACAAATATTCTTCAAATTCACCAAAACAAAACATGGTGAGATGCAAAATTTGATAAGGAATCCAAATATGAATTTTAATAATTTTTATCTTTGCAATAAGGCCCTGAAAATAAGGGTTTCTTTTCTGTTTTTAAGACAGAAGGACTAGAATGCAATTTACAGAAATCTTAGGGGGTTATTGGAAGATGCCAATTCTTTTTCTTCTTTAACCTTGAGCCAGAAGGCAGAGGAGGGCCGCCGTGGCCTCACCGTCACTGCCACGACCTGCCTACTTGCCTCCTCATCGAGGATAAGAAGAGAGGAGACGTCCCCATCGATCATTCCTTCCTCCTCTTTCTCACTGCCTTCCTCTCTCTCGTTGCTTCTGTGAAACGAAACCCTAACCCTAGTCATCCACGGCCGCCA
Source organism: Alopecurus myosuroides (assembly GCA_028641055.1). Taxonomy (NCBI): domain Eukaryota; kingdom Viridiplantae; phylum Streptophyta; class Magnoliopsida; order Poales; family Poaceae; genus Alopecurus; species Alopecurus myosuroides. The sequence goes on along the minus strand of CM054058.1, from coordinate 309,861,014 downwards.
CCATGCGCCGTCGATTCCGGCAGCCCCGGAAGCAACCGAGACCACCACGGGGTGCGCGGGGTCCTCCTCAACCTCCTCGATTAAGCGCACGGTTAGAGGTTCCTCAAGCAGTGCGAATTGCGCCGCCGTTCTCAAGTCCGGCCGCCACGGAAAGGAGCACGCCGCCGGCGACCATGACCTCATTTTGCTTCCTCAACGCTACCAAGAGCTTCGCGGCGAGGTAAGGAACCTCTGGGTGCCCTCCGTTTAGAATTTCATCGTCTAATTCGTCACCTCATAATGAACCGCCGCCGGCCGCCACAAAACTTCACGCCGGCGAGTCTCCGGTGACCTATTGGTCAAGCAGCTGTCGCCCCTAGACTCCTCACTTCATCCTCTACCGAGTAGTACTAGTTAATCGGGCCAATTCGCATCAAATCAATCAATTGCATCATCACAGTAGAAATCCCCACCGGTGATGACTCAATCTTGACATCCGCATGACGTCATAATTTGTTTTCTATTTAATTGACTTGCAACTGCCACGTGGACCCTACTTGTCATTTTAAAATCAGTAAATAATTAAAAATTTGTTAGATAAATATCTTTTATTCTGTTAATCAGAAAAATATGAAAAATATATCAAAATGTTTAGAAAAGTAAACTCTATATGTTTATCAACTTTTTAAACATGTTTGAAGAAATTTAAAATTAAATATTTTCTTTAATTGGATTAAATCATTTAAAATTGAGAAAAATAATAAAAAAATTATAAAATCAGAAAAATACAACTTATATACCAAAATGCTCAAAATGATAAATATAAATAATCTATGATCTTTTCATAGTCATTTGACCAAGTTTTCATGTATACAATATTTTGCCTAATCACTTAATTCATTTAAATTTAATAAATTAATATCTTATTCAAATCTTTTCAGAAATTTCAAATGATATACCAAATTAAAGAGAAACACATTTCCAACTAAAATATGACAAACATAAAACATTTTGTTTAAGTTATAAACTTGTTTATAAAAGTTTAATGAAATTCTATAGTGTTCCATTATAACCAGAAAACAATTACCACAACAGTATTTTCATTATTAATAAAACCCTAGTGTTTTCACACCTACCAAACCTATCATCAAAAGTTATTAGTAAGTTATGTGATGATAGAGTTAGATGTATTATTTCATCATTTTGAACTAAACTCTTTGTCATATGCTCTACACTTTTTGAATATAAAACAAAATGTGACTGTTATCTTTTCAATAGTTGTTTTCCATGTGTCATGGTCTTATTGCCTAACCAAGTAATAAAACACTTCTAACTAAACATGATAACAATTGTTTGCTAAGTAAAAGTGAAACATATGTAAGTCTAAAAGAACTAAAAACCACATCACCACAAGGAATGAAACATTTCACCTAAAACCTGTGTGCTTAAGATATCGTATCAAACATGGCTTACACTTATAAGCTGGGGTTTTTCCAGGGTAATTCACGATGCATCTCATTACTATGCATGTATCAGCTTGCCATTGTTTTCTGTATTCCTTACCGGGACTACTTTGCTATCTTTCAGATACCGGGATTTTCTACGAGACCCTTGAACCCGAAGACCTGGATTATTATTGTTATTTCAATCTCAGGCAAGTTCATCACTTGCTCATATCCATTGCAGTACTTCATAACAAACTAATGCAAAAACTCTATCGTATTACCACCTAGTCTCAAAAGAATGCATGATCCTTTTTTTATAATAATATGACTAATTGAATGACTACCTGAGTGGTGGTGTTCTGTTTGGTGGGTGGATGGAACCATGGTAAGATGAATAGGTCAAAGGAAGGTTCCATCTACATGGGAAAGTATTACCTAGGATTAATCACAACTGCCGTCAGGATTCTTGCGCCGTAAATTTTAACCATGGGTCTTCTATGGGGGGAGTAAGTCAGCTGTGATCTTCTCTCGTTCTCATGTCAACGGACTGCCAAAGACGTACGCTGTAGGTTCTGCGGGACTAAATGCACATGGGTGAGAGCCCTTACGTCCCACGGACTCTGGGGTCTATGAGTGCCTGCCAGGGGCGCGTAGATCTCCATCGTGAGGGGTGGAATCAGGCGTTCAACCTGCTGGCAGAAATGGGTGGGCATGTGTTGTGTGGAGAAGCACGGTTTGGCTTGGACCAACAACCGGGCCCCACACCTGAGTGGGAGTGGACAAGAATGTACACCTGGCTGTGAAACATGGTCTTGGTCGTCCATGGGTAAAGTAACGCACCTCCGCAGAGTGTAAAAGGATGTGACATGTTACCCCTTGTTCCGGGAAGGAGCTACGAACGCCGCAGGAAAGGCAACTCCATGAAGTTCTAGTCCTTTGAAGATCTGGCGGGCATAGTCTTCAGAATTAAAAGCAACCTCTTGAAGAAAGATTTACAAAAACCTTGCATTAGCTTATGACTCTTTTTAGTCTAAAGCTGTAGTTAGTGCATCAAACTATCCCCTATATATCATGAACTTGCTAAGTAACGCTCGTTACTCATTCGTTCCCGTTTGACCCCCTGCTTAGAGTTGAAGCCTGATGGGAGTCGTCATCGTGAAGCATCGTCATCAACAACGCTGATGGAGGAGAAGCTATCAAGGTGTAGGTGGAGTCCATTCTTGGAGGTAGACGTTATAAGCCATAGATTAGGGCTGACATCAGCCATAGTAGATTTAGTTCTGAGTTAGAGTTCTTCTCCAGCTTGGATCTTCGCATTGCTTCTTCTGATGTTTCTTTTGCAGGAGATCTTCTTGATTTATCAAAGAGATTCTCAAGATTTTGTAATGAAGTTTGTATCCTATAGTTTTTCCTGGACCCGCTATATTTCTGTTGTACTACTCGGAGGGATGTAATATTCACACGTAAGTCCTTCTATGAGTATTATGCCATTGACTTGCGCACTACACATGAAGTGGTGTGCGGGTCACCACAACAAGTGATTCGCAACAAGGCTCGATGGGTTCCTCAAGGCTACTCTCAAGTCGAAGGAGTTGACTACGGTGAAACTATCGCCCCCGTAGCTAGACTTGAATCCATTCATATATTACTTGCATTTTCCACTAGACATAACTTCATATTGCATCAAATGGATGTTTAAAGTGCTTTTCTAAATGGTCCTCTAAATGAATTGGTATATGTTAAACAACCCCTCTGGTTCGAGGATCCCAAGTATCCTAACCATGTCTACTTCCTCCATAAGGATTTGTATGGCCTCAAACAAGCCCCGCGTGCTTGGTATGATCATCTAAAGGAGTTCCTAGTAGATCATGATTTCGTACTGGGGTAATTGACCCCACACTTTTTACCAAAAGTGTAGATGGACATTTCTTCGTTTGTCAAGTATATGTTGATGATATTATATTTGGATCTTCTAATGTGAGTTTTGTAGACCAATTTTCCAAACTAACGACAAGTGAGTTTGAGATGTCTATGATGGGAGAATTGAAGTTCTTTCTTGGTTTTGAGATCAAGCAATATTATGAAGGAACTTTTATTTGTCAAGCAAAATATATTCAAGACATGCTCAAGAAATTTGATATGAACAATGCCAAGCCACTAGCTTATCCAATGTCAACAACCGTGAATCTTACTATGGATCACGAAGGTATACCGGTTGATCCCAAACTTTATCGTTCTATCATTGGATCTTTGCTTTACCTTTGTGCATCTAGACCGGATATTATGTTTAGTGTGGGTTTGTGTGCAAGATTTTAATCTAACCCCAAGGAAAGCCATATGATTGTGGTCAAAAAGATTCTTAGGTATTTGGTTCACACTCCTACACATGGCCTTTGGTATCCATCAAACACAACTTTTGATCTTGTGGGATATTCGGATGCGGATTGGGGAGGTGACAAGGTGGATAGAAAATCAACCTCGGGTGCTTGCCAATTCCTTGGTCGGTCACTCGTGTGTTGGTCTTCCAAGAAGCAAAATTGCATTGCCACCTCCTCCATGGAAGCGTAGTATATTTCTGCCGCTAGTTGTTGATCTCAACTCTTATGAATGAGGCAATGTCTTAACGATTTTGGAATTGAGATTAAGACAATGCCTCTTTTATGTGACAATGAGAGTGCTATAAAGATTGGTCACAATCTGGTACTTCATGGCAAGACCAAGCATATTGATATTCGGTATCATTTCATTCGAGATCATGTGGCCAATGGCGATATCTCACTTTCCTATGTCAACACCAAAGATCAACTTTCCGACATCCTCACAAAACCTCTAGATGAGAAGAGATTCAAGCAATTAAGGAGTGAGCTCAATATCGTATGTGCAAGCAATTTTAGTTGATTGAAAATCTTGCATACACACCTCTACTAGACTCCTATTTGGCTCTTAGATGTACGCATAGGCATAGGGGAAGTGTAGCTCAATCAATGAGTCGACACTACTCCTATAATGCATAAATAAACAAATCATGCACAGTGATCATTTCAAATGATATAGTATGATTGAATGATGAGTTTCGACATGCACCCAAGATATATCTTTGTGGTGTCATATCGAGCATACTCATACATGGTGGCTAAGGCCACCGCCCAAATCGAAGATTCGAAGTTTTGTTTGGTTTTTCATATTGATAAGATATATCTTTGTGGTGTTATTATTTCCTCCATTGGATGTGTGAGGAAATCATCATACTAATCCTTTGCTCCATGTGCACAACATCATGCTTCATACATCAACCTTGCATTATGTACATGGTCAAACAACTTGATTAAAACAAAAAATTGGAACAACTTCTTGTATCCATGTTGTTAAAACTGGTAGTATGCCTAAATTTGTTTTACTCAAAAGAAAAAACCAAACCAACACATTCAAAATCCACAACAAAAAAGGGGGGAATTTTTTTCAGAAAACCCGGCCTAGAGGCCGGCTTTGTCACAGGTTGCCCGGCCTGACGCTGCGGGTTGCCCGGCCTAGGCCGGGGTCGAGGCCGGCCGACTCGGGTGGGTGCCCGTCCTGGCCGGCTGCCCTGTGCCACTTAAGCAACGCGTTGGGGGGGGGGTTAGATCTCATATTCTTTTCCCCTACCCCACCAAAAAACCTCCATGGGTGCCAAGCCCCAAGCTCTTCTCCACCCACCCCCTCCCTCTAGACTCCATCCCAACCACCCTTCTCCTCAGATCTGCTACCCTAGCCTCTCTCTCCCCTACTCCTCCAAACGGAATTCTCATTGGTGGGGACTAAGAGGGGATCCGTCCTATTGTTTGAAGACTTTCCCCATGGCTTCTAATACGGGTACTAAATTATTTTGTGTGTTACTCCTTGGCCCGTTCTAGTCTCATCTTGCTTAGGGATCCCATGTGAGTGGCTAAATTTTTATTATTGGGGATTTCTTGTTTAGGGTTAGTGATTAGGGATTAGGGTTATTACTTAGGGATTTTTGTTTAGTGATGCCACTAGTGCCTATTGATTCCATATTGCTTACGGATTTCTTGATTAAGTGATGCCATGCTTAGGAATTTATTATTTAAGTGTTGCCACTAGTGCTTTTACTTACATATTGCTTAAAGATTGTTGCCACTAGTGTTACCTAACTACTATGACATGTGTAGTCACTCGAGTATTGTGCTTACACCATATGGCCATGACCTAGGACTTTTGCTTGCACTTTAATAGTTGGTTTTCCCAAAATGCTTCATTGCACTCCGAGTATCACTATGACATAAACACCAACTCTAAGTGATTTGTTTGCCCCCAATGCTTATTTATGTTTTCAATATGACCATGTGCTCTCATTTCTCATACTCTCATTGTAATAATCACTTATTAATCCACTTCTAAATAGTCTATCACCCAAACCAAATGTTTTCAATATGACTATGTACACTCATCTTGCATATGCACTTGCATTCTCATTCATTCTCAGGCAAGGAACCCGTGGCTACCACCTATGCTCGCAAGCGGACCAAGAGGAATGCTAAGGATGTTTGTGGCTCTACTCCCGCTAGGGGCTACCTCTTCCTGTCAATAAAGATGAGCCAGTACATGATAACTTGGGGAGTCTCAGCACAGTTGACTGGGGAAATCATCGCATGAACTTCAACCCGTATGCTTTCCCTCATCGTACCTGCCGCGACAATCGGTTTTATTGCAAGATGCATCAGCAAGTTCATGAGTTTGTGGTCTGCACTTTGAAGAATGATCATGTGCCTCAGCATTTCTTTGACCTTGATGCAGCTAGAGCAGTTTGGCCCGAGGTAATGGAACTCATGGACTATCATCAAATTAGCAATCTTATGGCATGTTATGTTCAGTTTTCTCCTGCTCTGCTTCGGGAATTCTTTGCCACAGTTCACTTCTCCACCGAGGGTGGACGTGCCATGACTTGGATGAGCAGATGTACTCAGTGTCATGCCACTTTGGCCGAGTTTGGTGCTCTGTTTGATATTGTGGAGCCAGTTCAATGTCCCTTCTCCCATGTACGGATTCATGGTGATGAACGGAGGATCATGAAGGCCAAAGACGGAATTAAACACTGCTATCCCCCTGGTGTTGGCTCTCAACACATCCCCAAGGTTGCATTCTTCTCATATTTTTGGTATGGGACTCACACTATTCTTCGGAACACCATTCATGCCAAGTTTGGGGAAAAGGGGATGGCTCGCCGGTGGATGATCAATCTTCTCTACCATATTGTGACTGCCAAGAAGAACAACAAGCAACTCGATGTCTTGGATTACATGTGGAACGAGTTGAAGCTTACGGTTCGTGACAAGAAGGTTCCCATCTATGGATCCTATCTTCAAACTCTCATCAACACCAAGATTCCGGCTCATCTCATCAACAATTATGCCATGGTTGTTCCTACTATGAAACCACTTCTCAGCGCCTCCCAGGACACTGTTGTTCCTCCTCCACGCTCCTCACGAGCTACTGCTCCACCTCTGTTTGAGGTAGCCCATGATGCCTCCCTAGATGCTTCTCCAGATCATGCTCCCAGGGGTCCGCGGAAGTTTAGCATCAAACGGGCGCTCCAAAGGATGAATTGCTTCTTTGTGGATAAACAACACAAGGACTTCCAGGCTTATAAAAGGGAAAGGCCTACCGTCGTCACCAGCGTGAGATCATGGAGCACCTAAATCTCCCACCGGGTCCTGTGAGCTCTAAGGAAGAACTTGATGAGCACAAATGGCAGTCCAAGCACACTTACTGGCTTGGCGATGATGCCACTTCTCTTGGACAGTTTTGGGCAGCAAATACCTCTCAGGCTAGCTCGAGTCAGGCTCCACCACCACCCAATGATGATGATGATGAGGAAGAGGATGATGATGATCAAGATGACGAGGACTTCGAGGCTTGAGTTTCCCCTTTTTGGTGCTTTGATGCCAAGGGGGAGAATTATCTTAGTGATCTTTGCATTTTCATAGCATGCATCCATTTGCCATTTTCTTTCTTCTAGTTGAACTCCTTATTTGGTTTATGGTTGTTATTCCTATGTGCTATCGTAAGACTATGTCGTTTTCGGGATATCTATTCTATGTTGAAGACTATGCCATTCTCGAAATATCCATATTGTGGTTATCCTATCTATATTCATTCCTTGATGAGAAGTATGGTGAGCTGATATCATATCCCTTCATACATGATTAATTGCTATGGATACATATCTTACCTTATTATTATGATAAAATGTCAATGGATTGAGTAGATAAATCCCTATATCTAAAGATGCTTAATTCTCTATCATAAAGCAATTTTGGGAACCTATATAGCTCTAGAGATTATCTTGAACTATAACATGTAGGGAGATCTAAATAGCTCCAATTATGTGTGCCCTCAGTATGATAACACAATTTATAATTATGGGCACACACATAGGGGGAGCTTCTATATATTATTACTCCCTCACAAATGCTTCAATCAATTTCTTTTCTAGATCCATATGTTGTCATCAAACATAAAAAAGGGGGAGATTGAAAGGACATGTTTCTTAATACTAGTTTTTTATGTTTGATTACAACACTTGGAAGTATTTGACCGTTGTGTTTAAGTGTTCTAGGAAACGAATGACAAATATACAAAGCTATAAGAGCACAAAAATGGAGAAAGGAAAACAAGTCGAAACACTTGTTTGTTAAAGAAAAGAGTCAAAGAAAGAAGAAGGAGGAAGAAGAAATCGAAGGGGAAGAAGAAAAGAGGGGAACTGCCTGGCCGGCCTGGCCGGGCCTCTGGCCGGGCGCGTCTGTTAGGTGGCCAGCCCAGGTCGGGCTCTCCCCTGCGTAAGCCGGGCGCTGCCTAGCCGGCCTGACAGCCGGCCCAGGCCGGGCTCGAGGCTGGGGGCGTCGGTGTGTTGGTCAGCCTAGCTGCTGGCCCAGGCCGGGCCCTCTGCGCCCAGGCCGGGCTCCCTCCAAGACAGGCCGGGCTCCCTGCCGGCTAGGCCGGGCTCCAGGCCGGGCACTCTGCACAAGCACAAGAAAACCCCCAACGGCCACTTTCTTCCCCCCACTATAAATAGGACTTGTCTCCTACCTTTTGGAGGTGTCAAACAAGCTTTCTCTCACCTCCATTGTTGACCACCTCCAAGCTTCAAGGTTCTCCCCAAATACCCAACCAAAGCCATTGATCTCTTGGGATTTGGAGGAGAAGATCTAGATCTACAACTTCACCAAGCCGATTCGTCATCAACCCACTCATCCCCTAGGGATCTTTTTGTTCTTGGTTCATTGGAGCCAAGAACCTTGTTGCTTCTAGCTCATTGGATCTTGGAGCCTTGTTGTTGTCCCGAGGCTCTTGTGCTCGTGGATCTTGCTTCCCGGTGTCTTGGTGGCTCCGGCGATTTGGTGAGGACCCTCCAAAGTTGTGGAGTGTGCCTCATCCTTGTAAAGGTTCTAGTTGTCAACCTCAACGCAACATAGTGATTCGAGCCTCTCCACATCGGTGGAAGGACTCGAAGGAGATACGGTGTGCCATTTGAGGGCTACTCGGTGTTCCACATTGGTGGCACCGCACCGCTCCAACGGAGATTAGCTTCCATTGGGAAGTGAACTTCGGGATACATCTCCGCGTCATTGTGTTCGATTATCCCTCAACTTACCTTTACTTGTTGCTACTAGCTTAGCTATATATATACCTCGTGCTAGTTGCATTTGCTCAACATATAGGATTGTCCACCTAGTTGCATAATCTAGACAATCTATATTTGAGCACTATCTTGCTAAACCGAAAAAGAAGCTAAAATTTGTAGTTAACCTATTCACCCCCCCCTCTAGTTAACCTCTCGATCTTTCACCTGTCCTAGGGATGTTAAAGGTATTCGTAGTGTTCTTGGTCATGTTGGTTTTTATAGGAGGTTTATTAAAGATTTCTCTAAAATATCAAAGCCTCTTACTAATCTTCTTAAAAAATATGTACCTTTTGTTTTTTATTATGATTGTAAGGAAGCTTTTGAAACTTTAAAGAAGGCTTTAAGTACTGCTCCTATTGTTCAACCACGTGATTGGAATTTGCCTTTTTAAATTATGTGTGATGCTAGTGATTTTTGCTTTAGATGTTGTTCTTGGACATCGAGTAGATAAGATATTGAATGTTATTCATTATGCTAGTAATGCTGCTCAAAAGAATTATACTACCACTTAAAAAGAGTTCTTAGCTGTAGTTTTTTGCTTACGATAAGTTTAGACCTTATATTGTTGATTTAAAAGTTACTATTCACACTGATCATGCTGCTATTAGATGCCTTATGGAAAATAAAGATGCCAAGCCTAGGCTTATTATATGGGTGTTGCTTTTACAAGAGTTTGATTTGGATATTGTGGATATGAAGGGTGATCAAAATCCTGTTGCTGATAACTTGTATAGATTGGAAAACATTGCTTATGACCTTATTCCTGTTAATGATAGTTTTCTAAATGAACAGTTGGCTGCAATAAAGGTAAACTCCCAAGATAGTCATTGGTATGCTAATTATGCTAACTTTATTGTTTCCAAGTATTTGCCTCCAACATTTATAGCTCAACAAAGAAGAAAATTATTTTATGATTTGAGGCATTATTTTTTAGATGACCCACACTTATATAAAGAAGGAGTAGTGGGTATTATGTGAAGATGTGTTCCAGATCGTGAACAACGAAAGATATTGAAAGAGTGTCATGGTAGTGCTTATGGAGGACATCACGCTGGAGATAGAACCGCCAGAAGATTCTACAATCAGGTTTCTATTGGCCTACTCTCTTTAAAGATGCACGTAAATTTGTTTAATCTTGTGATGAATGTCAAAGAGTCGGTAATATTTCTAGACGTAATGAAATTCCTATGAGTTATTCTCTTGTTATTGAACCTTTTGATTGTTGGGGATTTGACTTTATGGGTCCGTTTCCTCCTTAGAATGATTACACTCATATTCTTGTTGTTGTTGATTATGTTACTAAATGGGTAGAAGATATACCTACAAAAAGTGTTGATGGTGAAACCTCGTTAAAAATGCTTAAAGATGTTATTTTCCCTAGGTTTGGTGTGCCTAGATATCTTATGACTGATGGAGGTTCTCACTTTATTCATGGTGGTTTCAGAAAAACCCTTGCTAAATATGATGTTAATCATATGATTGCTTCAGCTTATCATCCTCAAACCACTAGGAAAGTAGAATTATCAAATAGAGAAATTAAATCTATCTTGCAAAAGACTGTTAATAAATCTAGGAAAATTGGTCTGATAAGTTGAATGATGCTTTATGGGCTTATAAAAGTGCTTATAAAAATCCTATGGGTATGTCTCCTTATAAAATAGTTGATGGAAAAGCTTGTCACTTGCCTTTAGAATTATAACACAAAGCTTATTGGGAAGTGAAAGAACTTAATAAAGATTTTAAACTTGATGGTAAGAAGAGAATTCTTGATTTGAGTTCTCTAGATGAATGGAGAAGTGAAGCTTATGAAAATGCTAGACTCTTTAAAGAAAAAGTTAAAGAATGGCATGATAGGAAAATACTTAAATGAGAGTTTCATGTTGGTGAGAAAGTTCTACTGTATAGGTCTCGTCTCAGATTTTTTGCAGGAAAATTAATCTCAAGATGGGAAGGACCTTATGTTATAGAAGAAGTGTATCGTTCGGGTGCAATCAAAATTGCTTCCTTTAAAGATAACACTACACAAGTGGTGAATGGGAAAAGACTCAAACATTATACTTCTTGGGATTCTTATGATGAAGATGTTGATATTATTCAAGTAGTGACTCTGGAGAAGTTTATTAGAGAGAAGATTCCAGAAACTGCAGAGTCTGTTTTCGAATAGGTAACAGTTCTGTTAAGAAAAAGTTTGCGTATCACTTTCCAACTTATATTTTTATCATTTAGGGAAAATATGAAAAATATTGAGCCGAAGAATGGTAGGAGGCGGTGCCGGAGGGCACCACACCACCTAGGGGCGCGGGCCCACTACTGGCCATGCCAGCCCATGGTGTGGAGGCCCCGGAGCCCCTCCCCGACCCGTTTTCGACTTGCACTTTCCTTTCGTTACATATATTTCTGCTATATAATCCCCTAGATCCCCCAAGGTCCGTATATTGTTTTCTCGTCGTGTTTTTGTTTCGACCTGTTTCTGCCAGGATCTGTTTTCTGTTTTAGAATCACTATGGCCTCCGCCAACAACAACAAGGGCAAGGGATCAATGTAAGATGATCTCCAAGACCATAAGCCGGAGGAGGAGATCGATAGTGGAGTTGGAGGAGATGTAGAAGAAGACCCGAGCGTGTACCCATGCGCCACCATCGCAAGCACTGGAGGGAAGGCCCCACGTCACTTCTTAGCTTCAAGGACACCACTTCCAGGCATTAAAAAACCTTTCCATACCTTAATCCATGAGTATCAATCTAAGAGGGTACCTGAGGCAAAGTTGCCTTCTCGCCGGGATATGGATCGTTCTAACCGTGCAGGTGAGGAAAGCCCCCGATTTGACATGGTGTGGGGGAATAATTCCGAGACCTGGGACTCGCCGTTGGACAAGTTCAAGGACCATATTGAGAGAAATACGGAGCCGATACACATGCTCATCTATGTGATTGATGATTTGAAGGAGTCAATTGATAAGCTTATTGAGAAGAGTTCACCACCACCACCGAAGAAATAATTCGTCATTGGTATTGGCATCCCCTTGGCTTGTTCCAAGCTTGGGGGAGTGCCGCAGTATCACACCTTTATCTTTCACCTTTTTACCTTTTTAGTAGAGTCATATGATGAGTAGGAAAGTTATCATATAGGATGGTTTGTAGTATGGAAGTATCTCTTCTTTAGTTAGTTATCGATGTATCCCTTGGTTTGAGTTGTCGTTATGGATTATTAATGAGAAGTTTCATCATTTACTTTCTACACTTTATTTTAGTTTGCAATTTTTGTTATATGGTTGATCTTTTTATTAGTATTGGTATCAATATTGGAGCATCAAGTTAATCTAGTTGGTTTTGGCAAACTTAGCATTAGTCAGTAGCAACAATACTTTGAGGCTTAAATAGAAAAGAGGGAGTTGCATGTAGATATATTATTCCATGATCTTTCTTTCTTGTTGGCTCATACGCTTAGTATTCTCAAGTTAATATTGTTTGTACTTCCAAGGAAGATTGCATGATTGGTTCTATCATATGTATATTTGTTTGTTTTCCCTCAACTCTTATGCTTGCTACCAGCCTTGCTAGTCAAAAACTTGTACTGAGAGGGAATGCTTCTAGTGCATCCAAACCTTGAGCCCCAAAACCATGCCATTTGTGTCCTCCATACCTACCTATATGTGGTATTTAACCGCCACTCCAAGTAAATTGCCTCTGTGCTACCTTTAAACCTTCAAAATTACACTTGTTTCGTACCCTTGTTTTAGCTCATGAGGACGCAAATAGAGAATCTTTATCTCACTTATTGATTGGACTTTACACACCTAGACTAATGGATGCATCCGCTTATCCAAATGATAGAAGAGCTGGCAACAGGGTGCCCAGCCCCAGAATTGGTTACTATAAAATTCTCTTCACTATTTTTGCCCCTAATTTATGAGTTAAAGCATAATTGTGGAAACAAAAGAGAAACAGGGATGACCTTCTATACCAGTTGCGTCCTTCAATCAGAGCCGCTCTTGTGAAGTCTAGTTGGCTTCTGACGTACTGTATATTCTGTTTGCCATTCGTTGACATAAACATACACCACTCCCAAAATTATTTTCAATACTGTTGTTTCTCAAATGAAAATCTCTAGCACATGAGTTAATCCCTGCTTCCCTCTGTGAAGGGCCTATCTTTTACTTCTATGTTGAGTCAGTAAACCTACTCCTTTCTGTCTTAAGCAAGAATTTGAGTTGTTGTGATCCATCCATCTATATTTTTATTTACTCAATCATGTCCTTTATCTTTCCTTGTTTAGTACAAATGTTCTTATATAAATGAATACCACTTTGAAAGTTATCAATGAATGTAAAGAGATTGTTATGATTGAACATAAGCTCTAATATAAAGACTCTGATCGAAAGATAAGTACAATCTCTTAATTGTTCTCTGACCAAGAATGAAGTTTTCCTTAACCAATTATGATTCCCTTTTTGCACCTTTATTGTGATTCCCTCTACTTGTTTCAAGCTGAATTATATGAGAGGAAGTTGCTATCTAGAATGACTTGTGTATTGATAGATGTGATGATTTTTGTTTGTATATTATTTATCGACACTTCACTCCATAAAACTGTGGTCATGTTTACTGAGTTTAGTTTCGCTTGGGGACAAGCGAGGTCTAAACTTGGGGGGAGTTGATACATCCATTTTGCATCACAATTTTATATTGTAATTTTCTGTTATTCATTGATATATTTCATATTATGATGCAGTACTTATGTTATTTCATCTTATTTTGCATGTTTAATAATTATTGGAGAATAAACACCGGGACCAGAAATCTGATGGAAAAAACACCGTCAAGATACACTATTTTAGAAGATCGTAAGAAGAAGGGGGCATCGGAGAAGTCTTAGATGTCCAGAAGAGGGAGCCAGCCACGAGGGGACGCGGGGTGGGCCACCAGGGGCCCACACCACTAGGGGCGCCCCCTTGGTCGCGCCTAGGGGTGGTGTGGCCATCCTGGCCCACCTCTGGCCGCCTCCTTTCGCATACTTGACCACCAGGGAACCCTAAGCCCCAGAGAACCATCGAGGAATAATTCTGCCACCTCCTCGGGGAGGAAAACAACAGAGAGAGAAAAGATCTCCGGCAGGGAGAAATCTACCGGGGAAATTGTTGGAGATATGGCCGAGAGGAAATCATAGAGATGATGATATATCTATGTATCCATGATTTGTAATAATGTGCCCTGAATAATATCTTTGTATTGATTGGCAAGTATGTGACTTGTTTGTGAAACTCTTTACTTACATGGTTATTCTAAATATGTCCCTAGTCGGAGTTCATGTGTGGACACACCTGAATATTAGACTAGCACATGTATTGGTTGATGGCTATGTTTCGCAAGTCATAGACATGGTGATGTCAAACTAATAATGTGAACTCATGTTACAAACATGGTGTTGGACTGATCCAGCTTGAGACGTTACAACAATGTTAATAGTTCTCTCTCTACACGTTGTGCTTGCTTTGTCCTTAGACCTGAGATTATCGCATGTTCTTGAGATGTGAATCCACCTACTTTGGGGCTATCAAACGCTACACCCTGACAGGGCAGTTATAAAGGTAGCTTTCGGGTTTGTCATGAAGCATGATGCAAGGCATGGTCAGTCAAGATGGGATTTGCCCCTCTCTTCACTAGAGAGAGATATTTCTCTGGGACCCTCGAGTGATCGGATCCAGAAATGCATGGCCATGATGAATAAGGTTAATAGTTAACCTGGAAAGGGATTCCGATTCACCACATCGAGAAAGAGTGATCAGCTAGGAGCATGATCAAATATTGTGAGGCAAAAGGAATAGCATAAACATGTGATGGTTCCTCCGATGTGATCTTTATGCACGTTTGGGAGTTTGCACATTTTGCTAGAAGCCGCTACCAACTATTGGCCGAGTAGATGTACTCGTGTCATGTCTAAACGTGTGTGAACCTATAGGGTCGCACACTTAAGGCAGAAGAAGAAGAATTCGGATTGGATCCAAAATGGGCCGGAAATGGACTCTAGAGTGGGCTGTTTGAGTGGCACCCCATTATGGGGACGTATATATAAAGGAGAGGAGGTTGTGTGTTTTAGGGTTGCTAATTCTGCACCACATTCCACCGCAGCCACCGTCTCTCCACGCCCCTGCCGCCCGCGCGGACCTAGCAGTCCCGCGAGCGGTGCTTCCACGCCGCACGTGTGGATACCGATAGAGGTGCTGCATCTGTAGCACTTGGACGAGCCGCCAAGAGGAGCTGTTCGTGGGAGCGACAAGATCCGGAGGACTCGTACGACTACCCAGCCCCGACCCGCTTCATCGAAATCGGCACAACGTGTCTAGCGGTAATCTCGTGATCTATATCTTGCAGCGGATCTTGGTTGACGCGGTAGAAATTTTGATTTGCGCTAGTGTAGCCTACCCCGTTTTCCTTCACAAATTCCTCCCCGAAGAGGTCAAATCATTGCCATTGTCACCGTCATCGCTCTGGGCATCATCAAGATCATCATCGTCATAATCATCACCACCAGCACCATCACCCTCACCATCCATCTCCATCCCGCTGTAACAGTTAGGGTTCTATATCGTTATTCTTCACTAGATCTCTCTCCCGGTGTGGATTACTTGCTAGTAGTTGATGCTTGTCAGATTTATCGGTGTTTGCACTTTATGACCAGATTGTTATTCATCATTATATCACCTCTGATTATGATCCATATGATGTTTTGTGAGTAGTTCGTTTAATTCTTGAGGACATGAAAAAATGTTAGTAGTGGAGTTATGTTGAAGTAATATCTAGTGGTTTGATATTTAAGTTGCGGTGTTATTCTTCTAGTGGTGTCATGTCAACGTCGACTACATGACACTTCACCTTTATGGTCCTAGGAGGATGCATTGTGTATTTGGCTACTAATTGTGGGGTTACCGGAGTGACAGAAACCTAAACCCCCGTTAGGAAACCGATGCACGAGGGAGTGTAGGATCCCAGAGTTTAAGGCTATGGTTAGATTTATCTTAATTACTTTCTTATATTTGCGGATGCTTGCAAAGGGTTTAATCACAGGTATGTATTAGTCCTAGTTGGGTGGTGCATTAGCATAGGTTCACCCACACAACACCTATCAAAACAATAAATATTAATCAACTACATGAAACGACAGCGCTTGAGGGAGTTCCCATGTGTCCTCGAGAACGTTTGGTAATCATAAGTAGAACAACTGACTTGTCCTTTGCTCTCAAAACGATTGGTCCACTCGTTGCAATTATATTTACTGTCTTTTATTTACTCGCACTTTATTTATCTGCTATATCAAAAACCACCAAAAACCTATTTGGTAGTGTTTACGGTGAATCCTCTATCCAACATGCTTGTCAACATCTTCTGCTCCTCGTTGGGTTCGACACTCTTATTTATTGAAAGTACTACGATACACCCCCTATACTTGTGGGTCATCAGCCATGCGGTGTATTTTGCTACGTGTGTATTCCCTTTGGTCTGAAGAACGCGGGTGCGGCCTTCTAGAGGTTGATGCGCATATCCTTGGGATCCCAGATAGAGAAAAATGCTGAAACCTGCGTCGACAACGTCATCGTCAAAACTCGTGAGGAACGCACGCTCATCGAAGACCTCGAAGAAACCTTCCATAACCTCCTCAAGGTCAAAATGATGCTCAACTCCGACAAGTGTGTCTTCGGAGTCGTGGCAGAAAGCTTCTCGGCTTTCTGGTGTCTCACCCTGGCATCGAGGCCAATCCAGATAAGATCAGAGCCATAGAAGAAATGCAGTCTCCTCGACGGCTCAAGGACATGCAGTGTCTCGCGGGATGCGTAGCAGCGCTGGGGCACTTCAACTCCAAGTTTGACGACAAGGCTCTGCCATTCTTCAAGCTCCTGAAGAGAGCGGGTCCCACCAAATGGACCGCCGAGGAGGCTACTTCATTTGAGGACCTGAAGAGGTACCTGGCCAGTCCACCCATCCTATTCGCTGATAAGTGATAACCCACAAGTATAGGGGATCGTAACAGTCTTCGAGGGAAGTAAAACCCAAATTTATTGATTCGTCACAAGGGGAGCCAAAGAATATTTATAAGCCTTAACAACTGAGTTGTCAATTCAGCTGCACCTAAAAGTACACTTGCTCGCAATAGTTTATCAGTGGTAACAGTTTTGTAGCAGCAGTAGTAATAAAATAACAACAGTAATAAAATAATAACAGCAGCAGCAATTGCGGAAAACAACAAGATTAAAAGTACCGTAGGCAAAGGGAATGGATGAACGTGCGTTGCATGGATAAGATATTTTATGTAATAATCTAAACATGGGCATTGCAGATAAATAATAATAATAAAGCATCCAAGTTCTAGGCAAACCATAGGCATGTGTTCCGATATAGTCATACATGCTCGCAGTGAGAAACTTGCACACCATCTTTTGCCCTACCGGCCCATTTGCAGTGGGGCCTCAAGGGAAACTACTGGTAATTAAAGTGCTCCTTTAATAAAGCACCGAAGCAAAGCATCAACACTCTGTGAACACACGTGATCCTCACATCATAACCATCCCCTCCGGCTGTCTCAATTTCTGTCACTTTGGGGCCTCGGGTTCCGGACAATGACATGTGTAAACACCTTGCAGGTATGATCAAGAAACATAATTATACTCATGAAATAATAACATGTTCAGATATGAGATCATGGCACTAGGGCCCAAAATGAAAAGTATTAAGCATAACAAGTTGCAACAATGGTAGAAAACACTAACAATGGATACTAGGCACTATGCCCTAACAATCTGGCATTATTACATGATCGATCTCATCCAATCCCTTCCATCTCTCTCAGCCTACAGCGGTGTTTACTCACACATGGACGGGGGAAACATGGATGGTTGATGGAGAAGAGGTGGCGGTGACGATGGCGATGATCTCCTCCGAATCCCCATCCCTGCAGGGCGCTAGAACAGGAACTTCTGATCCCCGAATTGAGTTTCGAGGCGGTGGCGACGCTTTGTGGTGTTTCTGTGCAATATGACGAACCCCCTGTTGTTTTAGGGTTACGGGTGATAAGTGGTCGAAAGGGGAGCCCGAGGGGGGTGCGCCCAGGGGTGGTGTGGCCCCCTCTCCGTGACTCCTTCTGGCTCCGGGGGTCTTCGTGTGTTTTAAGGTCTTTGGATATTTTCTCGGCATTTCCTGAAAGTTGATTTTTCTGCACAAAAACAAGACACCAAGGCAATTCTACTGAAAACACCGTTAGTCCGTGTTAGTTTTATCCAAAACTCACAAGTTTAGAGGCAAACAATAGCAAAAGTGTTCGGAAAAGGAGATACATTTTGGACGTATCAACTCCCCCCAAGCTTAGCTTATTGCTTGCCCTCAAGCAATTCAGTGAGAACTGAGTGCGATAAAAGAACTTTTACGAACACATTTGTTTCATATGATGTAAATATACTCACTATATGATCATGTGCTTAGGCAATTCATAATAAGATGTATGCAAGATAAAAGTCACCTAATAGTTATGCAAACCAAGAAGAGATACCAACAAACTATTAATAAACAACATGAAGTATATGTATCTATAGGATTGCAATGCTCATAATAGGGTATGATAAAGTGTACTCGCTTGCCCTTAATAATGGAGCAAAACATAAATGATATGGCACCTCTGAAGTTCAAATGAAGACTAGAAATAAAGATATCAAAGATACAAGAATCAAAGTTATACCACAATCAACCGTGTTCTGGACAAGCACATTACACTAAGAATGACAACCAAGCTCTCAAGAAGGTGCATAAAGTGAGAAGGTGAAGACTCAGCATAAAAATAAAAGAAAGGCCCTTCACATAGGGAAGCAGGAATTAACTCATGTGCTAGAGCTTTTATTTTATTAAACAGAGGTATTGAAAACATTTTTAGAGAGGTGTATGCTTATGTCAACAAATGGTAAACAGACAATACAATATGTCACAAACCAACTAGACTTCAGAAGAGCGGCTCCCATAGAAGGACGCATATGGGTAGAAGGTCATCCCTCTTTATCTTTTGTTTACACAATTATGCTTTGACTGATAAATTAGGGGCAAAAATAGTGAAGATAATTTCTTGTATTCATTTGGGATTGGGCACCCCGCTGCCAGGTCTTCTATCATTTGGATAAGTGGATGAATCCACTAGTCCAGGGTGTGAAAGTCCAATCAACAAGTGAGATAAAGATCTCTATTTATGTCCTCATAAGCTAAAAGAGGTGCAAAAAACAGGAATAATTTCTTTTTGATTGTTTTAAAGGTAGCACATGAGAAATTTACTTGGAGTGGCGATTAAATACCACATATAGGTAGGTATGGTGGACACATTTGGAAGTCTTTGGTCTTTTGGGAGCTGGATGCACGAGTAGAGCTCATACTCGGTACATGTGAAGGCTAGCAATAGACGGGGAGCGACAATCAAGAGAGCAACAAATGTCATAATCATGCTTGTGACAAAACAAAATTAATAGGGGCATAAAAGTGATACAAATACTCTGAGGCAAAATAAATCATCGAGGCTTAATTGATTTTTTGTTTTCAGTAATATGCATGCGTGAGCATGTGCCAAGTCGATTCAAGCGAAACAATTAGAGGGAGATACCACAATGTCATACCTTTCTATGAATAAAACAATGCAAGCAAATATTTATGTGACATGCTATCTAATATTAATAAGTTGGAACTAAACATGTGAGAGCACAATCTACTAAGCATCAATTAAACAACATACACCTTACACGAACAAACTAAGCATGCCCACATTGATGAGTATATGTACAAAAATAAAACAAATAGAGTTCATACCAGCCTCTCACCACAACTTGAATTTTTGTAAATCGTCATTATTGCTCTTCACTCGTGTGGATTGAATAATATAGAATGATAACCAAGATCCAATGGAGACACGGAACACCTAAGAACTCTGCAACAAACTTTACAAAACCAAAGAAGAACAACAAATATTTTTGGGTTTTCGAATTAAAACAAGAACAGAAAGAAACAAGCAAACAAAGCAAAATATTTTGGATTTTTTAATATTAAACTGAAACGAGAAAGTAAAGCAAACCAACAAAAAGAAACTAAAGAAGCAAGTAAAGAGAAACAACAGAAATATTTTTTGGTCTTTTTGTGTTTTGGAAAGCAAGAAAAAAACAAAAAAAATCAAAGAGAAGCGAAAGAAGCGAAAGAAATGAAAAGAAACGAAAGAAACGAAAACATGGATATACAAAGAACTGATAGAAATATGATATATAGATGAGTGTGATGTCGGTATACCTCCCCCAAGCTTACGCTTTTGGCCTAAGTAGAGATCAATCGCGGCGCAGGAAGTATCCCCACTATGGTGGGTCATCCCTCGCATGGTCGTACTCAGGCACCCATGAAGAAGATGAAGCAGCAGGCGCATAATCATACATGCGGGGGGTGGTATGGAAACCCCGCAGTGTCGGAGGGTTGTACGAAATCACTATCGTCCCTCGCTCTAGTAACCTCTACATGCGGGGGGTGCTGCTCAATGTATGCATCCAGCTCACTCTCCAAAAGTGACCATCCTTGCCTGCCATTAAGGTTAAACAAAAGAGGTGTAGGCAGAACTACTACTCTATCAGATTTAGTCACTCTCCATCTGGATTGTTTGGAGAAAGTTATTCCATAAGATAAATAGTTTAGGTTAGCATAGGTAGAGAGAAACTTATGTTGAATCATGGAAATAAGGTCCAGCCTCTCTAAAGGAAACTGAAGGTCTAGAGGATGTGGCTCCACACCATGAAAAGCTAGAAGACGAGATGCAATAAGACCTCCACAAATTCTTCCCTTCTCATGGTTAAGTGAGAGACGGTAAGCAATTAAAGCACCAAAGTTATAAGACCTATCATGTCTTAAAGAAGCTGAGATAAAATCTAGATCATAAACATAGAACTTGTTGGCAGTTTTTCTAGATAGTACACATTTGGAAACAAAATAAGCAAAGTATCAAATGGATGGGAGTTGAATTTCTCATATTTTACCACTCTCCCCCGTGAAGGTTCTACCTTGGAAAATCTCCTCATATAAATCCAGCAGTGGTTTGGGCTACCCCCTTACTTTCTCACATGAACCCCATTGTGGCACCCTGATAGCTGCATAAAAATCAATGAAAGGAAAGTCTACAACTTTATTATAAATTTTGTAATGGACCATAGGGTTAGGTAAAGACCAGCTAAAGCAAAAATCCTGCACCATAGACATAGTTAGTTTAATCTGTTGGGTAGGTTCATCCTCAATGAAACCGTCCAATCCTGCATTTTGCACACGAGTATAGAAGTCCTGCAAAATTCCCATAGCACGCATGAATTCCTGGCATGGATAGATTGATGGAAATACTCTTTCTTCACGGTGTACAAGCATGGCCTCATGTAATTCCAACTCATGCTGGTTAAGTTGATACACATTGTGCTCCATCTCTCAAATTTTTAAGCAATCATCACAAAAATTGATTTCAAACAACTATAAGGTGGAAACAACTATAGAGACTTATAGGAGAGCTAAACATGCATCAAAACTATATTATTTCAACTTAAATCAAGCATGCAAACTCACATAAGTTGTCACCTACAGTACCAAAATACTCAAGAAATACTCCACCAAATAAAATTCTACTTGGATAATCGAAGGAGTCACATACCGGAGAGCAGAGGCACCAAATTTCAGCAACAATGGTGGGCTAAGCAAAGAGATCGAAAAATCTCGGGGAAGAGCAGCAAGAACTCGGGTTCCAGGAAATGTTTTGAGTTTGGGGTGAGAGAAGGGAATCTTTGGTAGGGGAGAGAGTTAGTGGACGGCCAGGGGCCCCACACCATATCCTGGCGCCACCATGTGGTGTGCCTGACTGGTGGGTCCCCCTGGGGTGCCCCAAGTGCCTCTCTGCCTCATTTTTGACATAAAAATTATTATAATTTTTCGAGAAATTTTTATTTTCGAGGTATTTTCAGAATTTAATAATTAATTAAAACCCAAAAAAACAAATTTGGAAAGGTGGAAAACAAAACCAAAACCAGAACTATAGAGGTTCTATGACACTCTAATAGGCAAATAACCAAAGAAAACAAAGGTGGAAGTGGTGAAAACAAAAATATGGGTGGTGAAAACATGCATAACCACAATAATCAAGATGAAAACATGATTATGGATGATGGAAAACATAATTATACTAAAGTAGCAAGGTTATAACATGGTGAAAACATAATGGGGAAGGTGAAAACATAGTGAAAACATTGTCCTCTTCATTCAAAATCACTTTGTTAACAAGGTTGATCAAGTCTTGTTACCAAAAAAAATTTTGTATGAAGCTAAACTTTGTTTATCACTAAATAATTATGTTACCTCAACCTTGATAGATATATTCCCAATCATAATAATTTCATATTCTTTTGGTGGCATTGGAATGGGACAATAGAATTCTCCAATCTCGATCGTCTCAATATTTTCAATTGAATTTAGACCATATCTTCTATCCATCTTCTTGGGAAAATAAATAGTATGTTATTTATCATTAACATTAAAAGTTACTTTTCCTTGATTGCAATCAATGACATCCCCTGTAGTGTTAAGAAAAGGTCTCCCAAGAATAATAGACATATTATCATCTTCGGGCATTTCCAACACAACAAAGTCAGTTAATATCGAACAATTAGTAGTCACTTGAACAAAAACATTCTCAAATATACCAACAGGGATAGCAGTAGATTTATCAGCCATTTACAAAGATATATCAGTGTATATCAATTTTTTCAGAGAGAGCATGTTATAGAGAGAAAAAGGCATAACAATAACTCCTGCTCCCAAGTCACATAAAGCAGTTCTAACATAATTATTTTTAATAGAAAAAGGGATAGTAGGAATACAAGGATCTCCAAGCTTCTTTGGAACCTTGCCATTCAAAGAGTAATTAACAATCATAGTGGAAATTTCCTCATTAGGATTTGTCGGGGGGGGCTACCCCCGAGTAGGGGTAAGGCTGGTGAGAAATGGAGTTCAAGGTACTGGTTACCGAGTTCGGTTGTACCGAGTTGGTACGGGACGGATAGGATGGTACCCGACCGGATAGGGTGCTATCCGGCAAGAAGAGCAAGATATGAAGGGGAAGATTCGAGTAATTGTCTGGGTCATCCGAGTATGTTTTGGAGGATCCAGATATAGAAGGCAGCAGGTCTACCCGGAGGCAAAGTCAATGGAGCCGTTGGGTGAATTCCGCGTATCCAGGGGCAGTACAGGCTTGTGGTTCAAGTTACTAGGCGCATGATGATGTGTATCCATACGTGGGTACAGTGTGCGGTATGGGTGAGGCCATGTCATGTCCCTGACAAGGGGGACATGACGTGTCAGTGTCCATACCGCGAAGACTTTCGGCGACTGTCAGCGAGGACACGAAGGCGTGCGGTGTAGCACAATGTGTAGTCACCTAATCAGTACTTCCTTACGTAGTGGTAGTAGGTGGCCACCAGTATATAAGGTTGCCTCCCCCCTCCTGCGTAAGGGTCGATGAATCTGAGGTTTGTCTTAGCTACGTGAAGAGAGAAAAGTAGCAGAGAGGTTCTTCTTCCTCTAGCTCCTTGAGCTTGAGGAACTCTTGTACTCAGCACACAGAGAGAGAGGCAGGAGTAGGGGTGTTACCTCCACACGAGGGCCCCGAACCTGGGTAGATTGTGGTGTTTGCAGTGTTCTGAGCGCGCCAGTTAGGCGTGCGATCCCTCCCTAGATACCTACAACGTCCATCGGCCCCAACCTTAAGACATCCTATGGCATTTGTCTTGTCCACACCACGACAGTTGGCGCCCACCGTGGGGCCAGCAGCGGCGCTGGCTGGGGTTTCTATCCGGACGGGACCCGTTTCTCGTTCGGGGGAGCGCGTGGTTTGTGGCCTTGTCCACAGATTCGGCTCCCTCGACTTTGTCACCGACAATGCGGGTGATTTCTGCGGCAGGCCCGTGCCTGCAGGTGGCTTCGTCGTCAGCTTTGTCGCGCATCTGGTGTACGTCGCCACCACCGTCATCCGCGAGTACCCCGAGGTGGTGCTCATTGCTGCAGACCCTCCTTCCGTTCTCGCCGTCCGCAGGCAGCCAACCGGCGGCTTTGCGGGCAGCGTGGAGGTGATGATGACTGTCTCGCTCCCTGCTGCCGGGAAGGGCGCGCCCGCTGCGCCTGAAGTTGTTGACGAGCAGGCTACTCGGCCAAGTCACAAGCCATACAACAAGCCCCAGAACCAACCGGGCTACAAGGCTCCTTCTACATCGACAGCGATACCGACGCCTCTTGCCGGTGTCATCGAGAACCTAGGCATGCCTCTCGCCGCGGATACGAATCCGGCGGTGTTGAGGGTGCAGCTCGAGGAGCAGCGCCAGACCATGCTCTAGGAAGCCCGGGAGATGGCAAAGGTCAGGCTTGAATTCACTCTTGACCAGAATGATTATAATGAGGCTCATGCTTTTACTCCTGTTGCAAAGAACCCTAGTCGGATAGGAGTTATTCGCCGCAACTTAGGTGCCGAGTTGGCTAGAGATGGTAGAGCTGCTAGCAAGTCCGCTAGTTGACCTCGGCTGATAGGCCTAAGTACAGTACTCCTGCTAAGACGCTTAGGGCGGGAGAAGCAGTTGCTGCTGAGTTGCCACATCTGCTTGGTGAAGCTCACATTAGGTAGCAGGACCGGCTCAATGAGCTTGTTCTTGAAGTTGGTAGGCAGAATGAGGCTTTTCGGAAGGCGAATCCGGGAGTTGGTGCCTCTCATGTTGTTCAGTCGCATGGGATGAGATCCGTAGGCCAGGCCTCCTCACCTCTTCCCGGTGGTGGGAATCTCTGAGTGTGAACTCCGGGAAACATAAGCAGATGCACGTGTACGACCCGGCTGTCGCCAGAAAATAGCACGCTGTAGAGCAGCAGCCCGGTCAAGAACACGTTGTGCAAGGTCGTGGCCATGCTACTACCCGGGTTCACCGAGAGGGGCAAGGATACAACCGAGATGGTCCATCTCGGCACCCGGTTCAACCTCAACCCGGTGCAGGTCCTGTTGTTCAGTTGTAGGTTGTTGCCGCCGTGGTCAACCCGGTTCCCCACCCCGGTGCCGCACGACACGACAGATACGATGATGGGTATTCGGTGATGGAGCAGTCCGGATACCAAAGAAATGAGATGTATGATGATGGAGGAATTGGATCTCAGTTGGGGGCACGTGTGCTGCAGCCGAGTGACGCAAGGTACAAGCTGGACAAGATCTATCAGTCCGAGGAGGTGGAGCGGGCAGGCCCACCGGGACCACTCTGTTTTGGTCCCAGGATCATGAATGAGCCTACTGTGCAAAAGTTCCAGCTGGCTAGAGGGACCAAGACCTATGATGGGAGCACAAAGCCAGAGGATTGGCTGAATGACTATGTCACTACCGTGCACATTGCCGGTGGTAACCGCAGGTGGGCGGTGAGGTATATGCCTCAGATGTTGGAGGGTCCAGCCCGGATCTGGCTCAACAACCTGCCGAGAGACAGCATCAATTGCTGGCTTGATTTCTCGGAGGCCTTCATCAGCAACTTCACGAGCACCTACAAGAGGCCAAACCGGCCACAACAGCTCTTGGTGTGCAATCAGAGGGAAGAGTAGACAGACCGAGAGTATCTTACTCGGTGGAGTACTCTGAGGAACACCTACGAGGGTGTGAATGAGTCACATGCTATTGCCTGGTTCGCCCAAGGCTGCCGACATGGCAGCATGTTGTGGCAGAAGTTGCAAAGGGAGATGCCAAGTACGCTCGCCGAGACGATCAAGATTGCTGATATGTATGCGCTCAGTGACCCTACTAAGCCTCTTCTCGATTCGTTCGAGTCGAGAAGCAGAAACCAAGGCAATGATAGTGGTAGGCGAAATGATTGCCGGGACTACCGCAACAAGAGGAGAGATGACTGTACGGATATCCGCTACGGATCGGATCATGTGGTTGCAGTTAATCAGGATCAGCCCGCTGCCGGGAGCAGCCAAGGCAAAAAACTGCTGGGACCCAGTATGGGCAAAACCAGAATCAGGGCCAGGACTTCAAGAAGCAGTACAATGATACTAGGTTTATCTTTGAGACCATGAAGGAGGGTCCATGCGGTTTTCATACTCGGCATCCGAGTAGGCTAGCCAATCACACCACTCGGCAATGTAGCTGGTGGGACCGGATTAAGAGCGAGGGTTTTGGACAATTGCCTCCCCCTCCTCCTCTACCGGCTCCGGGTTCCAATGTTCAGCCTATCCGGGCAGCTGCTCCCAGGCCAGCCGAGAACCAGAGGAGGGAAAAATGTGAACCAGGTGGCGCAGGGGCCAACAACAACAACACCCGCAACAACTAGAACAACAACAACTACAACTACAACAACAACAACAACCGCAACAAAAACTTCAACCGGAACAACAACAACAACAATGATGGTGGTGGAGACCGGAACCAGTATCAGGAGCATCATGAGAGCTATATGGTGCTCACCACTGAGCTGGATGACAAGCAGAGCCAACGTAGGCGGGCGATGGAGGTGAACGTTGTGATGCCGGCTGTGCCGGATTACATGCATTGGTGCGACCAGGACATTTTCTGGTCCAAGGCTGATCATCCCAAGATCATGCCCAATCCGGTTACCTATGCTCTCGTGGTGGACCCAACCTTCCTTTGGTCCAAGAAGAATGTGAAGTTCAGCAAGGTGCTGATTGACAATGGCAGCAGCATAAACATTCTGTACCGAGATACTATGGAGAAACTCGGCGTTGCCGAGAACATGCTGCTACCCAGCCGGACCACAATCCATGGCATTGTGCCGGGAGTGTCTTGTGCTCCCATCGGCCGGATCTGGATTGATGTGCTCTTCGGCACGAGGGATAACTGTCGTACTGAGTGTCTGCAGTTTGAGGTGGTTGATCTTCAGAACCCCTACCATGCTCTACTCGGCAGACCGGCTCTTTCCAAGTTCATGGCCTCTACTCATGCGGCCTACCTGAAGATGAAGCTTCCCGGTCCCAATGGCATCATCACCATATCGGGTGACTACAAGCGCTCTTTGGAGTGTGCTGATGGTGCAGATCTTGCACTCGTTGGGATACCCCAAGAGGAGGGTGTGAAGAGCACAGCGGTAGGAGTTTTCCCCTTAGTTAAGAACCAAGGTTATCAATCCAGTGGGAGAAGGAGGACCTTCGGAAGGTTGATGCCACTGACGGTGGTGCTGGCGCTTCACCGGTGTCAGCAACAACGTGGAACATGCACACAACACAACCAAAATACTTTGCCCCAACGGTACAGTGAGGTTGTCAATCTCACCGGTCTTGCTGAAAACAAAGATTAGACGTATAGTGTGGAAAAACAGTGTATGCTTGCAGAAAGTAAAGAAAGCAGGAAATTTTTGTGGTTTGTTTAACAATGTGGAAAAATGAACCGGGGTTCATAGTTTCACTAGTGGTGTCTCTCCATAAAAGATAGCATGCTGGGTGAACAAATTACAGCTGGGCAATTGACAAATAGAGGTTGCACCGTAGTGCACAATATGGCATGAAGATTACTATGCTATTTACTGCGGGCATTACAACAAGATACATACGCCGACATCCATCTGCATCTGTGACTAATAATCCACCCTCAGTTTATCATCCGAACCCCCTTAGGTATTAAGTTGCAAGCAACAGATAATTGCATTAAACAAAGTCTATAATGTAAGCAATGATTATGCACTCGGGCACTCTCACCGCTGTTTTCTCCCTAATGGCAATAGCACATCCTCCCCCTTCACGTTTCTGTCACTCGAGCAAGGAAACAAGGAGGCATGAACCCACTATCATGCATAAATACTGTAACATCCCAAGTATGAAAAATAGCCATTAGAATGTTTGCTCTCTGTTATTTTATGTTTTGCATCATGACATCATGTTCATTGCATTTTGTTTTGCTTGTTTTCCATTTGTTTTCCTCTATTTTCCTTTGTTTTCCTTTGTTTTCCTTTGTTTTCTATTTGAATTTCAAACCAAAATTCAAACCTTTTGTTTCATACTTGTGATGTTACAATTTCCAAAATGATATTTCAAATCAAAACAATCAATTGGTTCCATTAAAGTTGTGATTCCAAAACTATTGTTTTGTTTCTATCAAAAATTCATTTAATACCAAACCCTTCTCAAATTCAATTAAATTCCCAAAACAGCAACCATTTTGAACTTTATGAAAATTGCAAAACAAATCAATCTATTGTTTCAAATAACCTTAAGGGTTCACACTATTCAAATGGGTCCTTTTAACAATTCATTTAATAGCAAATTTCATTCATTTTCAAACAAATGGCAAATATCAAATAAATTCAAATCCTTTGGAAAAATAAAAGTCACACAATGTTGTTGTAACCCTAAATAATCTATAACCAAATTTCCCTAATTTTCCTAACCCTAAACCCTAGCATTTTTCTTCCTTTTCAAATCAGCAAAAAAAAAACAATCAGAAACAAAAAAATAAAAGGAAGCAACCAGAGAGAGAGGGGCAGCAGCCCAGCCCAACTCCTCTCGCCCTTGGCCCAATACCCCTTCGACCCCCCACCCTTCTTCTTCCCCAGTACGGCAGCCATCTGAGGCTACCCACGTCGACATCAAGGTGCAACAGACGGTCCCGAGCTCTCCACACCCCCCTATAAACCCTACCCGAGGCCCTAGCCCATGCCCTACCTTTCTTCTTCCCCCTCCTCTCTCTCCCCCCCGCCTCCATTTTCTCTTCTCCTCTCTATGTCCCTTTTCTCTGAACCTCTCTGTAACTGCAGCAAACTCCACCCGAAAATTCCCCTCCTCCTCTCCGGTGATCGCCGCCGGGAGAGCCCCCTCCGGCCCGGGCGAGTGAGGGAATGGAATCCCCCCACCGCGGTCTTCCTCCTCGACCACTCGGTGGGCACCGGGAGGGCCCGAGGCACCGTCGCGTCCTTGTCGCCGCCGGCCACCTGCTCCGCCCCGACCGCCTCCTCCTGTCCCCCCTCGGTGCGCTTCCCTCTCCCTCTCGCTACCCCTCTCCTCTACCCCCTCTACACCACGACACAGCACACCCACCGCCCGCACCCATGGCCACCGCGCGGACCGGCCGCGAGCAGCAGCCCGCCGGCGACCTTCCCTTCTGCCAGCGCCAGGTTCAGGTTACTGAACCCGTGTGCAGTTTCAGTTTCAGAAAAAGAAACACCATTTCTAAACAATATCCCCACCGCGTTCCCCTACTGTCAACGATCGAACAGCATACCGCACTGGTCACTGCCCCTTGCGCACCAGCGGGAGGTCCCGGGTTCGAGTCCCCCTCCCGCAATAAAACCCAACTTTTTTTATTCCTTTTGTTTTTGTACAGAACTTCACAGAAATCACACACAGGCCCTTGCCAGTTTATTTTAAGTCCCTGGTAATTTTTCCTAAGTCCTTAGTTAATAAAAAATGGCAGAATAACACCTAAATTTGGAAATTGCTTAAAGAATTCATCTTAACTCCAAATTCAACTTTTTAAATATGTTTTCAATACCAAATTAAATGCTCTATCCAAATATAAAATTTGTTTACTGTTTTGAATATTTTAAATTGGTGAAATATTTGAATTCTTGTTCAATTCACTTAATTTTGCAAAATTCATAACTTGGGCATAAACATTCCAAATTCCACAAAATAAATATGTTTTCCAATCAACTTTTCATGTACTTTCCAAATATCAACTTTGTTTGCTGTTTTGAATAATTTAAATCGCTGAAAACAACTATTTCTTAATTAATGCATTTAAAATTGCCAAAATAATAACTTGCTCATTTTAAATCCATTTTCAACAAATAAAATATGTTTTCCATGCAAAATTAAACCACCTTTTCAAATATAAATTTTGTTTCATGTTTTGAATAATTAAAATTGGTTAAATAATTTAAACCTTGTTTAAATCATTTAAAATTGTTAAATTCATAACTTGGTCAAATTAATTTCCTTTTGAACTTATAAAATATGTTTTCAAACCATAAAAGTATAACTTTTCAAATATGAATTTGGTTTAATGCTTTGAACAAATAAAAATTCAAATAATTTCATGTTTGAATTAAATTCAATTAAAACTTGTTCAAACTTGTTTAATTCATAAGTAATTTATTCTAAATCCTTTTTCAACAAGTGAAACATGTATTCCACCCAAAATTGTGTGTTCTTTTCAAATATGAACTTGGTTATCTATTTTGAACAATTAAAAGTGGTGAAAACAACAAATGCTTGTGTAACACCTTTAAGGAACCAAAATTTCATAACTTAACAACTAAAATTCCAAAATTGATAAACCTTATTTCCAATTGATTCTATTGTTGTTATGTTGCTGTTTTCCTCATCCATGCATCATGCTTATCCACTTTCACCTATGGTTTAGTTGTAAAACAATTATTTCAACCTTAATTCATGGGCTTTCCATATGCAATCCAATTGCATATGGGTCCATTTAAACATGTTATCATGTCAACTAGTTATTTTCTGATGCATCAACTAAATTGACATGCATCATCCCATGTTTGTGCACTATACCATGTTATTTATTGTTTGCCTCTCTGCGTTGTTTGTTTGCTTCTTCTCGGATAAACGACGACGTTGAGACCGACGATACTTACGACACCCCTTCTAAGGAGTTAGCTCAGTACCAGGCTGCTGAGTTTGCAGGCAAGTATTCACTCACATGAACCATTGTGTTCCTTTCAACATTGGTTACCGATACTTTCCGTTGTCTATTCTGCTAGCCCTATGAATCGTTGCTCCTGTTACGAACCTATCACATGTTACCCTTAACCCTGATATAGCCTCACCTCCACACCTATACCCCTTTGCCTGTTGCCCGTGTCTTACTAGCATGCTTAGGATTGTTTCTGCTCGAGTCTGTTACCCGTTACTTTCTGTTACCATATTTTATTATGTTCCGGGGCTCGATGTTAAACAACAACCTGTTAATTTTGAGGTAATAATAATTTGCTGATAAGGCACCGGCAGGAGGCCCGGCGTGGTTTTGAGGCCTGCTAGTGTCGACCCTAATTAGGAAAAGGGTCTTGTCTACTGATCCATGATGAGCGCACTAACCGCATGTGGGAAGCGTGTATGGGCGCCCCCCTCAATTTGATTCGATTCGCATCTCGTCCAAATCGCCACACTTAGTTCAGGCTTTCCATTTGATGCATGCATGTGCAGGTGCGAACCCTTGGCGCCAGGGTGGAACTTTTGTAGTCGGCATTTAGGGCGGCGTGGTCTTAGAGTGCTATGAGGGTCCCCTTTTCTTCGTGGGGCTCGATTAGCCACGCACGCACAGCATGTGGTTCTTTGGGCTTGATGCGAAGAAGAGTTGAGTTGTGTTGAGTGCCCCGCTTGGTGGGAAAGGCCTTCCCATCTGGCGGGTTATTCTTACGTGTACGGCCAAATTGGTGCACCCCTGCAGGGATAAATCTTCTCGAGAAGCCGTGTTTTCCGCGGTTATGGATTACTTGGTGAAAGTACTGGCTAACAAGTACTCAGAACAGCTTACACCTAACTAATGATAACTTGACTAGTAATAGGCTTATTGACACAACAATCTGAACCATCATTAATCCAACTGTGTGAGTTATCCTCGGATTGCTTCTTTGGATAAGGGGCGAGATCCAGGATGGGTTTGTTTGGAGTTAGTTGTTAGTTGGTTACGATACGCTATCTTATCTCCTTTTTCTGTTTAGCCGGAAGTGGTAGTACCTCTGTAGTTGGTTAGAGCAGCCAGTTGCCGCATCTTTTATATCCCCTTTCTTCCGTTGAACCCAAAGCATCTGTGCTTGGTGTTGACGGGTTACACTTTGGTGAATTGTGAGTCTTGCTTGCCAGTACGTTTATGTACTGACCCCTTTGGGGCTGTGGTTTCCGCAGACTACGTTTCTGAGGATCCCCATTGTGGCTACTACGTGGAGTATGACGGGACTGCTGACGAGTAGATAGCGGACCCGAGCAGGATCCGAGACTTCGTGGATGGGCTCCGTCTTTTCGTTTCCGACCTCTTAGGCCTATTTGGATCTTGTCTGTACTCAGACACTTTGAATGCTTCCGCTGTGATGTAACGATGATATGTTGGGACATGTGTCCTCTGGATGATTGTATTTGTTATCTCTGCTCTAATGAGAGCTATTTGCAACTTATTTCAATCTTTTGTGTCTTAGAGATATGTTGTGATATCAGTTGTTCAAATGCCGTTGACGTACCATGTGTGTATGTTATGAAGTACGTCAATGGGAGTATCTGGATTTCTATGGGATGGTTTGCGCAGACGATGAATAGTAGAGAATGGTTGTCACACGTTTACGTGTTGGCCTACTCATATTGAGATGCGGGTGCCGGTATGCCCCGTAAGCCATTTATCTACTGTTTAACGGACTGTGAGTATCCCCTAGAAGTCCGGGTGCGACAAATACTCCCTCTTGGAGTCACTAGCAACTACTTGGCCAGAATAACCACTAGCAATGGAGAGCATGCAAGATCACAAATAACATATGCAAATAAAGACTATAATCAACTTGGCATAAGGTCAATATTCATCGGATGCCAGCAAACACAGCACAGAGAATTACATAAGATCAATCTCGATCATGATAGACAGCTCACGAGATCTAAACATGGAGGCATATGAGGACAAGACAACCATCTAGCTACAACTACAAACCCGTAGTCCAAGGATGAACTACTCACGCATCACTCCGGAGGCAGGCATGGTGATGTAGAAGCCTCCGGTGATGATCTCCTCTCCGGCAGGGTGCCAGAAATAGCTTCACAACCCCCCTGATCTGGGGTTGACGGTGATGACGGCTGCGGAACTTTTTCAAAGATTTTGATCAGGTGCTTAGGGTTTTCCATCCGGGGGGCTTAAATAGGCAAAAGGGCAAAGGCGGTGGAGACCGGGGGGGACACCCATAGCTGGCGCGCTAGGGGGCCGCGCCACCCTATGGTGTGGCCCCCCTGCTACCCCTCTTTGGCTCCTCTTCGGTCTTCTGGATGCTTCCGGGGAAAATAGGACTTCCGGGCTTCGAATTTTCCAATTTCGAGAATATTTCTAGAAGAACTTTTCTGAAACTAAAAACAGCAGAAAACAAGGAGCTGGCTCTGTGGCATCTTGTTAATAGGTTAGTCTAGAAAATCGATAAAAATGACATAAAGAAGGGAGAAAACATGTAGTAATTGGCATAATATCATCATGGAGCATCATAAATTAGGGATACGTTTATGACATATCATGTGCCTCTGCTGGATCTCGGCTAGCCGAGTCCATGGTCATTGCGGCCGAGAAGAAGAAGATACATGAGGTGGTGGCCCTGGCCCAGGAAACTCAACTCGGTATGCCAGGCATGCCGAGCTCTCAGCATGGAGCCACATTCCATACCTCCCAGGAGACAAAGAAGGTGCATATCGACCCGGAGTTCCTCGAGCGTGTTGCCATCATCGGTGTCGGGTTGGAGGAGAAATAGGAAAGCGCGCTCATCCACTTCCTCCTTGAGTATCGGGATGTCTTTGCTTGGTCCAACTAGGATCTGCCGGGTGTCCCGAGGGAGTTGGTTGAGCACTCTTTACATGTGCGGCCGGATGCCAAGACGGTGAAGCAAGCTCTACGCTGTTTTGCGGCAGAAAGAAGGAAATCCATTGGTAGCGAGATCACAAGGTTGTTAGCAAGTGGATTCATCTTGGAGGTGCTGCATCCGGATTGGCTGGCCAATCCGTTCATGGTGGAGAAGAAGAAACATGACCCCATGGTCGTTGTGGTTTGGCGCATGTGCGTTGACTACACCGACTTGAACAAGGCCTGTCCCAAGGACCTTTTCCACTGCCCCTGATAGATCAGGTGATCGACTCCACTGCCGGGTGTGAACTTTTGTCTTTCATTGATGCCTACTCTGGTTTTCACCAGATTCCACTGAATCCGGCTGATCAAATAAAGACTGCTTTTATCACCCCATATGGGGCTTATTGTTATCGTGTCATGTGTTTTGGTTTGACAAATGTTGGGGCCACGTACCAGAGATGCATGCAGAAATGCCTGCACGAGAAGATCGGCAAAAATGTGCAGGTGTATGTGGATGACATAGTCATCAAAACCAAAGAAAAACACACACTGCTAAGTGACATTGAATAAACGTTCGCAAATCTGCGGAGGCACCGGATGAAGCTGAATCCGACCAAGTGCATGTTTGGTCTCCCGACCGGGAAGCTACTCGGCTTCCTTGTGTCTAGTCGGGGCATTGAAGCCAATCCCTCCAAGATAAAAGCTATTGAGAGCATGTCTTTGCCGAGGTCACTGAAGGATGTGCAGAAGTTTACCGGGTGTCTAGCTTCCCTTAGCCGGTTCATTGGGAGAATGGGCGAGAAGGCCCTGCCTCTGTACCAGCTCATGAAGAAAAGTGATAAGTTCGTTTGGACACCACAAGCTAATGTTGTTTTCCGGGAGTTGAAGACCATGCTGGCTACCACCCCGGTTCTGGAATCTCCTCTGCCTAGAGAGCCGATGCTGCTCTATATTGCAGCTACCAACCGGGTTGTGAGTGTGGTGGTGGTTGTGGAGTGTGAAGAGGAAGGTAAATCGGTACAGAGGCCGGTGTATTATCTCAGTGAGGTGCTATCCATCTCCAAGCAGAACTACCCTCACTATCAGAAGATGACATATGGGGTCTACCTGGGTGCCAAGAAGCTCAAGCATTATTTTCAAGAGCATCCGATTATTGTAGTGAGCATTGCCCCCATCTCGGAAATTATGGGCAACAAGGACGCAAGTGGACGGGTAGCCAAGTCGGCAATTGATCCAGCCGCCTATGCCCTGACGTACGCAAGAAGAGAAGCTATCAAATCCCAGGCCCTGGCGGATTTCTTTGTTGATTGGGCCGAAATGCAGTATGAGCCTCCTTTGCCGGAAACAAATTTCTGGCGGATGCATTTTGATGGCTCTAAGGTGAAAGAGGGACTCGGTGCCGGTGTTGTGCTCACCTCACCCAAGCGGGATCAACTCAAATATGTGTTGAAGATCCATTTTCCGGCATCCGATAAAGTTGCCGAGTATGAGGCCCTGGTCTACGGACTGGAAGTTTCCAAGGAGATTGGTATCCGGCGGATTGTAATCTATGGCGACTCGGACCTAGTAGTCCAACAAGCCTCGGGGACTTGGGACGCGTTGGACGCCAACATGGCGTCTTATCGGTTCCTTGTCCAGAATATGTCTGGGTTCTTCGACGGGTGTGAATTCCACCACATCCACCGAGCTGAAAATGAAGCTGCGGATGCTCTGTCCAAGTTGGGCTCTTCTCGGCAATTCAACCCGGTAGGGATTGCTCTGGAGCACTTGAGGAAACCATCTATCAAGCCCTTACCCAACTCGGAGCCCATATTCATCCCGGCCCTGCCGGACTCAGAAGCTGTTCCCATGGAGATTGATGAGGGGATCGCAAAGGAAAACCCGGGGACTGCTCCATCTAACCCGGGGACTGCTCAATCCAACCCGGGGACGGCCTTAGTAAACCCAGGGACTGTCGCATTCATTTCGGGGATCATTTCTCAGTACTCGGGGACTCGTCTCCAACTCAGAGAAAATCATGACAGCCGATCCAATGGAGGTGGATGAACCAGTGTTTCCTACTCGGGAGACACCGAGTTGGGCTCTGCCTATATTATCCTTTCTGATGGATGGTACTTTGCCGAGTGACGAGATCACAGCCAGGCAGATGCAGAGAAGATCTAAAGGCTACACCATCATCAACACAGAGCTATACAAGAGAAGTGCCACTGTCGTGCTCCAACGCTGTGTTGAGCCAGAAGAGGGAGAAGAAATTCTCAGACAAATACACCAAGGGGAATGTGGGAACCATGCCTCATCCCGGGCCATAGTCAAGAAGGCTTTCCGGCATGGATTCTTTTCGCTCACTGCCATGCAACAAGCAGAAGACCTAGTAAGAAAGTGCAATGGGTGCCAGCGATATACAAGCAAGATTCATATGCCAGCTTCCGAGTTGAAGACAATTCCCATCACCTGGCCATTTGCAGTCTGGTCCTTGGACATGGTGGGTCCTTTCAAGCCAGCTCGGGGCAACATGACTCACATCCTGGTCATGGTTGATAAATTTACCAAGTGGATTGAGGTGAAGCCAATCCGGAAGTGTGATGGAAACACAGTTGTAAGCTTCTTGAAGTATATTATCCTAAGATATGGCTACCCACATGGGATCATCTCGGATAATAGGACAAATTTTGCTGAAGGAGCTTTTGCTCGGTTATGTAAGGAGAAGCGGATCCGGCTAGATATTGCATCAGTCGCCCATTCGGCTTCAAATGGGCAAGTCGAGGGAGAAAATGGCATGGTACTATCCGAAATAAAGCCAAGGCTAATTGAGCCATTGCTAAAAACACCTGGTTGTTGGCTAGACGAGTTACCGGCGGTGTTGTGGAGTCTAAGGACTACCCCTAACCGATCAACCGGATACACACCATTCTTCCTGGTATATGGAGCAGAGGCCGTGTTGCCCACTGACCTTGAGCATGACTCACCGAGCGTGACCCTCTATACTAAGGCAGAGGCAAGAGAAGCCCGAGAGGATGATGTTGATTTGCTCGAGGAAGCAAGAGAATTAACTCTATCACGATCAGTTGTATATCAACAGAATCTGAGACGCTATCATAGCCGGAAAGTAAACCCAAGGGTTTTCCGAGAAGGAGATATGGTGCTTAGGATTGTGCAACGCACCGCCAGGATGCACAAACTTTCCCCTCCGTGGAAAGGGTCTTTCATTGTGAGCAACGCTCTACACAATGATGCATACTACCTCATTGATGCACAGGCACCACAGAAGAACAGGGCGGATAAATCCGGAGAGGAATCCAAGCGCCCCTGGAATGTAGCTCTACTCCGCCGTTTTCATTCCTAAAAAATCATTGTATGTATCTCCTTAACCGAGTTGAATTCCAAGTCGGCACTCCGAGTTTGAACTCGGGGACTGCCTGTGCAAAAACTTTCTCTGTGTCATTTACCTTCTTACTTTGTCTACTCGGTTAGTCAACTCGGAATTTCATGTGTTAGTCTAGTAGTGTGTTCAAACCTAAGGGCCAACTCTTCGACTTTGCTGTTGTCCGCAACCCGGCTTCATGGCAAGCAAGAGAACAAGCCAAAGGTCAATAAACACACGAAAAACTGCTAGGGAAAGAAAGAGTTTATCAACAGAGTTGAGTGCTTTTTTCTTGCGTTTTTCGGCTAAGTATTGGGCAGTGTTAATTTCAAATCTCAAAGTTGTTAAGTATTAGAAACTCGGTTTTTGAAATCTTGTGACTCGACTACCAACAAGTGACAAGTGGCAGGTAAGAGCAAAGACAAAAGAGCCGGGTGGATAAGAAAACCAACTCGGGGACTCGGAATTAGCGCAATCCGACATTGAGCCAGTCTTGCTAAACAGTTTAAGTAAAAACTGAGTAGCAAACACGAAATATTAATTGTTGGATACATCTGCACCCGGCATACCGGGGATCTGATAAAAGTTTGAGAACGGCAAGGAGCAGGAATTTAGGCCGCCGTTGAGGTAGTGGTGGTCGCTTCAGCACCTGCCGGGTCGGAGGACTCGGTGGCAGGCTCGGAGGCGACAGTTGCGGCAGGAGTGGCGGAGCCGGCAGTTGGTGTAGGAGGCCCGGATGCGGTTTTCTCAGCAGTGGCCTCTAATGCGCTCAGCTCGGGAGCAGGTGTCTCGATCACCATCTCGGTGGTGACGACTCCGGAAGAGGCAGTGGGCTGCTGGTCAGCTTGGATCTCCTCATCCACCTTCTCGGAGCCATCTTTCGGCTCGGTTGCCTCCTGGTCGTCCCCCTTCTCGGACTCCTCGTCGCCTGCCTCGTGCTGATCGGCCTCCTCATCGCCCTCTTCATCATCATCATCGTCTTCGTCGCTCTCGACGTCGGTATCCAGCTCAGTGGGGCCATCTATATACGCCTTTGTATTGGCATAGGAGGCTAGCCGCTAAGCCGTCTCCTGGCGGCGCTGGATAAACTCCTCCTGATTGGTCCACTTGGAGTCATTCCGGAGCTTCTTGATCTTGCTGAGGTCGAGGTTATCGTACCAAGACAACACGAAATGAAGAGCCTCATCTGCGCCAGCTCGGGCTGCTGAGGTGCGCCACTTATTTAGTTCAACTTTGATGTAATCCAAGTTGGAGGCCAGCTTGTCAATCGTGTTTGGGGGCTCGACATCCGGCCAGAAGAACTTGTGTAGGGGCATGCCGGTGGACACAATGGTGGTGCCCGGGAACTTGAGGGATGTAACCCGGGTCTTGATGCTTTCAATCTAGTCATCAATCGTGACCGATTCAACAACGTCATGGCCAAGCTCCTTCCTTAGTTCCCTGGCCCTTTCCACAGCTTTGTCAGCACCCGAGTTGAAGTCCGGGAATGTCCTTGAGAGAGGAGATACTGGGTAGAATCAAGAAGAGACCGAATAGAAGAAAGACCGAGTAGAAGAAACCGGATAGAATAATTTAGTGAAGGGAAGTAACTTACAGCGTAGCTCCATGACAAACTCTTTAAGCCGGCTAGTCCATCCTTCAGCAAGGGCGTGCTGCTTCTCCAGCAGACCGTGGGAGTTTACCAGCATGCTGTCAAGCGCGGCGTTCAGTGACTTGAGGGACTCAATTTCCCTCTCTAACTCAAGCTTCTCGATAGCCGCCTAGCTCAACGCCTCGGTCTTGTTGGTCCCGGCCTGCAGTGCCATCTTGATTGCTTCAGCCAGCTCACGCTTCAGTTTGAGCACCTGATCCTTCTCGGCGGCAAGGTCTGCCTCCAACTTGGTTTGGCTGGCCTGTACGTGCTGCTACACATCGGCGGGGGTGACACACCCTTGGTCTTGATTAAGGAATAGTTGGCGTTCCTCTGGAAGGAGGCAGTCCGGTCAGCAACACAATGAGAATACGAAAACCGGATAAAAGAAAGGTAGATGCAACTTACTCTCCAGAGCCAAGATTTTGCTTTGTGTTCACTCGGCCAGCACAGTACAGTCTTGGTGCTTCTCGGCGAAGGCCTAATGCTCACCTGCAGAGAAAGCAGAATTAACCATATAGAAAGAAACTGGCGTACACACAAAACGCACAAACAGAAAATGTTACACTTACTCTCCAAGGAGGAGATCTTGGTAATGGCATTCGTGAGCTGCTTCTCCAGAATAGTTGTGATTTGGGAAACGTAAACCGGGTTAGAAAACTGATGCCGAGGAAGCATATGCAGTAACTCGGCAAGAATAAAAGTTACCTCTTTGGTCACGCTCCTGCTGCAGCTCCCGGTTCTGCTCCTTGACGTTCCGGTGGGACCATAGGAGCTTGCGAAAGACCCTGGGGCGAGTTTCAGTGCATTCCAGAAGAGAAACAGATACAAGGCTAGTGGTAAGATTTGACCCGAGTGAACTTCAACTCGGACGAGTATTGCCTACTCGGCCCAAATCTCAGGGACTGGATGGTGTATGAAATATGGATAGAAAAGTTGGCAACTCGGAAAAGCCGGATTGGAGAGAAAGGACTTAACCGGGAGGTGTTCTCGGCGTCTTTGGCAGCAGTGTGCAAGCAATACATCTTGTGCGCCAGAGTGCTGCTGGATGCAGCAACAGCCATCGAGATGGGGCCGACATCGGCATCGTTCCAGGCTTGCCGGTAGTTATCCAGATTGCCCAGTTTCTTGCCATTGTACTCCGCATCAATATAACCTATCCGTTCCAGCGTGGCGTCAATGTCTTCACACATCTCATGAGCAAACTCTGTCAGCTGCGTATCCGGCCTAATGGTCAGAGTACCGGCCTTGGTCTTGGATCCGGCTGTGCCGGTATTCTTCTTCTTCTGCAGTTGCTGCTGCTGCTCCCGCTGTTGCAGTCTCTTATGCTCCTCTTGTAGCTCTTCCCAATGAACGGGAACCCTCACGGTGGGTTTAGTTGTGCCGCTGCTGCCCGCACCTGCAGCCAGCTTATTCGAGGGCGCAAACTGAAGCTGATGCTGCACTTGCTGCCGGGTGCGTGAGGCAGGGACGCTCCTTGTGGGCGCCAGGTCTCTACTCGGAAGTGAGGGGCGTGGCATTGCTGCTGCTAATGGAGCCCGGCGCGTGGCCGTAGGAACTGTGCTCGTGGTCGTCTTGGTCTTAGCTGTCTTGGTGGTGGTCGTCTCGGATATGGCCGCAGACTCCAGGGGAGTGGGCTGTCTCGGCGGAGTTGGTGGCCTGGCTCCTTGTCGAATCTGTAACTTGGCAAATCCCTCAGGTGATCCCATAGGGTTTCGAATAGGAGAACCCATGAGCTCTAGTGACGATCGTCGGCTAGACAGGGGGCTCAATTTACCCAGGTTCGGGGCCCTCGTAGAGGTAAAACCCTTACTCCTGCCTCTGTCGATCTGTATTATCGAATAGATCGGTTACAATGATGATTGCTCAAGTCGAAAGGACAATCTTGAGCTCAAGGCTTTGGTGGTGCGGTATTGCTTGGTCTCCTCCCGGTGGCTCTCCTGGCCTTATATAGATGGCCCGGTCTCAAACCCTACCCCGGGGGGACTCGAATTCTAACCCTATGTCGGTTACAAGTTTCCTATCTTAGCCCGCAAGGCATTGCGGGTGGGCTTCAAGTGGGCCTTCCAGAATACTCCAAGGGCCTCTCTTCTTGGGCTTTAGCCTTGGGCCTAAGACGGGTATCTTTACTCGCAGGGTCCAAGGTCTATCCCTTCGTCAGTAGCCCCCGAGCGTTTGCTCGATTGGGATTTTCCAGTCGAGTAGACGGTCAGATTTTTCGTCTTGCATTTTTTTGGATAACCATTATGGTTGTTTTCCGCTTGGAGGGTGTATACCCTGTGTGATGAGCTTTTATACCCGAGTATCGAGCAAGTGAAAGTGCTTGTGCTTTAGGGCTGTTTTTCGCAGAAGGATGTGGCGCAGCAGCTTGGCTCTCCCGAAAGATCAGGGCCAATTAATTGTAACTAGGGAAAAATAGTTCTGGCCTACACAGATTCGAGACCTCCGACTCGAACCCGATGAGGTGATCATTGCGACTGGGCCGTGGAGGTCTTACCGAGTCGAACTTAACCTATGGGGGTACCCGGCGCGTCCGCTAGGATTTTTCTTCGTATTTTTGACACGGAACCTTACCGGAGGACGCAGCTCGAGTGCGATTCCAGGCCCTCAAGAGAGATCTTTTGGGTCTTACCTTCATATTCAAAAGAATACGGCATCCGGATGTACCTAGTCGGCTGAACAATCCAGGTTTATGATGTGTAGACATCATGTGACAGGGTGGCAGGATTTGCACACCCGCAGAGTTCCAGGTCTATGGTTTCGCGAGTAGGAGAACCAAGATATTTTTTTCCATACGAAAGATTTTTCGTGCTTGGAGTTTTATGCCCATACGAAAGAGCTTTCGTGTTTAGGGTCTTGTTTTCTTGTGAAAGAAATTTCACGCCATAATTTGTCCATACGAAGTTATTTTCGTGTTTGGAGTTTTATGCCCATACGAAAGAGCTTTCGTGTTTAGGGTCTTGTTTTCCTGTGAAAGAAATTTCATGCCATAATTTGTCCATACCAAGTTATTTTCGTGTTTGGACTTTTTATTCGAAATATTCTCCAGCTTGATGATGCACGCTATGACGTCATGGCGCACTTTTATCCTCCCGATGGGACGTGACGGAACGAGAGCATAAGTGCTGGCCCACCTTGTCAGCTCTTTGACCGGAAACGAGACGCCGTTCCCGGTTTTTACGCAAAATGCGCGCAGTAAATGCGCACGATCCACTGTTAGAATCGTGGCACGAAATAGCATCCGCCGCCCTTTCGTTTCGCCTTCGCACGCGGCGGCCGCGATGGATGCCACGTGGCTCAGTGAGCGGTCAGGATCGACTAGCTCTGTGTATAAACGCAGGCCTTGGGTGAAACGGCGAAAATTTCCCCTGCCTTCGTCTTCTTCGTTCTTCATCTTCCTTGCTCTC
Organism: Alopecurus myosuroides; assembly: GCA_028641055.1. Classification (NCBI taxonomy): domain Eukaryota; kingdom Viridiplantae; phylum Streptophyta; class Magnoliopsida; order Poales; family Poaceae; genus Alopecurus; species Alopecurus myosuroides. Next base: position 309,818,914 of record CM054058.1, on the reverse strand, counting down.
CACCTCCTCTCACCTCGAGTTTGCACTAGTGCCAATGGCGGGAGGCAAGAAACGCGGTGCCGCCGTCTCGTCGTCGAGGGCGTCAGAAGAAGTTCCTGCGCCACCCGCATCGCGCTCGGGCGATTGGCGCTCGCCCAACACCACCCACAAGAGCATCAAGGAGATGCAGCGGGAGGGGTTGCTGCCTCCGGAAGCTGAGAAACGGGTGCGCCTCAGCAAGAAGGAGGAGGTACCCAATCCCCGCGCGAACGAACGTGTGGTTTTCGCGGACCACGTGTCGCGCGGACTCTCCTTTCCTCTTCACCCCTTCCTCGTGGCATTGATGTATGTCTATGGCATACAGCTCCACGATCTGCCTCCGAATGCAGTGCAGCATATCTCGTGCTTCATTGTATTTTGCGAGTGCTTCTTGGGCATTCGCCCACATTGGGGCCTCTGGAAGTCCCTCTTCAAGGTTCGAGTCTTCCGCGAGAAATCGCGAGCAGAGAACGAGCCTGGCGAGCCGCTGCGCACCGGCGGTTTCGGGATCCAGGCGAAATCGGACACCATCTACTTCGGGATGCACTTCATCGACTCCGCTCAAGGGTGGAGAAAGAAGTGGTTTTACGTCATCGACAACAGCTCGGGTGGAATTCAGGAATTCCACCCATTCGATGTCCTGAAGAGGCGGAAGTCATGGGCGCATAAACTGTCGACTGAAGAGAGCCAGGTTGTTACGCCGCTACTCGCCAAGGTGGCCGCCCTTCGGGATCAAGCCGCCGGAGTTGTGCTGAACGGGCTGCACCTGGCGATCATCTTCCTCAAGCGCAGGATTCAGCCCCTGCAGAACAGGCCTTCCACGATGTGGGAGTACCCGGGCATCGAAGACCCCAGTTGCGTGAGCCGCGAAGAGCTCTGGAACGTCGAGTTCGAGAAGAAGATCGCGGCCTTCACCAGCTTGAAGGTGGGCGAAACCTTCCCCGACTGCATGGTCGCAGCTTTCGAGGCATCAAGGCCTCCGCCACCCGAAGTAAGTTTGTCTTTCCTTCTATCTTCATTTCTTTCCTTGTTCTGAAATTTGGTCGACTGAATTTTTCTCTTGCTTTTCTTCTGTCTTCTTTGGTAGAGCCTAACCGTGGCCACCTGCTACCCGCCAATGTCCGGGGAGGATGCCTCGGATTTGTTGGCGAGTAACTTGGACGGCCCAGCCGACACCAGTGTTGCTAATGCCTCCTCGAGCTCCGAGCATGACTCCTCGGATGGCGCGGAGGAATCTGGTAGCGGTCTCCTCCACCGCAAATGTCGTCGAGTGGAGGGCGATGAGGCCACCTCCAAGGACAACTCTTTGGACAAGGAATCTCCCGGGAAGGGGCCCCTCATCATGACTCCGCTGCGCACGCGCCCCCCTTCTCCTTCATTTCCAAATATCCAAACCGTCTGGAATGCGGATATGTTGGACGACGAAGATGACGACGAGTAAGTTTCTCTTCTTGTTCTTAGTCGAACATTTTCCTTTCGCATCTTTTGACATACTGTCTTCATTGTAGTCTACAAGCTATCAGCCCTCGTAGATTTGTCTCTTCCCTTCCTCTCGAAAAGAGGAAGAAAGTTGAAACCGCGGGTGGGACCCCTACTGCCGACACCGTGCAGAATTTGCCGAGTGTAGCCCCCACTGCGGCGACTACGGAATACAGAATTCCTAGTTTTGCTGCTGGGGCCTCGACTCCGAAGGAGGTGTCGGGTAGCTCAGCGGATCCCCTTTCCTTCGCCCAAGGCCAGGTAAACTTTGCTGTTGCTTCTTCAGTGTTTTGCTAGTTTGGATCTGTTTTTTATCGGGTGCACGGCAGTGCTCCCGATGGGAGTAGCCCCCGAGTCTGTAGTTGATCGCATGCGATTGGCTATAGGCTCAAAGATGTAGACCTTGTCCTTTCTTCTTGCTTTATCGGGTGCACGACAGTGCTCTCGATGGGAGTAGCCCCCGAGGCTATACTCGAATGTTTTCAATCGTGTATAGGCTCAAATTTCTCTTTTCTGATTCTACTATCTTCATGTTCTTTGCAGTCCCTCATCGACTCCCTTGCGGCCGTTGGTCGTCGTGTTGTTCTTGCCGAAACGAAATGCGGGACCCTTCGGTCGGATCGTGATCGACTCGTCAGCTAAAATGAGCTCCTTCGAAGTAAGTCTATTGCCTTCCCCCATCTTTATCTCTTTATTTCTGCCAATTTCTTTGTTTCTGATAATCATTGATGCGCAGCTCAAATTGAGTTTATGAAGGCCGAGAAGGCGGATGCCTCCACTCGGGCAATTGCTCAAGAGGCTCAGTTGGCAGCTACTCGACAGGAACTTGAGTCCTCCCGCATGCTGTCGGCTGACCTCGAAGGAAAGCTTGCGGCCGCCCAAGATGCTCTGAAGAATCTGGAGGAGGCTGGCACCAAGGAGGACTCCGACCTTGTCGACTTCCTTCGTCCTCTGGCCGAACGTTTTGCGGGTAAGTTGCTTTTGGTCTATTGTCGTCTTCTGGTTGTCTGATAGGCCCTTGGATTTTAATATTTTCCTTTGCAGGTCTTCTGGGCGTCCCACTGGAGCTTCCTGGGGTCCAACAGGTGGATGCGCTGACCGATTCCTGCGCCCATCTCAGGAAGCACGCCGAAGGGATTTGCACCCTGATTGGCGATGCCATTCGAGTGCTGACACAGCTTCACGGTCACCTTCTAGTCAACGCCGTGTCTCCACCTGCGCTAGGTGATCTTTTGAAGATTTTCTCGGAGAGCAATCTCCTTGGCTCCTACGCAGTTGCGCAGTCGGAGTCTGGGGCGAAGACCACCATCCAGTTCGCGCTGGCGCATGGAGTCACCGGTTTGGAAGAGGCGTACTCGGACCTTCCCGTCGATCCTTCTACGGGCAAAAAGGTAGGGCTTCGTCATTTTGGCGAGCCAGCCGAAGTCCTTGCTCGGAAGTTATCCGAGTTGTTCGCCCGTGCTAGGGGAGGCACCGTCGCGAGCGGCAGCACAACTGCAGCTCCTTAGTATATTTTCTTTGTATTTCGCTCTTTCGATTGTAATGAACCTTGGGATGCATTCCCGTATTTTCATCGTTTAATCGAGATGTCTTTCTGAGATGCTTACTGTGACTGATTTGCTGTGTGTTTCCTCCTGATGGGAGTAGCCCCCGAGCACCTGTCGAATATGTGATTGTTATATCTCGAATGGGGCATCTTATTCCTTCAATTTCCATGTATTCTTCCAGGTAGTCGGGGTTGTTGCGGAGTCTTCAGGTGGACTTGCTACCCCAGCAAATCCTCTTGTTGCCGATGTTGGGACCTTTGCAGGCCTCCATGATCGTGTTGCGGATGGTGAACGCAAGCTAAAAGCATTGCGTGGGGGTAGCGGATGTAGCCAAGTCCAAACAAAAGTTGGCGATTGAACGCGAGCAGTTTGTGATGGATGAATTGGCGTCTGTTGCCGAGGATTTGCTCTGTAAGTAGTTCAGCCCCCTAGTCTTCTTTGTCCTGTATGTTTCTTTGATCATATACCTTTGTTTTTCAGTTGTTCAGCCGGATGATAGGAGTGAGAAACAGTGGATGGAGAATCACATCCTTAAGGAAGCTGGCAGCTCAAAGCCCCATGCGAGTAACTTTTGGTCCGATCGTAGTCGAGGCTTTGTGCTTGCTACCTTGAAGTTCCGGGTCATCCAGGCGAAGATACTCGTGAGTTCCTTTCACGAGGTTTTGATTGCAATGAACGCTGCTTTCTATCCGTTGGAGAGGGGTCCTGAGGATTGGAGCCATCTTCTCAGGGTGTTCGGGCGAGAAGGGGAAATTCGCGAGTGTGTTCGCAACCAGATGATTTGCGGCTCGGTAGTGGCCCTCTCTTTCGTCCGGTTGTGACATCCTGAGGTGAATTTCAACTCCATAGCTAGACTTCCTGATGGTCCAATCGTCGACCTTTCTCCTCATTATAGGGTTGTTCGACCTGCGGCAGAGGAAATCATTCGATTGACCTCGGCTGAGGTAGATCGGGTTTTGGCGGCTGAGAATGCTCATCGCCATGTGTGATTGTAGGATGTATGTATCCTGTTGTGCTGTGTAGTTGTAAAAAACTTTTGTAAGGTGTTTACCTTGTATACAAAATTCTTCCTGTGATGATGTGTTAGGTGTAGCCCCCGTGTGTTTGTGGGGTATATACCTGTTGGTTTTAGCATGTAAGGATGGAGAACTCGAGTATCTATGGTTGAGAAACCATGTATTTTATTGCAATGACTGAGAAGTCATGTGTTATTCTTTAGAGCTAAAAGATGGCTAATATATATAGCCTTATTATGACGAGGAAAAATGAATCTAAGGATAAAATTTGCAGAGTTGTGCAACATTCCAAGGGTTGGAATAGATGCCTCCAGTCGTCGGATTCTTCAGTCGATAGGCGCCACCTAGGATAACTTTGTGTATTATGAAGGGTCCTTCCCATGGTGGCTCGAGCTTGTGTCCCTCCTTCTGCTTGAGCCGTAGCACCAGATCTCCTACTGCGAAGGCTGTGTGGCGTATGCAGCGGCTGTGATAGTTTCGCAGCGACTGCTGGTATACTGCGGATCTTGTGAGTGCAATATCGCACATTTCGTCGAGTGCGTCCATATCATCCGCGAGTGCCCTGTTGGAGGTTTCTTCGCTGTAAGCAACAACCCGTGGGGCGCTGAACCTGATGTCCTCGGGAAGGACTGCTTCAGCCCCATATACCATGAAAAATGGTGTGTAGTTTGTGGATCGATTTGGAGTTGTGCTGAGGCTCCATAGCACGGAGGGTAGCTCTTCTGCCCAATGTCCCGCTGTCGGGTGTAGTCGATCGAGTAGGCGTTTCTTGTTGCCAGCCGAAACTAGTCCGTTGGATCTTTCGACTTGGCCGTTGGTTTGCGGATGGGCAACTGAAGCAAATTTGAAAGTGATGCCTTTTTATTCGCAGAACTGCTGTGTTTCCTTTGCCGTGAAGTTGCTATCATTGTCAGTAATGATATCGTGTGGTACTCCAAATCTGCACACGATAGAATTGAGAAATTTGACGGTGCATTGGGCGCTGGCTGAGGTTACTGGCATGGCTTCGATCCATTTGGTAAATTTATCGACTGCGACCAGCAAGTGTGTATATCCACCTGGTGTGGACTTGCGTAATGGTACGACCATGTCTAGCCCCCATTGTGCAAAGGGCCAGGCGATGGGTATCATATGCAGTTCCGTAGCAGGTGCGTGTGGTTTTGGTGCGAATCGCTGGCAAGCGTTGCACCTGTCGACCAGTTCCTTTGCGTCTCTGGCTGCTGTAAGCCAGTAAAATCCTGCTCGGAAGGCTTTTCCCATGATTGCTTTCCAGCTAGCATGATGTCCACAGTCTCCTTGGTGGATGTCTCGCAGTAATTCCTTGCCATCTTCGGGTGCTATGCATCGTTGCAGTATGCCTGAGATGCTCTGTTTGTATAGCTCGCCGTTGAGCACCCGAAAGGATTTGCTGCGTCTGATTATCTGTCGAGCCTCGCGAGGGTCTGCTGGGAGCTTTTTGGTGGACAAGTAGTCGAGGTATTTCTGCGTCCAGACTGACTCGACCAGAAAAACTTGTCGCGAAATATTATGGATGATCTCGATAATAGCAATTTGCGGGCTGACCTCTGTTTCCAATGCCGCGGGTGTTCCTGCAGTTTTCTTGACTTTCACCGATCGCCTAGTCATCCGCTCGAAATATATCCCTGGCGGTATGGGTGTATCTGTGGAACCCATGTTCGCCAACCTGTCTGCTTCTTCGTTGCTAGATCTTGCAATGTGCTTCAGCTTGCATCCTTTGAAACTTCCTTCGAGTAAGTTGTACATGTCACGATAGGCTACCATGTTCTCAGCGATAGCGTCGCACTCTTTCATTGTCTGTTGCACGATGAGATTGGAATCGCCCTAGATCATTAGTCGGGTGGCTCCGCACGCAATTGCCATCTTCATCCCATGCAACAGGGCCTCATATTCTGCGTCGTTGTTTGATGCTGGATCGTCGGGTGGGAATTCCAGTCGCAGGATGTATTGCAGCTTGTCAACTCTAGGTGATATGAGGACGATCCCAGCTCCTGCTCCTTCGTTTCTCTTGGACCCGTCAAAGTACATGATCCAGTTACTCGTGTATTCCGGCGGCCCGGGTGTTTGTAGTTCCGTCCACTCGCTCAGGAATTCCACGAGTACCTGGGATTTCACGGAATTGCGTCCTGCATAGATGATGTCCCAAGCACCCAGCTCGATGATCCACTTCGCTATTCTTGCAGATGCCATTGGGTTGTTCATGATTGTACCAAGTGATGCATCATTAACCACTGTTATGGTATGTTCCTGGAACTAGTGCTTGAGTTTTCGAGTTGTGAGAACAACTCCATATGCGAGCTTCTGGTAGTGAGGATATCGTTGTTTGCACGACGATAGCACCTCGCTGATTTAGTATATTGGTCGTTGAACTCCATATGCCTTGCCCTCCTCAGGTCGTTCGACCACGATGGCTGTGCTGATGACCTGGTTTGTTGCGGCTAGGTATAGGTATAGTGGCTCCCTCTCTTGTGGTGTTGCCAGAATGCGCCTTCTCTGCAAGGATCGCTTCAGGTCTGCGAATGCCTGCTTAGCCTCCGGTGTCCATTCGAACTTGTCTGTCTTCTTCGGTAGTTTATAGAAGGGTAACGCCTGCTCACCCAATCGTGCGATAAATCTGCTCAAGGCGGCTAGTCGCCCTACGAGCTGTTGGACTCCGCGTAGATTGGTTGGCTCCTTCATTGTCAAGATTGCTTGTATCTTCTCTGGGTTGGCTTCAATGCCTCTGGCGGATACCAGGTACCCGAGAAGTTGCCCTGCTGGGACGCCGAAGACGCATTTTGTCGGGTTGAGCTTAATCATGTATGCGTTTAGAGCGTCAAATGTTTCTCTAATGTCCTCGAGGAGTGTATCCTCTACTCGAGTCTTGATGACGATGTCGTCAACGTACACTTGTACGTTCTTGCCAATGAGCTTGGCGAGGCATTTTTGCATGCAGCCCTGATATGTTGCGCCTGCGTTTTTGAGCCCGAAGGGCATTGTCGTGTAGCTGTACACACCGTGGGGTGTGATGAATGCTGTCTTTTCCTCGTCTTCCTGCTTCATCTGGATCTGATTATATCCCGAGTAGGCGTCCAGGAAGGAGAGGCGTTGACAGCCCGCGGTGGAGTCCACGATCTGGTCGATTCGCGGGAGGGGAAAGTTATCCTTGGGGCAATGCTTATTCAACGACGTGTAGTCGATGCACACTCGAAGGATGTTGGTGTTCTTCTTTGGGACCTGCACTGGGTTTGCTAACCAAGTGGATATCTTGATCTCCTTGATGAATTTTGCTGCTAGCAATCTGTTTACTTCTTCTCCAAGCGCTTTCTGCTTGGGTTCTGAGAACCATCGAGTGGTCTGCTTGATGGGTTTTGCATCTTTCAAGACTTCGAGTGAGTGCTCGGCGAACTCCCTGGGTATTCCTGGCATATCTGAGGGCTGCCAGGCGAAAATTTCCCAGTACTCACGGAGGAGTTCGACGAGCGCGCTTTCCTATGCTGGCGAGAGGGTAGTTGAAACCATCACCGTCTTCGCAGAGTCTGTCGGGTGCACTTGATGTTTTCGAGTGTCGTTGTTGGCGTTGAATTCCATTCTGGCGCGTTTTTCTTTGTGAGGGGCATCACGGAGTGGTCCGTGGTCTTTGCTATCTCCTCCAGTTCTTCTTGCATCCCGAAAGATTTTGCGATCTCGTTGAACCCGATGTCGCATTTGTTGGATTTCTGGAAATCTCCGTCGATGGTGATTACACCATATTCCCCGGGTAGCTTGAGCTTCAGGTACGCGTAATGTGGTACTGCCATGAATCTGGCGAACGTTGTTCGACCAAGAATGGCGTGGTACTGTGAGGGCCAGTCGACTACTTCAAAGTCGAGGAATTCTCTTTTGTAATTGCGTCGATTGCCCAACACAACCTCTAGGTTGATTGTTCCGAGTGGATGGATCGCCTTTCCTGGAACTATCCCGTGGAAGGATGTTTCTGATTCCGCAAGTCCATCCAGGTTCCTGTTCATCCGGTGGAGCGTATCCGCGTAGATAATGTTGATGTCGCTGCCTCCGTCCATAAATACACGAGCAAGTTTGTAATTACCAATTTGCGCTTGGATTACTAGAGCGGCGTGTCCTGGTCGATAGACTCGTGGTGGGTGGTCTTCCATCGAGAAGGTGATCGATTGGTCCGCCATCTTCAGGTACTCGGGCCTTGTTGGCGGGGTTTGTACGGCCATGCACAGCTGCCGTGTGTTTGTCTTCTGAGCTCTGCGGGATGGGAGACTTTTTGTATCATCCCTAACTATCCAGCCGGGTTCGGGTACGCGTTAGCTCCGGTGTTTGGTGCTAGAGGCGCAGGTAGTGCGGCTAGCGCCATGTTTGGATTTCCTGGTGGAGGTAGGGGTAGTGGCGGCTGGAATCCTTGGTGTTCTCCTCCTGGAAGTGGCGGGTAATTTTGACTAGCTGCTGACCTACTTTTCTTCGAGAAATCCTCGTGGATGTCGATGAACTTTCGGCAATCCTTGAGGAGGTGTGTTGCCTTAGTTTTGCCCGTGCGCTTATCTGTAAATAGATGTAGCGAGCAGTACGCGTTAAGGTCCTCCTCGGGACTTTTGTCTTCAGATTTTGGTTTCCACTCGCGACTTCCGCGGCGTCCGTTATCACTGTCGTGGTGGGATCACGGCAGATGCCATAGGATGGATAATTGTTTGGGGTCGATGGACGCTGGAGGTGCTCGGGGAGGGATCACGCGGCGAGTAGCCGCGTGTGGGATGAATCTAGCACTGCAAACAACAATAACTACCCAGGTTCAGGGCCCTCGTGTGGAGGTAAAACCCCTACTCCTGTCTTTCTCTCTTTATATTTGTGTCTCACCGAGTAGCCACAGTACAGTGTGGCCTACAGCCGAGTAGCCATCCTTCTCTCTATGCAACGAGTAAGCTAGGTGTTCTCTCTAAAGACGCGACCCTCACACAGGAGGAGACAGGGCACCTTATATACTGGTGCCCAGCCGGATACAGCCAAAGGGGGGGAAAATACAAACATATGTCGACATAGTGTGCACACTTCACACTTCCAGCTTCCCGCTGACAGCTTTGGCTTCCTAGTTTGTCTCGTGTGGAAAGTCGTTGTGCAAAACCAAGAAGCTGATCTGTTATCACTGACACGGCCACAGGGTAGGCCCCCTAACCTGCACCGCCCTGCTGACACTCTGGCGCGGATAAGCACGCGCTCTGCAGATGAACAGTGCCCCAGTACGGACCTAGGATACGCAGGATCCTGTGTCAGAACGGCTCCTTTGACTTCTGGCCTGGGTAGGAAACCGCCACTTCTACTCGGACCACTTCCTCTACTCGGAGGAGAATAACTTCCTTGATTCTTTCTTCTGGCCATCAGTGTATACGGCCGAATAGCAGTCGACCGGGTAGCGAGTACCGGGTAGCCAGCTACTCTGCCAAACGTCTCTTCTGATCTTGCCCTTAGCACTTGCCTTTACCCTACTCGGGGGTAACCCCCCGACATTAGTCCCCGAAGCTGGTAGAGTCCTGCGAACTTGTTCACTGGGCTCTGCCAGCTTAAAAACCAATCTTGCCTTTGAACCTTAGGTTGCTGAGTAGAACCTCCGAGTAGCCCTCAATTTTGGCTTGAGTCTCTTCTCTTCCGAATAGAACCATTCCTCTTCTCTATCGCCGAGTAAAATGTCTTTGTGAAATTTTGAACAGAATCTCGGCGTGGCAGAGCAAATCCACCTCTCCGTACTGCAACTGGGCACGTGTCACGTTCTCGCACCCCCGACGCCTCGGTGCCCGGGATATGACAGGCCACGCGCCCATCATTGAGACCTGGGCCCACCGGCCCGTTAGGTCACATCAAGTGCACTTATTCGCCCACGATCTCGACGTGGGATCGATTGCGGCCGTTACGCGCGCGATATGCGCTGTGTGCGTTTCTAACCGGCCCGCACCCCACGTCGCACGATCTCCGCGCACAAACTGATCCCACTAACTCCATTAGTAACGGCTACCCGAGGGGAGGGATAAATACCCCCTCGGTAACTCCTCCTTCCCCTTCCTGCTCCCATTCACTTCCTGCCTCCTCGCCTCTCCGCCGCCACAGAGCGCTTCCACCGCCGCGCATCTCATCGCGCCGCTGCTCCGTGCGATGCTGGAGGGCTAGCAAATCCCACCAAATCTCCACAAAACCACCAAATCCTCTCGTCTCCATGGCTCGCGACGACGACGCCCGCGCCGGATGGGCTGGATCCGAGGTCACGCTGGAGGATTGCTAGTGGCTGGTGAATACCCGCCGCGTTCCTCCCGGCGTGCGCTGCCGGCAGCCGGACGCCGAGCTCGTCCCCACACCGGAGGCGGACGAGTTCACCGTCTTCCTCGCCCACTTCAAGCGAGGATTCGGCCTACCCGTCTCGGACTTCCTCAGATCCTTCCTCAACCACTTCGGGCTCCAGCCGCACCAACTGCCTCCCAACGTAGTGGTGATGCTCGCATACCACGCCGTGGTGTGCGAGGCGTTCTTGGGTGTGCGCCCCATGGTGCACACCTGGGCGCGCTACTTCTTCTTCCGGAAGCAGAGCGTCCCCAAGCCCGGAAGCACAGAGAGCGTCCGCAGCATGACCAAGACCGGAAGCGCGATGATGCTGCAGCGCGGCTCCACCAATCACCCGCGCATCAAGGGGCTCGACTCGGTGCGCAAGTGGCAGCGGTCCTTCTTCTACGTGAAGAACGTTCCTGACGAGGAAGGAGCGCCAATCGTGGACCGAATCAATCTCCCCAAGTGGACGAACACGACGCCCACTCAGCAGAATTGGGGATACAAGCCATCGCTGCAAGGCGATATCTCCCAGATCAACAAGCGCCTCGCCGAGCTGAGGGAGCTGGGGCTCAAGAATGACGATCCTATCGCTTGCTGGATTTCTCGGCGAGTGCTCCCGCTGCAGCGCCGTACGCATCTCATGTGCTACATGGGAGGCAACAGAGACTGCACCAGGACCACCACATTCGAGTTGAGCAACGCGGATGTGGCCGTCTGGGCGCGCTCCATCATGAGCACCGGCCTCAGCGACAACTGGCAATACGGCTTTGTGCCGTATAGCCGTGAGAAGCCAATCGAACAGGTTAGCACTTTATGCTTTATCTTTGCATCATGATACCGAGTAGGTGGCTTTCCAGCTTAGTATGCTTAGTCTTCGCACGCTGCACCGAGTAGAAACACTTTCTAGTATCTCCTAGGCTTTATGTGCTTCGTGTTTGCACGCCATGTCGAGTAGAGCACTTACTAGTATCCGCTAGGCTTTAGGTGCTTTATGTTTGCACGCCATGTCGAGTAGAGCACTTACTAGTATCCGCTAGGCTTTATGTGCTTTGTGTTTACACGCCATGTCGAGTAAAGCACCTTAGCCAAATATGCTTTGTATTTGCATTCCGCACCGGGTAGGATCCCTTAGCCTTTTGCTCAACTAACTTGTATTGTCTGCCTTCCTTTCCAGCACATCGACCGCCAGCTCGATGAAAACGAGGAGCGCTTTGAGGCCAATTGGAGCGAGGACCGAAAGGAAGACGACGAGACCGCCCACGACACCCAGGACACCCTCTGTATCCCTCACGCCGAACAGCCGGGTAAGCATCACGTTGATGCGTCCATTCGGGATTGGTTCGAGGACGATGAAGAAGGTGACTGAGCTCGCTTCTGTAGTTGCGGGTAGCGCAATCTAGCTTTTCTTTCCGCTTCTCAACTCCTTCGAATCCTCTACTCTGCAGAGGAGGCCGATGCGGACGAGGAAGACGAGGACGTCCTCGACGTCGATCCGGTTGCGGTGGATGCTCCTACCACTCGTAAGAGAGCGGGTAGCGGTGCCCAAGAGCCTGCTGCCAAGAAGGCCAAGAAGCCCGAGAAGGTGAAGAAGGTTTCCACCAGAAGGCCACTCCCTACCCGCAAAGGGTAAGTAGCTTCCCTCTGATTTACATCTTGTTATTGCTTCTTGGTGTTCTTCTTCCCCTCCTCCTTTTCTGAACTTCTTTTTCTCTTCAGCGATCCTTTGAACGCCGATGCTGCTGCGGCTCCCGCCACCTCCAAGAAAAGATCAGCCATCGATCTCGAGTCGCTCATTGACCTTGATGAGGACGAGGATGAGCCAGCAGCACGGGATAGGACGCGTGCGCCCTCTCCCGTGAAGGAAGACGAAGAAGGCACCAACGTCAAGGACATGGGCGCTGGTGTCCAAGACATGGACCAGGAGAAGCAGGCCCGCGCAGAATCAAGTGCGCAGGGTGCTGCTCAAGACGAGACCCCCTCTTCTCCCCCAGCTGCCTCAGGTGGGGAGAATACCGAACAAGATATCGAGTACCAAGACCACGCCGCCCTTGAGCGGCAGGAAGAGAACCTGAAGCAGCCGGAAACTGAATCTGCTGTTGAAGATGACCCCGCGGCCCAACCGCGGGTAGAAGAACAAGGAGATGTACGATCAGATCCCACTGCCGAGCAGCGGGTAGAGGCGACTGTGGTGGAGCACGACCTGCAGAGCCAAGTGCAGCCGGACGCTGCGCCGGGTAGCCAGCCCCCTGTGCCGCCTACCCAGCAGGCTGCTCCACCCACTGCACCAAGCCCTCCACGACCACCGAAGACGACCAAGACTGCACCGAGCCCTCCAGCCAAGCAGATCACTAAGAAGGCGGATGCCGCCGGTAAGCAGGCCATCCAGCCTGATGCCCCAGCTCGCAAGAATCCGTCGCACACTGCTGCGCTGGATGCTGCCAAGATGCCGCCATCGAAACTACCCGTGAAGCCTGCCGCGAAGACTGGGCAGCTTACCATTGGCGCTTCTGGTAGTTCTGCTGCCGCGGGCGCGGGATCGAGCGCTCAGGATGTGCCCAGCTATTTGCCCTATATGGTGCAGATGGGCAAGCAGCACAACATCAAGTTGACCGCGAGCGAGAAGCGGCTCGCGCTTACGAAGGGCAAGTAGGCCACGGCGGTGGACTCCAAGCTGCCGGATAAGAAGAAAGCCCTCTCGATCTACTCGCGCGAGGTCCAAAAGACTGAGGTGCAGTCCGACGGGCTCGAGCAGATGATCGACCGGGTAGGCTTCATCAACGCGGTGTGCGAGAGCGACATCCTTGGCAACAAGACCTGGAATGGCTTGACCTTGGGCCCGCTGGACCATTGGCGCACTGATTGGAACAAGGCGGACATGGGCTACACTCCCATGACCATTTCGTCCACCACAAGCACGCTGGCCGCGAAGATGTTCGTTCACCGCAAAGCTGCTGAAGACCTCGAACAGACCTATGCTGTAAGTGTCGTTTGCTTGTTCCGAGTTGCAATTTCTCTTCTTTTTTATTCTTCTTTTTCTCTTTATCCGTTACCCAGTCCCCGAGATTCGAGCCGAGTAGACGGGTACTCAACCGAGTTGCCGTCTTCTTGGGCCAAATCTCCAAAACACTGTCTAACTCCTTTTCTTTCTTCTTCTCAGAATAGCCTCTTGAAGAGGACAACCCTTTACCGGCGGCTGCTCTGGAATCACGCCATCGCCAAGAGGCGCCTTGAGGCCCTGGAGGCAGAACGCAAGACTGATGCTGAGACGGAGCAAGCGGTCGTGGATCGTGCCCTCCAACTTTCAGAGCTCGAGAGTAAGCTTCTAGCTATTCGGTTAATGCGTTTCGTGTTTACGCCCGTATTTGCTCTTTGCTCTAACTCTTTCTACTCTGCAGGCAAATTCCAAGCGATGGCCGAGGAGCACAAACACTGCCATGTCTTTGTTGCTTCTGCTGAAAGCAAGATTAAGGAGCTGGAAGGTGAGTTGCCGTCTTCTCGCTTGTTTTACTCCTCTTTCTTGGTTACTCTGCTCACTGTGTTGTTTCTTTCCGCAGAAGAGTACAAGAAGTTCCGTGAGGAGCATCTTGATTGCCTAAAGCCCGCAGAGGTGAAGCAGCAGCTGGAGAGCCTAGAAGCAGAGCTCAAGGACAAACATGTCACCGAGTTGGAACCGCTGCAAGTCCAGTTGAGAGCTGCACTTCAGGATGCCATAGACCAGGCCGCCGAGAAGGACAAAATTAAGGCAGCAGCCAATGCCAAGGAGAGGGCCCTCGAGCTGGAAAATGAGGTGTTGAAGAAGAGCAACGCGGACCTCATGCACCAGCTGTCCGAGTTTCGGAAAGTTGAAGAGAAACATGTTGCGGATGAAGATGCTTGGAGAAGGAAGCTGGAAGCGCTACTCTGCGAGCTTAACAGTGAGTTGTCGCTTCTCTGCACCTGTCTGTTTCCTTCTTCTTCTGTTTGGCTTGATTCGCATCTCTTCTCTGCCTCCTTTTCTGATCCTTTCTGATAGCATTTTCAGAAATCTTCCCTGACCTCTGCTCGGCTTGCACACCTGCCCTGACTAAGGCGCAAAAGATTTGAGCAGAGAAGGGACTGCCTACGGACACCAAGTCTTCAATTGAAGACAATCTTATAAACATGCAGTCACAGCTCCAGCATCTCAGGGGCTTGGGCACCGACTTGGTGTCCACAGCCTTCAAGCTGCACACTCTGTTCTGGCCTCAAGACTCTACACCAGCGACCGTCCGCGCGCTCGCCGAGAAGCTTAATGGTGCCAAGGCCGAGTTGAAGAAATGGCGTGCGTCCGCAGCTCGGGCAGGCGCCGATCTGCTACTCCTCTTCATATGCAGCTGGTATGAGAACTTAAATCTCGACACCATCCTTGAGCTGCGCCGGGATTCGAAGTGGGAGTCTGATTCCGAATGCGTGGCTCGCCGCAAGGCGGTCGCGTCCGAGATCGCCTCCTACGCGGATACTGCCATCTTCCTCGACGGTCCCACCGAGCCTGACACTAAGGCGGAAAGGGAGGGTGAGGATGAAGACGAAGACGAAGATGAGGACACCGAGTCAGATGACCTGGCTTGCTTTGAAAACACAGGTGCCGAGAAGGGGAAGGGCAAGGCTGCCGCGGGTAGCGACGAGGAAACCGAGAGACGGGATGCCACCATCACCGCCGAGATGGTGACCCAGGGTCCGGCTCCCGAGCTGGGCTCGTCTTCTGGCGCGGCGCTCGACGACTACCCTGCACTCAGTCTACAGCCTCCACTTCAGCTATCGACCCCATCTCGGTGGCCACTGCCACCTCTGAGAAAACTACTGCCAACCCTGAAGCGGACGCCGCCAACGCCAACTTGGAGAATACTGCTACTTCCAACTAGTTAACTCCTGAAACACTTATGCTGCAAACTCTGGTCAGATCCCCGGGATGCCGGGTGCATATGTATTAAACAATTATCTTTCCCGTTGCTACTCAGTTTTTATTCCGTTTTGATACTTTATACTTAGCAATTTGAGCAACTTTGGCTCGATGCCGGGTTGCGTTATCATGCGAGTCCCCGAGTTGCATTTTTCATCCACTCTTCTTTTTTATCTCAGCTCTTACCTGCAACTTGTTGCTTTTTTGGTATTCGAGTCACAAGAGTTCAAAGTTGGAGCTTCAAATACTTAGCCACTTAGAAACAGTCATAGTAACGCTACCCACCACTTAGCCGGAAAGTTAACAGACAAGTAGCAAAGAACACTCCACTCGGTTGCCACACGCTTCCTTTCCTTTGCAATTTTTCATGTGTTCATTGACTCGTTGGCTTGTTCTCTGGCTTGCCATGAAGCCGGGTTGCGGACAGCGGCAGAGTCGCAGAGTGTCCGGTGAGTTTAAACACACTACTTTTCATGCTTTTGAAATTCTAAGTGTTTCAACCGACTAGACAAAATAAAGCAGAGTAAACACAAGGAACCGTTTGGACGAGGGCAGTCCCCGAGTTCAATTTCAGATTGCATAGTAGATGTTTAACTCGGATAAGAGAGCACATACACATTGTTGCTCACGAATGAAAGCGACGGAGTAGAGCTACATTCCAGGGGCGCTTAGATTCCTCTCCAGCTTTATCCGGCCTGTTCTTCTGGGATGGCTGTGCGTCAACAAGGTAATAGGCATCATTGTGTAGAGCCTTGCTCACAATGAATGGCCCTTCCCATGGAGGAGATAGCTTGTGCATCCCGGCTGTGCGCTGCACGAGCCTAAGCACCATGTCTCCTTCTCGGAAAACCCTTGGGTTCACTTTCCGGCTATGATAACGCCTCAAGTTTTGCTGGTAAACAGCTGAACGGGACAGAGTAAGCTCTATTGCTTCTTCTAGCAGGTCAACGTCATCTTGTCGAGCTTCTCTCGCCTCCGCCTCAGTGTAGACGGTTACTCGGGGGGAGTCATGCTCTAGGTCAATTGGCAACACGGCCTCAGCCCCATAAACCAAGAAGAATGGTGTGTAGCCGGTTGACCGGTTAGGGGTAGTCCTTAGACTCCACAACACCGCTGGCAACTCGTCTAGCCAACACCCTAGTGTTTTCAGCAGTGGCTCGATCAGCCTTGGCTTTATGCCTGCAAGCACCATGCCATTTGCTCTTTCCACCTGCCCATTGGAGGCGGGATGCGCGACAGACGCGACATCTAGTCGGATGTGCTTATCTCTGCAAAATCTCACCATGGCACCCTCAGCAAAATTCGTGCCGTTATCCGTGATGATGCTGTGCGGGTAGCCGTATCTCAGGATCACGTCCTTCAGGAAACTCACAGCAGTGGCTCCATCACATTTCCGAATAGGCTTCACTTCAATCCACTTGGTGAACTTATCAACCATGACCAAGATGCGAGTCATGTTGCCTCTAGCCGGCTTGAAGGGACCAACCATATCCAGACACCAAACAGCAAATGGCCAAGTAATGGGAATGGTTTTCAACTCGGAAGCAGGCATGTGGATCTTACTTGCGAATCTCTGGCAGCCGTTGCACTTCCTCACGATATCTTCAGCTTGCTTCAAAGCAGTGAGCCAGAAGAAGCCATGCCGAAAAGCCTTCTTGACTAGAGCCCGAGAAGAGGCGTGATGTCCGCATTCCCCTTGATGTATTTCCACCAGAATTTCTTCTCCTT